>JAREIK010017918.1:1782500-2523829 GCA_029783825.1 Sapria himalayana | reverse complement strand
TCGGGCATCTTTGGATTCATCCAAAATCTACTAGTTGAATGGATATTGAAAATGAAATTCTAGAGATAGAAAATTTATTGTCTTAATATAAAATTGATCTTGATAGTTTTCATCATTTGAATGATGACTGAGAGAAAAGGTTTGAATATGATTCAAATCATCAAGTATATTTTTTATATATGAATGTTTTTGAAATCTTGGTTTTAGAAACCCTAGATTGAGTTTTGGTTGTTCTAATTAAACCAATATGCTCAAACTAAAAAAATTTATTACAAGTGTTTGATCGGGCTTATTTTGGATTTAAGACAATATTGTTGAAATCTAAATTGCTGTTTTTTTATTATTTATGTTTGTATTGCATAAGATGCATCTCAAAGGACATATGGAATAAGCATGATGGTTGATTATGGACTAAGCACAATATGATTATGTATTTGCATATTTGTTTGATGAAAAATAGGGCTTGCATATCTTTGCTTCTCTCTTAATCTCTCTATATATTCTCTTCTCATCTTGATTTCCCTCAAATGTAACTTGAGGTATTCTTTAAGAAATATGTAATTAGTTTACATAGGACTAAGGAATTGAAGAAACAAATGAACAATAATGAGACACCATGAAGGAAATCCCATTTGTAAATTTGATTTAAGTTGAAATGGTTGTAATTCATGCATGTGCTAGGTATGACCTAGTCAGTTCCTTCATGACTAGAATAATTGACATTAGAAAAGTCCATTGCCATACCGTGAAGTTTTGAAACTATCTTCATATGATTCTTGTGATGAATGGTGATGGACACATGCTTATCAATATTAATAAGATTAATAAAATGATGAGACTTAATAAGAAAACTCTGAATAAACTATAATAAATTAAAATTATATCATTATATGAAAGGACAATAATTCTTTTATAATTGGGTTGTTGGGTAATCCCAAGCAACCTACCTCTACAAGAATATGTTCAAACCATGAAACATGTTTTTTGGATTAATGGGTCAGGTTTAACTGAAAACAATGGTGTCTTGGGTAAACCCAATGACAATGGGCTTGGAAATGGAGCTTGGTGGTGTACATATGAGATATATAAAGGAGTTGACAAACTAATGATAATACATACATCAAATTGTTTAATAATACTAATTTAATAATTACATGTTGATACAATTGGTAAGTATGATACCTACCTTTTGACCCAAAGTGGCTTGTTGAGTAAACCCAAGGTCATTCTTAGTAATATTAGACATCATCCTACTATGAGAAATTCCATATAGGTTCTCTCAAGTTTATAGGGCTATGAATTCATAAAAAAAATAGTGGAAGCCATAATTCATTTATTAAAGATGTAATAATCAATATTTTATGTGCAATCTAATAAAATTACTAAATATGTAGTATTCTAAGTTGATAGAATCAAACACTAGGTCATCAAATATGAACCTAAGATCTATATTGGATACAAATATATTGATAGGGTCATACTTCCTAGATTGGCTTAGAAACTTGAGAATGATTCTCAAAGTGGAAAAACTAGCCTATATCCTAGATGAGTCAGTTCCCTAGTCCGTTGATGCTTATACTTATGAAGAGATTCAAAGGGCATATCAGAAGTATCTGGATGATAATGAACTAGCGAGATGTATCATGCTAGCATTTATGTTACTTAAACTCCATGAGCTACATGAAGCTACTATATATGCCAACACATAATATATCAACTAAGAAAGCTTTTTGATGAGCAATCTAGATATGAAAGGTTAGAAGCCTCTCTAAGTTTCTTTTTCATTCTTAAATGACTAATTTCAAAAGGCTGAGATAATTGAGATTTGTAATGGGGCATGAATTAAATATCAACTTATTTCTAACCAATTTACCTATTAGTTTTGCACATTTTGTGCTTAACTATAAGATGAATATCATTACATCTACTATTTCCCAAGCTTATCAATATGCTCAAGATAGTTGAACCTTCTTTAAGAAATGAGGTAAGTCAATTATGCTTGTGGAATCTTCAAGTTCTAAAAAAAAAAATAAAAACGAGATGAAGAAATCCACTATGATTAAGGGAGGTATGGCAAAAAGAAGGCTAAAGATACAACCCCAAAGGAACTTGTTTTCACTATGGTAAGGATGACCATTAGAAGAGGAACTACATGACCTATTTGGAGTCTTTGAAGAAAAAGATATTTAATGCACTTACTACTCATGTATGTTTTGTTATAGTTAAAAATAAATTCGGTGATATTGCGTATAAATACATTTGTTTTACATTTTATCATCTGAGATGAAGTTCAGAATGCAATCATTTAGTGCATATCTTAACTATTTGTGGTGTCATAGTAAGTTAAAACCATTTCTCAAGTCTCTCTCTCTCCTCCATCATCATGAGGAAGAAGATGCACAATAGTCATGTGTTGTGCATCTTTTGCCAATATTTTTAAAATGTAATTAATAAAAAAATATTAAATAAAAGACATGTCACATCACTTTACAAAGTAATGGATATGTCTCATTATTATTTATTTAAATTATATTAAAGATTTAATTTATTTTATATATATATATATATATATGTATATATATATTATCAATTTATTAAAATTAATTTTAAATTATATCAAATAAATAATTTGATATAATTTAAAATTATAACTCATATATTTCTTATGACATTTGATTAGGCTATGGAATAAACCCTAGGATGGATAAGATTATGGGCTCCTAATGTGAATTATATATATCAAAATTCATATTTATTATAATTCATACCATTATAAAATTATAATTGTATTTTCTCACTTATTTTAAACAACTCATTCCCTTTATTATTCAATATTTATTCAACTCTACATATTAAGATTATAGATGCTTATTAATTGAATTAAATTATTGATAAATCAATTCAATCAATCTTTTATATGTTACCTCGAGACCTTTCACTTAACTTATTTAATATACCATATCAAAATTCACCTATCGGGTGTGATGATATCAAAGCTTATAAGCATCCTCAAGGGGGTAATTATCAATTTATTTTATAGGATATGAATTTCATCAATAATTAATATACACCATATAATTGATAAAGTTATCCAACTCACTTGGTATATTGATCTAATTATAAATCTTACCCTTTATGAGTTAAAATAATTATTAACAAGTATACATGATTTTCAATTATATCAAGATATAGTAATAGGGTTTGTAATAATGATAGTCTACATTTATTTTAATGTTAGTATAAAATAATTACATCTCTTTGGTCTTGTTTAATACACATAAGTGCACTAACACAAGAAGTAAGAATTTTATCATTCCTCATAGACAAGATAAACCTACAAATCTTGTGCTATAATCTTACCAATAGAGTATCCAACTCTATCTAGATTATGAACAATAAACTTATATTCTATAAGAAATGATAATTCAATCTTCTATATGTAAGTTGAACTCTGAACTAAAGCATCTACTATGTAGAATAAAGGATGTATATATTTTTTATTTTAAACACAATTTCAGTTCATTGCAATTAAAAAAAATCAAAATGAATCCAAACAATAACAAAAGGAAAAAGCAATAAAAAATAACTTTCAGTCTAAAATAGTTCCAACAATCTCCTATTTAGACTTAAAATCATGTTGTCACATATCTTACTTTCATTACCTTATACATGTCTTTCATAGGTTCTTGCTAATAAACCTTTCATAAAAGGATCCATCATATTATCCATTGATACTACTTTGATCACCACTTTATCTCCTTTGGTCATAATATCTTTTTTAGATGATATTTACACCCAATATATTTTGTCTTCTTATGGTTTCTATGTTCATTCGAAGTAGCAACTAGCCCACTATTATCACAATATCCTTAGATCTGTCAGAAAATTTCTAAGCCATACAGCCTCCTTGGATTCCTATGAGGCTGTCACATAGTCGACCTTCATGGTGGAATCATCAATACACGATTGCTTGATACTTAGCTAACTTATAGCTCCATTCTTTAGGGTAAACACACAATTGGAGGCGAACTTTTTCAAATTCTTATCTAATTAGAAATCTGAGTCTGTATACCCAATAGGTACAAAATTGTCTACTTGGTATACCAACATATAATCCCTAATCCTTTTTAGGGATGATTATGTGTTTATGATTGTCCAAGATTCTTGTCATGGGTTAAATTGATATATACTAACCATGCTTATCACAAACCATATAAAAAGTGCAAGGTATTACATACATTAGACTTCCTATTACAAATGCATGAGGAATCACTTTCATTTTCTATATCTTGTTAGGTGTATTGGGATAATGATATTTTGATAGAGTGATTCCATATTTAAAAAGAAGAAAACCTTTCTTGGAATCTTACATGCTAAATGAGTCAATATTTAATTAATATAAATAGCTTAATACAAGCCCAATATTATTCTCTTACGATCTAGCAAAAGTTTAATCATAAGAATGTGAACGGCTTCTTCTATGTTTGTCATATTGAATTGACTGGATAACAAAATCTTGATTGAAGACAATAAACTCTTATCATTTCTAATGAGTAATATATCATCAATGTATAATACAAAAAATATCACCATAATACCACTATGCTTTTTATACACACAATACTCATCTCAACACCGATCGAAGTAATAAGATTTAATGACTTAATCAAAATGAGTATTGCAAGATATAAATATTTATTTTAGTCCATAAATAAACTTCTTTAATTTACACAATATGTGCTCTTGGTCATTTTCTATGATACCATCAAGTTATATCATTTAAATATACTCTTCAAGATGTCTATTTAAAAATGTAGTCTTTACGTCCATATGTCAACTCTCATAGTCATAACGAATCGCAATGGATAAGAGAATCTAAATAGATTTCAGCATTGCTACTGGCAAAATGATTTCCTCATAATCGATCCCCTCTTTTGAGTTAGGTATTTTGCAATAAGTTTAGTCCTATAAATCTCAATATTACTATACATTCATCTCTTTTTCTTATAGATCCATCTATACTTGATGGGTTTTATCTCTTTAGGTAGTTCCATATTATCATAGACATGATTAAAGTGTATGGATTGCATCTTTGATTTCTTAGCCTTTTGCCAAAGTTCTACATCTTTATTCCTAAGTACTTCATCCTAATAATTGGGATCAATATCTACCTCATTAGGGATTCTATCATAAGACTCTCCTAAAAATGTATACCTTATAGGTCGATGAATATTCCTTTCACAATGATGAAACACTCTTCTCAATTGTATAGTTTTAGTGGCATAATGTACAAATATAAATCCTTGTGAACCATTATGATCATCGCCCTCTAATTGTACAACTAACATGTCAATGCTAAGTTTATAAGGTCCAAATCAACATCAACATTAACAATTCTCCTATTATGATGAAGGAATGAGTAGTCTGGAAAATTACCTTGTGTTTCTTCTTGTATTACAAGTATTGAAAGAGTTTGGGCTAGTTTATCTCCTCTCAATTCTTTTAAAATAATCATTCTTATGAGTTTGTGGCTTGTTATATAGTATTCTTCTAGGATCAAGCATTAGTGTTAACAATGAACTTTTGATCCTTTGGACTAAAAAACAAACCACTTTTGGTTCCTCTAGGATATCTCATAAAGAAAACAAACTTGTATTCTTGGTTCCAACTTATCTCTTTTCTCTTTCAGCATTATGTGTTGGACAAACCCTTAAATAAATGTGTTTCATACTAGACTTACATCTAATCATCAATTTAGCTGGAGTAGTTGATATTGACTTTGATGGGACCAAGTTTAGAACATAAGAGGCTATTTCTAATACATATCCTCATAAGGAATTATGCATATCCAAATAAATCATCATTAATCTTATCATGCCCATGACAATTTTATTTCTTTTTTCTGTCACACCATTCTATGTAGAATACTAGGTGCAAATAATTAGAATATAATCTCATGATCTAATAAGTAGTCATAAACTCTTTGAAGGGAACTCACCACCATGATCTGATCATTATATCTTAAGACATTTATTAAGATACTTCTTTGTTTATATCTTATACTTTTTGAATTTCTTAAAGGCTTCATACTTAAAATATATTAAATTAATATATCTATACTTTGGAATAATCATCAATAAATTAGATGAAATACTCAAAGATACCTCTTGCTTGGATAGTCATGGGTCCACATAGATCATAATGAAACTATTCCAATTATTCTTTGGATATATAGCCCTTAGCCAAAAAAGAGCATTTAGTCTTTTTTCTTTCCAATCATGATTCATAGGCTAGAAATATTTCCACTTTCAATAAACCCAAAGGTCCATACTTAATTAGTATAAATATCTATTTTAGATTTATATGACCTAGAGGCAAATGCCAAAGATAGGTCTAATTCATTTAAGAAAGTTCTTTTCTCTTGTTTTTCAAGATATTAGTATTATTCAATTTAACTCATTGTAGTGAATGAAATTTATGATTAATAATATAAAAATTATCTTTATTGTACTAAAATAATATTTTTTTATACCAATAGATTGTTATAAAATCATTGAAAAGAAAAGAATATTTATCCTTAAAACATACTAGAAAATAAAAATTAAATTTCTTCTGATAGAAGGAACATACAGACAATCTTTCAAGATCAAAAATATCTCTTTCAAAATGAAGACAATAATTATCCACAACAATTGCTAGCAAATTCATAGTATTTTCCATGTAAAGATCAATCTCATCATCGCTTAGTTATTTAGTTTGTTAGAACTACTATAAAGAATTACAGGTATGATTAGTGACTCCGATATCTACACACTAAGTATTAGTAGATACTACTACTAAATATATCTTAAGTACTCATAAATAAGATTTACTTTGATTTTTTACGTTGCTGAATTAAATCAGATACTGCTTCTAATTTTTTGGCTGCTTGAAATGAAAATATTTATCTTTTGTTTTTTTCACTCCCACTTATGACTTAGGAGCTGGCTATTAAAAACATAAGAGTGTTTTAAAATTTTTTTTAATTACTTTTTAGTTTAGAAGAAATATTTTTAGTAATAAATACTCAAGATGGTTTTCTGGTAAGACTCTTAGCTGGAAAATAATTTCTATTTGAGAATCAATATCAATCTTATCTCCAAGGATTTTTAGTTCATTCAAAAGACTAATCATCTTCCAATCATGATCCCTCACTAGAGTGTTTTCAACCATCAAAATATTCATTAGATTCATCATGGCCTTCTACCTAGTAGAACGAGTTTGATTCTTAAATGTTTCGTTGAGATTAGATAACATATCATAGGTAATAATTATGACTGATGCTTATGTTAGAATATATTTGATATAGATGCTAAAATATAGCACATTGACATCTCATTAGCTTTCATCTATTTCTCATAAGGTCTAACTTCTTGTTTGGTTGCCCCTTCATGTGGTTTATCTAGATAAAGATCAATGAGTACAAATTTATAGTTCTCAGTTGTCAGAAAAATATTGAAATTTTTTTTCCAATCTATATAATTAGTTTTATTGAGTTGTTTTCTTTGAAAATAATAGTGAGTGAGTTGAAAATCATTTTTTCTTTAAAAAACCTAAATATTTATAATGAGTAGCTTTGAATTTTATTTCAAGTATTGGTTTCATCTACTAATCCTCGAGTGAATTCATCATTAGTTTGACACACCATGAATAACATGCCTCGATGGGAGGACATTTAATATCCATTATTTATTCAAACATGATGATTCCTATTAATCTTGTTGTTCAGGGAATGAACTATCACATAATTCTAAACTGATTGTTCTTAAATAAATTCTTCGAATAAAGAAGTACTTTAAAATTATCTAACAGTAGTTTGTGCTAAGTAAACCTACGCGTCAATTAGTCCAATAAGGAAAGGTACCAAGGCCAACATGCTAACTTACTTGAATTACTTACAACTAGTGTTGGAGACCATGAAATTCATACTTGATGAATTTCCTAGTCCACTTAGTTATTTTAAAAGATTGAGGGTTCTTCTTAAAAAAGATTAGTAAATCCTTTCAAATATTTTTCTTTAAATAGGAATTTTAATTTATTTTTCTTTATCAAAATAGTGGTTTGTTATATGAACATGTGTATGTTTGAGCACTACATGAAATATCTATTGTTTACACACAACCATCATATAAGTTATCACATACATGCATCATTCACATCTTCACATACCACTATACATTCTATCATTTCCAAATACAAGAATATGCCATTACATGCATATATTCCATATTTATGTGATGACTATGACATCACATATATGTATTCCATTATTATGTGATGACTATGTTATCACACAATTCTTAGGTTTGTTGGCTCAGCTATTTGGGTTTTAAATTTTTTTATCCGAGGAATATTATTTAGGAAGTCCTTGTTTTGGGGAAGTGCCCCAATGGGGGGGTTCAATTCTTGCCCGATCAAGTTGTGGGGCTCAGGGTTAGTGCCCCCATAACTAAAATAAAAAACAACAATAAAAATCACACAGAAACAAATCTACCATTATCTCCTCTGCAGTAATGGTTCACAACCATAAGCTCCACCAAGGCAATGGTTATCACTACTAGTTCCACTAAGACAATGTGTTGCAACCACAAGCTCTACCATGGAAATGGTTTGCCACTTCGAGATCCATCAAGGCAACGATTTGTCACCGTAAGCTCCACCATGAAAATGGTTTACTATTGTAAACTCCATCATGCCCATCAGTCCCTGCTACGAACTCTTCCACAGCTATTGTTCTTCTGAATTATAGAAGCTTTTTCTAAACTTATGAAAATTAATTACACCTCATGTGATTACAAAACCACACAAATCAAATGCAAAATTACAATTTTAAAATCAATAAGCATTTCCACAACCATAAGCACATCCAAGTGCACATCCAAACATATTTGTTGGGTAATTGCGCTTCCATGGGTATTGAGATTAAGAATAGAAAACAACAGAAACACAGAAAACAAGCAATATATATCCCAATCCAAGCAAGCACCCACGACAGAATCAAAAATGAGAAATCAACACATGAAATAACGTGGTTCGCTAGTCGCTCAGTACGACTAGCTACCTCCACCAGAAAACGCTTATACGTTACAGATTAAAACCAAGAAACAAAACGTCTTATAGTATGCAGCATGCAGCAGTCGCGAAATCGTGCAGAGAGAAGAGAGGGATGATGAACAGTTCAAACGGGTCAAAAATAGCCGCCCAAAAAATAAATACAAATCGTTTTATATGAAAAATAAACATCCGGTTTATTTAACCGAAGTGAGTCGGATCATGGAACGGGTCAGGCTCTGCTCCAAAAATTTTGGCCCGCTGACTGGTCAGCGGGACCTCCGTTATTGTGCTACTGCGTCATCCCCGGGCTTTTAATATTTTCTTTCCTACACTTACATGAAAATATTAAAACAAATTACATATACAGCAATATCCAAACATACCTTCAAACATATCAAACACATATTCAAACAACCTAAATAGCTGAGTAATAATCTTTGATTAACATAAGTTAAAATGCCTCTGTTATAATTAAGGATTTCGATCTATTCCTCTACTCATATTAAAACCCAATTGAATTACATGTGATATCACAAACGAGGCTTTGATATCATTGTTAGAGTTAAAAATAAATTTGGTAATTTTATGTGAAAATACATTCATTAATAAAATTTATCTTTTAAGTGAAATTCAAAATAGAATTATTTAGTACTTACCTTAACTATTTATGGTGTTGTAGAAAGTTAGAATCTTCTCCCATGTCACATGCTCCTCTGTCACCAATAGGAAGAAGATGCATAGTGGTCTGTGGGTTGTGCATCTTTTTACCAATATTTATTAAACATAATTAATAAAAAATAATAAATAAAACACATGGCACATCACTTTACAAAAGTGGTTTAATATACCTCACTATTATTATTTATTTAAATTATATTAAATATTTAATTTAATTTATTTTATATATGTATATATAATCAATTATTAATTTTATTTTAATTTATATCAATTAATACACATATGCTAAATAACTTTTATGCACCATAATTCATATAAATTATAATGCATATAAATTATAATTCATACCACTATAGAATTATAATTGTACTCTTTTACTTTTTCTAAACAACTCTCACCCTTTCTTATTCAATACTTATTCAACTCTCTATATTAAGATTAAATATACATATTAATTGAATTAAATTACTGATAATTCGATTCAATCAATCTATTATATATTACCTTAAGACCTTCCACTTAATTTATTCAATATGCCAAATCAAAATCTACCTATAAAGTTTGACAATATTATAACTTATAAGTATCCTCAAGAGGTATCATCAATCCATTTTATAGGATATGAATTTTATCAATAATTAATATTTACTATATAATTGATAATGTTATCCAACTTATTGAATATATTAATCTAATTATAAATTTCACTATTTATGAGTCAAAATAACTATTACCAAGTACATGAGATTATCAATTATATCAAGATTGAGATTAATAGTTTTCGTAAGAATGATGATATATATTTATTTTATATGTTAGTATAAAATAATTATACCATTTTGGTCTCGTTCAATACACAGAAGTGCACTAGTACAAAAAATTAGAATTTTGTCATTTTCCATAGTTAAGAAAGACTTACTAAAATCTAGTATTATAATCTTACCAACAGAGTGATCAACTTCATTATGATTGAGTATAATTAACTTATATTCTATAAGAACTAATGATTTGATCTTATGTATATAAGTTGGACTATACGTACTAAATCATCTACTATGTAGAATAAATGATGTATGTAATTTTTGTTTTAAACATGTGTTGAGTAATGACGCTTCCAACATTTGTAATTTTATAGATTCAGAAGAAGAAAAAAATAGAAAAATGATATATCCACCACCACAATCCAAAAACACGGTAGAAAATCAAACCATAATCCAACAACACAGAAAATAACGTGGTTCACTAGTCATTCAGCACGACTAGTTATATCTACTAGAAAAATAATTATGCATTTATATATTATAAACAAAACAATGTCTTACAGATGTAACAATCGCAAAGAATTCACGTAGAGAGGAAAGACGAAAATGAATAGTTCCACAGTAAATTGGTAGCAACAAAAAATAGAAATAAAAAATCAATTTATATTAAACAGTTTCTCAATATCAATAATAGAGTGGGTTGGATCACTTGGATGGACCGGGTTGTGCTCCAAAATTTTCTTCGGCTTAGTGACCGAGTAGCATGACACCCATTATTATGTTATTACTGCATTCCCAACATGGTATCAACTCATTGTAATTCAAAAAAAATTAAAATGAATTCAAATAACAACAAAAGGAAAAATTAAGGAAGAATGTCTTTCAATATAAAATTATTCCAACATATCTGTCATTGAAGTTGATAACATATAGAACTTAAGGAATAGTAGGAAACTCTCCAAGAGAAAGTTTGATTTATCCACTAACAATGGGGAAAAAGTTGTTGCATTAGTTAGAGGTACTTATATATTAACATTCATTAGTTGACTTGTTTTAAATTTGTTTGATTAAATTTTATATACTAGTTCTCACTAAGAACATCATTTATGATTCTTGTTTGAATAGTAAAATTTTTATTTTATATTTAGTAATAATAGTTGTTTTATCATATTAAATAAAATTGTTTATGTAAATAGAATGTTATGTAATGGGATTTACATATTAGAAATCTTTAATCCAATTTTAAATGTCAATAATAGTAAAAGACAAAAAAGGATAATCTAAAATCATCCTGCTTATGGCATTATCATAGAGGTGTCAACCGGGTCGGGCCGGCACAGTCCAGCACGAGGCACGGCACGATTGGTCATGCTTGGGCCAGCCTGAGATGGGAATTTTCCATGCCTGGGCCCGTGTCGTGTCGTGTCGAGGCCAACTGGACCTCGTGTCATGCCTGACCCGGCACGGTTCGGTGGCCCATGGTATGGCCCGCCGGCACGGGACATGTCTCGCAGACCCGCACCCAGCACTCCACGTCCCCACCCCACCCACCCCATCGCCATGCTCGCGCCATTCAGTTCAGATAGAGAAAACGTGCGGGCACGGGTCCACTCCGACCCGACCCGCGGTCCCACCCGACCAGAATCCCCCTCCCACCCACCCCCAACGATTAAACAAAATTTAAATATCAATTGTTGGATTTCGCCTCCAACGGCTAGGGGGCAGAATCCGACGGCCCACATGATTCTGCCCCCCAAATTTCAATAAAAAATTAAAAAAAACATAAAAAATATTTTTTAAAAAATAAAAATTTTTCTTTAATCTATAAAATCCCTCCCACCTATTTATAACATTTATGTTTTTCATAAACATATATTCTCAAATCTCACTATCTCAAAACTCTTGCTCTTCTCTCTCTTGAGACTTGAGATTTCGTCATTTGGATCGGCTTTTCAGGACTCTCAACTCAGGTTTGGAATCTTATTCTTTCGATTCTCCTAGCAAGGAAAGAAGGTAGGTCGGGTACGACCATTCTCCAATTCGTGATAATAGGCAGAGGACCGAAAGCAGTTGATGATCGGTTACCATGACGTGACAAGCTATCGTCACCATGAAAATCTCTCTTTATGGCCAGATCATTGAACTAGACTGTGGTGCACCGTGCACGTGATCTACCTCACTACTTTACTAGGTCTTTTAAGTTTTTTTTTGTTTACTTTCTCTCTCTTTCTATTATCTCTCTTTAATCCAAAAATCTAAAATCTATCATCCAGACTCTACCTAGAGGTGTCAAACGGGCCGGGACGGGCTGGCTCGGCTCATTTTTTTAGGGCACGATCGTGCTTCCGTGTCGGGCCGGGCACGGCATGGTTACTGTACCGTGCCGTGCCCGCCCTAGCACGGTTTAAAAAAACCAAGCCTAGCACTGCTCGCAGGCACGGCGGGCCGTGCCGTGCCTTGCCTGGCCCGCTCGGGCTTGCATGTCTGTACGGGTCGGGATTCGGGGGGACGCAGGTCGGGTTGAATCAGACCCGACCAGTAGTCTTTTTTGCGGGAGGGGCCATCGTGGGGTCGAGCTCACGGGACACCCGGCACGGGACAAACCCGTACCGATGTGCCGTGCTGCGGGCCGAACCGTGCCGGGTCAGGCACGACACAGCACGGCACGGCTCGTACCTAACCCGGGCACGACACGGGCCCGGGCACGAAATTTTTCCGTGCGTGCCTCGGGCCGGGCCGGCCCGGCCCGGTTGACACCTCTAACTCTTCCACTTGTTTAAAAAAATCCTAAAAATGACTAATACTAATGAAACATATTTAAATTTAGAAAATGAAAATCTTACACAGAGGTCTGAGGCTGCTGAAACTTTGGTTTCTCTAGTCATCTCAACCCAAACTTCTAAAATGCAAAAAAAAACTATGACTTCTGTAATTTGGACTCATTTTAATATAATAAAACAAAAAAAATATTTGGGATGAAGAAGAAGAAATGTCAAAGTGCAAATATTGTATGAGAAATTTAACTTGTAAGAGTTCGTTTGTAACTGAGAACCTTAAGAGGCCTACTGTTGTGCACCAAAAAACATGGTGCATTAGATCCTAGGCAAACCCAACTTAGCACTACAATTTTTGAGACTGCATCCAATTCAATCTCAAAGTTTACTTCCTTCATATACCGTAGTAAGTTGGGTAGGGAATGCATGGCCAAACTTATCACTTTGATGGGTCTTCCGATCAGATTTTCGGATGATTCAAGGGTAGTGCGCATCATGTAGACATATTTTCAGCTTGCTTACCGTAGAATTCCTAGGTCCACATCTAGAAATGACATACTAAAATTGTATAAGTTAGAAAAACAAAAAATAATTAATGAATTTATGGCATATAGGGAGTGGTGTTCGTGACATCCAATATCTGGACAAGTCACAATGAATAATCTTATGCATGTCTCACTGACCACTATGTAGATTCTAACTAGACAATGAATACAAAAATTTTAGGATTCTCTGAGATTCTCTATTCTCATGATGACCTGACCATTTTTGAGTGTATGATGAAAATCTTTAGAGAATATAAAATTCAAAATAAAATGTTTAGTATCACATTCAATAATACAACTAATAATGGAGTAGCAATTAACATGTTTGTTAGGAATATTAGAGATGCACCATTAGGAGAGATCTTTCATGTCAGATGCATGTGTTATGTGATTAGCCTGATTGTACAAGTAGGTATGAATGTGTGTTCCACATGCATTGGATAATATAAATAATGCACTAAAATATATTCGCACTCTTTGCAGACAACAGGAGTTTGGTAGTGTCTGTCAGTGAATTTTAAGAATAAGAAATTCTAATCGGATGTGAGATACCATTGGAATTATACGTACCTGATGTTGGAGTCATGTGTTGGATACAAACATATGATATCCGACTACATCAATAGTAAGAGTTACAAACTTATTATTGATGACACTAACTGAGCTTCCGGAATTTCATTTATGAAATTCCTGAAGATATTTTATGACATGACGAACATGTGTTCGTTGGTTTATACGCCCACCACTTGCATTGCACTCCGGTGCATATGCAACATTAGTAGCATGTTTAGGAAGTATCGAGCGGACCCGACGCTTAGTCATATGGTTGCAGAGATGGAAACCAAGTACTTAAAGTATTGGTCCACCGTTCCATCTCTTTATTGTCTCGCTGCATGCATGGACCCTAGGGTTAAGGTTGAAAGGGTAGATAACACCCTGACTTACATTTCCTCGTGCATGAACTTGGAAGACCCACCTGAAGGGTTCATTCATGAGAAGTTGGCTGACCTGTTCACATACTACAATACTATGTATGGTGGTAGTAGTAGTAGTAAGACTGTGATTACAGACATGGATATCTTCTTCAGAGATGATGATTTTTTCATTCAGTTAGCTATGGGGAAACGACGAGGTGGACCATCACATAGGAGCGAGCTTTCTCGGTACTTAGATACCGATTACTGCTCAATCCTATTACATTCTGATACTAAGAATCTTGATATATTATGGTGGTGGAAATTATATGAGTCCACCTTTCTAGTGCTATCTAGGATGGCATGGGATCTACTAACTCCTCCGGTGTCAAGCGTATCATCGAAGTATACGTTTTCTATTGTAGTGAATGTTATTTCAGATAGGAGATCGAGATTTACGTCCAGATATTGTTGAGGCTTTGGCCTGTTTGAAGGATTGGGAGGATTCGAGGTTTAGCATCCAGGGACTACATCCGCTGCGAAAGTGGAGGAGTTGATTACTGATGATGATGATCCATATGATAATTATTTTGATGTTGTGGTTGATGATGCTCATGATATGCCGATTGATGATTAACGTGGTTGCTGGTTTCCCCTGCCCGTTGCCAGGCACCAATTGCCAATGTCACGCCACATACCATTTTCATTGCCACTTGATTTTGATTTTTGATTCCTCATGGTCACAGACGTATTTGATGATTTGTGTGATTTATTCTTGATTTTGCTTTTTGATTTCGATGTTTTGTTTTGTATTGATTGTATGCTTTTTTCTTTACGTTACGTTGTATTTACTTTGGTTCGGTATCTATTGGCCGATTGGTCATTTAGTTTACTTTTGTTTTTGTGACTTTGTAATTTTTTTAACAAAATTTTTTGTTTAATTTATTTTTTAGTTTAAATTTTTCATTTAAAAATTAAAACTCTATAATTTAATTTTAATAAATTAAAATCTAAATTTATTAAAAAGTAATAAAAAAATTTAAACTTTATTATTATTTTCAAGTTATATTTACATATTTGTAACAATTTTCTAGTTACCAATTTAAACTTTGTAATTTTTTAAATTTTTAATAAAAAAATTTAAACTTTGTAATTTATTAAATTTTTAACAATTTTTAAGTTACAAATTTAAAAATTTAAATATTATCTATATATAATATAATATATATTATATATATAGTTTTACCCCGACACTGTAATTTTACCGCCGGGCCGGTGGGCCATGCCTGGCCAGGCACAACATGGTATAGTAACCATGCTGTGCCTTGCCCGGCACTAAAGCATGAGCGTGCTCAAAAAGAATGGGTCAGGTCAGCCCAACACATCTCGTTTGACACCTCTACATTATCACCTTAGTCATATAAGTGATAAATATATGACTAAGCTACATAAAGAAAGTACATTGAGGTCATTTTATTATTGATGAGCTAAAATGCATCTATTTTTAGTATATTTTTCCTAACATGCTTTTATGTTTAGAAGATGGATTTCATGACTAAATGATAGAAATTCACCATTCACATGGTTATGTATGTTTTTAGTTAAAATAAGTGAAATTCTAGCAGAAATGAAGAAAAATGATTAAGTCAAATATGTCGCAATAGAATCAACTCTCGTGTGATAAGAAATTGAAGAAGAACTAAAAATTACATCGTAACTAGTGAATGATATCATAACCATAGAATGATAGTTGTGACACCAGATAGAGATGAAGATAGTATCCTATGTTGCGACATGGACAATTCATGTCATGACACACAAGAAGTTGTAACTAAGAGTGTAAGACAAGAAAGAAAAAATTGGTCATGACGTATTTTTCAAGAACCACAAGAGAATGAACTATGCGAGGTCATGACAAGAAAACTAATGTCATGACAAAGAATTCTTTTAGCAAAGAATCTCAAGACATAAATTAGGTCACAACAAAAATTTCTAGTTGTAACAGCAAAGTTCAAGCAATAGAAAAATACTTGGTAGTGACATCAGAAATTGGTCGTGACATCAAAAATTAGCCGTGAGATTAAAAATAGGTCATGACAGAGAAATGAGAAGAATTAAAGAAGTGGAAGTCGCAACAAGGAATTCAAAGTTGGGCCAATCTTTCTAGATTTTATAAAAATAATCCTAGAAGATAGGACTAGCACATACCATATGAAGCATAGTCTTCTTTGGAAAAAAAAGGTTCGAGAGGGGAACCAGAAAACTAGTAGCTGACGACTCCATGTAGTTTTTTTTATTTTTCTTTTTTAGCATTAATTTATATTATATTAACATCATTCTTCATTTTTTGTTTTGGGTCTAGAACTTAGCTTTCCAAAAGCTTGAATCTGAACAATTTTTGCTTATTATTTATGAATCACTAACTGTATTATTTTGAAACTTGAACAATTTTCTTAAAATTAGATGAATCCATTAATTACAATCATCTTGTGCTTCCTTGATCTATAGTTCATTAGTGATTGTGATCTAGTCAATTAGATGTGATATTATCTTTGGATTAAATTAATGTTTAAGTGTGTTCTTTCTATAGAAATCAATGAGAGTTTCTTAGAAGCAAAAGGTTAAATCTAATATATTGGTATTGAACATCAATTAACTTATTCCCAATATTAGTGTTGAATGCCCATAATTCATTGTATCCTACCCTTATTTTTGGGAGGCCCTTTGAGTGATACAAAGAAGGCAATTCTTGAGGGTTGATAAAAAAAATCTATTACAAGGATATGTTAGCTAATAGTGATAAAAAAAGGAGCTCTATCAGTTAATGTGTACAAATCATCATTTTACTTAGATATGATAAAATGGAGTGATTATCTAGATAAATTACCAGAGATATCACCTTAATCTTTCAAGAAATTGATATTCCTATGTTGTCTTAGATCCAATCAAGGAAAAAGAAAATTCTCTAAGATTTAAAGGAATGGACACCAACCATTTGCAGAGACTTGTAACACTCATGTCTTGGGAAGCAAGAGACTTGAAGTCATCAGAAATGGATATGGAGTATTGAGAAAGAAAAATATCCATTTCTCATAATACGACTCAACCTACTAGTAACCACTTATATCTTAGACTTCTAGGGAAGCAAGGTTATCTAAGTGGTGACATATGTAGCTACAAGGAGAGATCTAAGACTACATGACAAATGTGCTTGATATATTTCTACTTTTATCTAGAAATAAGCCATGATAGAGAAGTCTATATGTATTGGTTATACCAGAACATTTCGTTCTAGTGTGAATTTTTGCAAGAGAATGGATCTAGTCTAATTTATCTTTATAGATTTCTTATAAATTTTGTTTTGGATGTTAGTTTGTGTATTTTTATTATCTTTTAACTAGTATCTAAAAATATCTTTCTAATGGTTCAAATTGTATGAATATTTAGTAGTTTAAGTAGTTGGAAATTCAATTCTTGTCAATCTCTTTGGGAATGATATATGGACTTACATCCATTTTTTACTACTTGTATAACCTATGCACTTGCAGTGTCATAAGTTAAATCCATTTACAATCTCTAAGAGATAATGTCAAATGAGACTAATTTTTTCTATGCATAAAAAGATAATCAAGTTTTATGGTATTGTTTTCAAGGATTGAAAGAAATGATTAAGCTAATATTTAGACAAAAGAGAGAAATATTAATTTGGACATATTAAAAAAATCACAAAAATATGATTTAACAATAGTGTCTTATGAAGGCACTGAACTTTTTGAGTTGAATTTATATGAATATGTACAATATTATTTGATACCACTAATCTCATTTTATTTTAGTATGTTTCAATTTTAGGAAGTAATTCATGCACATGAAGCAAGAAGTGATATGTTTTTATTGGATACCGAGATTAAAAGAACATTGAGAAGCCAAAGAAAAGTTAAAATTGTAGAAACTATAGAAATGACTGATAAAATAATGGCTCCAATAGTAGACCAAGAAATAGTAGAAAGATCTCTAAGGCAAGACACTATGGAAGACATCTGGAGAGCAGTCATCCAAGAAGAATATTTAGTAGTGAGACATCCATCTATTGAGGAAAACAATTTTGAGCTAAACTTGCTCTGATTACAATGGTCTAGCAAAATTAGTTTATATGTCATCCATCAGAGGATCCTAATGAATATTTAAGTAGATTTTTTAGAATGACCCACATTGTAAAGTTGAAAGATGTTAGGCAAGAAGTAATCAAGCTATAGTTATTCCCATTTTTCTTGAGAGACATAGCTATTCCCTCATGGTTTGAATCTCTATCATATGGCTTAGTGAATACTTGGGAGGAGTTGATAGAAGCATATCTAGGTAGGTTCTTTTCCTCATCCCTCATATATGAAAGAAGAAGAGAGATCATGACCTTCGGACAATGGGATGAGGAGAACCTATACACTACATGAGAAAAATATAAGAGACTGCTAAAGATATGTCCAATGCATGGAATAGATCGAAAGACCCAAATAGACATATTTTGCCACTCAATAAATTATACCTCTAAGGGTATAATTGATGTAGCATGCGGTGGAGATTTTAAAAGAAGAAGTGCAAAGAAAGCAAGACATTTGATTGAAGATCTTGCTAGATGCAACATGAGGGCTCCATTTAATCATCGAGTAGCAGCAATAGAGTGAGAGGGAGTGGAATGATAGAATTAATAGAATGACTACTATTGAAGCCAAACTTGATACACTTATGAATAGGCTGGACAAACAAAAGAGAAGAATGCACTCTATTCATGAGATTGGAGCTGTGGAAAGAGATGGAAATAGAAGCAATACTAAGGGTCAACTGTAAGAATGTCCTTATGCAGTTGAGAAGGCAAACTACCTTAATGAACAAAAAATTACTATTTCAAGCTCAATCCTAATTTGCCAACACATTACACATCAACATTAAAGAACCATGAGAACTTTTCTTATGGTGGAGGAGGACAACATGGCCCAAGGTATGGACAACACTACCAGTAATGGCACGCTCTACCAAAGTTTCAGTAGCAACAACAGCGAGGAGGAGAGAATAAGGTTGATCATCATGGTTAATAGAGGACCCAATCCATTGAAGAATAGATGTTGTAGTTCATGGGGGACAACAAGAGGATGTGAACCTCTATGAACATAAATTTACTTAATTGGAAGCTTTTAAGTCAACACACAAATATTTTAAAAAATACAAGTGCTACCCTCAAAAATCTTGAGACTCAAGTAGGGTAGCTATCCTTAAATTTGCAAGGTAAAAATGAAGATGTTTTTTCTAGTGACACCAAGAAGAATATGAGAGACTGCATGGCTTGCAGCTCAAAAGTGGGAAGGAATTGGAGAATAGGAAGTCTAAAAAAGTGGAAATAAGAAGTACAATCCAAAGAATAGTATAGAAGATGCTGAAAGATTGGTGCAGTAGCAATAGCTGGAAGAGAAAGGAACCAAGAAGCTGAAAGAAAAAACTCAAATATCTAAGAATGAAGTTCCCTTCCCATAGAGACTACATAGGGCTAAAGTAGAGGAGTAGTTCTCCAAGTTTTTGGAGATCTTCAAAAAAGTGGAAATCAGCTTACCTTTTCCTAAGGCAGTAGCTCAAATGCCACTAAGAGAATATAATGAAGCTATTGCTTGGTCTATAAAATATTTGAACGGTATTAGACAATCAATTTGTATGCATAAAATCCTACTGGAGGATAATGCAAAGGCTTTAATAAACATTAAAGAAGACTAAACCATATGATGAAGGATGTTCTCAAAAAGGAAGTTCTAAAATGATTGAATGCTAAATTTATATATGCAATATCAAAAGGCCCTTATGTGAGCCCAGTTCATGTGGTTTCGAGGAATGGCGGATTCACAATGATTAGAAATGAAAAAAAATGAACTAATTCCTACAATAATTATAACAGTATTAAGAGTGTGCTTAGATTATTGGACATGCTTGTAGAACATCCTCATTTCTATTTTTTTGATGGATATTCTGAATATAACCAAATTTCTATTATACATGAGAACCAGGAAAAAACTACAGTTATATGCCTTTATGGTATCTTTTCTTTTAGAAGGATATCATTTGGGTTATGTAATGCTCCGGTTATATTTTAAAGAAACATGATATCAATGTTCTCATATTTGATGGAGAAGATTATGAGATATTCATGGGTGACTTCATAATGTATAGATCTAATTTTGATCATTGATTGCATAATTTGGAAATAGTACTTTAAAGTTGCAAAGACAAAAATTTACATTGAATTGGAAAAAAATATCATTTTATGGTAATAGAAGACATTGGTCATTGGGAAACAAATTTCTACAACTAGTCTAGAAGTGGACCAAGCAAAAGTTTTCATAATCAAAGTGCTTCTATGTTATATCTCCCACAATAGTCAAGGAAATTAGAAGTTTTTTGGGGCATGCAAGATTTTATAGAAGATTCATTAGGGATTTCTCAAAAATATCAAGACTATTATGCAAATTTCTAGAAAAGGAAACAATAAGTTTAATTTTGATAAATCTTGCAATTATGCATTTTAAGAGATAAGAACCTGACTAGTTGAATCTCCAATCATGGCCACACCAGATTGGAATAGTGTACTTTAAATCATGTATGATGCTAGTGATTTTGCAATAGGAGCTGTACTAGGATAGAGAATGAGAGAAATCATTGATATGTAATTCATTAATTATTGTGATCCAGTCAATTAGGTGCGAGTTTTTTGCTAGATTGAATTAATAGTTAAGTATGTTCTTTCTATATAAATCAATGAGAGTTTCTCAGAAGAAAAAGGTTAAATTAAATAGACAGGTGTTGATCTTCAATTAACTTGTTGCTGTAAGTGATGAATGACCATAATTCCTTATATCCCACCCTTATTTCTAGGAGGCCCTATGAGTGACATGGCTAAGGATATTTCTAAGCTTTAGTAAATAATCTATTATGAGGGTATGTTAGGCTAACATCAATGAACATGGGTGCAATGTCAGTTTATATAGATAAGTCCCCATTTTACTGAGAGTTGAGAAAATAAAGTAATTATCTAGATAGATCACCAGAGACATCACCTTTATCTTTCGAATGATCGATGCTCTCGTGTTAGCTTTAATCCAATCAAGAGAAGAGAAAACTCTAAGATTTAAAAGAATGGGCACCAACCATTTGCAGAGACTTGCAATACCCAAGTTTTGGGAAGCAAGAGACCTGCTGTAGTATTGAGAAAGAAAAATACTCAATTCTCATAATATATCTCAAGCTACCAGTAACCACTTAGGTCTTAGACTTATAGGGAAGCAAGCTTATCTAAATGGTAAAATATGTAGCTACAAGGAGAGATCCAAGACCACATGACAAATGTACCTGACAGGTTTCAACTTTTTTCTAGAAATAAGCCATGATTGAGAAGTCTATAGGAATTAGCTATACTACAACATTTTGTGCTAGTGTTAGTTCTACAAGTGAATTGATCCAGTCCAATTTATCTTTGTAGTTTTTCATTATCTTTTAACTAGTATCTGAAAAATATCTTTCTAATGATTCAAATAATATGAATATTTAGTAGTTTGGGTAGTTGGTAGTTCATTCTTGTTAATCTCCATGGGAATGATATCTTGACTCACATCCATTTTTTACTACTTATATGACATGTGCACTTGTAGTGTCATTTATTTACAATCTACATTAGACAGTGTCAAATGAGAGTGATTTAGTCTATACATAAAAAAAAATCGATTATAAAACATATGACATATATGAATCTTGCTTATTAAAAAATGACAAAGTTAACCTTTAAATGAAAAAGGTAAACATGCTAATATGCCACTAGACCTAATTCATTCGAATGTATGTGGTCTAATATCTATATATGCTAGAGGTTATTTCATCTATTTCATCACTTTTATTGATGATTATACATGATATGCTTGTTTGTTTTTTATATAATAATAAAGTATATAGAAAGTTCGTAGATTTTAGAAATGAGATAAACAAACAACATGGAAAAAACTATAAAATGGTTAGATCATTATGAGGTGATGAATACTCAAACTAAGAGTTTTTCGATTATCTTTAGAATAAAAGAATATTATCCCAATAGACTCCACCTTGCATCCCACAACACATTGTCATGGTTGAACGGAGAAATTCAATCTTATTAAACATTGTGAGGTCTATGATGGGCCAAATAGATCTACCTAAATCATTTTAAGGTCATGCACTTGAGGCTATTATTTATATACTAAGTAGAGTACCATCAAAGCCAGTTGATGTTACATCATATGAGATGTGAAGTAATAAGAATCCATATCTTTCTCATATGAAAGTATGGGATTATTCAAATTATAAAATGGGTCATGTTAGATAAGTTATAAGTTAAATCTAACATCTACGACTATTATTTATTCATAGTATGGGATTAAATCTGACAATTAATCTTTCTCAAGCACAAGCACTTCATAAGTTGAGTTAGTTATGAACTATTCAAGAAAGATATGAATTTATCATTAGTGAATAAAAAGATATATTACTCATAGAAGATGATGATCCTACAACAAATGAGATAGTTCTAAGTAGTTGAGAATCTGACAAGACTTGTAGCTATGAAGTCAGAAATGGATTTTATATATGAAAACCAAATGTCAATATTAATTGACCCACCCGAAGGAATAAAACCCATTAGATGCACATGGATCTTCAAGAAGAAGTCTAATATGGAAGGTATAATTGTTACCTTAAAAGCTAGACTTGTAGCTAAAAATCAATAAGAATACTTTTTTCCATTGCAACTCATTATGATTATGAAATATGACAAATATATGTGAAGATAAATTTCCTTAACATATACTTGGATGAGGATGTGTACGTGACATAACTAGAAGGCTTTACAACTAAATATGATAGTAAGGTATGCAAGCTACAAAGATTTATTTATGGATTAAAGCAAGCATTATGAAATTAAAATATCCAATTTGATGAGACAATAAAACATTTTGGTTTCTCACAAAATTTACATGAGAGCTGTGTGTATAAGAAAGTTAATGGGAGTGTGGTCATATTCCTAGTATTATATGTGGATGACATGTTACTCATAAGAAATGACATCTTAGTCTTACAATCTATCAAATTTTGGTTATCCAAGAATTTCTTCATGAAATATCTTGGAGAAGAAACTTGTATATTAGGGATAAATATCTTGGAGAAGCAGCTTGCATATTAGATATAAAGATCTATAGAGAGATTTAAAAGGTTATTTATTCTTTCTCAATTAACATATATAGATAAGATGCTAATAAAGTTTAGCATGAAGCAGTTCAAGAAAGGATTCATCTTCATAACTCATGGGATTACATTCTCAAGTTCATGTGTCTTAAGAACATGACAAGAGGACCCACATGAGTATGATCCTTTATGCTTCGGCTATAGGATCAATAATGTATGTTATGATATGTACAAAACTCAATGTATCATATGTTCTGAGCATCATGAGTAGATACCATTCACACCCTATTGATGGCCATTGAGTAGTTGTCAAGAATAAAGTTGACTCTAAATCAAATTAGGTTATGCGTTCAAATTAAATGGTGCAGCAGTCACTTGGAAGAGTTCCAAATATAAGATAACTACTAATTCTACAATAGAAGGAGGGCACATTGTGCCTTCCAAGGTAGCTAAGAAAGTAATTCAGATATGGAAGTTCATCTCAAAACTTGGAGTAGTACCTAATATTGTTGATCTAATATTTATATATATTGATAACAATGGAGCCATTGTACATGCAAAGGAACCATGTTCTAATCAAAAGTCCATATACATACTAAGATGATATCACCTAATTAGAGAAATTGTTAGTAGACACGATGTAATGATAGAGAAAGTACCCATTAATTAAAATCTTGTTGATTCTTTGATTAAGTCATTTTCACTAAAGAAATTTGACTCTCATGTGCTCACCTATGGTATTAGACATGAAGGTGATTGCCTTTTAGATCAAGTGAGAGTTTGTTAGAGAAGTGCTCTAAAGCTCATTATATATCTTATTTTAATTAATAAGAATACTTGTTCATTAATTTGATATATAGTATATATATACTGAAATTGATATAAAATCAATTAATGAATTAAATAATATAGTATATAGCATAAAGAAATAATGAATAATATAGTATATAGCATAAAAGAAATCATAAATTCATAATGGATCCGCCATAAACTATTGGTCATTATTGTCATCGGCACCACCAAAGGGTGTGTCATCATATACACACCCCTTTCCTATGTGGATATTTATCCATTTGTTATTGCTACTTAGTATATACAAAATCATGTAAATGAAGAAAAGAGAGTTGATTTTCTTATGGAAATATATGGGAGTGGATCTCTTTTGGATATTTACACCATAAGATGTTACTGAAAGTTTGAGGAAATATATGGGATTCATACATCAAGAGAGTCTAGAATCAATTTGTTTGTGATGGGTTGATTCTCTTTTGGATCTTCTACCATATTTCTTCACTCCAAGGAAGAGATGAGAGAGTGGATCTCTTCTCCCTCAGTCATAATGAACTACAACTAGGCTTAGATCAAAAAAAAAAACACTAGGAAATGAAGAAGAAGAAGTGCACTTATTTTCTCTTTCCTTTTTATCTTATACATTTTGCTTTTTGGTTTCCTTTTATAAATTACACATAAGTAATTTGAAAATTTAATAAAACAAAGTACATTTAATTTTATTTAATCTATCATGACTATAGTTAAGACTAAGGTAGGGGCCTAAAAGCTTAAATAAGATTTCAAGCTCTCAATTTAAATAAATTAACCTATTTATATTAATTATAATTTATTCCATCATAAAATTATAATTACACTCTCACTTATTTGAAATGTCATTTGTGTATTTTATTATTAAATCCTTATTTTTTCTCCTCATGCTAAGATTACATACACCTGTTAATTAAATTAAATTGAAGAAAGACTTAGAGTCTTGTGTATTGAATGAGGAAAACATGTACAAGCAAGAGCTTAAATAAGTTATACAAGGATAAAAATGTAAAAAGGTAAGGTAAGGGTAAATATGTAAATTTGTATTTAGCATCTCCCCTCAAACTCATGGTGGTTTAAGAGATTTTGAGTTTGGAAGTTGATGCTTGAAAAGTTCCTAGAGGAAGAGGTTTGGTGAAGATATCAGCTAACTGGTCTTGAGAGAAAATAGACTGAAGTGCGAGTGTTCCTTGAAGCAGATGATGATGGATGAAGTGACAATCAATCTCAATATGTTTGGCATGTTTATGGAAGACATTATTATGAGCAATTTGAATAACATTTCGATTATCATAGTGAAGTGTAGTTGTAGTGGAATAATCAATGCCTAGATCCTAAAGTAACCAATGTAGCCAGATAAGTTCTACTATTGTAGCTGCGAGTGCTCTATATTCTGCTTCAGTGCTGGAATGAGTAATAATTGTTTATTTCTTACTTCTCCAAGAGATAATAGAATCTCTTGGAAGAAAGCAATATTTTGTAGTAGATTGACAGTCAGTGGGATCACTGGCCCAATCTGCATCTGAATATGCATGAAGAATTAATGAAGAATGGGAAGAAAAATGAAGATGATCAAATATGATACTTTTCAGATATCAAAGAATCCTGAGGGTAGCAGCATAATGAGGAGATCTAAGGGTAGCCATAAACTGACTGACTATATGAATGGCATAGGAAATATCAAGGCGAGTAACAATGAGATAGATTAGACTCCCAACAAGCTGTCTGTAGAAAGTAGCATCAGATTAAATAATTTGCTATCATGAGAAATGAGACGATGGTTATACTCAATAGGCATGTCGACTATCTTGTTATCAGTGATACTAGCTCGATAAATAAGATCAGAAGTGTACTTGGCCTGAGTGAGATAATAATCATATATAGAAGAAGAGACTTCTAGACCAAGAAAGTAATTAAGAGGGCCTAGATCTTTTATTTCAAATTGATGACCAAGAAATTGCTTTAGATCCTGAATACCTTGCATGTCATCACCCGTAATAATCATGTCATCGACGTATAGAAGAATGATAGTAATACCATGGTTAGACCATCTCCAAAAAAAAGCTATATCAGAAGAACTGCTTGAAAAGCCATATTGAGAGAAAATAGAACTAAACTTTTCGAACCATGCCAGAGGAGCTTATTTAAGGCCATAGAGTGCTCCCCGTAGTTGACATACCTTGTGAGGAAACTTCAATGGTGAAAATAACCAGGAGAAAGTTGCATATGGAATCTCTCTGAGAGTTCTCCATTAATAAAAGTATTTTGACATCCATTTAAAAGAGCAGCCATTTGCGAGCCGCATAAAGCAATAAGAATCCTGACAGAGGAAAGTCGAGCTACTGGGGAAAAAGTCTCCTCATAATCAATCCCATATTTTTGGGTAAAGCCCCTGGAAACAAGGTGAGCCTTGTAGCATTTAATGGAGCCATCTGATTGAGTCTTGATCATATAAACCCATTTACAACTGATAGAAAATTTTCCAGGGGGAAGATCAACTAGATCCCATGTCCCATTCTTATGTAGTACATCTAACTCTTCTTTCATAGCTTGCTTCCATAACAAATTAGAGGAAGCCTCACAAAAATTCTGAGGTTTCTGAAGAGACACAAGGGCAGAAAAATAATGGTAGTCATGGAGGTGAGAAGGAAGAGTAGTTACCCGATGGGAATGGTGAAGTTCATGAGAGTCAGAAGGATCGACAAGATCCACAGTTGGAGCAGTATCAGTGGGCATGTCAATGATCAGTGCCAGAGGCTCATCAGAAGTATGAGAGGGTAAATCTAAGATAGAAGTGGGAGACTCCTCAGAGAAAAGATCAAGGAGAGGATTGATAGGAGAGACAGGGAAAGCAGGAACATGTGGTAGTTTATAAAATATTTTGTGTTCCCAAAAAACATTCCGAGAAACATGAAGATGTTTGTTAATGGGGCCATAGCACCTGTAATCTTTTTGACCAATTCCATACCTAAGAAAACAACACAAACGAGAATGAGACTAAAGTTTGTTTCGTTCATGATTCTAAAGAAGAACAAAATAGACACATTCAAAGACTCTAAGTAAGTCATAAAAGGGAGACGAACCAAACAACATATCATGAGGAGTTTGATTCTGAATAATGGGAGAAGGACACCAATTGATGGTATAAATGACAATAAGAGCGGCTTCCCCCCAACCCTGAGGAGTAGAAGTGATAATGGTGGTAGCATGAACAATATCAAGAATATGATGAAGTTTGTGCTCAGCCCTACCATTTTGCTGAGAAGTGCCAACACAAAAGGAATGGGAAATAGTACCAAAATGATCTAAAATATCAGTAAATTTTTTGGCTTTATATTCTTTAAAAACCATTACTACTTAGGTTTAGAATATTGTGTTTCAATCATTTTGATAAAGTAACGATATATTTGATAAAGTTCAAAATGGTTTTTAAAGAGATAGATCCAAGTATATCGTGAAAAATCATCCACAAAAATAATAAAATAACATGACCCACCCTAAGTAGTAATGGGAGAAGGTCCCCATACATCAGAATGAATATGTCAAAAGGGGAAAGGGCATGAGAAACATTGTTATTAAATGGTAAAGTAGTTTGTTTTCCAAATTGACAAGGCATAAAATCAAAGATCTTATCTAAAACAGATCCTAATAAGCCTCTAGAGACTAGTTGTTTAATCCTATAAATAGATGCATGACCAATGTGAGAATGTCATAAAGTGAGAGAGGATGTGCTCTTCCTGAAATGACAGAAGCAGAGAGATGAGAGGAAGGTAATATGAAGTGAGATGAGCTCAAACAGTCTAACGACCTTACGAGCAATCCCAATGATCTGTCCCATTTGAGAATCTTGTACAATAACACCAGTAGAAGAAAGTGTTAGTGTAAAACCAAGTTCTATGAGTTTTCCAACAAACAAAAGATTATCCGTAAGTTGGGGAATCTGATAGATATTGGAAACATGCAAATTTGGTGTATAGATATGACCAAGATGGGAGACATGCATAGAGGAACAATTTGCGGTGTATATGGTAGGGAGAGAAGCAAGAGTGGGTGAAGGGAAAACATCAGTAGAAAAGGTCATATGATTGCAGCAAATAGAATCGAGAAGCCATGTCGGAGAAGTACCTGATATTGTTGAAAGAGTAGTGTTGGATGCACTAGAAGATGGAAATTAAATCTGAGTGACCATATCATGATATTCCATCATAGAGAGAGATGAGAAAGAATCAGACTTGGAATGGAACTCCATAGCTAATAATTCAAACTTAGTAAATGCGGCATTGTTCTGAAGAATACGTTGATGAGTGTAACAGGTTTCAATAGAATGACCGTTGTTTTTACAAAAACTACAAATAAGAAGCAGCCTTTTATTGTGATGGCGTCGAACATTATTCCCTTTGCCTTTGGATAAGTAGGTAGATAAGCCTGTAGAGGGAAAGATGGGAGTATTCTGTAAAACATCTGCTGGAGTAGCAAGCACCATGGGTTGAGTAGCAATGGGATTCGTCTGAAGATGTGTCTCAGTGTCAACTAGCTTATGAATAGCTTTTGAAACTATGGGTAGAAGATCATGATGTAAGAAATGACTTCTGGCTGATTAGACTCATCATGAAGTCCCGTAAGAAACTAAAACAAGCGCCCTTATTCATGGTGAGCATGAACTAGTTTGATGTCAATGAAATTAGAAATAATTGGTTAAGATGATGTTAATTGATCCCAAATGTGTTTCAGCCGACTGTGATAAATAGTAATCTGCTCACCATGCTCCTGATGAATCTGATAAAGGGTGTGTGTAAGTGTAAAGTTGCTAGCAACACTTGGTCTAGTATACCGAGTAACAAGTAAATCCCAAACTTCTTTGGCAATATCAAGATTACCAGACTCATTGATAATTGATGGAAATTATGTATCTCAAAACCAAGTTATGATATGATGATTAGCACTTTTTCAGTCCACAATCTGAATGGCATAAGCAGAGTCAGTTTCTTTGTCCCTTTTTAATGAAATAGGAAGGTCATTAGAAACAAGTCATAGCTTGTGGCCTTTGAGATAACTTTGCATGGCTTGAATTAATTGAGCAAATTATCTCTATCAAAAATAACATGAATCTGATGAGAAACCTCATCCCCATGCATATATGGTCAAAATTTTTGGTCAATGGTCAATAGTTGACGTGGCAACCAACAGTGTTATCGTGTCTGATGATGTCAACCCAATGGAAGGCACATGTATTGGGTTCCGGTGATTTTCCACACTCTAGCATGTTCATCTCTATGAGTTCTACCTCTATATGGCCTCAAACTTCAGTTATATGCTTGCAAGAATAAAAATAAGGAGCAAGAAATAATCTGTAGAAAATGGCAAGGACAAATCCGACGATTGGCGGTGTGTGCGACAGTTTCCGACGATGAGTTGCACACTGGGGTGTTCATCTCTATGAGATCTACCTTTGAGTGACCTCGAAATTTAGTCTTGCGAAAGTAGGAAACGTAGAACGAATAATGGTGTTTACCAAAAAAAAATTGCCACATGGTGTAATGCCTAAACCATAAGAGCAGCGGGAGAAAAAAAAATTTAGAGAACCTACCTCCAATACCATGAAGAAAGACTTAGAGTCTTGTATATTGAATGAGAAAAACATGCACAAGCAAGAGCTTAAATAAGCTATAAAAGGGTAAAAATATAAAAAGGTAAAGTAAGGGTAAATATGTAAATTTGTATTTACCATAAATGATTGATAAATTCTTTTAAATTAATATATACTAATTTCCTTGAGACCTTTTACTGAACTTATTTGATATATTTGATTAATATATACATGTATGATTTGACATAATCAAAACTTATAAGTATCATTAAGGGGGTATCAACAATCTAATTTATAGGATATGGATTCTGTTAATAATTAATATTAACTATATAATTCACTTAGTTATCCAATTCTTTGAGGTTATTGATCCATATGTAAATTATAATCTTTATGAATCAAATAAGCAATAATAAATGGATGTGTCTATTAATTATCTCGAGATTAAGAGTAATTGTATTCATGATAACAATGAGACAATAATTATTTTAATTGTTGGTATAAATTAATCACCCCAAGCTGGTCACATTTAATACAGACATATGTACTAGTACAAGAAGTTGGAATATTAATACATTTAGATTGAGATTAAATAGCTAATATTCAACAAAACCAATGGTTTGATATTCTATGTATTAATCAAACTTTACTCACCAAATCATCTACTTGTATAATGAAAGACATATGTGCATTAATTTTAAATACAAACAAAGCTCATGTAGATTCTTATTTATATGAAATAATAGAATTTTATATACAATGCAAATAAATAAACATCCATATAAATAAAATGACTTTTAGTATATATAGATCTAATATTTCATACACTCCATCGAAAAACCTTCTTGATACCATGTTAAAATTTAGGTTTGGTTCTCAAAAAGAGGTGAGAGGGAGGAGGAGCAAAAAATAATTTATAGAATATATTACAAATCATTTATAGTTTGAGGCAACTCATGTGTTAGGCGCTCTCAAACATTGAAAAAAACAAATAAAAAAACAACAACAAACTAAAGCTCTTCATTATATTAGTTATTTTCATGTCTTATGACTTGTAGTTTTAATATAGAAGATTTGTGCAAGGACTCTCTAAAATTAGGAAACCACTAAATAGGTGAACCAAAAAGATGGGAATGGTGTAAAAGTTTTGAACACAACATCCAAACACTAGAAAATAATATGATAATAACTTTAATAGAAACAATATCATCATGATCCAAAGTATTTTATCATGTATGATGATGCATCAAAAAATTACTATAAAATGAGCAAGTTATTACTATATAATAAAGCATGAGAAGAAATGTTTTATGCACCTGTGTTTCCAACTAGTGGTGCCAATCCATCATGCCCTTTTTTGGGTTATATCAAGCCACTGTGTTGCAAGCATTACCTATCTCAAAGTTGGGTCATGTCAACCATGCATGCCTCAAAATCATGGTGGTCCAAATAGAACATTGGCCTACTAGAAAATGCCAAACATACTAGATCATGTTGAACAAGGTCAACATGCTATGACCCATGTCTAATCTAGGCATGTGGCCCATGCCCCGTGACTATGATCCATGGCTCATGGTACCATGGCATGAAAGCTATAGGACATGAAGAAAATAACTATAGTTATCATAAAAATAAAAATGAGTATAGCAGCCAATTTATTAAAATGTCATTGTAGCCCATATGATTCAACTATATTTTAATGAATGGGTCATGAAACATGGCTCATGGCCAATTGGCCCTTTATATGGTAACTCAACAATTTTAATAAAGTAGTTGAGTTAACAGAGCATGGTCACAAGTCATATGATGGGTCGTGACTTGAACTATGATCAATTGCCTAGCCTAGGACAAGATAGTCCTGGGCAGTTCACATTCTAACACATCTAGTTATCACATTGGGTTGGCATGCCTTTCAAGCACAAGGCATGGCAATCACCCCTTTGGGCTCAATTTGCCCCACAACTTCATATTGTGTTGAGTAGCCCGCATAATCAACACTTCAACCAATGCATGATCTAGATTTAGAAATAGCATTACTGTCCTTAAACATATGAAGACATTATCATTATACAGAGAAATTTGAGATCTGTGAATCATAATAGTCTATGATATTTTTTTGCACATGATAAATTAAGCATCAAACAATATTGTGGTTCAATGATAAGCCTATATGCTATTTTTAAAAAAAACTAGTGAATGAATTGCAAATATTACAATTTAAAATTGTTAGCCAAGGCCAAAAGGAAGTGATAAAATTTTCAATGTTGGTGTTGAACTCTATACTATTGGAGAAAATAAAAATGATCAATTGATTGATAATAGGTAGTTGTTAGAATTAATATTTGTGCAGCTGATCCAGAAATAAAAAATGAAATATTTAAACAAAAAATTGTTCATTTTAAGGCCTTCTTAGTTATCAACATATTCATATAAAACATCAAAGATCCTTAGAATTATAAATATTTTATGAATTCTAGAACAAAAATGGGAGTCAATATTCATAAAATTTATTATATAGTATTTGAAACTCAAAATGGGGATATTTTTATATGGTTGATGATATAGAACTTCACAAAGTCAATTCATTTACATAAGACAGATTGTTAGATTACATGATGTCATGACATGCGTTGCATCCAAAGTTAAGATTTTTTTTCCAATTTGTTAAGGACAACAAGAAATCATTCATAGCAAATTAATATATGCTTATGTCATATCATAGTAAATTAAATATTCTTATTTCATATCATGGCATGCTTATGTCATATCGATAAAATAGTTGCCCGAATTATATATTCAAAAGATTGTTAAATTACATGATGTCATGATATGTGTTGCATCCAAATGTAAGATTTATTTTTTCCAATTTGTTAAGGACAACAACAATTCATTCTTAGAAAATTAAATATGTTGAAGTTACCTTATATGTTTATATGATGTCGACAGTCAATTGCTAATTTGTCAATGGTTTAGTGGTATTTTTGTCAATCATTTTGACTTTTGTTGCACACCATGACTATAAATATCGACTCAGCCTTGTATCTTCCTTACTTCCTTTTTTAATTTTTCATAATTAATCTTTTGTATCTTCTAGTTCTATTTATTTTATGCTTAAGGGATTAGAGCCATTTTATTTTATGTGTTCTTTTGTTGCCTTTAATCACTCTTTCTTGTGATTCCAAACTAAATTATTTCCACAAGTATGCTCACTCCCATCCTAACAAATGGTATTAGAGGGATCAATTTTATTCTTTGAATCACATCATGTCCACCGTCACCAAGTTCAACATTGAGAATTTTGATGGCAAGATCAGTTTCACTATTTGATGAATTTGGATGCGAGCCAATTTGACTCAAAATAGTTTTAAGAAAGCTTTGGATAGAAAATCCAAGAAGCCATCTGGCATGAAAAATAATCAATGGGATGAGTCTGACAAGAAACCACTATCATCCACCCAGCTATGCCTATCCCATGAAATCCTACATGAGGTGATTCATGAAATCACCATGGTTGAATTATGGTTGAAGCTTGAATCACTTTAAATGACAAAGAGTCTTGCCAATAAATTACATCTAAAAGAGCAATTTTATACTATTCATAGTTGAAGGTACGCCTATTCAAACTTATCTTAGTGAGTTCTTTTCTATTATCATTGATTTTGAAATTTGGATGTTAGTATTAATGAGGAAGATAAAGCTATTTTTTTGATTGTCTCGTTACCCCCTTCATACAAGTAGTTTTAAGAAATCATGTTATATGGCAATAATGTCGACACTTTGAGTCTAGAAGATGTTAAGAAAAACCTTCTTTCTGAATAAAAGTATGATGTTGGTAATTATTTTGAGAAAAATGGTGAATGTTTATTTATTAGGGGTCGTAGCACTAAAAAGGTTAGTAGCATTAATTCTTCAAAGATGAGATATAAGTCTAGAAACATAAAAAACTATAATTACTACAAGAAATCAAGGCATGTTATTTCTGAATGCTATAAATTAAATAATAAAAATGATAAGGCTATAGAAAAACAAATTGTTGATTATGATATTCATGCCAAAGTTGTTGCTATTGATGTTTGTTCTAATGGTGATGTTTTGTTTGCTTCTAACACTGATAAATTAAATATTAGTGGATCCTTGATTCTAGTTGTACCTATCGTATTAAACCACAAAAATATTTGTTCTCTTCTAATGAGCCTCTTGATGGTGGATCTAGTTTGTTTGGAAACTAACTCCTTAAATAATTATTGGGAAATGTACCATCCATATCAGATTTCATGATGCTATTATCAGATCACTGATTGGTGTCAGACACATTCTAGTGATGAGATGAACCTTAATTTCATTAGGCACCCTTGAATCTCTTGGATGCAAGTATTCAGATGAAGGTGGAGTGTTGAAGGTTTTCTATGGCTCTCTGGTTTTATTAAAAGCTAACTATGTTGGTTGTTTATATGTGTTGCAAGGAACTACTATTGCAGGATCAACTTCTATTACCTCATTTTTAGCTTCTCCTCATGATGATACTTAGTTATGGCATATGCTTCTGGACCATATGAGTGAAAAGAGCATGAATTTGATATCAAAGAGTGAATTATTGGGAAGTCATACCATCTACATGATCAATTTTTATTAGCATTATCTTAGGAAAATAGAAAAGGGTCCACTTCTCCAAAGGTACTCTCAAAAGGTATTTTGGATTATATTCATTCTAATTTATGTGGTCCTTCCTATTGTTCTCTTTCTTGGGGAACGTTCTTTAAGAATACAATTTTTATCAGATTCAAGCAATGTAAAATTCTAGTTGAAAATTAAAGCAATAAGAAGGTAAAGAAGCTTCATACTAATAATGGTCTTGAGTTTTGTAGTAATAAATTTAATCAATTTTGTGTACAAGAAGGCATCACTAGACATCACACCATTCTTGGAACTCATCAACAAAATGGAGTTGCTGAATAAATGAACATAAATATTTTAAAAATTTTATGGGTAGAATCAGCCCACTCAACAGGCTTTCTTGTCAATTGCTCTCTACATTCTTCTCTTGATGGCATAGTTCTAAAAAAAATTTGGACATGTAAACAACTTGACTATTTAAATTTAAGAATATAATGGTTGTCCTAATTATGCTCATGTAAATAATGGAAAGTTAAACCCTAGAGCTATGAGATACATTTTTGTTGGCAAACCTGATGGAGTTAAAGGATATCGATTATTTTGTCAAGAAATTAGAAAGATTATTAATAGTCAAGATATCACTTTTAATGAAAATGTTTAATTATAGTCTAGAAAGCTTGCTCCGGATAAAAGTGATGATGATGTTCCAATGTCCTCTACTAAGTCAACTAATCCACATTTCCAAAACCATTCCATTGCTTGTGATCATTTTAGGTAAAATGTTCAAAGCCTTCTCTATATGATGATGAATTTCATTTTATAAGCTATGCTTTTATTGTTGGGCAAGAGATTGAAGAAATCATTGAACTTTGAGTTATACAAAAGCAATTGCTTATTCTGATTCCTCCAAATGGCTCAATGCAAAGCAAGAAGAGGTTGAAAGTCTCTATAAGAATGAAAATTGATATTTGGTGAAACTACCAACTAGTGAGTGAGTTAATACTTGTAAGTTGATTTACAAGAAGAAAGATAGCATTTTAGGTGTTGAAGTTGAAGCTACTAAATACAAGACATGGTATGTTGTCAAAGATTTATATTACTTTCACACCTCAATTTGTTCATCACACCTCGATTTGTATATTACTTTCAGTTGTTGCTCTGTATGATTTAGAGATTGAGTAGCTTTATGTGAAAACTACTTTTCTTCATGGTGATTTGGAAGAAGAGATTTATATTTAATTACCTAAAGCTTTTATGGTTCCTGAAAAGAAGAACCACATTTGTCATCTTATGAAATTTCTTATTGGCCTCAAATGAGCTCCTAGATAGTAGCATAAAAAATTTGACTTGTTCATGTTGAGTCATTGCTATTCTAGGAACCTATATGAAAAATGTGTCTACCAAAAAGAAGTTTCCCGATTGGTGCCTTATATATTTACTATTTTATTTTGATGACATGTTGATTGCAGCTCATGATATTACTCTTATCAATGAGTTAAAGGCCCAAGTAAGCAATAAGTTCAAGATGAAAAACTTGGGAGCTACCAAGAACATTCTCAAGTTGGAGATTTGCACTGATCATCAAGCTAGAAAGCTAATATTTAGATAGAAGAATTATACTCAGAAGGTGCTTGACAAATTAAATTTGAAGATGCTAAGCTTGTGAGTACTTCTATCACTATTCATTTTAAATTGTCATCTAATCAATGCCTAAAATCTTAGGGCAAGGAACACATGAAAAATATTTCTTATGCATGTGCTGTTGAAAATCTTATGTATAACATGGTTTGCACTAGTTTGATTTGGCATACCTCATAAGCTTAGTCAGCAAGTACATGCACAATCCTAGAAAAGAGTATAGGAATGTAGTAAAATGGATATTTTACTATTTGAAAAGTACTATCGATATTGGCTTTAATCTTTGATAGGAAAATGTATAATTCAACTTATATTGCTAGTTATATTGATGTTGATTATGATGGTGATCTTGACTAGAGAAAATCTATCTCAAGTTATATTTTCTCCCCCTATAGGTCTTCTATTAGTTGGTGTGCTACTCTTCAATCAGTTGTAGCCTTGTCAACCATTGTAGCTAAGTACATCACGACCACGAAAAGAATAAAGGAAGCCATATAGCTTTATGGGTTATTAAATAAGTTAAGTTTGTCTTAGGACATTCTTATTGTGTTCTTAATAACGAGAGTGCAATTCATCTTACCAATAATAGTGACTACCATAGTAAGACCAAGCACATTGATGTTAAACACCATTTTTTTTGAGATATTGTTTTTTTTTTATTTGGGGACATTGCTATAAAGAAGAATCATACTAATGCTATTCCTGCATATATGTTGATAAAACCACTTTCTATTACTGAGTTTGACCATTTTTTGGATTTGGTTGGGGTTCTTCAACATTAATTGCTCTTCAAGGCATATATGTGGTGAAGGCTTTGTATTCAGATATTGATGCAATGAAGAGTTTGTTGAATTTACCACATATTCTTATATGATATCAACAGTCAACTACTAATTTATCAATGGTCTAGTTGAATTTTTATCAATCATCTTGACTTTTGTTGCACAACATGACTATAAATATAAATTCAGCCTTGTATCTTGCTTCCTTTTTTTTTTGTTTTTCATAATTAAGCTTTTGTATCTTCTTCTTCTATTTCTATTTCGTTTATGCTAAGTGATTAAAGCACAATGTTTTGTCTAGTCCATGGTGCACCATAACAAAAATATTTACAAAAAAAAAAACATGTATTTTAAAAATATAATACAAAAGGCACTAAAATGTAAAATATTTGGTACACTAAAAACCATCAACCCAATTTTACCTCATGGCTATCCACATCGGCCGACAAAAATAATAAAAAAATTCAATCTAAGTAAAATAGTGATTTTTGAAATGGAAACCCACTATTTTGGAATTCAAAACCCAATTTTTGAATTTCAAAATTACTATTTATACACACTTATAAATAAATGTCTATGTATGTGGGTGTGGGTGGGTGGGTGTGTGTGTGTACATACATACATACACATACAAACACACACACACACACACACATATATATATATATAAACCTATATGCATATAAAGCTACACACACACACACACACACTATGTACATAGTTGTTTTAAAATTTGAAAAATAGTTTTCAAATTCCAAAATTGATTTCATATTCAAACATTTATTTTGGAATTTAAAAACTATTCAAATTCCAAAATAGTGGGTTTGATTTCGAAAACCATTGTTTTACTTAAATTTAATTTTTATTATTATTATTTTTTTCAGCTAACATTGATAGGCACGAGGATAACATCGGGTTGATAGTTTTTAGTGTACTAAAGGGTAAATATTTTATATTTTGATATATTTTTTGTTAAATATTAAAAATTTTGATCTTTTTAGTAAATATTTTTTATATGGTGCACAAAAACATAATTTACACAATTTTATATATGGAATAAAATTTTCTTTAAAGTTGCTCTATTGTGTTTTGAAATTTGCATAAAAAATAAATTTGAGTCCTACATATGGTGGATTAATTAAAATAATTGCATGGATTGATTATAAATCCAATTTTCGTGTACTTTCTCCTAATTTTCCAAAAATATGTGATGCCTAATGAATATATGTTTATAATATCTTATATTATGAGAAACATTGATAGATGACAAAAAATTAAGAGAAGTAAAAAAAATGGAATTTTAAGTCATAAAAACTAAAACAAAAAAAAACTCATTAGTGAAAGTCTTATGGAGAAATCATTCAATAAAAAATATTTATATGGCAGAAATAAAAATATATAACAAAGAAATAATCTAAGCATTTCAATGTAAAAGTTTGAGAAAAAATTTTTGTTGCATGGGAAGAAATATAAAATTAATTAGATTTATAATACAAATTAGCATGCATAAATTGTGGTAGTATTAAGATGTATTAAATGATAATAATTATATTTTTGAAACTAATAAAAATGATGTGAATTTAAATTATTAGTTTTCATTTGTTTAAAGATAGAAAAATGGACTAGCTCAAAATGAATTTGATGTGCAAAATTAATAAGATTTAGAATACAAATTAGTATGCATGAATTGTGATAGTATTAAGATGTATTAAATGAAGATAATTATATTTTTGAAACTAATAAAAATAAAGTGAATTTGAATTATTAGTTTTCATTTGTTTCAAGATAGAAAAATGGATTAGCTCAAAAATGAGTTTGATGTGCAAAATAACATTCATGGATTGTGTAATTTTATTAGGTGTTTCGCACAACTTGTAAAAATATGAATAAGAGGTATAAAATATTATAAATATATTTTGAAGTCAAATTTTATGTTTCGAAAAATAACTCAAGTTTAAATTTTTAAATAAATTTAAAAACTTTAAATTTAAAAACTTTATAAATAACTCAAGTTTGGCCACCCATCAAAATTTTCCTAACACAAGTCACTAATTATTAGTGAAACAATAATGAATTAAGACTATTAATATAAATTTTAATTGGAGATTATATTTTGCTAATCGTGGATATGTAATGTTAAGTCAACTCTCAGTGCTTGTTTGAGAATAATGTATTAGAAATAACTCACTATGAGAATACTATATGAATTAAATATCATAAAAAATTTTCATATAGTAATATTTTGGGTCATCATACTTGAATTTATAATCGATCAATCTTTACATGATAAATTATATACTTTGATACAACCAACATCATTAATAACTCGGTAATAAATATAGTTTATAATTGGATATAAAATGAATCATGTAGAGAGACATGTTTGAATGAGAATCAATTTATCCTACTATTGAAGAAACATATCCCCAAGACACTCGATAAGTGAGACTAAAAAATATATGCTCATACTCAAATAAATTTATAATGGTTATTAAGGTCAATTAATTTTATCAATCTACTTTAGATTGAAAAATAAGATTAAACAATATCAAGTTGAATTAATTCATATCTTATATTTAATCAATATGTTATGTGAGAAAATAAAGATCATATTGACTATGAATTAGGTTATAAATTAAATTATATTTCTTGATTAGCAAAATCAAGAAACAACTTATTATTTTGTGAGTCACAAAAGAAGTTGTTGGCTAACTACTAATATTATATAAACTTAGGTGGTCACGCATTTAGAATGGATAGGAAACCCAAGTATTGAGTTAGATTCAATTTATATATAGTATTAAATTAAATTTTAATATTAAAGTTAAATATGATTTGTTTTTTAAAACCACAATATGGTTTTGTTTATATAAAATGTGATTTATTAAAATAATATTTATTTTTAAAGATGTGATATATATATTTTTAAAGTAATTTTATCAAATGAGGTTTCTATTTTCTGAAAAGTCACAAATGAATTTAGGAAACACGTATAAATTATGTTTTAAGAAAATATGTAATACTTAAGACATGGACATAACATGAGATATTAATTATATTTGATATCAAAATATATATAAGAAATATAAGAGAGATAGCATAGATGAACATCACATGTATGCTAGGAAACATAACAAGATAATTTCACAAGTGTGTATAAAAACATAGAAACATTAATTTATCTTTCAAGATTGATGGCTCTGTGAGATAAATCTAGGGTGCTAGCATACAACTTTTTGGCTTTACGAGTGTTGGTGAATATATCCTTTCATGAGAATTTTTTGTAGAGGGCGCGAGTGAACAATTATACCTGAAAGTACAAAATGTGAATTTTCTAGAAAATTAGGATAATTTTATTTTACATAATTAGTTAATTAAATCCATGGGTCAATTGGTGTGCATTGCCTAATCATTTGTTGTGTTTATGAAATTCATCATAATAAAATTTTGAATTACCAAGCCCTAATTCCTAATATGATTAGGATAGTTAGACAACTTTTGTGTGGGATAAATTTGTTGTACAATATATTTTTTAAAATTAATTAAACACAAATAGTTGTACTAGTCTGTACTTGTGATGTTAATTAATTGGTTTTCTTATTTCTTTGTGTTTAAGAAATTTGGATATGTCATTTGTATATAAATGACTTTCATTCAATAATCACATAATTGTAATGCACAATTAAATTAATAATTTGTTTAATTTAATTTGATTAAAAAAACATGTGATTATTAATAATCTATAATATTTAATTTGAATAAATATGAAATTATCATTACGTGATTCATAGATTAATATTTTTTTTGTATATTTTTGTGAGAAATCTATGGTGTATAGCATGACTGTTAAAACTAATTTTATTTATTGTTTTCAATATATTTAATGTTAATTCATAAAAATGCATGGTGTATAGTATGACTCTTAAAACTAATATACACAATAGGTTGACCAAAGATCAATTTGGATTATAAGTCATACTATGACATTTTTTATGTCATGTATACATGCGATGCTATATAGACATGTTATGTTACACACACACACACACACACACACGTGATATTATATATTAATGCATTAAGATAAAAATCACTCATTTAAATGTGCGTCATGAAAATGACTAACAAATTTCTACACCTCTCACATTCTTTTGATCATCTATATATGGATTTTTCAAAACCCATATATACATGTGATAGTACAGAGTGTAGTTTACTATCAAATGTATATATTGGTTTAACTTAATAGTTAGGACCCTAGGCATTAAATGTGAATTTTAACAAGACATTTGATATTAAATCCTATTGTGACCCAATAGTTATATGAGATGTCATTTGTTATAAGTTACTTACCTAAATTAAACAATTTTTAGCTATAAGACAAAGCTTACTCGAAATTAGGTGAAATATTGATCTTGGCCAACTAAAAGTCTCATGTGTTAAAATTATTTATTTAATATATGAGGATTTTTAAATTGTTAATAAAATTTATTGTGAATAATTTTTACCTCGCAAATATTTAATAAAGTAATCTATATGTGATTTATAGATAATGACATCAGATAATGTATTATATTTTTCTATGTATTTAATTATTGAGAAGGACAAACTCAATGATATAAACTTCATAGTCTGATATAGAAGTTTAATAATTGTACTTATGTAAGAAATACAATTACATGTCCTAGAACAATGCTACTGATAATGCCCTTAAAACCAAAATGGATACTTCTAGTAAATCACAAAATGATTCTCTCAACATCACTTATCTCATACTTACCAACATGAATTCTGAACTTCAAAAAAATAATAGACATAGAGGGATTCATTAAGATATGTCAACTCAAGAAAATACTTCAAGAGAAGGCACATATTTAAGTCTTGATATCATTAAGGTATTACTTTCCTGAAAATGGTTATATGAATCTCAGTCAATTATCATGTTCTAAAAATGAAAGGTTACCTTAACCATTTGGAGAAACTTGTTCTATTGATTAGCTAAGAGTTGGACGTTGATATTATTCTCCAATTTTTTCTAAATACATATGATAATATTGTAATATACTATAATAAGTACAATATGAAGAAACCATTCATTTAGCTACATGAATTCTTAATACTCCTACAACAATATGCTACTGCTAATATATTGATGGTTCAAAAGGTCAATGGCATTAAGAGGAAAGGAAAAAGTAATAGTGAGAATGCAGATTATAAGAAAGACAATCACAGCCCTAAGTTTAATCATTATCCCAATATTAAGAAACTTAATGAGGAAGGATGATTTTTCTATCATGAGCTAGGTCTTTAAAAAATAAAATATAAACTCCACTTGGAAGATCAAAAGAAAATGAAGAATAGTGAGACTATATCTTAAGCTATAAAAGTCAATCTATCTACTTAATTTCTAAGGTTATTAGATATAAGTTTACATCTCACATTTATGTTAAAGTAAATGATATAAAAAATATTAAATTATTAATCAAAGAAGAGGTAAACCTACATCTTGGCAATGAAGCATATGTTGTTGCCTTTGCTATAGGAAAGTATACTTAATCTTTATCCTCATAACTTATTTTGGATTAAAAAATTATAATTATGTTCTATTATAAGGTGGAATATAGTTTCTATTTTTTATTTGAATATAATTATATTTGCTATTATGTTTAAAAACAATAATGGCAAATATAAAATGTTATATATTTTCTATGTTATGATAATCCAATCATTAAATCAACTTATAATATTAATACTAAAAGATTTAAATCAAATGATTTAAATACAATCTTTGAAATTATTTTTGAAGGCATAAAAATGAGAAAAATATTTTAAAACTTCGTAAAAGATTTTTTTTATTCATTTGATTTTGAATCTTGAGAAATATAGAAATTTTATCTATCAAACAAAATGATAAAAGCTCCTCTTACAAGGCATAATGAGAGAAATGATGACTTATTTGGCCTTATATATTGTGATATATGTGGACCAATAAGTTTGACTACTATAAAGGATTATTACGTACCTTTATAGATAATTTTAGAAGATATTTCTACATCTATCTGATGAAACATAAAAGTACATCTTTTAAAAAATTCAAAATTTTTAAGAATTAGGTATAAAAATAACTAGGAAAATATATTAAAATACTTTGATTAAATTCAGATGGTGAAAACTAAATCCAATAATTTGTTGATTATCTTAGATATTATGTAATGATTTCCCAACTAATTCAAGTAAGAATGCTTCGGTGCAATGACATTTCTGAATGACGAAAATCAATTTTATTAGATATGATTTAATCTATGATGATTTAGATAGATATATGATGATTGATGCTTTCAGAATTTGTTGATTATTTCTAAGATGGTTCAAAAGATACCATATGAGATATGAACTAGAAAGTATCCCAACTTATCTTTTATTAATTTTTGATATTGTAAAGCTTATATGAGGCATCAAACTTATGACTAATTAACTCACAAATTAGATAAATATTATTTCATATGATATCCTAAGGAAAGAAAAGGTTATTACTTTTATAATATATTTGAGAACAAAGTGTTTATTGCTCAAAATTTTTTATTTTAAGAAAATAGTTTATATCCAAAAGGACTAGTGAGAGTAAACTTCAACTTAAAAAAGTTTAAGAACTACGAAATATTATTGAACCAAATATACAATTTCAAAAAGGTCTCATAAGTTTCTATTGAAGTTGTAAAAGAAGGTTCGGTAGGATTAATCAGAATGTACATATATGGATTTCTCATAATTGATAATCAAGATATTATTTTTATAGATCACTATGAGCCTATATTTTACCAAGTGGTCATATTTAGTCCAAACTCATAGAATAGATAGAAGCCATGAAATATAAGATATAATTCATATGTGATAATCAAGTTTGAAACTTGATTAATCAACATGAAGGTTTAAAGCATGATTGGTAGTTCTTAATAAAAATGTGCATACTTTTAAAGCATACTTTTAATATACAAGTAGGTTATTGAAAACAAAATTAATATAGATGGAAATGTGCATACTTTTAAAGCCCGATTGGTAGAAAAATGTTTTATGCAATCTGTATTGATTATGATGAAACATTTTCACCAATTAGTATGCTTAAATTTATAAGGATTTTTTTTCCATAATTGTGTGTTATAATTATGAGAAATGTACTAGAGGATGTATGCATGAAAAAATTTAAGAATTTTGTTGATCCTAAGAATTTTGGAATGGTATGTATGTTTCACAGATCAATTTATGCATTATAATAGGAATCTCAGAGTTGAAATTTTTATTTTGATTAAATAATTAAAGTAATTATCTTTATCAAAATGGATGATGACCCTTGCATTTATAAGAAGCTTAGGGGGAGCATAATTACTTTTTTAGTACTTTATGTTGATGATATTTTTCTCATATGAAATGATATTCATGCCTTATAGAATGTCAATTCTTGGCAAAAACATTTTCTTAATAAAAAAAAATTATATGAGGCTATACTTATGTATTAAGTATAAAAAACTATATAGATAGATCTAACAGGTTTATTAGCCTAAGTCATAGTACATATATAGACAAGGACCTAAAAAATTCAATAAGTAGGATTTTAAGAAAGCATTTTTAGCAATATCTCATGATTTTGGCTCCAATATATCTTAAAGGAGTAAGATTGCATCAAATCTATCTTGAATTACATGTTTTGTACTCACCCTAAAGCCTCATGTACTTTAAGCATGATCAGTAGATATTAGTCTGATCTCAATTAAAGTCACTTGACTATAATAAAGAATATTCTTAAATCCTTCAGAATAACCAAAGATATATTTTTTGTATGGAGGTCGATAAGATGAGGTAGTTATAAATGGTTACATACATGTTAGCTTCTAACTTGATAAGGATGACTATACAGATATATAGGTTCTTCAGAAGTAGCTAATGAGGGTGTTTGGATCAAAAAGTATATTTGAGTGGGAATGATTCAGTCTGGGAGTGATTCCAAGCAATACAAATCTACTATAATTATATTGTGATGGCAATGTGGTCATATCATAGGCTAAGAAACCATGATCACATCAAAGATTTAAAATATTTTAAGATGTTCTCATCTCATTTGATACATTATTGAGAGAGGAAATGCACACACACACACACACATATATTTATTTATTTATATATGATAGAAGATTTCTGGAATAATAGTTTCAGATTTTGATGATCTCGTCACACTCAACACCAACAAATAAGACACTGATATTTGAAATCACAAATAACCATATACTAAAATTTAATCTTTACAGCAGAATCCATGAACAGAAGGTATATTAATGAAGTTATAAAACACGTTATTTACTTTCAACTGCAAGTGAAGAACGGCACAATTTGAGAGATGCAGCAACAGTAGCTAACTCCCCATTTGAATGGCAAGTGAAGAACAGCACAAAAGAGAAACAAATTGCAACAACAAAGCGAAAAAATTGAGCAGGAAATGGATTTCTCTTGCAAACCAGGTAGCTGTACTTCGATAGGGTTGGGAAAAATAAATAGAAGAGAACGCTAGAGAGAGAGATTGCCACTCCCAATTGCTGTTGCGGATTGGCTTGTTCAGGCCCTTGCCAAATAATTTCTTTGCAAGCTCAGAGAAGAAAAAAAGCTTCTATATCGGGTGTACAGCAGCTTCTTGTAATGCTTAATATATATAGGAGCTCGAGTTCTTCGAGTCAATTCTCCAGGTCACAACCAGCGGGTGCCAGTATTGAACAACCGATAATCGCGTTTGCGTTGCGCTGCCTTGAACGAGAGAGAAGAAAAAACGAAAGCCGAAGAAAAAATCAAATAAAACTCACCGACAGCGAAGATGCATTTGTTCGCTGCGTTTTTTTTTTGTTTTATTATTTTATTAATTTGGCCCGAAGATGGGCCGGACCCAACAAACTCCCCCTTCGGCTCATCCGGTGGGCCCCAACAAGCCCGCTCTTTGTCGACAAGCCTCAAGCTTCTCTTTCGGCAAAGTCTTCGTCAACATATCCGAACCATTCTCACTGGTGTGCACTTTCGCCAAGTGCAACTGCTTTGACTCGAGAACGTCTCGAATCCAATGATACCTCACTTCAATGTGCTTGCACTTCGAATGAAATGACGAGTTCTTGGAGAGGTGAATAGCACTCTGGCTATCACTGAATACGACATACTTCTGTTGGCGCAAACCCAATTCCTCAAGGAATCTCTTCATCCACAAAGCCTCCTTGCAACCCTCAGTGATTGCAATGTACTCAGCTTCTGTGGTAGATAGCGCCACGCACTTTTGCAGCTTCGATTGCCAGGACATGGCTCCCCCTGCAAAAGTCATCAAGAATCCTGAAACGGATTTTCTGGAATCAATATCACCTGCCATATCTGAATCGGTATACCCAACTAACATAGTATCGCTGCCGCCAAAACATAGACACACCCTGGAAGTACCTCTCAGATATCTTAATATCCACTTTACTGCTTTCCAGTGCTCTTTCCCAGGATTGGAGAGAAACCGACTGACTACTCCAACAGAGTGAGCAATGTCGGGCCTAGTGCAGACCATGGCATACATTAAGCTGCCAACTGCGGAGGCATAAGGAATTCTACTCATGTCCACCTTGTCTTTCTTACTTGTAGGACATTGCTCCGAATTTAGCTTGAAATGACCTGCAAGTGGAGAACAAACCGCCTTGGCCTTACTCATGTTGAACTTCTTGAGGATCTTCTCAATGTAGTCTTCCTGAGATAACCACAGCTTCCCGTTCTTCCTATCACGAGAAATCGCCATGCCAAGTATCCTCTTTGCCGATCCCAAGTCTTTCATGGCGAAGGACTTGGTCAACTCTCTCTTTAACATAGCAATCTTGTTAGTATTATGGCCTATGATTAACATATCGTCAACATACAAGAGGAGAATGATGAAGTCATCATCGAAATATTTGACAAACACACAGTGATCTGACGACGTCCTGCTATACCCGTGACTTACCATAAAAGAGTCAAACTTTTTGTAACATTGCCTTGGAGCTTGTTTGAGGCCGTACAGGCTCTTCTTCAACTTGCACACAAGGTGCTCTTTTCCCCTGACTTTAAATCCCTCGGGCTGCTCCATGTAAATTTCTTCTTCCAGGTCTCCATGAAGAAATGCAGTCTTCACATCAAGTTGCTCGATCTCCAGGTTCAAGCGTGCTGCTAAACCAAGAGCAACTCGGATCGAGGACATTTTCACCACCGGTGAGAATATTTCTTCAAAGTCGATACCTTGCTTCTGACCAAACCCCTTCACAACCAATCGCGCCTTGTATCTTGGCTGTGAGCTAGCATTTTCGGTCTTTAATCTGTAAGTCCATCTGTTCTTGAGAGCCTTATTGCCTTGTGGTAACTTCACCAAGTCATAAGTGTGGTTCTCGTGGAGAGATTGCATCTCTTCATCCATAGCTTTCAACCACTCCTTCTTGTTATCAGCAGAAATTGCCTGTTGGTAAGTTTCTGGCTCTCCTGTATCCGTGAGCATCACATATTCATCCTGAGTGTATCTTGTAGACGGATGCCGGTCTCTAGTAGATCTTCTCAACTGAGGTTCAACTGGCTGCTCTTGAACCTCTTCCTTGACTTGTTCAGTCGGCTCGGAATCACCAACAGCGGGAGTTTCATTATCGGTGGTGCCATCGGTATAATCCGGCACCACTCCCCCGTGATCAGTATGCGTTGCATGGGCAGGAACTGGATCTAAATCAATTAAATCATCAATGTACCTCTCTGTCATCTCTGCCTTGTTGATGTCTTTAATGCCCTGGTTTTCTATAAACACTGCATCTTGGCTTCTAATAAGTTTATTCATTACCGGGTCATAGAACATGTAACCAAACTCATCAAGACCATAACCGAGGAACACGCACGGTCTTGTCTTCGCATCGAGCTTAGACCTCTCATCTTTCGAAATATGGACAAATGCCTTGCACCCAAAGACACGAAGATGATCATAAGAGATTTCCTTACCTGACCACATCCTGTCTGGAACCTCAAAACCCAACGGAACACACGGCGTGAGATTCAAAACATGTACCACCGTACTCAAGGCTTCACCCCAGAAGGATCTCGGTAGCTGCGAATGCGAAAGTAAACATCTTACCCTTTCCACATGTGTCCTGTTCATCCTCTCAGCTAAGCCATTCAACTGAGGAGTCTTCGGAGGTGTCTTTTGATGCAAAATACCCTGTTGTCTGCAATACTCATCAAAAGGACCACAGTACTCACCTCCGTTATCTGTCCGGATGATCTTCAGTTTTACACCAGTCTGTCTCTCTACAAGAGCATGAAACTGCTTGAAGACATCCAATACTTGATCCTTGGACTTCAGTGTATACGCCCAAGTCTTTTTGGAGTGATCATCAATAAAAGTTACAAAATACGAAGCTCCACCAAGTGTTCTCGTCTTCATAGGACCACACACATCAGAGTGTACCAGATCGAGTACACCGGGCTTCCGTAAATGACAAGTTTTATTGAAAGCAACACGTGTCTGTTTACCTGCTAAACAGTGAACACACCGTTTTAGAAGACCCTTTTTAATACCTGAGAGAAGATTCTTCTTGGCCAACATCATCAAACCCTTCTCACTCATGTGTGCAAGCCGGTTGTGCCAAAGCTCCACGACATCATCACCATCAACCGTATTCACCATGGAATTTGCAATCTTTGCTTGCGTCACATACAATGAAGAATATTTTTGTCCCCTCGCCACGATCAGGGAACCTTTGGTGAGCTTCCATTTTCCATTATAAAAGGTGCTGCAAAACCCTTCGTCATCGAGCTTGCCTGTGGAGATCAAATTCATGCGGACATCGGGAATATGCTTCACACCTTTCAGAATCAAGGTGTTGCCATTGTCGGTCTCTAAGTGTACGTCTCCCATACCAATGGCCTTAGCAATGCCATCGTTACCCATCCTAACACTTCCAAAGTCACCGGAAGTGTAAGATACAAAGAAATCCATCCGCGATGTAGCATGTATCGAGGCGCCACTATCGATCACCCAACTCGTCATATAAAATAAGAAAATCGTCGATGGCTGCCGCTACCTTCTCACTATTTGCACCCTCTTCGGTCTTCTTATCCTTTCCTCTGGCATTCGAATTCTCTCTTAGGAATTTTCTACAAAACCTCTTGATGTGTCCCTTTTTGCCACAATGATAACACTCAAAGTTGGCATGCTTTCTCGACTTGCTTTTACTTCGGTTTCTATCATTCGGACCCCTACTCTGACTTCTCCCCCGCTTTTCAGCAAATAGGACATCCGAATACGAAGAAGAACCCTGTGATTTTCTTCTCATCTCTTCGTTTAGGACACCGCTTTTCACCAAGTCCATAGAGCAAACGCCGTTTGTGGATGAGTTAGACAAAGACGTCCTGAACGTCTCCCACGAGTCTGGTAACGTACCGAGAAGCCACAGCCCTTGTATTTCATCATCAAACTTGATGTTCATTCCAGCCAGCTGATTGATAATTCCCTGGAATGTGTTCAAGTGGTCTGACATGGCTTTTCCATCTTGATATTTTAAGGCCATCATTTGCTTGATCAAAAATAACTTGTTGTTGCCGGTCTTCCGTGCGTACAATTCCTCGAGTTTGCTCCACAAGGTCCGCGCATGTTTTTCTTCACTAACGTGGTTGAGTACGTTATCATCTACCCATTGCCTGATGTAGCCGCATACCTGACGGTGACAAAGCTCCCACTCTTCATCAGTTTTACCCGATGGCTTCTCTTTGGCAAACACTGGCAAATAATAATCTTTCACATACATGAGATCTTCCATCTTCCCCTTCCAAACATGATAATTGGACCCGTTCAAAGTAACCATCCGGCTTGTGTTACTCTCCATGACTTAAACAAGACACGCGGATCAAACAACCCTCTGATACCAATTTGATAGAAGATTTCTGGAATAATAGTTTCAGATTTTGATGATCTCGTCACACTCAACACCAACAAATAAGACACTGATATTTGAAATCACAAATAACCATATACTAAAATTTAATCTTTACAGCAGAATCCATGAACAGAAGGTATATTAATGAAGTTATAACACGTGTTATTTACTTTCAACTGCAAGTGAAGAACAGCACAATTTGAGAGACGCAGCAACAGTAGCTAACTCCCCATTTGAATGGCAAGTGAAGAACAGCACAAAAGAGAAACAAATTGCAACAACAAAGCGAAAAAATTGAGCAGGAAATGGATTTCTCTTGCAAACCAGGTAGCTGTACTTCGATAGGGTTGGGAAAAATAAATAGAAGAGAACGCTAGAGAGAGAGATTGCCACTCCCAATTGCTGTTGCGGATTGGCTTGTTCAGGCCCTTGCCAAATAATTTCTTTGCAAGCTCAGAGAAGAAAAAAAGCTTTTATATCGGGTGTACAGCAGCTTCTTGTAATGCTTAATATATATAGGAGCTCGAGTTCTTCGAGTCAATTCTCCAGGTCACAACCAGCGGGTGCCAGTATTGAACAACCGATAATCGCGTTTGCGTTGCGCTGCCTTGAACGAGAGAGAAGAAAAAATGAAAGCCGAAGAAAAAATCAAATAAAACTCACCGACAGCGAAGATGCATTTGTTCGCTGCGTTTTTTTTTTTTGTTTTATTATTTTATTAATTTGGCCCGAAGATGGGCCGGACCCAACAATATATAGTTTCTATAGATGCTAATATTATTAATATACTAACTAAGCAATTCTCCTGAACACAATATGAGTCATACTAGGATAATGAGTATGAGATACATATTTGATTGGGCCTAGTTAAAGTGAAAAATTGTTGATGATATATCATAGACCAATGATATAATTGTTGTCATTTTACACTACATTAAATAATAGATATTTTTTTTATCATTGTATTGATAATTAATTCTATGAATAATTGACTTTGTTTATAGTTATAAAGTACTTGATTTTATAGTAAAACCCTAGAACTAAAAGGAGTATTATCCTAAAGTTATAATACCTTAGACATTCATATAACTTAGGTTGTCATAATATTTTGCTAGAAGTTACTTATGATTTGTGAGACCAAAAGAGGTTTTCAACATTCTATCAATGTTATTTAAACATATATTATTACACACATAGATTGGATTAGAAACCAAATATTGAATTAGACTCAAGTTATATGTAGTATTGAAACCACTAGATGATTTGTTTTGATAAAATATAATATTATTAAATAATATTTATTTTTGAAACCATGAGACTAGTTGTTTTATTAAAATATGATTTATTAAATGAAATTATCTTTGGAAAAATAATGAGATTGTTCGTTTAAATAAAATGTGATTTTATTAAATGTTTGTTTTTTAATTAATATGACATTTTGTAAACTACATATTTAATGAAAACACACAAATGTCTTTATGAAACACATATAATACATATTCTAAGAAAATAACTAATACATAATATATCTCTTTAGAAAACACATAATATGAGCTATTAAAAAAAATCTTTATTATTATGTTTCAACCTTTAAAATTGTTAATATATAAATAATATTTAAAACTTTATATTTATACATCAAAACAATATAAGATAAAACTATATGGTTATATATAAACATGTGTGTGTGTGTGTGTGTGTGTGTGTGTGTGTGTGTGTGTGTGTGTGTGTGTGTGTGTGTGTGTGTGTGTGTATGTGTGTGTGTATAAAACACATATGTAGTCATCTTAAACTATACCATATATTATATTACATTAACCATTATATGTATGTATATGTTAAATAATAAACATTTATAATTATTTTAAAGTATAACATTGAATTTTAGTACAAACATGTATTGTTTTAATATATAATCTAAAATCATTATATATACATTATATATACATTATATATATATTGTGTTAATAAACTATATATAGTTTGAATTTTAAATTATGACATATATTGTATATATATGTATGTACATGTAAAACTATATGCATTATTTTAAACTATGACATATAATTTAATTAGAGCCATATTTTTAAAATATAATTTATCAATCCTATATAGTGTTTAATATATAAATAAATAGTTTTAAACTATATATATAACTATATCTATAACAAAAATATATAGTTTTAGCATGTATAATTATATATATGTATACTTTAACATATACATACATATATTATTTATACACAATATGTTATAGTTTGAAATGACTACATATATGTTATAAACACACACACACACACACACATGTGTGTGTGTGTGTGTGTGTGTGTATTGATAAATATATTGGTTAATGTATATAATATATGTTATAGTTTAATGACTACATATATGTTTTATATATATATATATATACATGTTCATATATAACTATATAGTTTTAACATGTATAGTATAACATATATAATTTGATGTATAAATATATAGTTTTAAACTATATATATAACCTATATATGTTTAGTGTATTATATATATTGTTTTCGTGAACAATATTTTCGAATGTAATGGCAAGAGGTAGGTGAAACATTACCTATCTCAACTTATCTAGGAACTTTTTTTGGTGTATTAACTTAGATAGTTACTATTATTCTCGGTTACTATTCATTATAAAAATGAAACAAATGACATCAAAATTTGTAGAAAAATTCAATATGAGTAATTTTTTTATAATATAAAATGAAAATTAAATCAATTTTAAGGAAGGATATTTGCTTAGATGTAATTGGAAAAAGAGCCATTGGGATTTCTGAAGATAAGTGGAATGAGATGGATAAGTGAAAAGAGCCATTCAGATTTTGAGGAAATGCCATTGGGATTTCTAGCATTAGATGATAGAGTATTATATTATTGAGTGTGGTAGAAAATAATACAGTAAAAGAAATTTAGGATGCTCTCACAAGATTATACGAAGAGAAATTAGTTCACAGCAAGATCTTCTCAAAGAGAAGACTTTATACTATTCAAATGATGGAATCTATTATTGTAACTGATCATATTAACACTTTGAATACTCTATTTTCTCAAGTTACTTTGTTGGGTCATAAAATAGAAGAAGTTGATGTACTGAGAAGAAAGTAGACATAAAAATGAGAAAGATAGATATAAAAATACACAACAAGTAAAAGCATTAATAATGATACGAAAGAGATCGACAGTGCATGACCCTAATGGAAGTCATAATTATAGTAGATCAAATCAAGAAATAAGAAAAAATATTAAGTGCAACAACTATGACAAGAAAAGACACTTCAGGAGAGATTATTGGTTTAAGAAAAATAGTAAGGATCATGAATTATCAAATACTCAAGGGAATATTACAAGTATCAATGATGATGACAATATCATATATAATAAAGTGACAACAACAATTGAAAGTAGAAAGTAGTTTGATAATGTTTGGTTGCTAAACTTAGGAGCTTCATGACACATGACATCTCAAAGTAATTGGTTTCATAAATATGAACCAATATCAAGAGGTTCTGTGCACATGGGTGATGATCATCTTTGAAGATTATTGGTATCAATACTATTAAAATAAAAATATTTGATAGTATGGTTCATACCATTCAAGAGGTATGACATATGGTGGACTTATTGAGAATCTCTTGGGTATAAATTTATTGTCTTTGGAATAAATAGAAACTCTTGGGTATAAAACTCATATTGAGAATCGGGTGATAAAAATTTTGAGAGGTACACTTATGGTAATGATGAAAGAAGAGATCATAAAAAATGTATTCATGATTAGAAGAGAAATAGTATAAGAAATTGATGCATATGTTGCATTAATTAGCATATGAGAAGAATCAATGATGATGTGATATCTCAAACTAGGTCACATGTTATAACAATGTTTGAATATTTTCTCTAACAAAAAACTACTTATGGGGCTCAAATTAGTAAATTTACCTTTTTGTGAATTATGTTACAACTAAGTAGAATAGATTATCATTTAGTTGATCAATTATAAGAAGTATATATATTCTAGACTTGATATATTCTGATATATCGGAATCACTGAAAATATCCTAAGAAGGAGCAAGATATTATGTATCTTTCATTGATAATTACTCAAGGAGATATTAGTTGTATCCAATCAAGAAGAATTCAGATGTGTTTCCAATTTTTAAAGACTTAAAAGTACATGTAGAACTTGAATCTAGGAAACAAATTTAAGTGCTTGTGAATAGATAATGAAAAAGAATATATAGATGGTGAGTTTCTTGTTATTTATAGGCAAGAAATTATCAAATAATAGTTTACAGTCACATATATGTGAGAACAAAATAGAATAGTAGAATAGTTGAATAAAACTCTTCTAGAACGTATAATAGTAATGTCGAGGACTAGAAGTCTACCAAAATTTTTTTGGGTTGAAGCAACTAGTATTACATATTATGTGATAAATCAGTTATCATCAACTATGATTGATTTGAAGACACTGATAGAGATGTGGATATGTAAGCCAATATATTACTCTACTTTATGCTTTTTTGGATGTCCTGCATATGTGATGCACAACACCCAAGAAAGAACAAAAGTTGGATCAAAAATCTAGAAAGTATATATATTTAGGGTATGCTAGAGGAATGAAGGGGTATCACTAGTGGGATCGCACTACCCATAAAATGATTATCTGTAGAGATGTAATCTTTATAGAAAATCAACTATAAAAAATTGATGTTAATGAAAACATATTGAAAGAAACTTTAGATACCTGTGCAAGAGAAAATATTCATAGACTAGATGTTCCAATATCTATGGAGAAAGAATGAGAGCATGAAGTACAAGAACAAGTTGACTCTAAAGCTCTAGAAGTTAGTCATCCAACACATGATAGAAGGCTGCTAGCTTGGTGCTCAGAGTATATTATATAGAGTAGTATTTTATAGTATCTTCTAATATAGGATGAAGGACCTTCAAAAATTTCATATGTTCCAAATAGTCCAAATGCATCTTTCTAGAATCTGGATGATAATAATTAAAAAAAATTGAAGTTTTACATAAGAACAAGACTTGGAAGATAATACCATTACCACTAGGAAGAAAAGCCATTAGTAATAAATGACTTTATAAGATCAAGCAAGATAGTAATGATCAAGTAGATTGATATCGTGCAAGATTAGTGGCAAAAAAATATGTTTAGAAAGAATGCATTGACTTCAATAAGATTTTTTCCTTGGTGGTTCATCTTATAAAAATCAAAGTAGTAATAAATTTATATGCTACATTTGATTTATATTTGGAGTAGCTGGATGTCAAAACTTTATTTCTTCATGGAGAAATTGAAAAAGAAATCAATATGTTCTAACTAGAAGGATTTGCTGAAATGTAAAGAAATCTTGATTTGTAAGTTTAATAAATCTCTATATGATCTAAAATAGGCACTAAGGTGTTGGTATAAAAGATATGATTCTTTCATCATTAGCCTTGAGTACTATAGACTTAGTTCAGACCATTGTACATACTACAAGAGATTTGAGGATGAAAATGATTTCAATATTTTATTATTGTATGTGGATGACATGCTCTTAGTAGGGGCCCTAAGAAATATCAAATCCAAGAATTGAAGGTATAGTTGGTTAGTGAGGTTGATATGAAGGACTTGATGTTAGTAATAGTGCTCTAGGCATATTGTATAGACATGGTATTTTGACTATTTGGAAGAATTAATTATTATTATGATTTACATGTTTATTATATGTAATGTACTTGAATAATATTATTAATTATTTTAAATATTCCTAATCAGTTATTGTTATAGGAATACCAATGAATTAAGATTAATATAAAATTTAATTGATATTTATGGGATGAATATGTGTATGAGATATAAATCATATATGTGTGTGTGTGTGTTAAGAACAAATATTAGATAGATCCATCTTGAGATTAATACATGGATCAAAGTCATAAGTTAATCCCTAATAATTGTATCATTAAATTTGTTGACATGAGATTACTATAGTTCTCAACATAATGAATATTGTGTTTTGATATAATTAAATGTTATCATTAATCAAATGACTATAAAGGATATACTTGAACATAATAAAAATTATGTAGTGGGATATGAGTGATTAAGATAAAATTTGTCCCTCTTATTATAAGAAAGATATCTAGGTCCCCTCAATAATTGAGACTAAGAAATACATGACCGTGCTCAAATGAATTGATGAAGATCAATGTTATTTGTTTAATCAGTCTAATTGGGTTTCGAGTAATCAAAGATAGAATGATATAAGGTTGACTTTGTCCATGCCTTATATTCTATCAAGATATCATGAGACAAAAGGATTATGTCATTAGCTATATTAAGGTTATCTCATATTTTAAGCTTTATTTAACTTGGGTAGTCATAATATTTTGTTAGAGGTCACTTATGACTAGGATCAAAATGTGATTTAGACTTACTGACAATGTTAATTGAACCTAAAGGGATGCATATAAAGAACAAATAATAACGGTGATAGTTTTTCACTCTCTGTATTAATTTAAAATGATGAGATTATTTTAAATTATAAATAATAATTAGTTATTATTTAAATTTGAAATTAATTGTGAGAAATTTTAAATTCATGATTTAAATAAATAACTAATCTATTATATTTTTTTATTAGATAAGGAACTAATCTATAAAAGTTTTTTTTAAAGAGTTTTAAATATTTAATAATATATATATATATATATATTTGTTTCCTTATCTGATAAGGATTTGAATTTAAATTATTATTATTTAAAAGAGTTTCAAATGAAATTCAGATTTGAATTTAAATTGTTATTATGTAGAAAATGTTTAAATAAACTTCGAATTTGAATTTAAATTGTTATTATTAAAAGAGTTTAAAATAAAATTTAGATTTGACTTAAACACTAGCAGACTTGTGTGTGTATGTGTGTGATATATATGGTAAATAGTCATCGTCTTTACTCAAAGAACATTCAAAATAGAGAGAACAAAAAACCCTAATTTCATTTTGAGATGGCGAATCTGAACTAGCATTTAACAAGATTGCATGTTATTTGTTTGTGTGTGGATACTTGTAGTGGGTGGTCATTTTTTAGAAAGATAGCATCTTTGAAGATACAAATAAACTAAGACAGACTTGAAGGCTTGATGAATCAATCTATAAGAGGTAAGTTTCGTTTACCATTTCTTCGTGTTATTATGAAACACATGTGATCCTTGGTGGATTACGAGATAAAAATTATAAATTCTTCTATATTTATGTTCCAATCAGATTGAAAATTCTACCCGTAACCCTACAGTGGTATTAGAGGAACTTGTGTGTTTCATAAAAACTAATAATGTCATATTTGATCATATGTATGATTCTGGCATGATTTGCATTTTGGATATATGTGATATTATGGTTTGTGCGAACGACATAGTTAATAGGTTTTGTTAAGGTATTAATTGATTGAATCCGAAACCTAAAAGGATTCGTTAGTATGATTGAGAATCCGAATGAGATATTGTCATTAAAGTATTTAATAGCATGTTATATGATTCTGGCTTTGTCTTAATCAGATTAATACATGGATTAAATTCATATATTAATTCTGATTTATCAGTGATTATTTATGGTGGTACTAAAATAAACCCTATGTAATGAGATTGCATAATATCTATTTTAATGTGATTCTGATAGCTTTTGGCTTATTTGAAAATTTATTGATAAGATCAATAAAAATTTATTGATGAGATAAATGAAAATTTATTAATGAGATCAATGAAAATTTATTGATGAGATTAATGATAATTTATTGATGAGATCAATGCAAATTTATTGATAAGATAAATAAAAATTTATTGATGAGATCAATGAAAATTTATTGATAAGATTTATAAAATTTTATTGATGATATCAATAAAAATTTATTGATGATATCAATAAAAATTTATTGATGAGATCAATGAAAATTTATTGATGACATCAATAAAAATTTATTAATGCGATCAATGGAAATTTTTTGATGAGATCAATAAAAAATTAATTTTTTTTTGAGGGTGGCCCCCTTGACCCCAACCGCTAATCGCCTAGTTGAACCACCTTAACAACTCTACATAGCACCTTATATATTTAATTAGTTTTAAATACTTGCCAATTATAATTTATTTATTATAATGTAAATTGTTTTTATGATATGATAACATATATATTTTGCATGTTGTGTTGCTTCACATGGTGCACAATATGGTCTTTTTAACCAATGTGTTTGGCAGAGTATTATTATTATTTTTACAAGGGTTATAATTATTAAATATGACTTGCATGTTGTTTTTGTTTTATTGTAATTTTTAATTATTGTAATAAAATAAGAGACAATACAAGCCATTTGAAGTCATGCAATCCAACTATGATGATGGAGGAGCTAGGTGTATATGCACAAGTTGGTGGTCAAATAGACATCATAGAGTTGCTTATTATTATCTAATAATGACTATTGATCTTCATATTAGCTTATGGAGATCAATCTAGATTAAGGCCATATTGTGGCATGTTTATTATATGCATGTATGAGATACTATGTATGAAGTGATACTAGGTGTATGATGAGATCTATAATTGAAAATTAAAATCAATCAAGATCCCTCACATAAAATTTAAAGTTAACATGCCATCCAAATTTAAACACTTGTCAAACATTTTATCACCTTAATGTGGGTTCTACCAAAGTAGAAGTATATTAGGTTACATTAGTGAAACAAGATGAGTAATGGTGCTACCCATATGTTTAAAAATAGTTTAACTTTAATAGTTTATCAAAATAGTTTTGGGCTTAATGGCATTAGATGGGATTTAAACATGCTGGGACATATGATGTCAAATCTCATAAATATCTAAGAATTACATGAGATATAATTGGTAAGAGTTACCTACTTAAATAACTTAATTTTAAGTATTATGCTAAAATCTACTGAAAGTTGAGTAAAATATGGATCTTAGCTTACTAGATTAATATGATTATTCTTGAGGGTTGTTAATTTAGTGAGATTTTTTTATAATCAAAATACTTATCAAACTTTGTATTTATTATAGATGACCAATAATAACAATAATAATTCTACTATATCACTATGATTAGTCCTTTAGAATGATAAACTTACTAAGACTAACTTCCTTGACTGGTTTCAAAATTTGAGAATCATTCTCAAATAATAAAGGAAGCTTTATGTCCTGGATGAACCTCTCCATAAAGAACCAGCTGATAATGCTCCTAAAGTTGATAAGAATGGTTATGAGAAGCATCATAATGACTCTATTCATGTGCTTGATGCTAGCTACTATGAGTTCTAAACTTCAAAAGGATCTAGAAAATATGGAAGGTTATAATATGATCTTCAATTATAAAGAAATATTCTAGCAACAAGCAAGGCAAGAAAGGTATGAGACTACCAAGGCACTGCATTCTTGCAAGATGGCTGAAAGTGCTTTAGTTAGTGCTTTAGTACTAAAAATAAAAGGCTATATTGAGCACCTTGATAGGCTTGGATTTACATTGAGCAAAGAGTTGACAATTGATTTGATCCTGAATTCACTTCTTGATAGTTATGGCTAATTTGTCATGAACTATAACATGAATGAAATGAATAAATTTATCTCTAAGCTGCATACAATGCTTAAAATCATCGAGTAGAATATTAAATCCAAGCATGGCCATATTCTGATGGTTCAAAATAGAAAGGGCTTCAAGATCAAGGGCAATATAAAGGGCAAGGGTAAGGGCAAAAGAAAGTACAATGATCAACCCAAACACAAACTTGAACCCAAGGATAAAGCCCCAAAGAAGGGTGTTTGTTTCTTTTGCAATGAACCTGGTCATTAGAAGAGAAACTACAAGCTATATTTAGAGAATCTAAAGAAGAAGAAGAAGACTACTGAGACTAGTTCTTCAAGTATTTATGTTATACAAATTAATTTTTCTTCTTCTAGTTTCTGGGTATTAGATACTAAATGTGGATCACACATTTGTACAAATGTGTAGAGACTCAAAAAAAGTAGACAGCTAAAGAAGGTTGAAGTTGATCTATGAGTAGACAATTGAGCAAAAGTTGCTGCTTTGGCTGTAGAAAGTTATGAACTTACTTTGTCTAGAGGGTTTTTGTTAGTTTTGGATAATTTTGATTATATTTCTATAATATATAGAAATATTATTTCAGTTTCTTATTTGGATTATGATTGTTTTTTTATTATTAAGAATATTAGTTGATCCATTTTTCATAAAGACATGTTCTATGCAAATATTTATTTTTAGGATGGCCTTTATGGTATTAACCTTACAAAATCCAATGATTATCATATCTATACCATAACTACTAAAAAATTAAAATCAAATGATTTAAATTCAACCTATCTTTTGCATTATTTCCTTGGTCATATAAATGAGAAACACATCTCAAAATTCCATCAAGTTAGACTTTTATATACATTTGATTTTGAATCATATGATATATGTGAATCTTGTCTTTTGGGCAAGATGATAAAAGATCTCTTTACTAGACATAGTGAAAGGGCTAATGAATTATTGGATCTCATACATATAAATGTACGTGAACTATTTAGTTTAGATGGTAGATAAGGTTACAAGTACTTCATTACATTTACTGATGACTTCAGCAAATTTGGTTATGTCTACTTGATGAGATATAAATTTGAATCATTTGAAATGTTCAAATCTTTTTAAAATGAAGTACAAAACTAACTTGGCAAGACAATCAAGACACTTTGATCTGATTAAGGTGGTGAATATTTGAGCCAAGAATTTGATGACCATCTTAGAACTTATGGAATCATTTCACAATTAACTCCCCATAGAACACCACAATGGAATGATGTGTCTGAGAGGAGGAATCAAACTTTATTAGATATGGTTCTATCTATAATGATTCCAACCAATCTTCCATTTACTTTTTGAGGTTATGCACTTGAAACAATACATTCACACTTAATTGAGTTCCATCCAAAGCGGTTGAAAAGACAACATATAAGATGTGGACTGGTAAAAGACCTGGTTTGTATTTTCTTAAGATTTAGAGTTCTGAGGCTTATGTAAAATGTCAAGTTTCAAATAAGTTGGAGCCGAAATATAATAAATATTTTTTTGTGGGATATTTTAAAGAGACTATGAGATACTACTTTTATAATCCCATTGAGAACAAATAATTTGTTGCTTGGAATGATGTCTTTCTTAAAAGAGAATTTATTTCTAAAGGAACCAGTAAGAGTAAGGTACAACTTGAAGAAGTTTGAGAATCACAAGAAAATATTGAACTTCTTAGGGATACTCATAGTCAACAAACTATTAATGACTCACCTCCTATAGCACAAATTCACGTAGATCTGAAAGGATATGCCATGAGTCCGAGAGATATAAATTTCTTGTGACTGATAACAATGATGTATTATTAGTAGATCAAAATGAACCCACTAATTATCAAGAGACTATGTTGGATCCAAACTCTAAGAAATGGTTAGAGGCTATATATGATAATCAGGCTTGGGCCTTGATTGACTCACTTGAAGGTACAAAGACCATTGGATGAAAATATGTTTTAAAAGAGAAAACTGATATAGATGATAAAGTAAAAACTTACAAAGAAAGGCTAGTTACAAAAGGTTTCAAACAAACTCATGGTATAGACTATGATGAAACCTATTCACCTGTAGCTATGCTTAAGTCTATCAACATTTTTTTTTGCCATTGTTGCATATCATGATTATGAATTTTGATAAATTGATGTTAAAATTGCGTTTCTTAATGAAAACTTACTTGAAGATGTGTACATGATACAACTTGAGGGTTTTGTACAACCTAAGAATTTTTGTAAAGTATGCAAGCTTCAAAGATTCATTTATGGTTTGAAGTAGGCCTCTCAGAGTTGAAATCTTTATTTTGATGAATTAGTCAAAATATTTGGATTTGTCAAAAATGAAGATGAGCCTTGTGTTTATAAGAAAATTAGTGGGAGCACAATTGTATTTTTAGTCTTTATGTTGATGAGATTTTAGTTAATGGGAATGTCATCCCTACCCCAAGTCTTGGTTATAGAAGTATTTTTTAATGAAAGACTTAGGCAAAGCTACCTATATTCTAGGGATAAAGATCTATAAAGATAGATCTAAGAGGTTGATTGGTCTAAGTCAAAGTACTTACATAGATAAAGTACTAAAATTGTTTAGTATGCAAGAATCCAAAAATGGATACTTGCCCATGTCTCATGGTATTCCTCTTAGCAAATTTTAGTGTCCTAATACTAAAGATGAGAAAGAGCAGATGAATAAGATTCATTATGCCTCAGCAATAGGATCTATAATGAATGTCATGTTGTGTACTAGATTAGATGTATCTTATGCTTTAAGCATAATGAGTAAATACTAGTCAGAGCTTGGTGAGAGTCACTAGATATCTATATAAAGAACATTCTTAAGTATTTGAGAAAGTCTAAAGATATGTTATTGGTGTATGGTGTATTGGAAGATGATCTGGTTGTAAATGGTTACACATGCAAGCTTCCAATCTGACAAAGATGATTTTTTGATTACAGTCAATATATGAGTTTTGTTTAAATGATGGTGCAGTTAGCTGGAAAAATTCAAAGCAAAGCTTTGTTGCTGATTCTACAACTGAAGCTGAATGCATAACTGCATTTGATATAGCAAATGAAGCAATTTGGATCAAGAAGTTCATTACTGACCTTGTAGTGGTTCCTAGCATTACAAATCCTATTGATGTTTATTGTGATAATAATGGTGAAATTGCACAAACACATTCTTAGGAATTATCATCTTATTTAAGAAATCATTGTGAGTGGTGACATTAAGATATGCAGAGTTCCAATAGAAGATAATGTTACTAATCCATTGACTAAGCCTCTACCACAAACAAAGCATGATCATCATGCTAGGTTCATATGTATTAGATACATTGATGAACGAGCCTAGCGCAAGTGAAAGATTGTTAGTAAATAGTGTTCTAGGTTTATTGTATGGACATGGTATTTTGACTATATGTAAAAATTAATTATGATGATGATTTGCATGTTTATTTTATATAATGTCCTTGAATAATATTATTAATTATTCTAAATATCTCTAATCAGTTATTGTTATGGGAATAACAATGAATTAAATTAGTATAAAGTTTGATTTATATTCATGAGATGAATATATGAATGAGATATAAATCAAATTTATTTCTATTTGTTGAGAACAAATATCGGACATGCCCGTCTTGAGATTAAAACATGGATCAAAATCATAAGTTAATCTCTAATAGTTGTATCATTAGATTTTTTAACCTGAGATCGCTATAGTTCTCAACATAAGGAATATTATGTTTTGATATAATTTAACATTATCTTTAATCAAATAACTATAAATGATATACTTGAACATAATAAGAATTATGTGATGAGATATGAGTGATTAAGATAGAATTTGTCCCTCTTATTATAATAGAGAGATATCTCTATGTTCCCTTGACAATTGAGACTAAGAAATACATGACCATGCTCAAATAAATTGATGGAGATCAATGTCATTTATTTAGTCAGTCTAATTGGGTTTTGAGTAATCAAAGATAGAATGATACAAAGCTAAATTTGTTCATGCCTTATATTATATCAAGATATCATGAGACAAAATGACTATGTTATTAGCTATATTAAGGTTGGCTTAGATCATGAGCTTTTCATTTAACTTGGATAGTCATAATGTCTTGCTAGAGGTCACTTATGACTTGTAGGATCAAAATATGATTTAGGCCTATTATTATTGTTAATTGAACCTATAGGATTGTATATTAAGAATGAATAATAATGGTTATGATTTTTCACTCTCTATAGTAATTTAAAATGATGAGAATTTTTTAAATTAAGAATAACAATTAGTTATTATTTAAATTCAAATTTAATTTTGAGAAGGTGTAAATTCATGATTTAAACAAATAATTAATCTGTTATATTTTATTATTGGATAAGGAAATAATTTGTAAAAGTTTTTTTAAAGAGTTTTAAATATAATATATATATATATATTTGTTTTTTTATCTGATAAAGATTTGAATTTAAATTGTTATTATTTAAAAGAGTTTTAAATAAAATTTGGATTTGTATTTAAATTGTTATTATTTAAAAAATTTTAAATAAAATTCAGATTTGATTTTAAATTGTTATTATTTAAAAGACTTAAATAAAATTTAGATTTTTATTTAGATTATTATTATTCAAAAGAGTTTTAAATTAAAATTAGGATTTGACTTAAACCTTAGCAGACTTGTGTGTGTGTGTGCACGCACGCACGTGCTTGTGACATATGATTAGTAGGCATCGTCTTTACTTAGAACATTCAAAACAAAGAGAATGAAAAACCCTAATTTTGCTTTGAGAAAATGAATTTGAACTAGCATTCAACAAGATCAAATTTTTTTGATGATTTGAATAAACTAAGATACATACTTAAAGGTTTGACGAATCGATCTACAAGAGATAAGATTCGTTTAACCCTTCTTCATATTCTTATAAAACACTTGTGATCCTTGGTGGATTATGAGATAAAAAATTAGAAATTCCATTGCATTTATGTTCCAATTGGATTGGAAATCCTTCCCATAATCTTACACTTGAAACTAGAAAATAAGATTCTAAAAATATAAATTTATCGAGATAGAAACAACCAGAAAATTTGGCTCTCTCATGAAAATTACTTTAATAAGATTTTAAAAATAACTTGCATTATAGTAAGCCAATTTTTTTTCTCACTTCTTATTAATTTCAAATTATTCTTAAGTATTTGTCCTAGCTCAGAAGAAGAGAGGAATAAAACATCTCGGATATTGTACGCATTAGTAGTAGGAAATTTAATTTTTGCAATGATTTGTACAAGACTATACGTTGCTCAAGTTGTGAGAGTGGTTAGTTAATTAATAAAAAATCATAACGATGACCATTGAAGTAATGTGGAGAGGATTTTCAGATATATTAGGGGAACCTCAAATTTTACATTATGTTATGAATGTTTGGGCATTATATTGTCCGAAGTTATGTTGATATAGACTATGCTGAGAATATTTATAATAGCAAGTCTATCACGGGCTATATTTTTACTTTTTATTGGAGGAGTTATATGTTAGGTTTAAAAGCTACACTATATTGTGTCTAATTCTATGACAAAAGTAGAATATGTTGTAGCTATACAATCCAATAAAAGATGCAATCTAGTTGTAGATACTATTGAAAGAGTTTGGACACAAACAAAATAAAGTTATTTTATTTTATAAAAGTCAAAATGCTCTACACTTAGTAAGAAATCTAGTATTTTATTTGTAGACAAAACATATTTGAGTATAATATTATTTTGTATGAGAGATAATTGAAGAAGGTATAAATATGTAAAAGATTTACACTGATGAGAACATAGTGAATGTTTCTTCATTCCAATCAATACTAATAAGTTTGAATGTTATATAACTTTATATCGTTTAACAAAAATATACGCAAACATAGACAGGTGAGAAATGTGATTTTGGGATTTTCAATTTTTCTTCTATAAAAGGAGGTTCCTCCTTGAAAATCATCACAATCCTAATTTTATTTTTATTTGAATATCATTTCTTATATATTTTATTTTATTATCTTTATAATTAAATTTTCTATTTTTAAATTTTTATTGCGGGTTTTATTATTATAATATTGAAAAATATTATTCATATAGAAAATACTATTTCAGTGTTTGGATATTATATTTAAAATATTTTCATTTTTTAAAATTATGTGGGTAGGGTAAATTTGGAAAAAAGAAAAAAAAAATTTCTTAGGCATTATCTGTGTAAAATGTATGTTTAAAAATTAAAATATATGTTTAAAATTTAAAATTTTGTTCAAAATGTTTGATTAAAATATTTGTTTAAAATGTTTGTCTAACGCGTTTGTTTATAATTTTTGTTCCTAGTTTTTGATTAAAATGTTTAAAATGATTAAAATGTTTAAAATGATTAAAATGTTTAAAATGATTAAAATGTTTAAAATGATTAAAATGTTTAAAATGATTAAAATGTTTAAAATGTTTAAAATGATTAAAATGTTTAAAATGATTAAAATGTTTAAAATGTTTAAAATGTTTAAAATGATTAAAATGATTAAAATGATTAAAATGATTAAAATGATTACAATGATTAAAATGTTTAAAATGATTAAAATGTTTAAAATGATTAAAATGTTTAAAATGATTAAAATGTTTAAAATGATTAAAATGTTTAAAATGATTAAAATGTTTAAAATGATTAAAATGTTTAAAATTATAGAACCCATCTGCCTATCAAGTATCAACTAGTGACGTTGGATCTTCATGGACTTTTCCTTTTCCTCTCCGGCTCGCCATTCTCACCATTATTGAGCTCTCACAAGCTGGCAATGGATTACAAACGAGTAGAAGGAAACGTAGCGAATACAAATTATGGAAAGTTACCGTGATTGCTGTTTAAATACGAGAGAGAGGGAGGGAGAGAGAGATAGAGATAGTTAGAGAGAGAGAGAGAGAGAGAGAGAGGGAGGGAGAGAGATAGAGATAGTTAGAGAGAGAGAGAGAGGGAGGGAGAGAGATAGAGATAGTTAGAGAGAGAGAGGGAGGGAGAGAGATAGAGATAGTTAGAGAGAGAGAGAGGGAGGGAGAGAGATAGAGATAGTTAGAGAGAGAGAGAGGGAGAGAGAGATAGAAATAATTAGAGAGAGAGATAGAAATAGTTAGAGAGAGAGAGGGATGTAGGAGAAAGACAGATAGAGACACTCTAAGAATCAAAAGGAAGGAATTAGGGGAGAAGCAGATCGCATGGAATGCTAGCTGCTTGTCCCATTTCGCTCTGTTTCTCATTCTTATTTCCTTTACTAGGGTTTCCCTTTCATTTATGTTTCCTTTTTTCTCTTATCCTTTTTTTTGTGTCTGATTTTCGCTTCTCTGAATTGAGTTTTGTGAAAAAGAGATAAGGATGGAGGAGAGTGGTGTGCGTCGGCAGAGTATAGTTAAATCTCTGCTCGCTATTGCACAATGGTGGACTTTTAATGTTACTGTCATTGTGGTTAATAAGTGGATCTTTCAGGTTTGTTTAAATTCCATAGCCTAGGTTTTGAATTTTAGGCTTGGGTATGCTATTTTTTCATGTTTTTGAAATATTGGTTAATGCTCATTGCTTTATTCGTTTTGGTTGCACAATTTCTACTTGTATACTTAATTGTGTGATCTTGTTTTACATGATGTCATGGTATTCTGTTTTTTTGGGGGTTTTTTTTTTGCGATGCTCATGTTACACAGATTTTTGTTGTAGATTTGGGAACACTTGGTTTCGCATTGACTGCTAAATTTTCAACCCTAATAATTCTCATCGTTCCTTTTTTACAGAAGCTAGATTTCAAATTTCCATTGTCAGTATCTTCCGTCCACTTCGTATGCTCATCACTAGGAGCTTATATCGTTATTCAGGTGCTGAAGCTCAAACCCTTGATAGTTGTTGACCCTGAAGATCGATGGCGAAGGATATTTCCGATGTCATTTGTGTTTTGCATCAACATAGTGTTGGGGAATGTGAGCCTGCGCTACATTCCGGTTTCTTTTATGCAAACAATAAAATCATTTACTCCTGCAACCACTGGTTAGGAGGAAAATAATTACGAGTTTTTTTTAATCCGATTATTTATTTGTTGTGTTTTTTTTCCGGTGGCTCATACCTATGGATTTTGGCCAGTTGTTTTGCAGTGGCTTGTCTGGAGAAAATATTTTGACTGCCGCATTTGGGCTTCCTTGATACCTATCGTGGGAGGAATATTACTTACATCTTTCACAGAGCTTAGTTTCAATGTCTTAGGATTCTGTGCTGCCTTATTTGGATGTTTGGCCACTTCCACAAAGACCATTCTTGCAGAATCTCTCCTACATGGATATAAATTTGATAGGTTGTTTTTTATGAACTTGTCTAATAGTTTTGTTTTCATTATCATGTAAATATAGAAGCAGTATGTATTACATCAATGTAAATAGAGTCTTAAACCAAGATAAATCAGGTCTAAAAAAAATTAAATTTTATAGTGGGGAACTCATCAACACTCAAGCCTACAAACCAAAGTTAATCGGCATTATTAAAATTAAAATATTAAAAATCATTGCAACCCCATCATCATAAATATATTATTCGGCTACTAGCTCGATGATCATGATCTTCGTGACCATCCACAAGGAAAATGGTATTAGGAAAGCACTATATGGGCACATGAATCTTATTCAGGCATTCATGCGTATCGAGCAAGCACTACCAATTATGGCATAGAGATAAAAATTTTATCTTGATGTTGATGTGCATGAACATGTACATAATAAATAGGCATGGATGTGTCTTTTTAACCCTGGGCTTGTTTATTTATGAGCATTTGATTACCTGGAAACACTTGCATGTAACACATGTATGTGTGGATGTAGCTGCTGCCTCGTATATTCTGAGTTTTCTTCTCTTGTTTTTTTTCCAATTTTTTTGTGCATTTTCAAGCATAAACACAGTGTACTATATGGCCCCTTTAGCGACCATGATGTTGGGACTGCCTGCTCTGCTTCTCGAAGGTAATGGTGTTATAGATTGGTTTCGTGGGCACCAGTCATCAGTATGGCCTGCTGTCATCATCATTTTCAGCTCTGGAGTCTTGGCCTTTTGTCTCAACTTCTCCATCTTTTATGTTATTCATTCCACAACTGCAGTCACTTTCAACGTGGCTGGAAATCTCAAGGTCACTTTTGAATTCTTATTACCGAATTCGAATTATTATTATTTTTTAATATTTCCAAGTTGAAATTAGGATGCAATACTTTGTGAAGATCTCCCTTGCTGTTGATGAGTGAAATATTGCAAGTCTTGGTTGTGGTATATTTAGTTTCACAATAGACTTTACTCCTGATATTATGCAGGTTGCAGTGGCAGTCTTGGTTTCGTGGATGATATTTCAGAATCCTATCTCTTGGATGAATGCTGTTGGGTGTGCCATAACACTTGTGGGTTGTACTTTTTATGGATATGTGCGGCATATGCTCTTGCAACAGCTCCCATCTGCAGGTACTCCTCGAACACCTCGGGGTCGAATGGAATTACTCCCACTTGTAGCTGTTAAGTTAGATGAAAAGGTGTGAGCCCGTGATAACCTCTCACAGGGCTATTGATATGTTTATGTTTCTTTAAATACGTTATCATGATTTTCATTTAGTTAATTTTGCTGGGTTCATTTTGATTGGGATGATGCTGCTGCTCCTAATTTTTCATGTTCTATATCACAGTAATTGATGGAGTTCTTTAAATGTCATCACATCATTTCTACCGCTTTCCAAAACCTAGAAGAATTGTTGTATTCAATCTTCTGTTTTAAGCTTGTTTGTCCAATTATGGACAGCTTCGAAAAATTATACCTGCACTTGGCTAACTTGAGAGTGAACGGTCCTTTTGCATCAACACAGCATGTATATCATCCATATATAACTTACGAAATAAATTTATGAAAATGTTTTCCAATGTACACATTGTTTGTCTATGTATCGATATATATTCATAATATATTTATTGTATATGTGTATGTACAGTGTATATGTATATACACTAATTTGTATATACTATGTGTATGTTCAGTGTATTTGTATATACAGCAAATGTATATATTGTATGTGTACATACACTGTTATATACACGGGATATATACATTGTATGTACAGTGTATATGTGCATATAAACATTGTATATGCAATGTAGTGTATACAGCATATACCCATGTATACAGCAAATTTATATCATTATAAACCATACAGTGTATGCTCAACATATATATGCTGTGTATATATCCAATGAATATGCAATGCATATATACTGCATTCATACCATATGTATAATCACTATGTATATACATATAGTGTATATTTTCTGTATGTTTGAATATATCACATACATATTATGTTGTGTATATGTATGTTAACTGTATATATTATGTTGTGTATATGTATGTTAACTGTATATATGTATGTTGTGTGTATGTATATTAACTGTGTGTGTATGTTGTGCATAAATGTATATTTACTGTGCGCAAATGTGTATTTACTGTGCGCAAATGTGTATTTACTGTGCGCAAATTAGAGGTGTCAAACGGGCCGGCCCAGCACGGCACGGCCCGTTTTTCACAAGCACGGTCGTGCTACCGTGCCGTGCCCGGCCTGCTCCGGCACGCCTTGCCAATACAGGCCAGGCCAGGCGGCACGGCACCGGCAGGGCAGGCGGGGCGGGAGCCGCACCGCAACGCGGGACCGGGTCCCGGGAGGCCAGCCGCCAGCACCAGCACCAGCACGGGCTGAAAATGCCAAAATGGCAGATTAGAAATTTTTTTTTTAATTGTAAATTTTTTTATTAAGTTACTGTATAGACTTTAGAGTATTCGTAATAATTAAAAAATATAATTTTTTGTAACAATTATAACATTTAAAATTAAATAAAACAAACAAAAATTTGAAAATTTTTTTTTTTTTTTTTTCAATTAAGTTTAGCTTTTTTTATCATTTTAATTTATTAATTATATATTAAAATTAAAAGTTATTAAATTTTAAAATAAAATTTAAATCGTAAAATAATAAATAAATACATTAAGTTAGTAAAAATTATAATTAAAAAAAATTAAACTACACAAATGAAAAATTACCATTCATGCTTTTGAAACCAACAGTCCAAACAAAATAAGTATAAGTTTCAACACAACGTATGATACAAACTATAAAGTATAAACAAAGCGTATAAATAAAATAAATAAAAAAACATCGAAAAATAAGAGCAGATGAGCATCAATCGTCAAGCGGCATATCATGAGAATCATCAGCCGCAACATCAAGATCAGTATCATATGGATCATCATCATCGGCAATCAGCTCCTCCGCCATCGTAGTGGATGTGGATGCGACTGCAGTGTCTGTCGCAGTCCCAGCTTCAGCAGGATCACTGATGCTAAATCTCGATTCCTCCCAATCCTTCAAACATGCCAAGGCCTCAACCATATCTGGACGTAATCTCGATCTCCTATCCGAAATCATGTTCACTGCAACAGAAAAAGCAGACTCCGATGCTACGCTCGACACCGGAGGAGTCAGTAGATCCCGTGCCATCCTAGATAGCACGGGATAGGCGGACTCATATGATTTTCACCACTGTAATAAATCAAGATTCTTATTGTCAGAAGGTGATAGGATTGAGCAGTAATCGGTATCTAAGTACCGAGACAGTTCGCTCCTATGTGAAGGTCCACCCCTACGTTTCCCCTCGCTAGGTTAATGGAATAATCGTCATCTCCGAACAAGGTATCAGGGGGGCAGCCTGGCCGATGGGTCACTAGGCGTGAGTCGTGACTCACGCCACGGCACGCGTGGCACGCCGCCAGTGCCACGCGTGCCTGCGTGAACCTGCACGGGATGGACCCGTGCCGGCGTGCCGTGCCAAGGCACGGCACGGCACGGCACGCGAAGATCTTAACCCGGGCACGGTTTAAGAACGTGCCGGGCCGGCCCAGGCACGGCCGAACCGTGCCTCGTGCCGGGCCGGCCCAGGCACGGCCGAACCGTGCCTCGTGCCGGGCCGGCCCAGGCACGGCCGAACCGTGCCTCGTGCCGGGCCGGCCCAGGCACGGCCGAACCGTGCCTCGTGCCGGGCCGGCGCACGAGCCGGCCCAGGCACGGCCGAACCGTGCCTCGTGCCGGGCCGGCCCGGCCCGGCACGTTTGACACCTCTAGCGCAAATGTATATTTACTGTGCGCAAATGTGTATTTACTGAATATATATATATATATATGTATGTATGTATAAAATGTGTATATGGTGCATGTGTATAAAGTATGTGCATATGCACTGTTTATATGCACTTCATATACACTATATACTGTATATGTGCATATTCATGTGCATATACATCGTGTATAGTCTATATATACATTGTGTATAGTGTATTTAGTGTGTATGGTATATATTGTTTTATATCCATTTATAGTATATATATACACTACTGATGTATACACAAGTGTATACTCTATATTTGCTGTGTATATCCAGTGAATATGCAATGCATAAATGCTGTATGTATATCCACCATGTATATACATATTTAGTGTATATATGCAGTGTATGTTTGAATATACTGCATGTATATTTTGTATGTAGTGTATATGTATATCAACTGAATATATGTATAATTGCTTTATGTATAAATTATAATTGTATATACAGCATATACAGTGTATATACACAACAGTCTATCTATAAACAGTATATATGTAGTATATCCAGTATAATTAGTGTATATGTATATCAACTGTGTATATCCAGTGAATATATACGGAGTATGCCGTGTATATACATATAAACCCTATAATGCACTCTATACAATCTGAATATGCACCATGTATATAGACAATGTATATATGTAGACTGTATGGTGTATGGTGAATGTTTATTCACTGTATGTATTTGCACATAATGTAACTGTATGAGCACATAGTGTATATGCATCTACACCATACACTATATTATGTATACACAGATGTGCACACACACATTATTAGAAAAAAATTAAAAAATATTCCTAGATTAAGTATATCGATATGCTTGTTCTGAATATATGTGCACATACAGTTAAGGTTTTAACCTATTTTATTTTTTTTATATGTGATATACTCACATAATACATGAATGTCCGTTTTTGGGGTTTCATTATGGAATACAAAACTCTATTTTTGGACTAGGTGTTTTTTTTTTCTGAAATTTGGGTATGTACTCTGAATATTCATGAATGTGAATTAAATATTTCAGATTGTTTTTTTGTTTGCCGAAACTGTTATACTTTTTGGTCCTTCACACAATTTTTCCTAAAATTAAACCTTATATTTACAACATGGAATTTATTGTTTATCTGCACTAATTTGTTTCTCCACATTTCCATTTTTCAATATTCAAGAATTGGCTTTACTAAAACTTTTTAAATGCTGTTCAATATTTTGTTTCTTTTTTGGATTTTGTTTCTAGTCTCTTTTTGTCCAATGTATTTTAATATTATTTATGGTTAATAGCAAGCAATTTTATATCATATATTGATATTGGAAATTGGGTGAATTATGTTTTAGTGCTCTCCCTATAAAATAATTTAAAAAAATATAATTGATTTTTAATGTTTTAAATAAATGCATCAAACTCACACCTAATTGGTTTTTGGTGTGATTAAATGTTGTAATTCCAAAATATCTTAAGGGTATTTTGAGGTTATTATATTTGTGTGTTTCAAAAATTAAATAGGTAAGAGTTTGGTGTATTTTTTTAAATATTAAAAATTAGGTTCTTTTTTTTTTAAATTATTTTATAGGGAGTGCATTAAAACATATTTCTCCATTTAAAGTATAAATGTGATGTCAAAATTTATGATTAAAACAGAAATATTTAATTGATATTTAAAGGAAAAATTATGTATGTGTGTCTCCAAAACTAAAATATTTTTTGTTTTGTTTTATATTTGAATTTTTTTTGAAATACTTGAAAACATAAAATATTTATATTTTGGGGCATGAGAATCTGTAAATCTGAATGTCTTTTTTTCTGCATAAAAAGTTTCATGTTTTATATATATATATATATATATAATGTTATATGCAATGTTACATCTAAAATTATATATATGGATATAATGTTATATGAATTAGAATATATAATGTTATACATGATTAATAATATATAATGTTATTTATAATGTTATATGTGTATATATACATTACATATAGATAATATTTTATATTCCATTTTGAATATATACTTTTTCAAGTACATTTATACTGTATATATAGGTATATAAATATACTATTATATATATATATATTATGTGTGTGTGTGTGTGTGTGATTTATAATATGTAATGTTATAAATGATTTAGACTATATAATGTTATTTGTTTTAGAATTGTATTTACATTGATAAACATAAATATTGTTTCATAACATATGGATATAAATATTGTATTTATAATGATAAACATAAATATTGAAATCACTTGATTGTCATAAATGTTAATTTATAAAAAATAAAAAATATGGATAAACATAAATATTTGGTTGTAGACCTCATAAATATATTTTTCTCATATTCAAATATATATTTTTTGTAAATTTATTTATTGTGCTGACAAAAATTTTCTATTTCTGTTATATATAACAATAATAATATAGACAACATAGTCAACAATATATATATATATATATATTGTTTCAGAACATATGACATCTAACATTTTCAAATGCGTGTACACACACAGACACACACACACACACACAATTATATATAATGTTTATTTATAATGTTATATATAATTACATATGAAATCATATATATACTATTACACACACACACACACACACACTTCACATTATATATATACGATATATATAATGTTATGTGATATATAATGTTATTTGTGTGTGTGTGTGTGTAATGTTTTATATTTCATTTAGAATACATACATTTTCAAATGCATATATACTATATATATATATATATATATATATATATAAAATATGTAATAGTATAAATGAATTAGAATAAATATTATTATGTGTTGGAACTATATTTATACTAATAATTATTTGATTGTTATATATGTTTATTTAATGCATTCTATTATTTCTCTTTTTTGATAATATATATATGAGCCGACTTGGTATTTAAATATGAGTTGAATTAGTATTTAAATACATGAGTCGAATTAGTATTTAAATATAATACATGTGTTATTTATTCTAGATAGTAGTTGATATGGTATGTAGAATTTATTATAAATATAGTTTTTGTAGAATATAAACTTTATATTCACAATGTAAATGGAGTTGGATATTTTATTGGTAAGATTGTAGCACAAGAGTTAAATTGGTTTTTCTTGACTAAATAGAATATTATCTAATTCTTAGAGTGATTATTTTATATTGGCACATAAAATAATCAACACACCATTTGTGAATACCATTATTTTAGAATTTTAATATACTTAATAAATACATACACTTGTTAACAGTTATTTGGACTCATTAAGCGTAATATCTATAAATAGATTAATAAGCTTAGTGAATTAGATAATTGTATCAACTATTTGATAAATATTAGTTAATGGTAAAATTTATATCATATCAAAAGGATTGATGATACTTACTTTAAGATATTTATAAGTTTGATAATGTAAAACTCTACAGATAGATTTTAATCTGACATATCAAATAAGTTAAGTGAAATATTTCAATGAAAATAATAAGATATTAATTAAATAAATAATCATTAATTTAATTTAATCATGAGTATATGTAATCTTACCATGAGAAGATTGATAAGTATTAAATAATAAATAGATCAAATTGAATTTCAAATAAGTGAGAAAATATAATTATAATTCTATACTGGAAAGAATTATAATTAATGTAAATATGATCATTTAATGTATATTAGAAGTCCAAAATTTTATTTAAGCTTGAAGTCAATTTCATAGCCTTAACTAGTACCATAAGTTACGGATTCATAAATCATGACAAATAAACCTCTTTCCTTTTGCGTGATTAATGATAAAGTCACATCACTTTGTGTGATGTAAAGTGTGTGCTTGTCAAAAGAGGCATAGAGAGAAAAGAACCAAACTCTCTTCTTCTCATTTTTTTAATGTGAAATATATGGGAGAAAACGAGCTTGGGAAGACAGATCCATTGGAAGTGAAGCTATGTGAAATTGTATTAAGGTATGTGTTCTATTCCATCGTCATAACTAAGATAATAATTAATGTTGACTATGCAAAATCATTGTTACTAGGATTCACATCTCAACAATATGTGTGTGTGTGTGTGTAACATTTTATATTTGATTTAGAATATATCAAATTTCAAAAGCATACACTACAACAGAATATCGGTGTAGAAATGGATAATAGAAATGATCAATTTAATTAATTTAAAGTTAGAAACTGAATAGAAATGGATAAAAAATGGATTAAAAATGGAAAGAAAACATTATTATAAAATTTAGAAATGGAATAGTACTTTGTTGCTATTTCAAGGTGTAAGTAAAAAGAAAAAAATATAAATGAAATTAGATAATAAAATTGAAACGGTTGAATTTTCTGTCACAAGTTTCACGTAGAGATGTTGGCGAGTAAAGTTGTGTGACCTTTAGTGATGGAAAATTTTATTTCTAGATATATTAAGTATAAATATTAATTACTTGTATACAAATTGAAATGAAATTGAATTATATATCTAAATTGAATTCTATTTCTAAATTTAGTGATGAAATTAAATTCCATCGCTAAATTTGAAATGGAAAACAATTTCATTGTTATTTTTTTGATAATGAATGTATTCCAATTATTCATCCCATTTTCCGAAAATTTTTGAACATGACACCTTTTTCGATAAGTTGAAATGGTGTAGGGAAAATTCACCAGCCATCTTCTTTACACATTGCCGTCATTGACGTCATCTTCCTCCATCTTTGTTGTCATCGTCATCATCATCCTCCATCGTGATATGCCATTGTTGTTACTCTAAGTCATCCGGCATTGTCGTGAGGGTGTATAAGCTATGAGGCTGGTTTATATTTTTTATCTTCTAACTACTAACATAATATACAATATAATCATATGAATGATATTGCATGACTTACCTCTTGTTACAATTTGTCAGTTACATTATTTTTAAAATTTTGATGTGATTTTGATTATAGTTAGGGTTTGTGATATTCGATGGATTTGCTAAATCACATCATAACTAGATGAAATCATGGCACTGTTAAGCCATATTTGGGCAAGACACATCTATTTCCTTCTATTTGTGGTAATAAATATATAAATTTGTATTTCAGAATACTTTATTCAGGCATTATTTTTTATCTATGTTGTACTTAACAACATTATATATTGATCATGCAGAAGAAGAATGTCATTGGTCATGTAGGGTTTCTCATCAATAAACTTGTTCTTCTAGCAAATCCTCAACATTATATCAATCTGAGTTGTGAATCAATAAGATTTCTTGGTGCGATTTTCTCAACTTTAATAACTCAACTCATAATTTTTTTTACCCTAGCCTCCATAAATTAATAATCAAGATTTTGATTTTCTCAATTAATTAAAAATATGTGTCACATCTCAATGCACACATTTTATTTTTTTAATTCTTTGGCATTGTCTTTATTGTGCACACTATCTCGGCACTCACTCACCTACTGTTCACACTACCATTTGGTGCTTGCCACACAACCACATGATGTGCACCACACTACATGCACACAAGCACCCATTATGCTCATTGCCACCCAATGCATGCCACATTTGCCACATGATGTGTGCCATCATACCGCATGTGCTTACATTTCTCATGTCGATGCCAACAATGGGTCGACATCAAAGTTGTCATAGTAATGTCAACATTGTTAACATTATCATAGAGCAAACACATGCCGTGCATTTTTTTTTTCTATTTTTATCTAGTCTCAATCATATCGACTATAACATGATATCATATATGTACGTAATATGTAATGAGTATAAAATGTAGTTATGTCCTATAAAATCTTATATGGCATGCATAATGAAAAATTTAAAACTAAAAAAAGATGGAATTAGAAATGCCTACATCCGTTTCTAATTTCATTGCAATGTTGAAATAGCGATTTCAATATAAATATAAAGATTTTGTTTATAAAGTATTCTTTTCTAAATTTTAGAAACAGAAAATATCCGGGCATTTCAAAAATGTGCGATGAAATATTTTCGTTTCTAATTTTATTAATGGAAATTGAATATTGGATTTCGTTTCTATTTCGATACTAAATTAGTGACATAATAGAATAGAAATGCACGATCCATTTTTATATTAAAAATAGATTTTGAAACACAATTTTTATTTCTATTTTTTGTAGTAGGAATATGTATTATTTGTCGTAGTTTTTGTATGTTGAATTCAAAATATATACACATATAGTAATCATATACCTACATTCCTGTAAGTACATGCATATATTATTTATCCATTGACATTCACATAATATCCACTATAGAGTGTCATATCAAATAAAAAACATAAAAATCAATCAATTATAGTTCATAATTTCAAAAAATAATAACACAAAAGCTAAAAGTTCACCACATAAATTTTTTTTTCAAAAAAGTTATAATATAACATTACAAATAATTATGAGTCCTTGTCAAGATAAGTATTATCATTCGGAGGTCTGGATGGATCTTCTTCAGAATAATAAAAAAGGGATGAAGACTCTGCTAACTTGCACCTTATTTTTTCATCTTCAAAATTTTCCATTGTATTTTTCTCTTTTCATTATTTCTTCCTCTTTTTTTTTCTTCAATTTGCATTTTCATCTCTTCATTCTTTTGTTGTATATCCTCATTTTTTCTTTGCAAAGTTTCCTAAATTTATTGTATCTCATCGTGCAACTTCTCATCAAAAAGATTATTATAATAGGAAGATAATGATGTAGAACTTCAAACATAATTTGGATAAATTATAGATGTATGGATACTAAGACTATACACTCACCATTTTTTTGGTTCAATCCTGAAAGCCTGAGGTAAATATGTGCAACATTAATTTTTGGTGCCTTTGTAGAAGGATATATCAATTGTAAAGTAATGACAACCATAATTTATATAACTTCTTATAATTATTAAAATACAACATAAATCATCATTAATATATTTAGATATAATTTATACCAGCACATGAAACTATTTTCACCCTAAAAATTAATATAAAAATAAAATTAGTCATTATATTTAATGAGTTGATATATAATAATTCATCAATTATGATAAAAAAAATACTTGACTTTGCGTATTAATTCATGTGAATGTCAAAAATTAAATTTTGTTACAATATTTTCTTTCATTAATTGTAATTTATATATGATACTATAAATATAAATTGAGAACCTCATATTAATATCATTTAATCGTTTATCTACAAATGATCCATTATTCTTCTTGTACATCCCAACTCACCCTTTTAAAAATAAATAATAGTTACTAATGAGGTAAATTATACATTGGGATACATTTATTATCATTTGCATTCACCAAGTTTTAATAATAATAAATTTAGAAAGATAATTTTACTAAATCTATTGAATATTGATAGGTCACATTTAAAACATCCAAATGTTTCTAAGGTCCTAATCCCTCACATGTTTTTTCTAATTAACAATTATGTGACCTCTTTCAGAGACAAGACATTGAATTCTTCACTATTCTAGTATTTCTACCAAATGACCCAAATACTAAGAGAACACTATTTGGCTTTGTATCTTTATCATAATTTTTTTTTCAGTTATCATTGTTATGCTTGTCTTTGTATTTGACACTAATCACATGTTTTCATGTATTCTTTATCGAGACCACCAAATTATTATTCTATTTATATTTTTTCTTCAAAAAAATATATATAAAAAAATAAAATATTGTAATGCATTTATTTTCATATTAAACCAAATTGAAAAACTAGTAAATGTATTCAAATTATACTTCAAATTCTTACCAAAACAATTCTTTCATATTTAAGGACACTTTGCTCTACTTTATACTCTCAACAACTATTTCTTCTTAAATATCTTTTTAATTGTACGAGAAGCAGAAGGAATAAACTTATAAATAATTTAACACCATCACGTACATATACATATAAATAAAGTACACCTATATTTCTGCTACTAAGTTAATATTTTATTCATTTTTATTTCTTATCCAAAATATCGTAACTCAAATATTATTTTAATTCTCAATGATTATTTAATAAGTAGCAATATCATAGTTTGTTATTAATTAAAATTATCATATTTTAACTTTAATCATTTATTTATATTTTAATTAACAATAACTAATTAAATTCTTTACAAACAAAAATAATAAAAATGATAATGCATGTATGTAGTAAAATTTTAAAGCTATGTACTATTTATTATTAATTGTAGGCTCAATAAAAATTTTTTATATCATAGCTTGCAAACTATGGATTGCAAACATCTAGCTATTTTTGATGTTGTAGTATTAATATATGAGCTTCCTAAGATAGGTGAGATGAAACTAACAATATCTTGTGGTGCAAAATGAGTTGAAAATAGAATATCACTGGCAGTCAATCCATATCTCATGATGAGGTGATACCAATGTATCCTCTGTACATGTAGGAGAATGCAAAGAGATATGTGTAGTGTTGTCGTCACTTAATAAATATTGACATTTTTTTATAGGTACTATTAGTTGACTTCCTCTAACCTTTCCCACATATTAAGATTCTTGGCCACTTGAGTTGCTACCTCTCATACCTAATTCAAGTTATATAAATATTTAAAAAATGTAAAGAAAATAAAAACCTATAATGAAAATGTCATTATAACAAAACATAATGATAAAACACACAAATATTAATAATTGTGAATTTTTTTTTATTTAACACCCACATTGTAATAGTTACAAAATAAGCAATACAACATAATATGGAAGTTAATAAATATCTACACTTCATTGGAAATTGTCAACAAATAATCTTTATCTACATATTCATCATTATCTGATTGTACAATTAATTCTTTCTAATTATCTTCTTCAACATGACTATCATTAATGTCCAAATAATTTCTATTTTTACTAAGTAATATTTGAAGCCTATCATCTGCCAGATGATTAATTGGTTGAAGTTTCATATTATCTTTTTGAAATGTAGGTACACATAATTGTGTGATAATAATATCATTTTCAATTATTTCTACAACTGATCTAAGTTTTATTTTACAAGTAGTCCACCATTAGGTTTTTTTATTGTGGTCTGATAATTGACTTAAAACACTTGTTCTGCTTGCATTGTTAGAATGAATGACTCATACTTATGATAATATTTTTTATGATACTCATCCATAAGGTTGTATTGAGGTTGAATTCTAGTACTCAAATTTGAATAGGATCAAACTATTTACACATAAATAAAATTGTCATTTTAATTGGTAAAGCATGATACTCCAAGCATAGAGTTTCAATCAGTCGACCATGAAAATCAATATTTGATGTAGTATAATTTGACCTATTGATGCATACACCACTATTTATTGTTGTTCAATTTAAACTATGTTTCAAAGTGTGAATTTTGTATTCATTTATATAATATATGAGATATATTTGTAAACTTCGTAATGACCCTTTTACAATATCATTTATTTATCTATTACATATATTTGATGATGAAAATTATACATACTAAATGAAATAAAATAAAATCATACCCTTATAATGTTGTACGATAATTTTAGAAGCAAAAATGATAAATTATGTACTGACAAAAATTTAAACCAAATTACAAAATTTTTGTCAAGCTTTGCATCAATTGAAGCATCATCAATATATATAGATCTCTTTGGCTTAATTTTTTAGCATAAATTCTTCAAAAATAACATTGAATGTATTTTGAATAATAAAAAAGGTATATCACATACAATGACAAAGAAATAATAATCTAAAATAATTTTAAATCTTACTCAATATAAGGTATAACTTATTCATAGTTCAATAAGATATATGTCTATGTAGTATGATATTCCTAGTTATCCAAAAAATATATTAATCTTGCTCTACCATACAATCGACAAACATGAGTGAAAATGAAAAGCATATCATATTCTTGTGACCCATCCCTCATTCCATAATTATTATTTAGTAATATTTTGTTATACAAATTATATAATTATGGCCGAAAGTAGTGCGCACAAAATACTGAAGCTTTTTCAACCAAGTAGGCATTGCATATAAATCATTCAACTTTGGCTTTATTTCGAATATTATTTTTCAAATTTCTAAGATATCTGAAAAATATTATCATTAGAATAAAATTTATTTATCAGATACATTTAAATATTTAGATTAACAAATGAAAATTATATAACCTCTCAAATGGAGTATATCATTTTGTAATGGCATCATTTCTTCCTTTGTTATGACATTATAAGTGATGTTCTTAAAAAAAATACTTATTTTAATCAATATTTCCTAAACATTTTCTTGAAGTAATTCACAGAATGCTATGAGCATTAGCCTCTACCTGAATACGTGAACATCATTACTTTTCATCTCAAATACTTATGCTTCTTCATATCAATACATCTTTCCATGTTAGACGCATATTCATCAGGGAACTTGAGCTTAATTAGCCATTTTCACAAAGCTTCATTTGCATCTTTGTCAAGATTATAATAAGCCTCAGCAAATTTATTTGTTGATTCATTCCTATGTAATTTTTGACATGAACATAACTCTTTCAAATTCTCTCTTGATTTGAAATTGTCTTTTATTTTTCCTTCCACATTCATGATAGTATTAAAAATATGATCAAAAAAGTTTTTCTCAATGTATATCACATTTTAGTTGTACCTAATTAGTTTGATTTTCCAAAAAGTAAAATCCTAAAAAATACTTCATTTTTTCTAACCGCGATGATAATTTTTTGAAATTTATGCATTAATGCAATCTGCATCAACAATATGTAATATTTTTGAATATATATTTTTCAATTACATCTAATATTTTAGCACAAGATCTCAAAGGTAGTACATATTTTACAACTATATGATATTTCCTAAATGCATCAATATTCATCTGAAATTGATGTTCAATATGTATGATAGTTATCAAACCAAGAAGTCTTTCTTTCTTTATTTAGATAAAATACATTAGAGTCCTCCATGTAATAAGGATAAGTTAATATTTTTATATACTCCATCATGACAACATTGAATTTATAGGAAAATTATTTATAGTCAACATATGTGCTGCTCACATTTGAAAGTTCGGCTTTCTAGATATATTGTATGTTTTCACACCATACTCACAAATATTTTAGCTCCGCAATCATGAGCTGCAAAAAAACATCTAATTTTTCTTTTAGGTTTCTCAGACCACACACAATAACACATAAAAACACATACTCACCTTTCATGCATATTCATGATGGTAAATTATAAGGTGTAATAATAATCAGCTATGAAGAGTATAATTGTCTTGTTTTTCCAAATGGCTAAAATCTATCTATTTACCGCTCTAATCTAACATTTTGACTTTCATATGCAAAAGATGGATGATAATCATCAAAATATTTTTAAAATGAAGAATTTAAGTAATGCCGTATCATGCCTTTTTCAATAATATGCTTTTTATGTCAACTCATCACCTTAGTTATAACTTTAGATGTAAATAATCATTATAAATGAAAAGTCAATGAAAAATAATACATCTTCGTATGAGGAATATTTATTTTTTGCCTTTTATATGTAGTATTTTTTTGTAACATGAGTAGTTTTAGAAATTATAAGCAATTGCTTCACTATTTATATCTCAATATATCATGCAACCATTAATGGAACAAATATGTTTTTTCTATAGACAAATTTAAACCTCACATTAACTTCTTTGTGTTAAAAAAGCTATATGTTATGAAGTTATTATGTATTAACAACTCAGATAATAACTCGCATATTTTATCAAAATATCTTTCTAAAAAATGATGGTTTACCTTCAAATTCAATAGTTTGGTAGCTGCAGATAACTTTAAGTGATCATATGGATTACTTGACCAAACATTTTCTTTTGATACTTTCAGTATTTTATAAAATTATTTTACTGATGATATTGAGATATCATCAACGACATCCAGATTGAAGGAAGAACCAATAACATTCTTCAATATTACTTCACATGGATCATTGGGATTGATATATTCCATTACAATATTTGAATAAACACTTCTTTGTACAGAATGCTTTATTGTTTGTGGTACAACTATTATTTTATGTTTATACCAAACATAATAGTCTAACAAATTTTTTTTTGCAAAATGAAATCATACCATGTCTACATCTCAGAAACTCTATCTCTGACTTTTATGGTCATTACATGGGTATCTTATTTTTATTTAATCTATAAATTTAGATTATTTTTTAGCAAATCTAATAAATTCCTCAATTCCCTCTTCAAACTTATTAGTCAAAAACTCATTTTTTGATCTTATATTAATTTATTGCTGATCATGTCATATGATATTTTATATTCCTGTAACACATAACACAAACATATTTTGAATTATAATAATATAGATAATGACTTATTCATAATAAAGTTGTAGTAACATATTTAAGACAATACATAAATCTCATAATAATATCGTAGTTACATCATTATTAGGTAAGTTTGCTTTAAAATAAGACAAGGGGGGTTACTTATAATGCTTAGATATTTATTAGAAGGCTTTAATTAAATTTTTCTCATATACATACTAAATATTAGATATTTATTTATAAAGGATAAAATTTCATAAATTAAGCAAAAATGAAAAAATGGTGTATGTGCTAGAAACATATTTTATATTTTGTTTATATATGAAATACCACGATATGAAAATATTTTTAAGGTTAGAGATCTACTCTTCATATGTGTGAAAATAATAATATGTTATGAATTAATTTTTTTTATTTGGAGTTAATAAAATAAATATTCTGAGATTCTATTACATTTATGGTTAATTCAACCATTAAAAAAAATAATAACGTGAAACCTAATATGTGATATTCCAATAGGGTTAAGTGCTCTTGTATTTGTTTGATCAAAGCAAATTAAGGTTATATAATAATTGATGACTTTAAAATTAATAATATATTCTAACTATTTAAATAAAAAGTATTTTATGTAATATAAATCCTCTAAAAATTTGTAATGACAATGCATGTCAATATATTAATGAAAATACGACAACAAACTTCAACTAGCAATGGACAACATGAATTAATAAATAGGGATACTAATTAATTCATATGAAGCATATAGTATAAATAGGCATCTACTTGCAGTGAGATGTAATATGTATTTTTTAAAAAAATATCAAATAATGAGAGGTATTATATATTAGATTCTACATGCAGTGAAATATAGATAAAACAACTCTATAAAATTTGTAATGAGGTTCTTGTAAGTTGTTCATTTGTTGTTATGTTTTAACCTTTAAATTGCATACCTTCAAAATTTTTGAAGTTATTAATTATTATTATTATATTTTAACCTTCACAATTATTAATATATATATAAAATTGTTCATTTTTTTAAAGTTGCATACCTTCAAATTTTATGAAATATATATATATATATATATATATATATATATATATATAATTTTTATTATTTAATTTATATACCTTCAATTTTAACATACAAATTCATACCTTCAAAATTTTTGATATATATATATATTTCCATTATTTAATTTGCAAGTTGCATACCTTCAATTTCAACACACAAAATGTCCTTCAAACTTTTTAAACCATCTCAATTTTTAAAGTTGTTCATTGTGATAATGTTTCAACCTTATAAATTTTAATTCAATTAAATAGCTCATTAGGTAACCTAAAAAGTGAACAAATCCTGGTATGCATACCGAGTCTACATTAATTAGTATGATAAAAACTATAGGTAACAAAAAAATACACCAAATTTGTATACCTCAATTAGGTAACATAAAAAGTGAATAAATCCTAGTATGAGCAAAAAAATGAGAAATATAAATTATATTAATTAACATGATAAAAATTCAAGAAAACAAGATGAGATAACCCTTGAGGATTTTAAATATGAAAAAAAAATATAGGTAACAACAAAATGCATACAAATTATAATTCTCAATTATAGTATATATGAGAAAAATGAAAATACTAAATTGCATACCTCAAAGATAGATGAGTAGTGCGACGAACACTAAATGGAGGAAAGCAAGCTCGAACATAAATCGGTTGAACATAGAATCAAAATAATTAAGGCCAAACCTTAACTTTTGTTCGAAGGGACAAAGCGTTTTTTCAAAAAATCAATTAATATAATTTAGCGACAGAATAAGTTTCTGTTTCTAAATCAACAACGAAAATATATTGTCGCCAAAATTTTTAAAGCCCAAAGTGATGGACTCTAAGGACATTTCACATTTAGCGATGGTATTCATTTCCGTCGCCAAAATTCTTAAGGCCCAAAGTGATGGACTTTGAAGATATTTCACATTCAACATGATATTCATTTTTGTCACCAAATTTAGAAACAGATCAGGATTCCATTTATAAATTAATTGAAATAGAATTAATTTTCATCGTAATATTCATTTAACTTATAATTTTCAATACCTAATAAATCTAGAAATGGAAATTTATGTCACTAAATGCCATGCAAGCTAATCCACCCATGACTGTATATCATATTTGTGATGGAAGGATAAACCATTTCTATTTTCATCTCTATTTTCATTTATAATTCTGTTTCCATATATTGTTAATTAATCCATGCCTTTTAATAACAATGAATATTTTTTCCGTTTCTAATATTTTTTAAAAAATATTCATTTCCATTTCTAATCCGTTTCAATTCCATTACTAATTTTAGAGATGGAATTGAGCGTCTCTAATTTTCATTTTGAGTTGGATTCTTTCTTGTAGTGTATAATGTTATATGCGATTTAGAATATATAACAAGGTTAGACATATAATATTATATAAAACATTATGTGTATATTTACCATTTAATTTTTGATTTAAAATACATATATTTTTAAATCCATATATATTATATATAACATTATGTATATACATATAAAAATAATTTAGAATATATAATGTTACACATATAATGTCATATATAACATTAGATGTATATATATATAACAATTTTTTTTTCAATCTTGAATATATGTTTCCAATGCATATATGCTATATATACATATAACATTATGTTATACATATGTATACACACATACATATATACATACAAACATACATACATATATATGTATGTGTGTGTGATTTTGAATATAAAACATTATATATAACAAAATACATAAACATTATAAATACATGTATATATGCATTTGAAAATGCTAGATACCCTACATGTTATGAAATGATATATATATATACACACATACTATTTTTGAAAATGGTGTATATCTTTTCTAAAATTGTAATTTTTTTTTTTGTTTTTTAAAGTGGCATGATGACTCGGTGGGATAGGGTGGTTATTGCATTTTTGAGTGCACTGAAAATTAAATACTTTTACTTATAGTTTTAGTAAACTGGTGATTAAAGAAAAGTGAGCACCAAAACTTAATTTTTCCTTAATATTTCATGCTAATGATTATAAATAATGATTTAAATAGGAAGATTCGAGAATCCAGGTTGGACATGAGAAAATAAAATTGAGATTTATTTAACTAAAAAAAGTTAGAAGTTATGTGTAAAATTTTTTGTTTTTGTTATATATATGAATAATAATATATACAACATAAATAATATTTCAAACTAATGTCAATAAATTATAATTTAAAAATCAAGATATAAGAGTTTGACATTTAACATGAGAAAATATGTTTGAGATATCCTTAATGGTTATTATAAAATAGATTTTAGAGTTTAGTAAAGATTATCTAGCTTGATCAATCCAATTAAAAATATTTAATTTGACCTTTGGATTCCATTTATCTTTGATTTTTGAATAATTATATTTTTATAACAATCACATTAGAAAATCATATTATATTAAATATAACCACATTTATAAAAATATAAATACAATTGATTCACAAAAAAATATATGTGATTCAATTTAAAAATTATATTAATTCTTTTTCCCTTTAATGTATTTAAAATGGTAGGAAAGAATTGAAGTGGTTGTAGATTATCTAGTTTCAAAATGATTATTTTTTTAGATTGGCTTGAATGTGTCATATTATTACTTTGATGGTTATATCAATTTTGAATTAACTCGCATGTCACTAGAAAATTTTAGTAGGCAATGATAAAATTAAATGAAAATCTACAAGTATGATATTGAAAGTTATTTTTTCATATAAAATAAACTTCTATTTTTATAATTTGAAAATGAGTTTTAAAAAAGTTATAACATTGATTTGTTAAAAAAATAAATGTAGTAATATTACACATATTATAAAGTTTAAATTTAATAAAACTGTATGTATAAAAAATTGTATATATAAAAAATTGTTATATATATGATTGAAATTTTATTATCGTTGATTTATTTTAGTTTTTTTGATAAAATTAGAAGTTATAACATTATAATAGATCATGTATCATACTTATTTATTAATTGAACTCAAATGATTTGTGTATTGGATTACCATCTGATATTTAAGTTGCTAAGCCTAACCAATACTATATTAGTGTAGTTTCTCGCTATACACCCTAGATTAACATCCAAAAGGCCAAGGGTTTTAGAGATCAACTACTACTTATATCAAAATTGAAAGCATTAATGGTTAGCATTTCCTAGTCGAAAAGCAAAATCTTATTAGCAGTTGAACAAGACCACTAAAGCTAGCCACAAATATAATATTCTACTCTTGCTCCTTGGTTTATATGATAGAGGGGAGGCAAGATATTCATGTTGCCCCAGGCTTATGAATGGAACTCAAGGGCAAATGGCATATGGACTAGTATACTTGTTGGCTGGCCCATGAGGGTTTCCTCTCCTAATTCAACATCTTGGTAGCAGGCTTGTGTGCATGCTTCTGATGGTTATTTCAGATAGGATATCGAGCCTAATGGGTTGAATTTCATTATCCAGACCTTATATAAATGTGTGTAAGCTTTGTTCATGTGGTTGAGGTTTCTAGTGTCAATGCACCTCTGATCGCAAACAAATGGATGGTTCACCAAATGTTAGTAAGCCCTCAAAATCCTAAATGCCATGACTTGTGGGTATGAAGGATTGAGACATTGGAATGACTATTCTCATAATCAATCACTTCGATAACTATCTATGCTCCTATTTTTATTATCTTATAAGATTATGTTTTCCCACCTGAAATCTCTCTATAATATCTAAAGCTCTAGTAGGGAATCGGATCATGAGACTTGGAAAAAGTCAACTTGATTGGAAGGTGACTTTTATTCAATTGAAGAGAACCACTTCTTTGTGATTGCTAAGATCAGGACAAAAAGTACTCATTTCCTACCTATGTTTTACTCTCACTCAAAGTTTACCAAATCCTTGCTAACAGGAAAGGATCTAAATGACATAGCATTGCTGGTCCTTCCCACATGCAAGGATAATTGGGATATCAAGTAGTCAACACTACTAGTTACGAAGCCATCTCACACAATATTGATAGTAAGGAAGGATGACATCAAAAATATACAAATACACACACACACACACACACACACACACACACACACACACACACACACACACACACACACACAAAAACACAAACTAAATGCATTAATACTAGAGGTGTCAAATGGGACGTGCCGGGCCGGCTTGACCATGCTTCCATGCTGGGCTAGGCACGACACGGTTACTGTACCGTGTCGTGCCCGGCCAGGCACGGTTCTATGGAGGTCAGCCTTGCACGGGCCCGTGACATGAACCCACATGATTCGGCCCAGTCGGACCGAACCCTAATTTAAAAAAAATTAGGGTTTGGCGGCATGCAGCCATGCTGATCTTTTGCCGCGATGCTTCTTCACTATTGGGGGTCAGCGAGTTTCACCAGTCGGGCTCAGCTTCTGCCATTGGGGAGGTTTCTTGGCTCGTAGCGAGATACCGTGCCAATGGGCCATGGTACCGTGCTGGGCTAGGCATGGCACGAGGCTTGGTTGGCCTCAACACGACACGACACTGTTGGTGCCGTGGATTGGCACAGCACGGGCATGGGCACGAGAAATTTTCATGCCGGGCCAGCCCAGGCACGGCTGAATCATTTCGTGCCTCGTGTCAGACAAGGCTGGTCCGGTCCGGTTGACACATCTAATTAATACTTGATATCATGAGTCCTAAAAGATAGAAGATGTTAATGCAGACAATATTTTATCATCTTTTTTTGAGTCTTGTTGCTTGCATACTATGAGAGAGTGACATGAAAGAAAAGACTTATAGGTCATCATATTTCAATGCATAGTCAGGGTAGAGGTGTCAAATGACCCATTTTTGGGTGGCCTAGTCGGGCTACCATGCTGTGGCTATGCCAGGCACTGCTCAACATGGGAGTCATGCCATGCCCGGCATGACATGACTGTTAGTATGCCCAGTCTAGCATAGCATGTCCAATACTATTCTTGGCAGATTTGTACTTGTCATGCCGGGTCATCTTTGGTAGTGCCAGATCATGCTAGTTTTGTGGGAAGTGCCACCATAGGTACCATCCACTAGCCACCGCCGCCGTCATCACACTTCGATAACCATTCACCATAGAAATATAAAATAATATAAAATAAATAAAACAAAAAAAAATTAATTACATGTACACCGCACATCAAACATAATAATAATAAAACATAAATATAACTAAAAGACAAAATATATAATTATTACTAAAAGACTAAAAATATAAAATTATAAACATAAACTATAACTTTTATATTATAAGTAAAGTAAACAAATGAAATACAAATTTTATCTCAATCCAAGGTCTAAGAGACATATATGAAATAAAAATAATTAGTAACAATTGACAATAATAGCAAAAAAAAATACAATTGTAAATCATAATCATAGTATCAAAATTAAATCGTATCATATCAAAATAATAATCATAAAATAAATACATTACACAACATAAACAAATAATAATTAATCCCAAATACTAATTGGTGTATGTATGCAAATCATCATAATCATGTAAGCATTTGATGATATCACTAGTGGTGGCCTTAATATCCTCCAAGTCCCACGAATCATCATCTTCTAGCAACCATTGTGCTCTCGATCCTACTCTATCATGGATGCACAATCTCAAATCTTCCAAGTCCTTCATGCATACAAGTTCTTTAATGATATTTAGTCATAGTTTTGGTCTCCTATCTAAAATAATAATTGTTATAATTGAAAAACTAGATTTTGATGCTATGCTAGATGCCAGTAGAGTCAGTAGACCCCATGCAATCTTAGATAGTACATGATAGATGGATTCATATGATTTTCATCATAATAAAATATCAAGATTCTTATTATTATTATGTGATATGGTTTAGCAGTAATTAGTATTTAAATATCAAGATAGCTTGCTCTTATTTGATATACCACCCCATCATTTTTCTCTCGCTAACTGAATGGAGAAGTCATCATCTCAGAACATAGTGTCTATGTATGTACTTGGAGCATAGCTATACCTATTATCATGCCTAGTATTATAATATGTAAATAAGTTGATCAATTTTTCGTGACACGAACCCTTCAGGTTGGTGCCCTTGGTTCAAGCACATGAATATGTATGTCAAAATATTTTCTACCCCTTCTTCCTTAACCCTTGGATCCATGTAGACAACCAGACAATAAAGAGATCGAATGGTAGATCAGTACTTTAAATACTAGGTTTCCATCTCAACATCCATGACACTAAATATAGGTACCTCTAAACTTGCTAAATATGCTATTAATAATGCATATGTACTTGAGCACAATGCAAGTGGTGGGAGTGTATACAGATGAGCATATATTTATCATGTCATAAAAAATCTTCAAAAATTTCATAAAAGAAATTCGTGTATCTCAATTAGAGTTATCAATAATAAGTTAGTCACTCTTACTATTGACATAGTCGCATATCACATGTTCATATCCAATATATGACTTTAACATTAGATAAGTATAAATTTAATGATGCCTCATTCATTTGTAATTTCTTCTTCTTTAGACCCATAGACAAATAAAGACTACCAAACTCTTGTTGTCTGTTAAGTATCCTAAAATATTTTAGTGAGTTTATTTTTTTTAATATGGGAAATCAACTTTTATCCCTGATTGTACTATTAGGTTAATAATGTGACACATATACTTAATGTGAAAATCTCACATAATAACCCATTTCTAATGGTCCTAATAAATATATTAATAACAACTTTGTTATTAGATATATTTTCAAATATGATACTAAATATCTTATTGTGAATATTATATTCTCTAAAGATCCTTGTCATGCATTTATATATGGTAGGACCATTATGAGAAAGGAGAATTTTAGGAAATCCTAATATTTTTTTATTTAGTTTCCACATTGAATATATGTAGTGGGCGATTATGCTTGAAAATGAAGCATTGTTGCTACTAGTCTAAATATCACGGGCACCACCCTACTATATTTTATAAATTTATTAATGATTAATTATTTTTCTAACTTATAATATTTAATTATACAATTCCTACATGTTGACCTAAGAATCCTAGGATAAGTAGGCTAGAAGTAGGTTTGCACTATACTGATAACCCTAGGATCCTCTGAAAATCTAATCGAAAGATCTATGATCATAATCAGTCTAACATGCCTTTCTTTCCTAAATCATTGCTATATATAAATGGGGTCAAAGAAATTGAACTAGATCTAACTTCAAACATCATACCGCTCATGCTTAGTTAGGGTTGCTTTGGATTTAATACATCATATTTTTGGTGTATTGATTGGCATGTCTCTTTAGGTGGCCCATGCCACTTGTACTTCTACAAGTATATAGTTTTTGATTAATATATATTATGCTAATTCTTCATTGATACTCCTAGAATTTTTACTTTTTATTTTTTTAAAATGAGTCCGAATAATTGTAGTTCTTCTAGTTTTTTTAGGTATTTGAATTTGAGTCGAGGCTATGGGCGAAATATGGTTTCAGCCTTGCACATTTCCTTAGTGTTATTATTATTATTATTATTCATATTTAAATCTATATTAATTTTATTATCATTATATTCACTATTAGTTATTAGTTAACATTTTTGTTCTTGTTTAAAAAAATTAACTAATATTTATAAACAACGAAAAAAATACCCAAATTCTTGTACCATTACTATTAGGTATTAGCATAACCACAATTGGAGGTACCATTCCATTTTTTTTTTGGTTTCCAACTTCCAAAGGGTAGAGCCATAGCTATAGTCCCATAGAGAGAGAGAGAGAGAGAATTGGAGAACAAAAAACTAAGAATACATTTATTGTATTTTGAGATTTGAGAATGAGAGAGAGGAACATAGATGAGAGCATAGAGCAGAGAAGAAGAGAGAACTTTAGAAATGAGAATAAAAAACTCTAAACACTTAATCTATATTTATTATTTTTTTATTAAAATAATATATATATTTTTTAATTTTAACAATTTTTAATATATGAAAGGACACAAACCTGACATTCATTAGATTTCTACCCATAACCATTAGAATTCATTCCAATGGCCAAGATGTTGAGATAATTTTTTTTTAATGCAATGGCAATGCACATGCGTGATAGTGACATTGATTGCTATTGCTATTAGGCACCTATGCACATTTGCCCGACACTACGACGCACCCTTAGCCATTGGGGCTTTTGTCTCAATGGGCTGATTCATCACGCCAAGGTGGTGGATTAGGTTTAATTAAAATTTAAAAATACTCACCATGTCCATGTGGTGGGTATAATACTTAATTTTTTTTAAATGAGTTAGGGCGTGATCCTGGGTCATGGTTATCATGCTGATGGACCATGCAATGGGCCAGACACATGAGTCATGCTTGGCCCAACATGAGGCATGGAAGTCTCTGGCCCAGCACAGCATGAGCTGTGCCTCAGGCCAACACAACCTAGGTCTTGGCATGAATTTGGACCGTGCCATGGTGGGCCAGGCATGACTCAGTTAGGTTGTGCCTAATGTCATGTCTGGGCTGCTTGGCCCACTTGAAACCTATAGGTTAGGGTCCCATATGGGGGTCTACCTTTCATTGAATTCTATGATCTTTGATGAAATAACATATAAGTTTAGTCTGAGTGGGATAATATGAAAGAAAGAAGTTGCTAATCAACATCTAAAACTGAGATGGAACTTCCTTATTTATATTTACTATAATAAATTTCTAATTGAAAGAGCCAACAGGATGAAGCATTTTTGCCTAGAGAGAGGACTTTTGGGTGAAAGTTATGAATAATTGATTTCTATTGCAATGACTATGGCATAATTTTATGTGGTTCTGGAAAGTGAATTTAATCTATTTACTAATGAAAAGAAAAGATTGGCCTATCAGATTTAAGAAGAGGTTTTAACTAGAATACAAATAAGACCTTTTGTATGATGTCTAAGATAAAAATCAAAATACCCAAAAGTAAGAAAGGAGGATGCCCAAGTATAGGTTTTGTAAAATGTGTTTTGGTTTATTAGAGTGTTAGGGCTTAATTTTGGTAGGAGATTACTTGCCAAGGCTTCATAGGTAATAGGCATTGGACAAAGCTTTTTTTAGGATGTGCAAGGGGTTTTTCTTGAGTTCGATTGCAAAGGTGCTAATGCACAACCATTTTCTTGCTGACCTTGAATGAATCGCACAATTCCAAACACTAGTTTTGGGCAATCAAAACAAGGTCATGAATATGAGGTCTTTTACATTTTCCAATTGTAGTTGTTAATAGAGTTGGTAGTGGGGAATCCAAATAAGTCATTATAAGGGATTTTGAAAAATCTAGGAAGCTATGAATGACCCTTTAAAAGAAAATAAAGTTAAAGCTATCAATGGAGGGAGACCTAGACTTTCTTACTTCAATACTCCTACCAATACTAAACACAATGAAAATCTTAATTTTAAAGTTTCATGAATTTCTTGCTCTCTTTCTAATCTTAGGGATTTGATTTATTCCTAACTTGCAATGCTTTTAAGATCTAGCTTTCACACTCCTCTATATAAGATTCATAGCTTGAACAAGACAACTACATTAAGATACTAATAAAGAAGTAAAGTGCAATAACAACTATCGAAGAAAGATAAACATATCTATTATCTTCTGCAACTTCCAAATGAGCCACATCAAGAACAAGAGCAACATAGTTTTCCTCACCCCTATCCACCACCAAACACTCTTAATGCATTCAACCAAGACAATATTGAAAAGAGGACAAAAAACCCATTTCATAACCACTGAAGCCACTATAGAAAACATGAAGAGAGCATTAAAAACAAGAACTCCCTCATAATCTTTTTCCACTTTTGACCACCAATCATGAGCTAGGAGCAACTCTAAAAAGCACTCTTATCTCTTAGAAAGGAAGTTCTCCCTTTTAGGGAAAAATGATCAGCCCCACTAAAACTGACTAATATTTGTTGATATTGTTGCATCCCTCTTTGTCAATGATCTTAGAGCTAATGGCCTTGGAGCACTTGCAGCTCCAGCTCTTGGAATTTTATGGTGGATCTTCTTCTTGTCATTAAGCCTCCTCCCAAGCTATTTTTATGACACAACCTTTTCCTTGACCACCTCCTTAAAAAAGGGATAATTCCACTAGAACTTCTTATATTATTGAAAAGCCACTTGAGAGTTAGGTCATAATAAAAAAGATTATGATGATCTAGTATCGATCAAACATTTTCATCAAGAATTTGTGATGTTACTGGCAGATAGCTCCCACTTTATCGTATAATAAATATAAATATCTTCAACTATCTTATGCAACAAAATAGGAGCATTTCTCTTATAATCTAGGATGCATCGTGCTTAAAATCTCTCATCTTATGTATGTTGACGACCTTATTATATTTTCTAAAGGGGATTCCCCCTCAGTGGATATTATCATTAATTTGTTAAAATGAATTCACGGTGGCTTCAGACTTAAATATTAACCCCTCCAAATTGAATATCTTCTTTCGAGAAGTAGAAGAACTATTAACATGCACCAGTTTCATAAAGAACCCCCCCCGTGTTTCTAGGTGTGCTATTATCAGCTTCAAAGCTTCTCACTTCTCAATTTATGATATTATTGAAAAAGATAAATTATGCCATTCACCTATGGGTAAGAAAAATTATTTTTATTACGTGTATGCTTGAACTCTTATGCACAGTAACCCAATGAATTGAAGGATATTGGTTCTCATTCTTCTTATTGCCTTTATCCATTATAAAGATACTTGATTTTGATTGCAGAAGATTTTTATGGGTGGGCCTAAAATCAGGAGATTTAGGCCAAGAGCTTCTTGGGCTGATGCATGCAAGTCCATCTCTAATGGTTGACTGGGTATCCTAAATTTATCCTTTTGGAATAAGTTTTTTTTTAATTTTATGGAAAATTAATAAAAAGGAGGATTCTCTATGGATCAAATGGGTCTATCATTTATATTTTAACTCCCAAAATATTTTGGATGTTCAAATAGCTAAAGATGATCATCCTTTTTGAAAATACTTACTATTTATTAGGGACACTCTAGTGGATAAAGTTAGAAATATTGACAAAGCCAAATAAGTAATCTATAATTAAGCTGAAAATTACAGAATTGTATCTAATGCTTATAATTTCTTGGCTGAAAATAACAAAAAAAAGGAAAAGAAATGGACCACATGCATTTGGTTCCCAAACCACATCCCCAAGCATGCAATTTTTTTATGGATAACTAAGAAGGAAAAATTAAGAACTAAAAACATGCTGCTTGCAACACCAAAGAATATGGATTGTGAATTCTGCACAAGTACAGAATCTTTCAATCATATTTTCTTCAAATATGAATTTTACGAAGGGATTTGGAACAACTTGAGAAGTTGGACTAAAATTTTAGAGTAGATAAAATCAATTTTAATAGGACTCAGAATTTTAAAAATACATTATGCATCTGACACACCACTGAATAGAGTTTGGAAAGCTATATTTGCTGCAGCCCCTTAATACATACGTAGGGAAAGAAATAAAAGATGTCATGAAGACAAGTCTCAAAATTCAGATGCAAAAACTTCGGAAGACTAGATGCTAAATTTATATTGTATTCAAAGCTGAATGTAATAGTTTAGATCTTTAGACTATACAAAATTTTAATTATTAATGTTATTACTTATCAAAAAAAATATCTTTATATATGTTCAATCTCTAATGGTGGTGGGATCAACCAAGATGTATGTCATCTAACTCAACCTCAAATTCTTTCTTCATGACCTATTTGACGTTTTGGACACAATTATTTCGGTGGTATTATGAGATTGTAGATTTTGGTCCATGGAGTTTCAAGAATGTCATAACTACTACTTGTCCGATGCTTTTTTGGCCAAACATGAAATACAAGTATGACCTACACTATGAGTAAGCTGTGTGAAAAACTATTTCTTTGTTCTGGTCAAGAAACAATTTGGGTGAAATGAAGTTCTATTGGGAAACCATAGATTTTTGAGTTTTTTCCATTGGTTATGACCAACCTTATTATTGCTTTGGTTCATCTCTTGTTGTTTTTTTATCTATTTAACATTTTCCCAACTGTAGTTTTGTGTGCAAGCCTTGCTTTATACACCCCTTTTCTTTTTTAGTTCAAGCCTATCAAAGGGGTCTATCAAAAGTTGTCCATGTTCGTATTCCTATATAAAGAGTTGCCTTGACCCTCCAAGTCTATAGTAATCTTCCTGAATCAACCTGCCAATCCTCAGTCTCAAATGTTGAACCTAAATAGTCTCTGAAACAAAGATCTTTGGTTTGACATGGTTTAAAAGTTAACCCTTCAAATAAAATAGGGAAGCCTTACTCAAGGCTGGTTTGCTCAAGAAAACTGACAATCTCTACCATGGCTAGGACCAAAAGATCAAATTACCATATAGTGATCATTTGATTGAAAACCAACCAACAATTAGATCAAAATCCCACTCAAGAGGTGGTGTGGTCGTATGATGAGTTTAAAGCCACATGGTGACTTTCTAGAAGATTGATTGACAAGATCCCGTGTATGATTTTTTTATAGATAGTTTTTCTGCCATAGCTTGCTGGAAATGCAAATTTGATGATGCCTCATAATAAGCCATTTTCAAGTAGGGGGAGATAATTGTGGACATCAAATAAGGAAATTCACAATAATATTGAGATGAAAAGCACTCAGGAATGATGAGTTGTAGATTAATCCCCATGGAGATGAGGCACATTAGGTTATGAAGATAGGGTCATGGTATTTATATTCATTGTTTCACAATCATCCAGGATGATAAATGAACTTTTTGTTCGTGAAGGTAGATGTCAGCTTTGGAAATAGAGAGTGTTTCGATTATGACTAAGGGCTAGTGAGTGACTGACTATGCATTCATGAAGGTTGATTGATGGATACTCATAGATAAGAAATCTTTTTTGTAGAGCACAAACCACTTATTGTTTCGAAATTGACTCCTCTCCCTTTGTTCAGGAACAAACATTTCACCTGATTCTTTTTCATCTTGATCCGATTTTCCTCACTAACCAATTATGAACACCTAGCAAACTTAGTTGATGAACATGGTTTATACACCTATTAGCCCCAAATTTTAGGAGAGGAGTGTGCCCTACTATGTTGGGCTTCAAGGATTAGCTCACTTATTAGATTAATCAACCATCTACTATTTAAACAAATGAATTTGAAATTAGTTATACAGGAATTGTAGTGTAATTATTGAGGACTTTTATTCCATCCACATAATTTCTAGTGATTTAGCTCTAGCCATTTGTAATAATCATTCACTAAAAATTCTTTAATTCACTATGTATAGACCTAAACAAATGAAAATTGAGCACACATGCTTTCTCTCATTTAGAGGTGTCAAATGGGTCGTGTCGTGTTGGCACGACCCATTTTTTCAAGGCACGGTTGTTCCACCATGCCATGCACGACATGACATGGTTAAAATCCCATATTTTACCAGGCACAACATGGTGGCGTGGTCCACTGGCCCAACACGACATGGTGGCGTGGTCCACTGGCCCAACACGACATGGTCGGCACAACCAAGTGCACGATCATGCTTGATCGTGCCGAACGAAAAAATGCATGGGTCGTGCATCTTCACCATTACATGATGGAGGAAGGTGGCACAACCCCAAGTGCATGGCTATGATGGCGATTGGTGGGTGGCTTATGGGCCGGTCAATTACAATCAGCTATGTGACCGATTATTTTTAACAAGATGGGCTACTCCGTGATGGGGCGGTCAAATTTAATAAAAAAAATTGACTACATGGGTGACCACCTGAAGGGGATTCCATCAGGCGGTCACCGGGGCTGGTTTACCATGTCATCGAGCCTGACCCAGCATGAGGCACGGCTCATGCCGGCCTAGCACGACATAAATCATGCCATGGGGGGGCCTAGCCCGACCTGAGGCACGGTTCTGGACCATGCCATGTCGGGCCAGGCATAGCTGAACTGGCCTGGACCATGGCTCGTGCATGGGCTGCCCAGCCTGTGTCTAGGCTGCCCAACTCGTTTGACACCTCTACTCTCATTTCTTATCCCTATCACTAGGGGTCTCACTGTTTAAGGCTACATCAAAGATTGTTTTCCCTAATGAGGAAATTTTTGGAGATTATAATTACTCAAGATGAAACTTCTTAGCAAATAATTCAGGGACCCATTGAAAGGTGACTACTCGAACTAATGATGATGGAAATAACACTTTCCATCAAAAGGTGATTATACACCATGCTTATGGATAGCTGCATAGCTCAACTTTTTGAGATCATGCTTCCAAGATGATTTCTTGATGCTACTTGGCAATATTTTATCATGATAATAGGTTTCTTACAAAAAAAGAATTTGCAAGAGAAAACTTTCATTTTTGAGCAATGAGTAATCGACAAGTTTGATTCTCAAACATCTTAGTTACACCCTCATCATTTTCTTGCAAAAGCCACTCCATAATGGTATTGTCTCATCTTGCGTGTTGGCAAAAGTGATAATATTCACATAAAACCATCAAATATGTTTGAGGATCTCAAAATGATCTTTTAATTCTGGGAAAATTAATAAAATTATATTTCCATCAAGAATTGAATATATTTTTCCCTTATTTTGATTGAAGAATCTAAGATAGATATTATAATCAAGATTCTAAATGAAAATTTAGCAAACATTCCATCCCCTCAAAGAGTGCTTTGTTATGCTAGGTCACCAACCTTTATTTTATTGTCTTTATTTGGCCCTAATAATGAATTGGATTGAAATGACTTTTCCCTTTATGTCTTTATGAATTTCTGACTACACTTATTCTCCATAGAAAAAAATTGTTTTTTTATCATGAACTCATAAAGTGCTTTGATACTATGCTTATTTCATGCAATCTAGAAATATACATAACAATGACATGATTCAATTTGAGCAATGGCTCTTAACATAAGACATCTTCATAATGAAAGACTGTGCAAACATGAATTAGATTTATAGCTTATATATAAGGAGCACTATGAACTCTCTAATTCACAAAGAAAGTTGGTAGAATGAAAATCAAAACTTTCACTCGATCGGAATACAGTTGAGAAAAAAAACCACCCACTTCAAATTGAAATGTTCCCAACTCATCAAACATCCTCTATTAATACTTTTATAAGTTACAAAAGTGGGGTCGCATAAAGATTAGAGTTTTTTTGCAAGCACATGTGCAGGGTACTCCCCATCTTTTATAAGTCACAAATAAGGGAGTCCTTTCGAGGACAATCCTTATCTAAATTGAATATCAAATTCTGCATGTTCAAAGATTTCACCCTTGGATTTCACATTTGATTTTACCCTTGAGTTGAATGGTCAATTGTGCTTCGTTTTATACCTTAGCATCAGAAGCATATTTCCTTACCCTAAGCAAGTAGGAATTACCTACTCCACCATAGAGAAGAGAGAGGTATAAGTCGGTGTTTTACTCCTTCAAGAAGGGTAGAGGTAAGTTTAGGCTCTGGCACTGGATCATCTGTTGGAGGCAAATTCAGATTAAAATCCAGTCACTTCGAAGAACTGGGGTCACTTCCTCTTCTTTTGATGGGTAGGAGATGGTTCTTCATGAATGAGAGTAGGAAATCAACCCATAAAAAGATGTGATCCATGGACCAAGTCAAGGTCCAATTACTTATTTATTTATTTTCTTCTTTACTTTTATAGCTCTGCTCCCCAACACAAGACGACCAATATAAAGCATGAAAGATGGACAAATTGAAGAGGAAAAGTCGAAAAGAAGGTAAGGCACATCAAAGTTGTTCCAAAGATCATTTCTTTTTTCTTTTTGTAATTATGAGCATCAAATAATTATTGGGATGATAAATTGCTTTCTCACTTGGTGAGGGATTGGAGGTCACTATTGTGAATTTGTGAGGGTATCAAAACATGTTATTTGACATGATCATAAAAATTAGTTGAATGAGAATCTATTAATCAACATAGCTCTATATGCATATGGATCATACAAATAATAAAGTGGAAGTAGATGTATCATATGGGCTGGTCGGCCCGGGCTCGGCCCGAAGCCCGGTCTGATTTAGGCATCCCTAGCCTGACATGGCATGGTCAAGGACCATGCCCGAGTCCATGCCAGGCAGACCCTCAGCATGATTCATGTTATGCCATGCCTAGGGACTTTGGCCCACGTGTCGTGTCATGCATGACCCAAGTGCCTGTCATGTGGGCACATCACGGGCGATGATGTGACGAGCAACACATGATGGCCGACATAGTGATGCCTAACGGGGGAAGACACGGTGATGTCCGACGAGTGACGGTGGCATGGGTGCACCATTCTTATTTCATATTCTAGGTTAAGAATTATCTTAACCTAGAACATGCCTAAATTAGCTCGAACCTAGGTTGATTTTAGGTTGTGGGCCATGCCGACTCTGCCCTCTAGTAAACTGTGTCATGTCAGGCATGACATCGTTAATATAACATGTTGTGCCTGACACAACATGCAAGCCCGTATGGGCCTAAAAAAATGGGCCATGCCAACCCATCACAACTTGTTTAACACCTATAAGTGGAAGTCAGTCAAGATATAAATCCCATAAGGATTATTCGATAGTTTGAGTGATCACAATGAATTGACAAATATATGAGTTAAATAGATGTACTTGGTCTTAGAGATACACTTATATTCTAGGATTGGAATACATACTTGTGCATGAAGATATTTCTCAATGTTTGATTCAAATTATATTTAGTTATTATATGAAAGGAAGTTTAATATGAAAATACCCATGTTCCCTCTTTGTATATGAGGTGGCCATTATCTTGTAGATTATCATTACTAAGTATGATCTCCTTTTAGATGTTCCCTTAGTATTTTTAACACCAACACAATACAACAATGTCTACTCCTTTAGGTAATATAATAACCATTTTTAATGATGATTTTGAGTATGTTCTTATATTTTTCAATCTCAAATTTTCTCTATGATTTGAGATAATATAATACTAAATTTATTTATATTTTCATCTTTGTAAGTAACATACCCATGATAACTAAACATATCTTCCCAAGAATTTCACCCATGAAAATCTTACAAGCATGAATGATTCACACGGCTGTCACCATCACAAGACTTTCCACCTTTTGAATGTGTCATGTGACATACCCATCATCATCTATCATGACTGACACATGACTCCCATAATATAGTGAAACTCCTAGGTAAGACAACCCACTTAACCCTCATACTATTCCGAGGATAGTTCATCTAGATAGTATATAGTGACTTAGGGGTTTCATATCATACCCACAAGACTTAACCCTCATACTATTCCGAGGATAACTAAACATATCATACCCATGATAATACATTTGTGTTTTTAGCTTAATGAGTATTATACTCAAAATGATTAATATACTCAACATAGGGGTTTCACATATGAGTTTATCTCAAGTATTAAGATTAGAAAAGCAATCATTTCTTTTTATTTGAATATATGAGTGTATCCCATTACATACTTTTCACTGTCCACCATAGTCACACGCACATAAACTAATGTATTTATGAAAATTCTAATTTTAGTTCTCAAGTGCATCCATATCTTTTAACATCTAAATACTTTATAAACCAAACATAAACCTATAATTAAATTATCAATCATAACACAATTACATAACTAATCCTAGAATTCAATTTAACCAAATATTAAGGATAAAATCATATGAGATATGTGAAAGGTCATCTCATGGATTACAGGGTTCCCAATATTTATCCAAACTAATCTTTAAGAAGAAAATCATGATTCCAATTGAGTTTTCTTATTATTTACCTTAGATTTTCTCCGAATTTAGGTTGATGTCATGGTGCTTAGGTTTAGAATGCATTATAATATTCTTTTGCTCCTCTCTTTTCTTTTTTTAATTACCATTTATACTTTGAGAATTTGTGCGCCACTTTTAATTGGATGTCATGATATAAAGTTGAGGTCACAACTCTATCATATCCTCGAATCCTCTATGAAGCATAATTGTCATGGCATTATTATTGACCATGACTAATACTTAATCCTATATAATATAAAGTTGTAGTGATGGTAATTGGTCATGATTTTGGTCTTGAATTTGTTAGCAAAATATTGTAATATTTGGATTGATGTGACTGAGTCAATTTTCTTGGTAACACATAGTCATGGTGTTTAAGTTTTTGGTGGTATATTTGATGTTTCCTTTATGGGCGAAGTGTTACAATACTATGAATTTCATGGCTGAGTTATATCTCATTAGAATGAAAAGTTGTGGTATAAAATATTGTCACAACCTACATCTATTCATGTTTTGGTTATGTTTGAATAAATTAGGATTTAGGATTCCGAAATGTACCATGACTATTGTATCAATGGGGTACATAGCTATTATGGCATAAAAACAATGTAATATATATTAAGCGATTTAGAGAAGTGCAATCGAGATTCAATAAAATTATCATGACCAATATGATTATATTATATAGTAAATTGATTATGTCAACTTGGTGGCATAATAATGACATACAAAGAATGTCACCACTATTTTGGAAGATTTATGACCAAAAATGATGTTATAACTACTCGAGTTTATAATGAAGGGTGAATATAAGTTTTAACAATAGAATTATCAAGACTAATCATTATTTCTCTTTCTTACAAGTATTTCTCCACCAAGTCCAAAAATTTCATCCAAATTCTTTCTAATTTCACTAATATTCATTAATTCCTCTTAAAAAAAATAATATTTTAGTGAAATTTATTTGATAACAACTAGTATTCATGCAAACACTCCATATTTTATTCCCCAAATGATACTATTAATTCAATATTTTTAATACTAAACAAACTCACATGCTAAAAGTATTACTTATTCATAAGTAATGAATCTCTCTAAAAATATTCATACCAATAGAAAATATATCTATGATACAACTAGGTTTGAGTGTCATGGTGAGCTTTTATTTTGATAATATAATTTAGAGTTTCAAGATTTTTTTAGGAAGTATAATTCATGTCGAAGTGTTTATTCATTTTAGAATGCAAAAAAAAAAAAAAAATTGGGCCACCTTTCAAAAAACACTATATTTAACATATGTAGTTAGGCATTCTTTTGATCTTGATTTTATCTAGAACTTCAACAATCTAAGCTAGCTTCTCAGTATAATTTTTTTGGCTTATCTTTCTAATTTCTTCTACATAATCATCATTTTTCATCAGGATATTCAACCATGGATGCAGTGACTTTGGGAATGCTAAAACATCATTGTTTGTGGCTTCTTTTTAAATTTACATAACTTATTGTGTTGTAGGGGCTTCTGGAATATCTTTCTAGATTATATAAGTCATGGCTTTGCTTCATGTCATGACTTTATTTATTACTTTTGTAGGAAAAGTCATGACATCTATTGAAGATGCGACTTTCTTCATCATACTTTATTCTTTCTTATTTTCTTTTGGATGTTCCACCATTTTTTTTCTAACATTCTTTATTCTCTATCATGTCAATGATCATATGGGCATTCTCTTTTATTTGGATTTCTATCACCAACTCTAGTGTATCCTCAATAATAGTTGCATATGTTTGCTTTGATATCTTAATCTTTTATACCTTTTCTATTGTCACTTCAGAGTTGGATGATTTGGAATCCCATGAAGTCATGACTTTAAAGAAGGCCGCGGTTTCATAGTAGTCTTCGTTTACATTTTTATTTCTATCTTTCCTTTGTGCTATGATTTTAATTCTTTATTGATTTTTCCATATTTTTTAGGCCAACACTCTTCTATGAATTAAGACTTATTTTTATATAAATTCCACCTTCTATCTCATTGTGGTGCATATGAGACTATCTATTCTTCAAAAATCTTCATCACTAAAATATAGATTCTACATGTCCTTGTAAAGGTTGAATTTAACTTATTCTTTGTCTACTTAAATTGTGAATTATCCTTCTTAACATCAATCAATGGTTGTCCATTGACAAAAAATGATCATCTCAAGATCAATAGAATATATTGATCTTTCTCTACTTCAATGCTTAACCATCACAATAAAATTAGCTCGAAAAATAAATTTACCTACTTTCACCAAAATATGCTCAATTACTCCACTTGAAAATTTGGTGGAATAATTGGCCATTTGAAACAAGATGGATATTAAAGTTATCTTACCAAGGTTTAATCTTCAAAATATAGATAATGATCTCAAGTTCATACTTGATCTCAAGTTACATAAAACCTTCCTAAAAAGTGTGCTCCTTAATTATGCGATAAAGTGTGCTCCTTAATAAAATTTTCTAAAACCTTCAACTTTCTTATAAGTTTATGTTGGAAGATGACACTATACTCTCAGTCATATTTACCATCCCATAAGTATTCAAAATTTTCTTGCTACTCATTATCACTTTTATGAACTTTATGTTATTTGACATTTAGGTTAAAACTTTGGTAAATAGATTATTAACCTCTAATTTCTAGAAAATATTTTAAAACTTCTTGAATTACTTGTCTATCTTTTCTTTCTAAATTGTTGTGGAAATAAGAATTTTGGAGGAAAATCTTTACCTTTAGCATTTTGTATCTCCTTCTCCTTCTATGCCTAATTCTATTATGAAAATACTTGGGCTCTAGGTTTTAGTGATATCGTGACTTAGAAAAACAATGCAACATGTTGTGCCATGACACTGAGAGATGTAGTGGGGTTTTCTACTTCATTGAAGAATTGTGTCATGACTTTAGGTAAAGTCATAATTTCTTCAGCCATAGCCTTCTTTTCTACTTTATTTTGGATCGTTGCCCCTCTACTTTCTTACCATTTCTTAGTTTGATGGACATGTGTTTTATCATTGAGAATGCTAGTTGTTTAAGTTGATTTTTAATGATCTTTATCACTACATTCGTGTGTTTTATCATCATTTCAATTTGTTCCATATGAGAATCTTGATGATAATTTCTTCTATTTATTTCATTGAGTAAAGCCATGACATTATCTCAAACATCAACTTCTTTACTTTTTTAGGATGAACATAATTAGAGTTTGATACTTCTTGCATTTGATAATTCATCGAATTCTTCCATTTTTTTGATATTGTTCTAAGTTCTATTATACACTTATGGGGTTTCCATGTAAAATATTTTCAACATTCCACAAATTTGGATGATAATGATTGAGGGCATTTTTGTTGGGTCAAAAAGACATTCCCTTAAATTTATAGAACATTTATTAGCTCCTTTCACTTGATATACCATATTAAATTCAACTTCCTCTTGTTGTTGCATAGAAAAAATTTCTCTCACATTATTTTTCTTGTCATTTTGGGTTTCTAGTATATAGAAAAAAACATCCATTTTTTCTTCAATTGCAATCAATCTATTCAACTCCAATATTCTACCTTGCTTCCATCTAAATACATAATTATTAGAATTTAATAGTTATTCTTTGCTAGTTCTTTAAATAAAAAATATACTTCATCAGTCGACTTGTTCATGATGAAACCATTTGATGCCGCATGGATGGTTTATAGTGCATCTCATCATGTAATTTATTCAATTATAAAAAGTTTTTACTTGGAATCACAATTCAAAGTCATTTTATGGATATCTCCTCAAAAGTTCTTTGAAATGGTTCCAAGCATTATAAAAAGTCTATTGCTCATATTGGAGGAATTGCCTTATTACTCCCCTTAGTTGAGAGGTGATTTGAGATGAGAAAAACTTGAAGAGAAAGACTTGCATCAGTTCATCCCAAATCTCAATTGAACCCCAAGACAAAAACTAGAACCAACTTCGGGCTTTCTCAATTAAAGGAAAAAGATAAAAAGTCTTAATCTAATGGTATCTGAGTCAACCCTATGTATCTTCACTATATCATACCACCATAAAATATTTCTGACATGGCTATTTATTTCTTTTGATATTTTTCCAATTTATTGATTCTTTAGCACCATAGCAATCAATATAGGTCTCTAATAATCTCCCAAGGTATAGTTAGTATTATGATGTTGGATAATTTGTCCTTCATTGCCTTGTTTATTTATATTGCTTTCATTCTCCTCCATCATATCTCTTTTAATTTTTTATCTCAAAAGTACTCATATTGTTCTTTTATTTTCTGGGTCCAAAGGATTTAACTATATCTTAGAAGTTCTACTCAATTAATTCTTTTGGTAGCTATAAAATAACAAAAAGTCTACTAACCATAAAAATGCAATATAAATAATAAACAAAATCACATTCATACAACTTGATATAAAACCATCCATTGTCAAGGATAGTTATGTCTACTCAAGTTAACAAATTAAAGTATTGCAAGACAATCCCCAGTATTGGTACTAAAAAGTAAAAAATCATTATGACTTTGTGAGGGTGTCAAAACTCAATTAATTGACATAATCACAAAACCTAATTGTGCAAGGATATCTCATACAACTTATCTCCATAAGCATACATAATTATATAAGTAATAAAGTGGATGTAATACTAGATATTGATACGACATAGATTATTTGATAGTTTGGTTGATCAGCAATAAATTGATGAATATACGAGTTGAATAGATATACTTGGTCTTAGAGAATATACTCATACTCTAGGATTGATACACATACTTATACATGATGATGTTTCTTAATAATTTGTTCATATTGTGTTTAGTTTTTAAGCAAATTATATATTAGTGTGAAAATTACCACGTGCTCTCTTGGCATACGAGATGATTATCATTTATTTAATTATCATTACTAAGAATGATCCCTTTATAGTTCTTCCCTTGGTATTTCAATACTGAAACAACATGTCAATTTGTGCAATGATCATTATTATGTATACTTATTTTAGGTAATATGTCAATTTCCCTTGATAATTACTTTGAGTATGCACTTCTATTCTTCAATCTTTAATTATCTCTAAGACTTGAGATAATGTGGTACTAAATTTGATTAATAATTTTAGCATTGTAAGTATCATATTTGTGACAATTAAACAAACATCTCAAGAATTTCACACATTGAAATCTTACAAGTAGGAATGATTCATAGGGCTATCATCACCATATGGTCTCCACCACTTACATGTGCTCCATGACACACCTGTAACCATTCTCCAAGATCAACACAACTCCTATAATATGGAAAAACTTTTAGGTAAGACATTCTACTTAACCTACATATTATTCTGATTTTGTTTCATCTTGATAGTACATAATGAATTGATATTTAATATGTTTATGCTTTAGTTCAATGAGCATCATACTCGCAAGATTAGAAAACTTTAACTTAGAGTTTTCACATGTTAGTTTATCTCATGCATTAAGATTAGAAGGACTGACATTTCTTTCTATTTGAAACATGAGAGTATATTCCGTGACACACTTGTCATTGTCCACTATGCCCAACACACATAAATGACATATTTTTCTAAATCCTAATTTTGTGTTTTCAAGTGCATTCATATCTATTAATATCCAAACATATTATAACTAAATATAAACTCAATAATTCAATTATCTATCACAACACTTACATAACCAATAATAGAATTCAATTTAGATGGACATTATGGATAAAATTGCATGAGATGTGTGAAATATAATCTTGTGGATTCTATGGTTTCCAATGAATGCTCAAACTAATTTCCAAGAGAAAACCCTAATTCTAATCAAGTTTACTAGTTATTTTTCCTTAGATTTCCATTTAATTGAGGTTGAGGTCACGACACTTAGGTTTGAAATGGGTCATAATCTTTTTAATTCTCTAAGTATAGCTTTTATACTTCAAGAAGTTGTGCACCATTTTAAGTTGGATATCATGACACAAAGTTAAGTTCATGACTTTGTCTTCTCTTAGAATTCTCTCTGGAGCATAATTGTCATGGTGCTATGAATGACCATGACTGATGCTTAACTCTTTGCAACACAAAGGCACATTGATGGTAATTGGAAGCAACTTTGGTCTTGTCTTTGTTAGCAAAATGTCATGTGCACTTGGACTTCCATGACTGAGTCAATTCTCTCTATAAAAAAAGTCACAATTCTTAAGTTTTTGGCAATGACTTTGGTGTTTGCTTTATGAGCAAAGTATCACATCACTATGAATGACATGACTGAGTCATTGCTATTTGTAACAAAAAGTGAGCAAAAAATTATGATATGACTTATATCTATTGATATTTTGGTTCTATTTTAATAAGTTATGGCTCTAGAATATGCCAAAAATTTTTGAACCAATGAGGTATTTGGTTACCATGCCAAGAATATAATGTCAAAATGTTTTAAGTATTTTAGATCTAGCATGGTTGTGACTCCAACAAATTATTTTGACCATAATAATTATGTTGCTTAATGAAATGATTATGTCAACTCAGTAATAGAGTTATGATATACAAAAAAAAACATGATTATTTTAGTAGAGTTACTACTAAGAAAGGATGTCACAACTACTTAAGGTTATTATGAAAGTTATATATAAGTCAAGATAAAAGAATTGTTATGACTCTTCAATACTTCTCTCTTGAGTCTTTCTACAATGAGTATATCAATTTCACCCAAATTCTCTTTGATTTTACTAACATCCATCACATTCTATTTAAAATAAGATTTTCATAAAATCTCTTTGATAAGTATTAGTATTAATGCATACACTCCATATTTTATTCTCCAAATAGTACTATTTATTTGATATTTTGAATATTGAACAATCACACTCATCCAAGAGAATATTGATTATTTGCCTAATATTAGTCTTTTCACCCAACAAGATGGAACAACTCTAATCTCGATGGGGGATTTTTCTTTATCATAGTATTGATAAGCTAATCTCATGTTTGGGATGCAAGAAAGAAAAAGATTTGACTTTATTCAAAGGATATAAAGGATCATAGCCTACTGGGGACTTACTCTATGAGCACCTTTGGGCAAAGGTTTTTTGATCAACTTTCTTAGTCCGAGAATGAATTATAAAGATATTGAAGAGTAGGGTGTTTTCACATCTTTTATGATATTTCATAACAAGGCAAAGTTTTTTTTTCTACGTAGAAGACATTAACATTGACAATTATAGGAATAGGTGATCAAGTAGTTTCTACCATCACCTACGACAAATGACATTTCAAAGATCAGATCAAAAGGAAGAAAAGTTTTTTTAGTGTAGATAATTACCCACCTCTTTCTTTAATAAAGCAATTACCTATGTTCAAATGTCTAAAGAGGAAGAAAAAAAGCTAGTCTTTTTATATCCTACCTATAGCACAAATATAAATCCCATATGTATTCGTGGAAGTGAGTGAATTGTTATTTTGATCAACAATAACTACCACTCCAACATTAACTACTACTGCCATGATTTAACTTGAACAAGGAAAGTAGGAACTTTAGGATATACCTTCTTTTGTCCTTTCTAGAGGGAGTTGATAAAAGACAATTCTCGAAAAAAGTAGAGAAGATCAAAGTAGGTACTATTCTTCAAACTGATTTATCAACTTCCACTAGCCCTCCAAGCACTATACCAGTGCTACTCTAGATATATATGACTAATCAAAATTTAGCTTTATTTTTTGGAAGAGTAACTATACCTTCACTACATTATAGTTAGATGAACTACCTCTATTAACTAGAGAAAGCATCAATATTCAAAGCCATTCATCCAAGGTTAGCTAGTCTCTACAGGCTAAATCTCTACAATTCCATATATGTAACTTTTTGATATGATATTCAAATTTTTTGCCCACTCACTTTTGTATTGAAAGTAAAAAAACTAATGCACCTTTAGCATAATACTTATTCTTTAAAGGCCTTCGCATGTTTCATTTGCAAAGCTAATTTTGGAAGTGACTGGCCAACTTAAGTTTCTGTTCATCATTTCATCAATTCATCCGACTTGCAATCGCTCTCTTTCTCTTTATATATTAAAATTAAAGGCAAATAGTCATTACTAATCTTGTTTAGTGTAGTGATATAGATACTACTATCTAATTAATCATCATTTCATCCCATCCCTCTCATGTCGATTCATAGCCTGCGAAATAAGTGGCCCTTTATTCTTTGTTTAAGGCCAAATAGATATATGGGAAATAGAAAATAAGCTTGACCTTAGATCTTTTATAAGTGACCTTTACATGGTGAAAGGCAATATGCTAGTGAGAAATTACCCATAGATGGTTTCGGGTTTCTGTTCATGCTGATCCTCTTGCCTCGGATGCACATTGAACTTTACTCCACCCATAAAGGTGTGTATCTGCCTTTGAAGTTTTCATGCCAAACGATGAGCCCTTAGCTCAAGCTTTTGTTGCACCTTTGATTTATTTTGGAGTTATTTAAGATAGGTATTCCAAAGAGGTATGCATTGGATGTGCTTCTTTTTTGCTCCTCTAATTTGTTCTCTCCATGTCTCCTTATTATTCCTTCATACCTCTTGGTCACAATATCTTCATGAACCAATTTTATGTGCCGTTGCTCCTTTCCTCCTAGGTTCAACTTCCAACATCTCTTCTTCCTCCATATTCTACAATTGGATTATGAAGTTCTTCCACATCTTTTTGTGCTCATTGTGATTTATTTAGTATTTTTAGCAATGCCCTATGAATTAAAGTCTTGATTGAAGTCCTAACCTTTGGGATACCTTTTCATATCAAATGTGGAGTCAAACATGAGATAGTTGAGGGTATGAATTGAAGGTGAGGTTTCCCAAAAAAAAATTTTATGGAATGAATTGAAAAAGTCTCCGCCCACAATGCACTAACTAGGATAAGATGATTTCCAACATGAGAAAGTTGAGGGAAGACATTCTAACTTAGACAAAAAAAAATAAGGAATACAAATAACAATAGTAGTCTACTTGAATGCCCATATGAGATGAGTGCAAGACGGTAGGAAAGAAGGTGAAGTTACTCTTTTAGGGCCTTTGGGATAAATGGTGCATTTGATTTTCTATTCATTGAACTTACTTTGCCCTCAAATTATGTCTTTTCGTTCCAAGCAAACTTAGTAGACAATTATTGACCTATTAATGTCCCAAGAGCAGGAATAATATAGGAATAGAAGTGGCATATGCCAATAACATGAAGAGCTTTATCAAATGAATGCTGGTAAGGCCATCGTGAAAGCCTACTTTGTTGTTCATGGTGGAGTAAGGTTTTTGAAGTAGGGGCAAAGGAATGCCTTAAGGTAAAAGTTGCTCATGACCCAGGGCAAGCACATTAGCCCTAGACTAAATTAATCTTTGTTTTGGTATTTATAGAAAAATAATATGAATAATTGAATGATAAAATACAAGTTTCAAATAGGTTATATCGAGCTCGCATGACCCATTATTTGTGGCATAGTCAAGCCACCATGCTATGTGCTATGCCATACATAGCACAAGATGGTTTCTTGAGCCTTGCCATGTTGGCACAACTACATGGTATGTCAGCCTGGCATAGTCCAATGACCTACCTTTTTGAATCCAACATGCTAGGTCATGTCGCATCAAACTAGGTCGTACTAGGTATGGCTGGCAGTGGTATGACACTACCACTACTAGAGTTAGTGGCCACTACCCAACCTAGGCTTTAATGGCCACTACTCATTGATTAGTGGCATTAATAGTGCCAAGTACCACACTACTACTTTTGCACAGTTATAGTGGGCATCAGATTGGCAATATGGAGTAGAGTATAGTGGTGGTCCTGATGTTATTGTGACACCAACTTTTATTTTTAAATTTAAACTTGTAAGTAAAATCTTAATACTAAAAATATAAATATCAAAAGTAAACTGCACTATACTATTAATTAAAAAGAATAAAATCCACAACTCAATAAAAAACATATATTTTACTTTTGACTCGTGTATCATGGTATCATATGAATAATAATAATAATAATAATAATAAACAAAAACTTTCAAAGTAAACAAAAACATCAACACATCAAAAAATAAATATGCATCACATGCCACACTAGTTCTCTAATATCTATTATCAATCTGTGTTTGTATTATATTTTGGATAATCAAGTCTACTTTTGAATCTAATACTATTGGTAGTTTCAGTATCCTTGATGTTATATGAGTTACTATTCTCTAACAATTATTTTAGTTTATCCTAACTACCCATCATTGAATCATTCCAATCCTTTAAGCATAAAATTACTTCTATGATATTTGGTATGTGTCTTGATCTCTAATCTAAAATAATATTTATGGTCACATAAAAAGTAGACTCTAGTACTATGTCATATACCAGAGGGGCCAATCAATCACGTGCCACCTTAGATAGTATAAGATAAGTGAATTTGTATAATTTCTATCAACTCAATATATTTAAATTCTTACTATCATTATGTGATATGATAGAGTAGAAATCAATATCTTAGTAATGAAATAACTCACTCCTAATTAATAAATCACTCATTCATTTGCACTTAGCTAACTACATGAAAAAGTCACCATCTCCAAATATGATAACCAAGTCCATACTAGGAGCCTCACTATAACTACTATACCTTGTATCGTAATACGTAAACATGTTACCAAATTTTTTGTGAATCTAACTATTTGATTTTTTGGATTGGTTCATGTAGATGAATATATATTTTATTATATTTTTTACTCCTTTTGCTTTAATCTTTGGATCCATATAGCAATGAAAAGATAAATAGGAGGATCATTATTTTAAATACTTGGTCTCTATCTCGATAGTCATAGTACTAAAATCAGAGTATTCTTTATTTTTACTAAACATACTATTAATGTTATATATATACCTAAGTACAATATAAGTGGTGGAAGTGTAAAAAGATGAACATATGCTAGTTCTAATAATGTCTGATATTCATTTGTTTTTCTTTCTTTTTTAGTCTTTTTGACAAATATAAAATATAAAACACTTGTTGTCTACTAGATATCCTAAAATATTTTAGTAAATTTTTTAAATTTTCTAATGCAGAGGAAATAACTTTTATCCTTGCTCACACTATTAGATTACCTATGTGACATATATACCTAACATGAAAAATATTAGCTAAGGGCCCATTTCTAATGGATGTGATAAACATATTAATGGTGACACTATTATTTGAATCAATATCAAATATGATACTAAATATTTTATTTTTAATATTATATTCCATAAATATCTTGTCATATACACATATATAGTAGGGCCATAATGTTAATAGAGGATCTAAATAAATCCTAAACTTTTTTTTATTTGGTTTGCACTTAGAATCGACATTGTGAGCAGTGAGGCATGCAAATAAAGTAGGATTACGTTATAATAATTATTTTAGATCCTATGCAAATAAAGTAGGTTTACTTTTATAAGCTAATTCATTATACATATCTTAGAAGAATTGATCCTTAATTGGTGTGAACATCTTATAAAATATATTTCTATGAATTTCACATTTAGTATGAGAGTCACGTAACATTGTGGTAGATGTTGAAAGGTAAGCCATGAGCATTGTTTAATTAGAGGTGATTCATAATATTGTGATAATCAAACTAGTTATTTTCTATTATATGACTACAACTAGTGAGATTCAAATAAAAAATGTGTTAATTGTATGAGTATAGCACTCATAAAGTTGAAAGTGCAAATCTTATTACTATCATATTTGCTTACATCTATATGATATATGGGGATGGAGATTAAGAATGCACATTCAAAATAACCATCGATTGTAGTTGATGAGTTTCTTAAAAGGTATGAACATATGGATGACTTTTAAGTAGTAATAATTTATTATTTCGGTGATAAAATATCAATAAGATATCTACGAGGAGACTATCTTTGGAGATAACATAATAATTAATAAATACTTTGTCTAGTAGGACACTAAGATATTTCCACAATAATCTTACCTTTCTTCTATAACCAAGCCCAATAAAATATAAACTATTTAGATAAGCTAAAATGCATAATAAAATGCACCAACCATATAATTTAAGAATCTTACCTAAAATTGTATTTTTATTAGCTCCACTAGAGTAGTAGTTGACGAATAATTGGTTAAACAAACTTCCTATAGAATCTCTATGGGATCAATATATGGACAAAAGGTCTACTTCACTACTTGTATGACTTATATACTTATAGGACTGGTTGAATTATCGACCCTCACTCAATGAGGGTTTGAAACTTTGCCTAATCCTAAAAATTAGGTATATTAACAAAGTCATAACACGTGTCCCTATGACTTAATCACTCTGTCAATAAGGAAGGTGTAGCAACTAAACTCTTCAATGACTTTCATCTAAGTGCATCTACTACCATTTTTGCCTTATCGGGATGGTAATGCAACATGAGTAGTAGTCTTCTAGATACTCCATCTACCAGCATTGCCTCAATGATGGTGCATTTCTTTGTTTACTAATTCTATATCATGCAAAGATATGGAGTAACTTTGCTCACCATATATATAATGGTGCCAATCTTCAAAGCAAAGATATGGATACTAACTCTATAACATGCTTGAGTTAATTCTGCTCATGGGGTTTCCATTACTAAGAACCATAAGCTACCAACCTTCTAGACTGCATCAATACATACCCAAGTCTATCCTTCAAGGCATCTCGATACAGAGTGTACATTTATCCACTCTCTAGGACTATCAGAATAGGAGTTGAACTAAGCATCTTCTTTAATTCTTGGAATACCTTTTTGCATGATTCATTCCACACAAATTTGATCTTCTTTTGAGTCAGTTTCATCATAGGTAAAATTAATCAGAAAAAGTCCTCAATGAACCTTCTAGAGATCCTACCAAACTCAAGAAACTACATATCCCAAAGAATAACTTCAATAAGTTAAAACTCATATTTACTTAACTTGGCATAAAACTAATAGTCTCTTAATCTTTAGAAAACAATTCTTAAGTACCCATCATGTTTTTTCTCAAACTTAAAGTATATCAAAATATCATCAAATAAGACATTAATAAACTAATCTATATACGACTGGAACACCCTAAGCATGAGGTCCATGAATGCCACCAGATAGGCTCAAGTCCTATCTTGCCTCATCCTCTGAAGTAAGTTTGCCAACTAACTCATCAACTATAGCTATCATGATACATAGCATAGGGTAAAGAATTATGCTTGTCCTTATGAAACATAAAATAAGTATCATTGGACATGTAGGCGTTAACTCTCTTATGATCACAATTAATGATGACTCGATGCATCATCAACTAGTTCATTGCAAAGATGAAATAAAACTCTAACATGTCCATGACCCTTAAGTTCATAGTGATAATAATTCATGAGATCTCAAACTCACAATTTTGACATATCTTATTAACTCCTATCCTAGTTCTTAGGGGAAAACTCACAAGTAGTGGCTATTCAAATGTTTCAACCTTTAGAACTAAATATTTTACAGATGATATAGAAATAAAAGAATGAGATGAATAAACAAGCTCCAAGTTCTTTAAAGACATGGCATGTGAGCCTAGTCCTCGACCTCAACCAATAACCTAGCTCCACTAGAATGCCTATGAAGTAGAAGGTTCTTGTGAAGCACCCTAGGTCTAATATAGACTTCATGGCCTATGTCAGGGTAAGTAGGAATGAACTATGTCCGTGTGCATCTCACTGATGACTAGGTATGTGGTATCCCATTACTCTAGGATTCCTACATATGGAGGTAATTTCATTTTATATGGCCAGGTTGATAGCAATAGTAACTTGTTTTCTAATCCAACAAGCTTAGAGCCCTGAAGTCTTTCTTACATTGGGATGATTAACCTTGGCCTTGGCATGGATAAAAACAATCATATCTCTAAAATCATGATGATGTAGACGTCTTTTACGTCTTCCCTAAACTAAAATAAAAAAGTTGGCTATCTCACCTCTTATTCATTACATCTACGACCCAAATTCTCCATGCATCATGAACCCTTTTCTCAATGTTTCAAGCTATTTTGCCCATGAAATCCTTGTTTTGCAAGATGAGCCCCACAATTTTACCCAAGATGGACACTTTCAAACCATCCTCATATTCAGGCACTATCATCATCCTTTGTTTTAGTTTTATGAATTCCAGAGCTTTTATATATTGAGTAGATATCGAAAAATATTTGCCCATGAAGAGTTTATAAAATTCTTCCTATTTTATTATCTCCAATTCTCTTGAGGCTTTTATTCAATCCTACAATAGTTAAGATTTACCCTCTAGTTGAAATGAGATTATCTTTATCTTAGTGGTATCAGAGGTGACTATTTGGTACTTAAAATATAAAGAAATTTGTTTTATTTGGAGAGTAAATATTGATATATTTTGATTTACTTTAGTATATATCAAAGAGATACCACTAAATTTTTATTTTGAAAGAATTGGATGCATGTTAGTAAAATCATAGAGAATTTTGATGAAAATTGTGACTCGGTAAATTTAAGGGGAAGAAAGAAGTGATAAAGAGTCATAATAATTCTTTTATTATGATTTATGTACATCATCCACATTAGTTTTAAGTAGTCACAACATTTTTTCTTATCCATAAAATTTCCAAAATGCTCATGATATTCTTTTTATGCCATGAATTATTTCACTATGAAACCAATTCAATGTGTTTGTAACATTTTTTTCATGCTCACACGATAGCTAAGAACCCCACTGGTACAAGTAGTCATGGATGATTCTAGAGCTACAAACTATTCAAAGTAGGGACAAACATGGATGATTCTAGAGCTACAAACTATTCAAAGTAGGGACAAAACATCAAGTTATGTGAGTCACAACCTTATTTACCACTGCAACTTTTTTGTTTCATAGTGTAATTAGTTTGGTGGCAGCTATTTCTAGTATCATGACATTTGTGCTCTAGATACTAAAATCATGACCAACTCTAGTACTATGACTTTGTGATACAAAGAGTTTTTACCTCAATACAAAAATCTTAAAGGCATGACAACTTATTCACAAAGACAAGACCAAATCCATAGCTAACCATAGCATCATGACTTTGTGTTATAGAAAATTTAATCAAAGTCATGGAAACTCTCATCACTATGATAATTTACTTAAAAAATTAAGATAAAAGCTATGGTCATTCATAATACCATGACTTTTGTTATAGAGAGACAAACAATCTACATGACCATTCCTAGTATTGTGACATATGTGCCATAGATAAGATCTAAAAAGATATCAAAGTCACCAATTCAGTTCCGTGTCATGACTTAAAATATGACATTGATCCCAAAAATATCACTATTACACTAAAAAAACAGAGAAGGGAATATGAAGTGCATGCCAAGGATCCTAGGCAACACAAATTCAATCTTGAATTAAGGGAAAATCCAAGGTGAACAAAGTAACTTCAATTGGAATTAAGATTTTGTGCTTATAAAATTGTTTGGGCATTTATTGGGATTCTCATATTCATGAGATATAATTAAAAACATTTGTATGGTTTCCTCCAAATATTCGACTAAATTGAATTCTAGGATTGGTAATATAATTTTGTTATGATGGATTATTTATTTTTTGAATTTATGTTTGTGTTTATATAATATTTGAATGGTGATGGATATAGATGAAATTTAAAACTAAAAATTAGAATTTTCATGAATACACTAGTTTATATATGCCAGCCATGATAGAAGGTTACAAGAAAGTTATTGGGCACACTTACATAGTTTAATAAGAAGGAAGTAATACATGAGATAAACCAATATGTTAAAACCCAAAGTAGAGTTATGTTTAATCATTATGAGTAAGGTGCTTATGAAACTGAAAGTATAAATATATTAAAAATCAATCCACTGTGTACTATCTAGAAGAATTAATATTCAAGTAATGTAGGAGTTAAGTAAAACATCTTAACTAGGAAGTTCATAATATCATGAGAGTCATCTATCAGCTATGGAGGATGATGACATCCATGTCACATGACACATGCAAGTGAAGGAGGCTTATATGGTGGTGATATTCTTGCTAATTATTTATGCTTGTATGACTTTCATAGGTGATATTTGTGAGAAGATATATGTTTAGTCATGAGTATGGTATTTATGAAATGGAAAGTACTAACACAATTATCAACACATTTTCTTGCATCGTTGAGACAATTAGAGGTTGTAGAATTGAATTATATACTTAAAGAAATCATCAAGGATTATTGATGTATTGCCTAAAAGGAGTAGATATATGAATGACCCTTATATGGAAAGATATATTGCTTTGGTATTGAAATACCAAGGAAACAACTATGATAGGATCATCCTTGGTAGTGACAATCCAATAGATAATGACCACATTGTATGCCAAGAGGGAACACATGTATTTACACACTAATCAATTCTTCATATAATAAGAAAACATGATATAAACTAAACTTTGAAAAACATCATCATGCATAAGTATGTTTTCCAACCCTAGAGTCAAGGTATATTTTCAAAGACAGTATATCCATTCAACTCATATAATTGTTAGTTCATTTTTAATTCATTGAATCATTACGATAATTTTTATGGGATTAATATCTAAACATATGTTCACTTTATAACTTCTATGACCCATATACTTGCAGAGCTACGTTGGATGAAAGATAATTGGTAAACTTTTTTGAGATCATGTCAACTAACTAAGTTTTGGTCCCCTTGCAATGTCATAACAGAGATCTCCAAAGCCTCCAAAATCTTTTCAACATATGTAAACCAATGATTAGCTACAATTGGATCCCCTCCTCCTATGAATATTGGAGGATGATATGCCTTAAAACATTGGAAATTACCTAACCTTCCTTAGCCTACTATTGTACTAGCTTATGCAATTGTAGTAGCTGCACCATTCACATATACAATTGTAGTAGCCATAACACTTGCATGTGCAATATAAGTAGTCAAAGCACCAATAGCCTTCATGAAAGCTTGATGATTGATGGTTGGTGGCATTTAGTTGTTGCCTTGCCAACCACCTTTGTATCCTCTTCATTGACTTGTCATCTACACATTCCATTAAAAAAATTGGATTCATTTTTTAGTCTTACTAATAGTGCATATGTCAAGCACTAATAGACTTTACATAATAAATGATTCCATTCATTCCATTTTAAAACTTCTAAGGTTATGTTCTATGTCCCTAGTGTTTATCTTTTACTATACATATTCTACCATAAACATAATTCTTGTAATATATAATACACAATCGCATAACAACAAATATGCAATGTACAATGAGCACAATGATCTAAACCCATGCCCATCAAGCCCTAGGTAATCATATACCTAGGACTTGATGTGATGTTGGAATCATGCAACAAGCTCTAGATATTTATTAACCTATGCTCTGATACCAAGCTGTAACACCCCAAAATATAGATGTCCAATAATCAACTATCAATCTTTGGAAAACTTGTAGATGTTGGGTAACTCAATATTATCATGTTGTGGCTCAATTATTGGGACTCATATTTTAACACAAATAGGAAATAACAACCTATGCATGGAAACTCTATCCCAAATCCAATCTACATAATATCACAATCACATAACCAATATAGGGTCCAATATACAATGACCACACTAGTCCATTTATGAGTAAAAGAAATTTCAATGGCTCATTCATTCATACTCAAAAGATACAATGATCTATCATAAAGTCCTTAAAAATTTAATTACAATACTCTTATACACAATATTTATAACCAAAAAAAAAAATTATTACAAATTATTTTACAAAAATATTCATCATGTTATGGTCCAACCTTGTTCTATGACCTCGATGAGTGTTCCACTGGAATGTTGTATACATGAAATGTTTCCCATATAGGGTGACCCATGCCTAGAAAAAAAAATGCTTACAAGAGTTTCCTCCTAAGTGCACATGTAGTGGTCATGCTTTCAATTTACATTCACTTTCCAAAAAATATAATCTCTACCTTGCATATTTCTATATTCACAGAATGAGATGAAACTCAAAAGTGTTTTATGCCTTGAGCCCTTATCGACTCCCACCACATAATGAACATGCCAATGTGTAATAAAATATCATTGATGAGCACATCTAATGAATATTTTTAAAGTAAAAATTATTTGTTTGTAAACAAAATCTTTTTATGAATGTCATAATTTCAATGATTTTCTTGTAAAATCATAATCCTGTGTTTTTTGTTGGTAGTAAATTGTTGGGATCTCACCACAAGACTCTACATGCCTTCCAATACTTTTTTGACTTTTGTCAACAAATGTGCCTAAACTAGTCTAGGTCTTGCACCAAAGGAAGAATTTGGCCCTGCATGCAATTACACACATATTTTTTTTCATTTTATGTAATATCATGCCACTCTATTGGATATCATCCAATAGTACCAAGTCCACCTATCACTTTCTAAGAGCGATGATTATTCATAACCATATACTTGCACCCATTTAATGCAATGCCTTTGTACATGTGCATTGTAACGCACCATTTTTTATTAATATAATACCACTGATGAATGAAAATCATAAAGTTCATTTGCATCATACATCTTATCATGCATTTTAGATAACTATATCACATGCATATAATTTATAAATAATATTTAATTTTAATACATATTACATGACAATTATAATGACTATTATTACTTCATGCATATAGAAAGATTTGTGTTGCATAATTACCATGTTAGACGCTTAGGCATAAATTTACAATTTAACCATATCAGCTTGATAATATTAGGAACTCCCAAATCTAATCTCAACTATCATATTAGCATGTATTTGGCATTATTAGACAATGTATCCTTCTAAGAAATTATTCTCCTACATGTATACTTTAATTAAGAATTGAATCATTCCATTCGGAATTTTATAACTCAACTTATGACCCAAACCACATAAATTATTTCTATATTGGGAAAAAAATCATTCTCATGAATTAAAACTTGAAATTAAAGATCTATGAATAAGATTTGATTATCGGTGTCTCTTGAATGTTTGTAGATATGTTTCTTAACTTTTATATCCAACTATAATCATCCAAATTATAGGTCTGTAGGCCAAGATGCCAAGTTATGGTTAAAACATCATTTAGCTTTTAGGAAAATTTTGACATCAATTCTCCTAAAATACTTACACTTTTTTTTCCCCAATTTTTTGTCCTTAACCGTGGAAATTAAAAAAAAATCTAAAACATATAAAGATGAAGAGAAATAAACAATTTCTTCTAATATAGCATTTATGATAGAATTAAACCTAAGTAGGATACAACCTACCTCTTAGAGAATAATAAAACTGAAGGAGAACTCATGAACACTTCTAATCCCAAAAACTTTAATTTCTTCAAATCCATTTTTAAGAACTTTAGTAAAATTCCTTAATTTAAAACTTCAGTAAAATCCCTTGATTTAGGTATCCTCGTATAGATTTCATTGAATAGATTAACTTTGATTTTTGGATCAACTAAAACTGCTTGACAAAACCCTATAAATCTAAAAAAGAAGTTTTAGATATTTACTTTCTCTCTTCTATCTCTCTCCCTCCCATGAGTGTTTTTACATTTAAAAAAAAATAATATTTTTTTCACTACCTTCTTTTTTTATGAGTTCAATATTTATAATAAGTCGAATTCAATTTAGTACCATGATACCAGGAAAAAGTCATGATATTAGGAAAATGTCACAATTTTAGGAAAAAGTCACAACATCAGGAAAAAAACATAACATCAAGAACAAGTCATAAAATCAAGAAAAAATTACATTAGGAAAAAGTCATGACATCGAAAAAAGATATGATATCTACAAAAAGTTACATTATAAACAAAAAGTGATAACATTAGGACAAGTCGTGATATCAAGACAAAGTTATGATATCAAGACAAAGTCATGACATTAGGACAAAGTTATAATACCCAACACATATCATGATATTTTGACACATTGCAATATTAAGAAGTGATGTCGCTACCTCAGGCACCAATAAACCATTTCTTATTTTTCTATTGTTGCATGGGATTCTTCTAGACTCTTGCTAAAGTTTGAGACACTCCTAACAATGTGTCTCTGATTATTCTAGGTATATTTCATCATTTGAGAATCTAGAAAAAAATTGTTGAATTCAAATTTACCTAGGTTTGTACAAAATTAATGCATGCATGAGTTGAATTTGTGTGAATGTTTGTAAAAGGATTGCATTATTTAGAGAACTTAATCCATGTAAGTGAACCAATAATAGTAGGAATGTATTTTAATGTTGTTGATGATAATTTGGTGAGCTTGTAATGATCATATTGACTTTGGAAAAAAAAATCAAAATTGTTCTAAAGACATGAGTATGATTCACAATTAAAGATTTGTAATTGATGTGTTACAAAATATAGAAAATGGTAATAAAATTGAAGAAAATATTTATATCGTGTGATAGGAAAGAAAAATATTTGAAATTAAACTCTTTTTTTGTTGACTTGTTAGTGTATTTAATTGATAGTCATTTGTTATAACTAATATAGAAAATGAGAAAGAAGCTTTTAATTTTTCATGAGGGTTCTATTCTCACAAGATCACAATATTTGATAAGATATTCACCATTTTCCTATTTGTAATTCATGGAATTTCTTTAGCCAAGAAAATGGGAAAACTACATAGATATTTTTGTTTATAGATTTTATGCTACTTTCTATACAACTTTCTAATGAATTATTATTGATATTCGACTAGTTATTTGTTAGTCACTTATTATTTTAATAATTATTATTTTAATAATTGATATACAACTTTCTATACTTAATAATTATTATTTTATCTTATTAATTTACAATGGTACTACTTTCTAATTATCATGCATCCTAGCTATTAATATAATTATTAATCATTTCTTTATTATATAAATAATGAGACATTTTATCATCATTTTATTATTTTAACTTAATAATTGATTCCATAAATTGTTGATTCAATTCATGGATATCAAACTTTTGACTTGATAGAAAAACCCTAAAATTAAATGTAGTACCATTCTAAATTATCCATAGTCACTTATTATTAGTGGAATGATAATGATATTATGAAGAGAGAAATGAGTGAATACAAATGGATTTGTCCCTCTAATTTTGAGAGAGATATCTTTGAGCATCTCGACAGTTAAAACTAGACTACAACAATTTATGTCCATACTCAAATGAATTAATAAGAAATATAAATGTCATTTATTTTTTAAAATTTGGTGTAAGATCAATAAATAAGATGATATAACTTTATAAGAATGATATAATCCATAATTTATTCTCACAAGACTACACCATTAACTATGAATTATGTTGTGTTGAATTAATGACATCCACATAATTTGGATAATCAAAAAAATTTGTTAGAGGCCACTTATGACATGAGGGCTCATAATTATTTAGCGGCCCAAAAGCAATATTATATGAACCTACAAGGACACACATTTAGAATGAACTAGAAACCATATATTGAGTTTGTGCGGACTAAGTTCATTGAACAAGATGCTGTATAGATTCATTGAATAGAATATTATTGAGATTCAATGAATTGGATTGGTACAAATTCTTTGAATCTAATAATAATATTCTAACTCATTGCATTTAAATTTTTACATAGTTTTTTCAAAGGACAAAAATGTAGGAGTTTTTGTGAGATAGAAAACTTTGGTACTAGACCATATTATTTTGGGATTTCTAGATGAGTTAGTAGATCTGATATACCTTCCAATCCAACAAGAACAATAGCAAGGACATTTTTTACGTGAAAAAGGTAATCCTCTATATTATAATTAGTTAGTTGAAATCCATGGATTCTTAGATGGGTTTACAAAAAAATTTCTACTATGATTCTATTGTATTTTACAAACTAATAACCAAATAATGATATAATAGGAACTTCTAATTTTAAATAATCTAATTTCTTAATATGCATATCTGATACACAAACACACACGCACAGACACATGTGTGTGTGTGTGTGTGTGTAAATTAAAAGGGATAACTTTAATTCCTCAATCATGAACAAAAATTATATATATCAATATGATAATTAGATTAACATTTTAAATTATATAAGATTATTTAAAAAAAATAAAATAAAAAATAAAATAAAATAAAAAGTTAATAAGATTTTTTAAAAACTATTTAATTTAATTTGACTAAATTAAAACATAATTAATGATAATCTATTATATTTAAGTTGATAATATATACTATGTGTTTTATATATTAAATCTTTCATGATAATATGATGATTATAGATTAATTAGTAATAAGATTATAAACATGAGTTGATTTGATTAAATTGCTATTCTTCTATTATGAATGGACATTAATTTGATTAATAAGCATTTATATTTTATAAAATATAATTTTCAAAATTGGTATGTTTTAATATTTGTGCATTTCTATGAAAAATACATGATGTATGACATGACCATTTAGACCAATTGGATTGACTTATTTATTTGTTTTGGTATTGTAATTTTAAATACAAAATGCACATTATTTTTCATTTGTTATAATTTATTTACAAATAGCATTATCTAAATTTCAAATTGCTATGGAGAACAAAGACATGAGTTGAAGATGGAGACTGATGCAAACAAGGTAAATTTATGAAAATGAAAATTTACCTAGGTTGATACTAAGTATGTATGTAATTTTAAATACTATGAAAATGATCTTCATATTGGTTTACGAAGATAAATATAGTTTATAGGTATTCATATATATATATATATATGACTATTAAACGAGTAACATAATATCTATCACTTAAACTTAAGTTACTAAATTACCTACCATAATCTACACCTACCAAGACTTTGATTATCTATATAAGTTCTACTAAAGAAGGGTATATTAGATCGTATTAGTAAGATATAATAGATAATAGTGTTATCCAAATGTATGAATTCATTTGACTTACCTAGGTTATCAACATAGTTTTGGACATATAGCATTAAATGAGATTTTTAACGAGCCAAGAAAATGATGTCAATTTACATAGAAATTCAAGAGTTTCATAACATGTAATTAGTAAGTAGTTACCTATCTAAATAACCAAACTTGGCCTACTAAAACCTCAAGTACTACATATAGAATTTTATATAATGATAGAAAATGATACATCTATTTTGACTATGCGAATAGTCTTTAAGAAGGACAAACATAAATGGATGAAGTTCTTTGACGAATATAGAAACTTAATAACTATTCTTATGCATGAGAAGAAATTGTATGTACTAGAGTAGTTTGCTCTTGAAGAACTTGCTAACAATGCTCCTATTACCTAAAGAGATGCTTATAGTAAGCATCAAAATGACTTACTTGTCACCATGGATTGAGTTTTAGATTTAAATGATTAATATGTAGGCATCCATGATGGCATGCCATCTTAAGGAAATATTCTGAGAGTATGACCACATTGAAAGGTTTGTCGCCATGGAGACTTTATTCACCTATCATATGTTTTCATGTAGCTCAATAAACCTTCATGTCCTTAAAATAAAAAGTTATTTAGATTATTTGGAAAAGTTTTGTTTGATAATTAGTCAAGAGTTGAGTGTGAATATTATTTTTTAATTTTTGTAATGAATATGATGGTTTTGTGATGAACTGATGATATGCACAACATGGATAAGTTAACTTCTGAGTAGCATGAGATGGTTAAGACTATTGTCAAAAACAAAAATAACATCAATAATATTTTAATAGTTCAAAAGAATAATGACATGATGAGGAAATGGAAAGGTGAGGGAAAGACTTGGGATAACAAGAATTCCAAGACAAATCCCAAGCCTAATCCTTAGTCTAAGTCTAAACAACCTATGGAGGTAAAATGCCTTTTCAATCAAGGACCGTGTTATTAGAAAATAATTTGCAATCTTTACTTAGAAGATTAAATGAAGAAAAATGATAATGATACCACATCATATATCTATGTTATAGAAGTTAATATATCAATTTATGTTTCTTGAGCATTATATATTGGTTCAAAATGGAGCTTGGTTTATTGCTTTAGCCATAGAGACATAATCTTTATCTCTGCCTTCCAAATAGATTTTGAATTTGAATAATTATTATTATGTTCATGCTATGTGTATGAATATTATTTTTATTTCATGTTTGGATATGATTTTTTTTTGTATTATTAAGAATAGTAATTTCTCTATTTATCATAATGATATCTTTGATGAGGATACACACTTGTCAGATAGTCTTTAAGTGCTAAATCATGATAGTCTAAACATATGGTCAAGCTATAATATTAGTACTAAAAGGTTTTAATCAAATGATTTAAGCTCAACCTATATTTGGCATTAACTTTAAGTCTTAAGACTATATCAATGATAAATTCATCTCAAGGCCCTATCAAGATGAACTTTTATATTCATTTGATTTTAAATCTAACAAAAAATATAAATCTTATTTATTGTGCAAAATGACAAGCACTTTTGGCATATCATAGTGAAAGGGCTAATAACTTGTTGAGCTTTATCATAGTGATATATGTGAACCAATAAGTTCAATTACTAGTAGAAGCTATCTATATTTTATTATTTTTCCAAATAATTTAATGAGATATGACTATCTCTATCTAATAAAACATAAAGATAAATCTTTTGAAAATATCAAAATATTCAAAATGAGGTACAAAGATATCATGAAAAAAGTATTTAAGTATTTCAAATAGATCGTAGTGATAAATATTTAAGCCAAAATTTGATGAGTAATTTAGAAAATATGAAATAGTTTCACAAATGACTCTAGCACGAACACCTTAGAGACATGATATTTCTAAATGGAAAATTCAAACTTTTTAGATATGATTTCGATGTATAGTGAGTCAATCATATTTTTTAATATTGTTTTGGTGATGTGCCCTAGAAACTACTACATTCATTATTAATCATATTCCATCTAAGATGGTTCCAAATATACCATTAGAGATATTGATTAGAAAGTCTTCTAGTTTGTATGTTCTTAAATTTTGAGGTTGTAAAGCGCAAGTAAATATTTTTTTGTGGGACATCCTAGAAAAATAAAGTATTTAATTTTCCAAATGGAATCTTTTAGAAAAGAGAGTTCACATCTAAAAAGACTAGTAAGACTAAAATTAAACTTCGAGAAATTCAAGCACAAAAAAATAGTATTGAACAAATAATGGGAACTCAACAAGTCTGATAGGCTATTATTGAGCCTACACAAGCAACACATAAGGCCAAAGAAAGTTTGGAAGGATATATTAGATTCCATAGAGATATGAATTTCTTATGTTGTGATGCGATTTCATGGATCTTGATGATCCCACATCCTACCAAGAGGTTATGTCTAGTTCATAATTCAATAGATTGCTAGAAGCCATCTCGTTTGAGATGCAATTCATATTTGATAATCAACCTTGAAATTGATTGATCTACTTGAAGGTTATAACTCATAGGGTCCAACTAGATTTTCAAAATGAAAACTAATCCGAATGATAATGTATATATCTTTAAAATATGATTGATTATCAAATGTTACAAAAAAATTCATGTAAGTAACAATGATGAAACTTTTTTATTAATATACTTGCTTATATCTAATAAAATACACACAATGATAATAAGATATGACAAATAAATGCCAAAATAATATTTCATGATAAAATTAGAATGTTTTGTTGATCCTAACTATTCTAGAAATAATTACAAGCATTAGAGATTCATATATGGATTGAGGTAGTTAAAATATTTAGCTTCATAAAAAATGAAAATGTCCATGTCTTTATAAGAAAGCTAGTAGGAGCATAATAATTATTCTAGTGCCCTATATTTTAACATTTTACTCATTAGAAATGATATTTATGCATTGCAAAATATCTAATATTGTTTAAGAAATTATTTATTAATGCAAGACTTAGGACATAATGATTATATTTTATGCATAAAGATCAATAAAGATAAGAAAATTATCAAATTATCAAATCTAAAGCCAAATTAGCCTAAGCCAAAGCATTTTATATGCAAAGTACAGAATAAGATCAATATGCAAATTCTAAAAAAGAATTATTGCTTATGTCTCATGGTATAAGTCTAAGATAGAATCAGTGTTCAACAATACATGATCAATGAATCTGGATGAGTAAGATTTCATATGCTTCTTCTATTAGATATAACATGTATGTCATGATAGTACTCATCTTGGTATACCAAAAACATGATAAATAGATACTAGTCAAATTCTGGAGAAAAGTTACTAAATAACAATTTAGATTATCCTAAAAAAATTTGAGAAGAGCTAAGAAAGTATTCTTCCTATAAGGAGGACATGAAGATTAGCTAGTTATAAACAATTACACAAATATCAGCTTCCAATATGTCATGATGATTTTAGATCGTTGCTAGGTTTTGTGTTTTATTTTGCAATAGAAGTAATATAGATGTTAAGAGCATAACTATCTCTAATATAGATCGTTGCTAGGTTTTGTGTTTTAGATCATTGCTAGGCTTTAAATAGAAGTATAGTAAGCTGGAAAAGTTTGAAGCAAGACATCAAAACTATCTCTAATATAGATGTTAAGAGCATAACTACAAAAGAAGCAACTAAGCATGGAGTTCATATCAAGAAGCAACTAAGTAGGGAGTTCATATCAAGAATCTCATTGCTAGTATGAGAGTGGTCCCAAGTATTTCATATTTAGTGAACTTATATTGTGATATTAATGGGGGGTAATAACACATGCCAAGGAAAAAAATATCTCATCAGAAATCTAATGATCTACTCATATGTTTTCATCTCATTTGAGAGATCTTTGAGAGAGGAGATTTAATATATATAGAGTACTTACAAATAAAAATATTACAAATCTAGTAAGCCACTCTCATAATTAAAATAAGAGAGCCATACTAGGTAAGGGGATATTATACATACATTTGATTAGGCCAAATGCAAGTGAGAGATTACTAATGATGCACCATATGCTATTTGCTAATGATGTAATTATTGTCATTTCTATATTTTATAAATAATAAGAAATTATTATTAATATTTTATTATTTTAATTTAATAATTAATTTCATATATAGTTGATTTCACTTATGGCCATCAACTTTGACTTGATAATAAATCATTACATTTAAATGAAACATAGTTTTAAATCATCCATAATCATTCATTATTGGTGGTTTGATAATGAATTAAAAATAATATAAAATTTGATTGCTGAATATATTTTACTAATCTTGAATATGTGATATTAAGTCAGCTCATAGGTACTTGTTGGAGAATAATATATTTGAATGAGCCATAATGATAATACTTTATGGGTTAAACATCATAAATAGTTTTCATTATAGTAATAATTCTACTCATATCTAAAGTTACTATACATCCATAGAAAATAAAATTAATTTTTTGGCATAATCCAATATCATTTATAATAGGGTGGAAATACAAATTATAGTTGGATGTAGAATGAATCATGCAATGAGACATGAGTGAATGAGAAAAAATTTGTCCCTTTCATTTTGAGAGAGATATCTCTAGGTCCCTAGCTAAGTAGGATTGAAGAAAAAGACATGATCATGCTCAAATAAATTAATAAGAGTTATTAATATCAATTGTTTTGTTAGTCTACTATGAGGATGAGAAATAATATGATCAAAAATTTTAGGATGACCTAATCCATTCCTTAGGTTCAATCAAAATATTATGTGATACAAGGACTATAACACTGATTATAGATTAAGTTGTATCAGATTAATGTTATTGACACAGACAATTATAATGTCTTATTATAGGCTATTTATGATTTGTGAACCCAACATAAGTTTTAGACTCACTATTAACATTGTGTTGAGCTACAGGGTCACACAATTAGAATGAACTATAAACCATGTATTATATTTATATGATTTAGGTTCTCTAAACATGAAATTATCTAGATTCAATAAATTATATTCTTTCCAAATTTCTTAAATCTGCTTATATTATTGTCTAGGTTCTTTGAACATAATATTATATAGATTCAATGAATTGAGTTTTTTTTTTCAGATTTATTGAAATTAATAATGCTATTTAAACTAAAAACATCCATTTAATATATTTCAAAGTATAAATATCTAATGGTTTTCGTGAGATAAATAATTGGGTGTTAGCACCCAACATTTTGGTATTTCCATGTGGATTTATTGTAGAAGGTATTAGTAGATATAATATACCTTTAAATCCAACAAAAAATCAAGCAAGAATATTTTATCATCCAGAAAATAAAATTTTTATAATGTAAATGATTAATTGAAATTCATGGATTCATGAATGGGTTCACAAAAAATTTTCTGCTATGTTTATACCCCATTTTACATCCTAACAACCCAACATTATTAACACTAAAATATTGTCAAAATAATCTTATAATGTCACTTCATCCTCACTACTAATTTGTTCTATGTGGCTTAACATATTTTTTTACAAAAAAATATGGATAGATTCTTCATGTTTCCCTCTCATTCAAAAGAAGCTTATTACTGTAATCAACATTCCTAGTAAGTTCTATGTAAATTTGTTTGTCTATGATGGTAAAACATGGAGTTGATGGTAAATAAAGATGAATACCTTATGAAGAAAAATGTCATATCATCATCATTAAGCTTTATTCTTGGATGTTTCAATATTTCATCACATTGTTGCATTAATTTCAATTTCATAAAAAATTTGTCAGCTCTAGTTTTTCAACATAAGTGATTCAGAACTATAAATATATGATATCATTAGAAGAATATATAAAAAAGTCAATAATCTTATTGTTTCGATTATATGTAGTTTCTATCATACAAATCCAAAAACCTGAGATGTAATAAAACATAAAAAAACAAAATAAAAGCATTCATTCAAGGTACAAAATTACAACAAAAGAATCATTCATCAAACTCATGTTGAATGTCAACGAACTAATCTTGTTGAGGTAGGCCATTCATACCATGCTAAATTTTAAACCATAAAACCTAGGAATATTATTTAATTGGTTATGCAACATAAGCTTTAAAATTTTAAATCAAAAATAAAACTCAGAAATTACCAAAAATCCAAAATATTGAAAATTCAATATTCACTGAAATGTTTAAAGTCCAAATACAATACTACCAACACGAATAATATGTGCTGCAGACTTATTCACATATACAAGAAGTCTATAAAATACACAACATCCAAAATTTTCTAGAAATCACAAATCTAGTACAAAGATGTAAACTTGATATTTTGAGGTTGATGTTATATAGCTAATTCCATATTATTATTTAGGTGATAATATAGGTTTGTAGTTATCCATACCTCACAAATGGCAAATGTATCTTGTATTTTTAATTACTAAACATAAAAAAAGATTATGTCAAGTAGTTTTTTGAATTTCTCACTGCCTTCTAAGCTCTTCAAGATACACACCCATCAGTCTCAAATTGTACATACACAGAAATAACAACACACACTAAACAAAATTGCACAATTTATTTAAAGAGAAACATAATGCACACATATTGAATAGTATATATATACTGCATAATGTACTCACACTATTACACACACACACACACATACACACACACAACACAATAGCATAATTTAGCACATACAAATTCCAGAAAGGAGTTGCTCAGATCTTCTTTTTAGCAAGCACCACATCAAATATATATATATATATATATGGATATAGCATCACATATATTTATATAGACAACAACAAATATATTTATACGGAGATCAACGCATATATTTATATGGACAAAAACACAATATAGAAACATAAAATAAACAACAAGTTCAAACAACTGTGCAAGGAGGAGAGGAGGAAGAACCACAAGTTCAAACCAATTGCATTCTTAAAATTGTAGCTTCTATGTGTACCCTGCATAGTTTGGAAGAGAAACTAACCCAAAAAACAATCCCAAAAATAGAAATATTCAAGTTCTTTTTTTTCTATTTGTTTTGAAAAATAGAACTTGAGATTTTATTACACGTTATTGGTCTACCATACTCCACATATGCAAAAAATAAAATAAAATAAAATAAAATAAAATGACAATAACTAAAAAATAAAACATGTTGTTTAAAATAATACTTATATATTGCTATTAAACCCACCAAATCGGAATACAATTAAGTAAAACTCAGTCTTTCCAACTCAGACATACCCAATAAATCTCCCCCTCTACCATAAGTGAAAAGACACATACAAGCATATGACCTAAAAGAAATTAAATTTTGCTAATGACAACGATTTCATATACATTTCAATAATATTTTTGTTTATGTATTTTTTCAAGTATAACTTACTTTTTATTTAATACATCTTATATCCAATGATAGTGTACATTAATGTGTGTGTTTTGACCTACTTTGGAAAGTTGAAATCTTTTCAGATATATAGTACTCAAACTTTTACATCATAAAAGACTTATGTATCATGTCGCACATTTAAGTATTCAAGAAAATTTTTCATCTATATGGTTATTTTATAAGTTTATATATCATATCACACAACCAAAATATATAACACTTTTACAACTTGGATATCTAAAACATAAGTCCCCTCCAAAGGTTATTATATTACATGGGGTGGATCTATATGAATCTCAATCACTGACCATATCAAAATAGTGTACTTGAGAAGTACAAGTTTTAACCCTCCCAAGCAAAAAGATAGTTGAGAAGTCCATCATCGATACCTCAAGATAAATTTCACGGAAGACTAGTAATATCTACCCTAATTCAAAAGAAAATGACTGATAACACTGATAATGTGCACTATATCTAGTCTAGTGTATGCCATAACATACATAAGACTACCGACAACTAAAATATAGACAACATAACTTATGTCTCTCATTTCTTAATTAGTCTTGGGACTATGCTCAATTTAAAATATTTAATAAAGCAAGTTGAGACAAACTTAATATCTTTCATAAAAAATCTATCAAGAACTTTATCAATATATTATTATTGAGATAACCAGATATACCTAGAAGGCCTATCCCATAAGACAATTATATCTAGAATCTGTCAGATTGAACCTAAGTCTTTTATCAAAAAAGACTTTTCATAGCTCCCCCTTAAGCATGTCAATATGTGCTTTGTCATTGCTAATAATCAACATGTCAGCATTATATAATAAATGTATAAGACTTTTGTCACCCAACTAATGACTTATAGATACACATTTGTCACAAGTAGTATTCTAAATATCTTGAGACTCCATGAATAATAAAATTTTTTATATCACTGCCTAGCAACTTAATTAAGATCATACAAACTCTTCTTTACATTATAAATAAGATATTTCTTCCCTTCTATAATGAATCCATTAGGCTGATCTATGTAGAGAGTCTCAGAAAGATTACAATGAAGAAATGAAGTCTTCACATCAAGTTGATCAATTTCTAAGTCTAAGTTGGCGAGCTTACTCAGAACTACTAAAATTAAAGTCATCATTACTATGAAATAAAATATATTTTTTTAAATCAATTTCTTTCTTTTGACTAAACCCTTTGATTACTAATCAAGCCTTGTATCTCAGTTGAGAATCACCATCATTAAGTTTTAGTCTAAAAAGTTGTCTATTTTGTATAGCCAATTTCTCTTTACATAAAATTAATATCAAAAGTATGACTGACATGAAAAGACTCAATCTCTCCATGCATAGCCTAAAGCTATGCCATTTTATTCTCAAGAGAGATATACTCCTAAAAGGTCTTGAGCCCATCTGCATCAATGAATAATATGTAATCATAAAATTTAAAGTATATCTAGCATGACCTAGATAATCTTCTTAGTTCAGACTAAGATGTATCATCATCAAAAAATGGGTCCTACCTAGTTCTAATTGGAATATAGTCCCTCACCTTCTTAATAAATATTTCCTAGGGTTAGAAATATTAGGTGTATCTTATGGCTTGGAATCATCAGACAACTACTCAATTCCACCATTTAGATCAGATTAATCTCTAAAAAGAATCAGCACCATATCTATGCAAATATGAATCTTCATGGAATCACTCTTCTCTCTGCTTGGATGATAGACATCAACTCATATCCTTAACCAATGAAGATATATGAACATTATATATCATTGATTTTTGACCGTTCATCTTTTGGGATATGAATGAAAGCTTTGCAGCCAAAAACTTATAAGTGAACATATGATATATCCTTCTCAGTCAAGATTTTATTGGGAACATCTCTATCTAAGATGATGACATGACACATGTTGATTATATCAATAACCATACACATAACTTCTTAAAATTTATTGGGAAGATGTGCATGAGGTAATATGTATCAATCTCTCTCCTCAATAATCTAGTTTATCCTCTTAGTCATGCTATTTTATTATGACATCTTGGTTAATTTTTTTTCATGTCTAATGCTATAAGATAAACAATAGGTATCTAACTGATCTTCATAGTTTCTTCTATTTTTAAAACATATAAAGTATAGTTTTATATATCGATCTCTCTCTCAATTCTAGCATGAAAATCTTTAAAGATAAGAAATACATGGTCTTTAGTTTTTAATATATTTTCCCACACTTTCCTAGAGTGATCATCAATAAATATGACAAAATAAAGGACTCTACCAAGTATTTTGCTTTAGATGAAACATACATCAGTATGAATAAGATCGAGAATATTTGATCTCCTCAAGAGTGGAAGATAGAGAAGGTACTCTATGATTTTTTCAATTCATACAGTCATACACTCATCAAAAGAGGATCCAAGGCCAAATGGCATGATATCACTTCAATGTAGAAGTTGAAGGCCATTAGCTAATTTCCACCATCCATCACCAAAATGTCTCACATGTCCCATGTCATCCTGTATGCCTACGAGCGTCAAGTTCACATTAATATGTGATATGTATTAGATATCTTTCAATATTATCTAATGTCTTGTCTACATTTATAAACAAATGCCTCTAATCCCAAAATCTTTGATGTCCCAATATTTCTCAACTTCTATATGCTATAATCACTAGGTATGTACATAGTTAAGAAATCACTATGTAGGGTGATATTAGAGTGTGAAATGGGCTGGGCAGCTTGGACATGACATGAGGCATGACTCGATTTGGCTATGCCAAGCCCGACATAACATGATCCAGAATAATATCTGAAATGTGGATGTGTTAGCTGGATACATGACTCATGCTATGTTGGGTCAACACCAAACATGCCTTATGCTAGTCTAGACATGGCCCACGTGTCACTAACTGACTAGCATTTGCCTGGGCTGGCTGGCTAGTGGCCAGAGGCTATGCTATGCTAGTCTCGGGTAGATCCGACATGACCTATCTTGCTTGGTTCACTATAGCATGCAATCATGTTGTGTCAGGAAGACCCAACATGACTTGGCCAATCATTTTGTGTCGTGTCCAGCATGACATGGTCAAGCATTTGTGTTGTGTCTTGCACGACAAGGTGGCTTGACTGGGCCACCTTATTTTGAGCCATATCAGCACTACTATACAACCTATTTGATACCTCTAGGTAATAGGAAATGACATTCTAGAATCAATAAGCATATCACCCTCTTGAAATACTAGATTAGCAGAATTATTATCACTAACTAGCATCAAGTCATCTTCCAATGTGACATTGGTTTATGTCACAGGTTTATCTCCTCTTGTGCAATATTGTTATCTTTTCTAAGAATAATAATCTTTTTCATATGTCTCATCTTAGTATAATGATAATACATGATTACTTTTTTGCTTTGACTTATCTTTGGAAGAATGAGTTCTTTTATTAGATTGTATGTGCCTAGTAATGATCTTACTATGTTACTCAGAAACAATAATACCATAAAAAGCTCATCATTTTTCCTTGCTTCTTTAGATAATCAATCTTTTGAGACAACATGCAATGAGATAGCACTTCTTGGTAGGGACATGCTTAGGAAAACAAAAAAGTTATCCAAATTGTCTAGAAGTGAACTCAACATTAAACAAACTAACAGCTTGTCTTCCAAGAGCATCTTCATGGATGCAAGATAATTCACCATCATTTGAAGGATGATGATGTGTGCTGACATTAAACTACAATAATTGAACTTCATGTTAAATAAACATCTAATAATCAATATTTTATTTCTAAAAGTATTTTTTTTCGAACATAGACTCTAATTTATTCTGCAACTTGTCTATCTTTATTTTATTGACAATATGTTGATTAATATCACTACTTATTCATTATCTAATTGTGGAAATATCCCTGTAGTATAAGTCTTCCAATTCATCTGAACTCAATTTTTTAAGTATTGTCTTTTTTTTTCCTCATTAGGTCATACAAATATTTGACTATAAGGTAGCCATGCATTCTATTTGTCCAAATAAAATAATTAGTATCTATTAACTTTATTATCATAGTGTGATCCTCAATGATAATAGTAATCAATGACAATCACAAATAACCAACAAAAATACAAATATTCAAAAGCACATTTGATACCACAATATCTATATCAAAATAATCAAATATCAATGAAATAAATCATCAATATAAGTTCAGATATCACTTTTTGGGTAGTATCAAGAACCTCATTATGGTATTAGTTATAGGGGCAGGTTATTTGGGCCATAGTTAATTTGAACCCACAAAAGTCAGAAATATTATTTGTTTGGTTATTAGTGGAAGCTTTAAAATTTAAAACCCAATAAGTTTGGAAATTACAAAAATTCTAAAATACTAAAAAACATATCTATTGAAATATTTAAAGTCCAAATACAAAACTATCAACATGAAAAATTTGTGATGAAGTATTAATTCACATGTTTAGTAATTATGTAAAATACACATTAACCAAAATTATATTTTAGATCAAAATATATTTTTCTAGTATATAAAGTATTAGAAATCATAATATTTTGTGATTTTGGAGAAATTGCTCTAGAACTCATTCCTCATTATTATTTTGATGTTGGTATAGGGTCGTTAGCATATGTGACTCGCAAATGACAATCCATCTTGTGTCGTTTATTACTCGATAGAAGATATCCTATCCAACTACTTTTCAAATTTCCATCTACCTACCAAGTTCCAAAAATCCACAGCGGTCTCAAACTGTACATACACAAAAACATCAACACACACACACACACCATATTGTTTATTTAACAAAAAATACAATGCACACGTGCTACTTAATATATAGACACTGCACAATGCACACACACTACACAATATATATAAACATAAAATAGTAGCACAATAAAGCATATATAAATTTTGGATGAAGAATTATTGCCCAGAATTTTTCTTAAGTACCTCAACAAATATAGTGATATCGACAGCGACATATTTATATTGACATCATCACTATATAAAAATATAAAATGATCAAAAAGTTCAAACTAGTCGTGTTGTGAAAAATGCAGCTTTTGGGCACACTCCATCCAATCAAAAAGAGAAACCAACCCCATGGTTGGTACTAGTGTGCATAGGAACAATAAGTTCCTATGCAGTTTTTTTTAATTAGATGTTTTGATGAGGACACTTCCCTCATCTAAGAGGCACTGCTGACTGCCCCTTGCAAAAATGAGAATATTTCATTTTTGTTTTATGTTCTTGGTCTAATGTGCTTCACTACTAAAAAACAAAACATAAAATAAAAAGGCAATAACTAATAAAATAAAACATGCATGTTTAAAATAATAATTATATATTACAGTTAAATTCACCAAATGGTAACACAACCAAGCAAACCTTGATCAATCCAACTCAAGCATACCAAACATAAAAAACTTGAGATACAATAAAACAATAAAAAAAACATTCATGGAAGTTAAAAAATTACAACAAAAAATCATGCATCAAACTCATGTTGAATTTGTCAAAGAACTAATCCAACATTATCAAAAAGCATCACACCACATCAATAATGTTCAAATCTTTATAAATATTTAAAAAGATATTTAATTTCTTCGAAAATTATTGAATAACATTAAATTACTAAAATATTTTGTTAAAAAAATTGACTTCTTATCTCATAAAAAAATTACTAAGTCCAATCATATCTTTATCTTAGAAATTATATCAATTGCAAACTATTTATCAAGGGACATTGAATTACATTGATGATATCCATCTCATTGAATAAATTCAAATGTATATATCTTTCTTAAGATTTATTGAAGAATATTAAATTATCATTACAACAATATTTTTTTAGCAAGAAAGAAATATTTGAGAACCATTAAATATTTGTTATCAAATGCATATAAAATATCATTAAATGTAACCGAATAATCAAAATACATTGAAAAAACATCATATAATAATATATTAAATTGAATCAAATTCGATGATATACTTAGTTCCTTGAATTATCCACTAGATTGCTAGAAATCAATAAAATAATCATTTTTTTCAAGCAAAGAATATTATAAAACTCAGTTAAAAATAATTTTTAAACACATTCATCAAGATTTATGATGTGGGTTCTCTTCCCTATTAATTTCATGTCATTCAAGAAAACAGCCTTTCTTGCTATTGCTGGAGAAAGTGGCTTGTTGTAGATCGTTTCAATGGGAAATAATAATTAGTCCAAGTGGGATGTTTTTGATTTTTATTGAGACATACTAATTCAAAACCAAATATATTTTCATTGAACAAATTTCATTCGTATATAAAAGAAAGATTTAAGAGGCAACATATATTTTTTCAAATATGCCATATTCGAATGGTTGACTTTTAATGTTTTTTTAGCATCACGTCCTAAATATTTTTTGAATGTTGTTGAGGTTGAGAAAAAAAAAAGAACTTGTTGCACCCACAGTTGCCTAAAATTTGGGGAAAAAATAATAATATTTCTAACTCTTCAAAGAATCTCTTCCTAAAACATCCTATAGATGCAGATGAATATTCTTGAACACATCAAAAAGTAAAAAACATTGAATACTATTGAGAGACTATTTTTATCTTTGATAGTGTAGAAATCTGGGTAAAGGCGTGCTCAAAATACATGTTGTTCCTTCCACGCACTGATATGCTATATATATATATATACACACACACCATGCATTTTACAAATTAGCCTCATTCCCTTCCATGTACTGACATGATTTTCAAATATTACTTAATAAAATTTGAATGTCAAAAAAATATACTAATATGCTTAATGAGTATCCATGGAATATGAATGACTGGGTGGGAGGAGTAGCTACTTGAACTTCTTTTACTGATATCCACTTGGTGATTAATAATCACTTGTAGAGTTTTTTTTAGAAAGACTATTTGCCTCACATCCCTTAAGTCAAAAAAAGAAAAGTGACAACAGAATTATGATACTAAAAAAAATTAATTGAATACAATTGCTTTTTCTTATGTTTCATCATTATATAAACAAACCATCTTTGCTCCATCAATAACGGATTCTAGCCACCATATTAACAATGATTTCAAAAATGGGTTTAAATCTCTACTATGCATTCATTTTCAATTCTAGTTTCCATGGTAGTTTGTTGGATCATAAACTCGATATGGAGCACAGATCAAAATTCAAGTCTATTTCTTAAAATTTTTATGTGATTTTAATGTCATTAGTTATCATATTTATTCTTATATTAGTATTATATGTGGTTTAAACCCTATTTGTTTTATCATCAAAAAATAAAAGGAAGAACAATAACTTCATAAGTGAGTTGTATTATAATTTTTGTTTTTAGTTTCATTTATTTTTCTTTTTTGCTTTTGTGTTCTTTCTTTTATTTCCAACAAAATGGTATCAAAAGAAGGTTAGGCTGAAGTATACCAAATTGATGGTCTCGACAAAAGGAATCCAATGACATTAAAATTTTTCTCACTAGAGTTTTCATGCACCACCAAGTGCTATCAATTCCTCCAAATAGTTTTTTTTGTGTTCTGAATCATATATGCATACATATTTTGATAATTCTTGCTATATTGAGTGATGTGATGAACGAAATGACATCCTTTTAAGTCTCGATGATTAACAATAACAATTATAACAATAGGAGAATTAATATGAAGGCTCTCCCTAGCATGAATGATGTTTAAAATTTAATAGAAAATGGTTTTAGTGAGATAGATAATGAAGCTATGCTAACCACAACTCAAATGGATAGTTTGAAAGATATGAGAAAGAGAGATAAGAAAATTCTTTTCTTCATCTATAAAACATTAGATGATGATAATGATGATGGTTTTGAGAAAATCAATTTTGCTAAAGAATCTTGGGAAAAGTTGCAAAATCTTTTAAAGGATCTAAATGAATGAGGAGGGTTTGTCTCCAAACATTAAGAGATCAATCTGAATCCTAACAAATGAAAGTTCCAGAGCATATTTATGATTACGTTTCAAGAGTAGTAGCCATTTCTAATTAATTAAAAAGAAATGATAAAGAGTTAGAAGATCTTAGAATAATAGAGAAGATATTGCATTAGTTGGATCCTAAATTTGAGCATAATATGTTGTGATGATTGAAGAGACTAAAGATTTAGAGAAATTAATTATTGAGTAACTCCAAAGATCATACCAAGCATACGAAGAGAAGCATAAGAATAAATAAGAGAAAAATAAGCAATTTTTCAAGCTATAACTCAAAGATATGCATGTAAGTTTTGATAATAAAAGAAATCAACATGACCATGACAAAGGTAGAGGTCGTGGATGTAGTGGAAGTTACATTCGAAGAAGAGGTTCGAGTTACAATAATTCCGATAATAATTATAAAGGAGAAAGGTCTATATATGGTTGTAAAAGAAAAAATCTGAGCTAGAAATATGACAAAAATCAAGTTCAATGATATAATTATTAGAAGCTTGGCCATTATGCTTCAGAATGTAGAGCTCCTAATAATAGAATTAAAGAGAATGCTAATTATGTGGAGGAGAAGAGAAAACCAACAATAGAGAAATACTTCTTCTTACATGAAAAGGGATTAAAGGTATCCCAAAAAATTCTTGGTATTTTGATAGTAGTGCAAGAAATCACATGTGTGGAAAGAAAGACATATTCATTGAGTTAGATGAATTAGTAAATAAAAATATCTTATTTGGAGATGATTCTATAGTAACAATGAAAGGAAGATGTAACATTTTTATTCATTTGAAAGATGAGAGATATCAATTCATCTCAAATGTTTACTATGCTCCCAATACGAAAAGCAATATCTTGAAATTGATACAATTAGTAGAGAAAAGTTATAATATTCATATGAAAATCATATCTTTCTATAAAAGATGAAGATGGTGAAAGGACTGCCTCGCATCAATCATCCTGATAAAATTTGTGAAGGGTGTTTAGTTGGCAAGCAATTCAAAAGAAGTCTTCCAGAGTAGTCAAACTCAAGAGCCAAGAAGTTTCTTTAGCTCATTCATGCTGATGTGTGTGGACTAATAAAACCAAGTTCTCTTAGTGATAGTAATAATTTCCTTCTCTTAATTAATGTTTTTATAGAAAAATATGAGTGCACTTCCTGAAGCAAAAATCAAAAGTTTTTTGAAGTCTTTAAAAATTTCAAAGTTGCAATGGAGAAATAAAGTAAAAGAAGGATTAAAGCTATAAGATCTGAACGAGGAGAAGAATTTACATCAAAGGAGTTTCAATAGTTATGTAAACTAAATAGAATTTATAATTTAATGATAATTATAAGGGTCCCCCAAAAAAATATTATAACAAAAAAAAAAAGAAATGGACTATACTCAATATAGTTTGAAGTATACTCAAAAGAAAGAAATTATCCAAGGAGTTTTGGGTTGAGGTAGTAGCATGTGCATTTTACTTATTCAAACAATCTCTAACAAGAAGTATTTGGACAAACACGACATTAAGCATGAAGTGAAAGAAAGCCCGACATATCATACTTGAGTGTCTTTGGAAGCACAACTCATATTCATGTACCATATGAGAAAAGAAAAATAAAATTGATGATAAAAGTGAGAATTTCATTTTCATTGGTTATGATTCAAATTCAAAAGATTATAAGACACACAATCCTAATAACAAAGAATTATGATTAGTTGAGATGTGGTCTTTGATGAAGAAGAAATATGAGATATTGGATATCATATAGATAATTCAAATTTTTTTCCTCCATTTGAAGATAATGTGACACTAATAGAACATCATTGAGAAGCCCAACAAGAGTTAATGGTCCAACCTCTTTCAAGTAGAAGTCAAAGTGAAAGATTAATGTAATGTATGAGAAGTCTTCAAGTTCTATATAAAGTATATGAATGACAAGATAATCTCATATTATTTTATTTGTTTGTTGATTGTGAACAAATGAATGGATGATGAGATCAAGCACATCAAAAAGAATGACATATGGGAACTTGTTTCACTGCCCAAAGAACCCAAGATAATCTGTCAAATGGATAAACAAAATAAAGCAAAATGCTAAAGGAGAGAATGTAAGACATAAGCAAGCCTAGTTACAAAAGATTATAGTCAAAATATTGGGATTAATTTAATGATGAGGTATTTGTTCTAAATGTTTGGTTGGAAACAATAATATTGATCATTTCTTTGGCAATTTAAAACAAATGGAAGACATCACTTCAAAATAAAATAAACATTTCTAAATGGAGTTCTTGTAGAGAGAGTCTATATTTTGCAACCATTTTGCAATGAAATAAAAGATCATGAAGCCAGATATTGAAGAAGACTTCTTAAATATAAAATTGAAGAAGACTTGTAATGGTTTAAAACAAGTACTAAGTGCATGGAATAACCAAATTGACAAATATTTCCAAATGAATAACTTTAAAACATGTTCCTATGAGTAGAGTAGAATTATGTTGGCCTGTCTAACTAGGATCTCTTCTATGGATCATAGGGGGTGTGGTAGTTCTAAAAGGAGAAGCATGAAAGATTATTTTTTAAGAATACTTATTATAAAAAACAAAGCATTTCCACTATTCTTGCTAAAGTCCATATCTGAAAAAGTGACATATACATTTAGTAGTTATTGATCGCATTATAGTCACTGACATAGAGGTCCTCATAGTGTTTCTCACTAGAATAATTCTCATCATTGAAGAGTAATATTCCAACCGCCTCTTTGAATCATTAGAAGAAGTAACATGGTTTATAGGTATCAAGAGTCATCAAATCTTTAGCAATTAATTCTTCTTCATTTATAATTACATATATTTTTGGTGCTTATATTATAAGATTGCCAATGATAAAATCACTATAGGTCTTGGCTATAATAATATTTGCTTCTTTGGAGACATTTAATAAAATTGGTAATGATAATATGAATTTTCGAATCCTTATTCTTCCCATTTGTTTCTTTTTAACATTAGGAAGAACTACTACATACTCAGTAACTATTGATTCCTACTTAATTAGTGAAGAGTAATATTATTCTAACAAATTATTCTTAATTGGCTAAGTTAAAAACTTATAAAACAAAATACGAACAAAGTTTGTTAACAAGATTTATGGTGTGTGGTAGTTTTAAAAATTTTTAGAATGCTTCCTACTAAACATATTAGTAGGATCTCATTTCATCTGAATCAAACAAATACATGAGGATCCTCCATGACAATGACAAATGATATATTTTAATAGTATTTGATAATTCTTTGTATTTTAAATGGTTATGCTTATTTAAAGAGAGGTTACAATAAAATTTCACCATTTCCAATGTTTTTCATAAAACAATAAAATTCAATTTGAATATGGAAATAGGATCTCGAGCAATGACATTGCTTTTAAATATACATTATTGTTGTTTACTTCGTTGTGTTTGGAACATGTGATAATACATCAGAGATTATTTATGTAGTTGATATTACAAGGACACTTCTAATACATAAGAATATTTCTATTTTCTTGGGGTTACACAATTTTAACTATAAATTGCTTGATTAAGAAACTAGTTACCCACCTAGAGTGTTTGGAGGTGTGTGTTTCATTTATGACATTTCTCTAGTAAGAGAGATGATAATTTCCTATGAGGTCCTACATTTTTATTTGTTATTTTAGAACACAATAATGAGACAAATATGGCCACTAGTATGGAACGTAATTATTAGTTTTAATGGTACTTTATTGAAATTATTCTTAAGAATTCATATGTTCTGAATTGTCTTGTGGGTCTTTCATGAATTCTTTCTATTTCATGTCATGTTGGACTCCCAATAAAAACTCACATAGATCGTGATTCTTTTCCATTAGGTACCCTTTAGATTCTAGAATGTGCTCACTGGCATTCTCATAGAATGCAGAATGTAAACTTTATTAGGGTAAGAAGACTTTTCATTAGGAGGCACATCTTTTTAGAGGGTGAAGTGCCCCTTTCTTGTGCTTGAGTTAAGTGATTGTGAAGATGATTCACATCATCTTAGGAGAACCTGTTATGTTTTTGTGATTAAATGACTAAAATGCTTTATTTTTGTGTTTTCATTAGACACACCTATCCTGGATATTTGTCACTTCACTACTACTCGAAGCTAGTCGATTCAATTGGAAACACAACCAATTTTGTTCTCTAAGAAGTCGAGACATCGAGGCACTCAGTATTCTCTATTTCATCATGTATTATTTCCCTCTTATCTTTTTTTTTCTTCAATTTGACTTTTCTTTATTATCTTGATTAGTTTAGGATACCTAAGACTAATTCAAAGGTGCTATTTCATTCAAGATTTAGATCATCCATGTTGCATAGAATACTATACTTACACTCCAATAAGACAAGAGAACTAATTTATCACCCTTCAAGAAAACATTTTCAAGTGGGTATTCTATGTGAAAACTAATCTTGAATAGAAAGTAAATCAATGTAATTCTCACCCTCACTTGGTGTCAAAAGGATTTACATGGCCATATGAAGCAAACATCGTGATGCTTTTTATTCATTGACCAAAATAATTTGTGTTGTCTCTTTTCTTCCAAGCAACTTGTCACATTTGGGATATTAGTAGGATTTGTAGAATGGTTTTGTTCATAGAGATCTTGGGGGGAATATTTATATGAGACAACTACTAAGTTTTCATATTCAAGAAAAGATGTTTGGTGTTGATGAGTTAAAAAAAAATCACTTATAAGCTAAAATAATTGCAAGAGTAAGGTTTTGATAAATTCTTTATTATTATTATTATTATTAATTTTTGACATCAAAGTATATTTTTGACTATTTCCAATTTTGACCAAGTGTGAATGAGATGTATAAAACATGTTTTAGTATGTGTTGAATGTATTATTATTATTATTATTATTATTATTATTATTATTATTATTACTATTATTATTATTACTATTATTATTATTATTACTATTATTATTATTACTACTATTATTATTATTATTATTACTATTATTATTATTTTTATTATTACTATTATTATTATTACTATTATTATTATTACTAGTATTATTACTATTACTATTATTATTATTATTATTATTACTATTACTATTATTATTACTATTACTATTATTATTACTATTACTACTATTATTACTATTATTATTACTATTATTATTATTATTACTATTATTACTATTATTAATATTATTATTACTATTATTATTACTATTATTATTATTATTATTATTATTATTATTATTATTAGTATCTTAACATATATTTGACCGTCACTTGATTAATTATATCACCACCTATAAGTTCAAATTCATGAAATTATTTGCATGCTCTACAATGTGAAGAAAATATCAAGCCTTGATTTATCAGAGTTTCTGAAAATTTAGATATTTTGATTCCGATTAGATTTTATTAGGCACTAACTAAAGTAAAATTGTTTCTAGATGTAATATAGAAGGAAAATACATAGCAATGACCATGTTCTATACGATAAAACTAGAAGATACATGAGGATTTTATCATCAATCAAAATTTAAAAGTTTTGATTGCAAAGCAAGATGAGAAACAACCAAATAGGCACTCATCCAAAGAGTCCAAGCCCAATTCTAGTGAAGTTAGCCAACAAGGCCTAATTGTTTTTTGTTTGGAAAGAATAATTTTGGTGAACTCAATTGAAGCATTAGTATCCACTCAAAAGAGTACAACTATATGCGTAAGCAAAGATTCATGAATTAGCAGAAGCAGGTACGTCGACAAATTTATGCACTATTTTAATTTCTTGTAATATTGCAAATACAATGGAAGATCGTGACAATCATCTCATTCAATCATACTATGAAGAAATTAAATTCTTAAACAAAATATATGAGAAGTGAGCCATGGCTTGGATCACCCATCTAGAATATGATGCCACAATCATATTATGACGACGAGGGCTTGCTCGACATTAGAAACTTATATGCATATCTTATTGATTCGAACACATCTAATTTATAGGTTTTATTGGGTATGAATCAGTCAACAAAATTCTATGTTACGGAGAGGTTGTGCTAAAAGATGCCACAAATCAAAAATATGAATATTAAACATTGATCTGTTATTATAATATGGGGGTAGGTGAAAATCACCTTGCCCACATTGGAAAATTGTTTGGAGATTTCCAAACTTTTTCCTATATAAAGGACTTTTCTATTTCTTTGAAATTTATTCCCATGTATTCAAATTTCTCATTTTCTTTTGAATGTATTTTATTTCCTGATGTAATTTATTGCTTTACTTTTGAATTTTCTATCTTTCAAATTATTGCGGGTTCAGTTTTATTTTATAACAGCTGTATCAGAGGAGGTTAATTAGTAACTTTTGTAGTTAGTGCATTTCAGAAAAGTTCTGTCAAAAGGGCGATAAGAGCCTCAAGGTTTGTGGTTTTTAAGAGGGTAATTGCGCCCCTCCACTTACCTGAACTTTTTTAGTGTAATAACACAAATTATTATTATTATTCTCGGTTACTGTTCACTGTAAATGTGAAACATGGCAGCAAAATTTGAAATAGAAAAATTAAATGGAAGTAATTTTTCATTGTGGAAAATGAAAATTAAGGCAATTTTGAGGAAGGATAATTGCTTAGATGCAATTGGAAAAAGGCTCACCGAAATTCCTGACGACAAGTGGAATGAGATGGATAATAATACAGTAGCTGACATACATTTGGCACTTGCTGATGGAGTATTATCGAGTGTGCCAGAAAAGAATACGGCAAAAGAAATTTGGGATACTCTCACAAGGTTGTACGAGGCAAAGTCACTTCACAACAAGATCTTCTTAAAAAGAAGACTGTACACTTTACGAATGATGGAATCTGTTATGGTAACTGATCATATCAACACTCTGAATACTTTATTTTCACAACTTACTACGTTGGGTCATAAGATAGAAGAAGTTGAATGTGCTGAGATTTTACTTCGGAGTTTACCTGATTCATATGATCAACTCGTCATCAATCTAATGAATGGTGCATTGACTGATAGTTTAATTTTTAATAATATTGCCTCTGCCATCTTAGAATAAGAAAATAGACGTAAAAACAAAGATGATAGATATGTAAATGCACAACAAATAGATGCTTTGACGATGATACGAGGGAGATCAACGGAGCATGGCCCTAGTGGGAGTCAGAATTATGGTAGATCAAAATCTCGAAGTAAGAAAAATATTAAATGTTATAACTGTGGTAAGAAATGAGACTTAAAAAGAGATTGTTGGTTTAAGAAAAGAAATATAGATGATGAGTTATCTAAGACACAAGGGAATGTTGCAAGCATCAATGATGAAGATAGTATTTTGTATAGTGAGGCAACAACAATAGTTGAAAGTAAAAAACAGTTTAGTGATGTATGGTTGCTAGACTCAGGAGCATCGTGACATATGACTTCTCAGAGAGATTGGTTTTAAAAATATGAACCAATCTCAGGTGGGTCAGTGCACATAGGTGATGATCATACTTTGAAATTTATTGGTGTGAGTACTATCAAAATTAAAATGTTTGATGGTATGATTCGTACCATTCAAGATGTACGACATGTGATTGACTTGAAGAAAAATCTATTGTCTTTGGGACAAATAGATAGTCTTGGATGCAAAACTCATATTGAAAATGGGATGATAAAAATTGTGAGAGGTTCACTCGTGGTAATGAAGGGAGAAAAGATCACGGCAAATTTATTCATACTTAAAGGAGAAACAGTACAGGAAGCAAATGCATGTGTTGCATCAATTACTAAGGAAGAAGAATCAACAATGATATGACATCTTAAACTATGTCACATGTCAGAACAAGGTTTGAAGATTCTCTCTAATAAAAAGTTACTTCCGGGGCTCAAAACAGTAAATTTACTTTTTTGTGAGCATTGTGTTACTAGTAAGCAGAATAGATTGACATTTAAAAGATCAAATATAAGAAGTAAAAATATGCTAGACTTGATATATTCTGATGTATGGGAATCACCTGAAATATCTTATGGAGGAGCAAAGTATTTTGTATCCTTCATTGATGATTATTCAAGGAGATGTTGGGTATATCCAATCAAGAAAAAGTCAGATGTATTTTTAACTTTTAAAGAATTCAAAGCATGGGTGGAACTTGAATATGGGAAAAGAATTAAGTGTTTGCGGACAGATAATGGAAGTGAGTATACAGTTAGTGAATTTCTTGTTTTTTGTAAGCAAGAAGGTATCAAACGACAGTTCACAGTCACATACACGCCACAACAAAATAGAGTAGCAGAACGGTTGAACAGAACTCTTGCAGAAAGAATGAGAGCAATGTTAACAACTACAAGACTACCCAAGTCCTTTTGGGCGGAAGCAGCAAAAACTGCATGCTATGTGATAAATCGATCGCCATCAACATCGATTGATTTGAAGATACCGATGGAGATGTGGACGGGTAAGCCAGTAGACTACTCTACTTTACATTATTTTGGATGTCCTGCATATGTAATGTACAACACCCAAGAAAGAGCAAAGCTGGATCCAAAATCCAGAAAATGCATATTCTTAGGGTATGCTGAAGGAGTAAAGGGGGTATCGCTTGTGGGAACCCACTGACCACAAGGTAATTATCAGCAGCGATGTAATTTTTAAAGAAAAAATTGAAGATTATAGCACATTTAAAGAAGTTTCAAAAACTACCATTGTTCTTATAGAAAATGATCATATACAAGATGTTCCAAAGTCAATGGAGAAAGAATTAGAGCATGAAGCACAAGAACAAGTCGTGTTTGAGGCTCAAGGGGTTAGTCGGCCAATTCATAATAAAAGACCGCCAGCTTGGCATTCGGAGTATGTTACGGAGAGCAACATTGCATATTGTCTCCTAACAGAAGATGGAGAACCTTCCACATTTCAAGAAGCTTCAAATAATTCAGATGCATCTCTGTGGATGACAGCAATGGTGGAAGAAATTGAAGCTCTACACAAGAACAAGACTTGGAAGCTAGTACCGTTACCAATCGGAAGAAAAGTTATTGACAACAAATGAGTTTACAAGATAAAGCGGGATAACAATGATCAAGTAGAACAGTATCGTGCAAGATTGGTGATAAAGGGGTATGCTCAAAAAGAAGGTATTGACTTCAATGAAATTTTTTCTCTGGTGGTTCGTCTTACAACAATTAGAGTAGTAATGACTCTATGTGCTACACTTGATTTTCATTTGGAGCAGTTAGATGTTAAAACTACTTTTCTTCATGGAGAAATTGAAGAAGAAATTTATATGTTCCAGCCAGAAGGATTTGTTGAAATTGGTAATGAGAACTTGGTTTGTAAGTTGAACAAATCTCTATAAGATTTGAAACAAGCACCGAGGTGTTGGTATAAGAGATTTGATTCCTTCATCATGAGCCTTGGATATAATAGACTCAGTTCAGACCATTGTACATACTACAAAAGATTTGAAGAAAATGATTTAATCATTTTACTATTATATGTGGATGACATGTTGGTAGTAGGCCCAAACAAATGTCGAATCTAAGAATTGAAGGCACAATTGGCTAGGGAATTTAATATGAATGACTTGGGACTAGCAAACAAGATTCTAGGGATGCAGATTTACCGAGATAGAAATAATAAGAAGATTTCGCTTTCTCAACAAAATTATTTTAACAAAATCTTGTGTCGCTTCAACATGCAAGATAGTAAGCCAATTTCTACCCATCTTCCTGTTAATTTCAAATTATCCTCAAGTATGTGTCCTAGCTCGGAAGAAGAGAGGATGAAGATGTCTCGAGTACCGTATGCATCAGTAGTGGGAAGTTTAATGTTTGCAAAGATTTGTACAAGACCAGATATTACACAAGCAGTGGGAGTTGTTAGTCGATTCATGACAAATCCGGGCTTAGAACATTGGAGTACTGTGAAGAGGATTTTCAGATATCTGAAAGGAACCTCAAATACTACAATATGCTATGGAAGTTCAGATCTTATTGTCAGAGGTTATGTTGATGCAGACTATGCTGGAAATGTTAATAATAGCAAGTCTACAACAGGTTATGTTTTTTCTCTTGCTGGAGGAGCTGTAAGTTGGGTTTCGAAATTGCAGCCTATTGTATCTACTTCTACGACAGAAGCAGAATATGTTGCAGCTACACAAGCCAGTAAAGAAGCAATCTGGTTTCAAATATTGTTGGAAGAGCTTGGATATAAACAAAATAAGGTTACTTTATTTTGTGATAGTCAAAGTGCTCTACACTTAGCAAGAAATCCAGTATTTCACTCCAAGACAAAACACATCAGGGTATAATATCATTTTGTACGAGAGAAAGTAGAAGGAGGAAGTGTGGATTTGCAAAAGATTGATACCGAAGAAAACATAGCGGATGTTTTAACCAAACCGATCATCAATGATAAGTTTGAATGGTGTAGAACTTCATGTGGCTTAACAAGATTAGAAGCAAGTATTGACAAGCAAAGAAAGTAATTTTCAAGTGGGAGAATGTTATTTTAATATGGGGGTAGGTAAAAATCACATTGCCCACATTGGAAAATTGTTTGGAGATTTTCAAACTTTTTCCTATATAAAAGACTTTTCTATTTCTTTGAAATTTATTCCCATGTATTCCAATTTCTCATTTTCTTTTGAATGTATTTTATTTCCTAATATAATTTATTACTTTACTTTTGAATTTTATATCTTTCAAATTATTACGGGTTTAGTTTTATTTTATAACATGATCTCTCAACACTAGGCTTGGGAGATTTAAATTGCATTTGTTTTCGTCTCCTCGCCGTATCTCCTCAAACCCAACTCATGCTATGCCTTGGCTCATACACAAACCTTGAGGCCATGTGGTCTAAGTAGACAAGGCCCCCCGTCCAAACCACATGATAGGTAAATCGTCAAACACCCCGAGAACATATACGACATTCATAGAGATCAAAACTTATGTCCCTGGAATTAGAGTATCCATGCTTGTTGAATGTCACCAAACATATTTAACACTGATTTTAGCCTTTTTTTTTTTTAAAGCTAGATGTTACAATTTTAAATGGATCACCTTGGATCTTGCTGAGTTTTCTACAATCATGTAAAAAATCATCATGCTTGACCACACTATTTGAAACACAAAATGAGGTTTTTTCTTCATTAGAGTGATTCGCCCAGGGATAATTCATCACGAATGCGTCTAACCTTAGCCAATTTTTCTCAAACTTGCCACTACAGTACCAAGTGAATGTAGCACCTATGAATCCCACTTACACTATAGCCTACTAGGCTCAATGATCAGGTGAAGTTCTGATGCTTGGTTTAACAAACAGAAAATAAAACAAAAAAAAAAACCAAAAAAAAAACAAAAAAAAAAAACCAAAAATAAAAAAAAAAACTAGTCTATATTGCTTAGCATAATAGATAGGCATTGATTTAAGAAATGGACTGCAAATTTACAAACAAATGTCCTCGTGCAAATCATACAAGCAACGTATCATTTTTTATGTAAACAACTTCAAAAAAGCATGTTGATCATATTACACTCAACTTCTAAAAATCGTAATGCACTAACATTTACCAGTACTACTACAAGAAAAAGGCATCCATTCCAGAAAATTCTCATTAATTTCACTTCACTTTCAGAAAATTCTCAATTTGGAACATATTACAACAAAACTCTTAAAAATTACCATAATTTTTGAAAACAAATGTACACTTTCTCTTCTCCTAAGAAGTACAACTCCGCCTGAGACCTACCCATAAATAGAATCTGAATGTAATGCAGCTCAGCATAGTGATCAGAAAACACATGCACGCACGCACACACGCACGCACACACACACACACACACACACACACACACACGCACGCACACACACACACACGCACGCACACACACACACACACACGCACGCACGCACACACACACACACACACGCACGCACACACACACACACACACACACACACACACGCACGCACGCACACAAGCAACCAAAAATGGCATTAAAATCTCAGCCAAATGGGGAAGAAACAGGGCCAGAAAGCACATCCGATCTTTTAATGCTTCCCATACCGCATATGATACAACCAGGTGCGGATAATGCAGAAAACTTTGAACCACATAGATCACAGGCATCATATCCTATGGTGGACAGGCGGCTGAGGGTGGCAGCACAGAAATGTGTTGGATCTTCAGGCAGATCCATGGACCTATTAGCTGAACCTCTTTGAACACACATATCACTCAGGCTCTTGAGTTCATCTTGCTTACTAATAGGTGCTTTGGTGAGGAGGAGCTCCAGCATCTGTTTGGCATACCCATAGTTCTGTACTTCCATGTTCCGCTTAATTGCAGTTCTGATACAGTTCATCCTGTGCTTTGCTAAAAGTGCCAATGAAGCAAGGTGCCGTGAGAGCCTGGCAATCTCATCTTTTGCACTAATGGCATTTGGGCCTTGAACTTTAAGAAGCCGTGAAATTTCCTGTTTCAGGAGTTTTGCAAGTGTTATAAAATATTGTTTTGCATGTTGCTTTAAGCAGCAGCTGGTTTTGTAAAATGGGATAAAGGTACAACACTCCATTTTATTGTCAAGGAGACTCACTAGGGTTTATTGCAGTTTGTAATATGTCTGTTTTATTGCATTATGAATGAGAGAACACCTAACATATAAGGTCTTCACTAATACATTTCATTCGACTCCATTTTTTCCACATGGAGTTTTGATTTTCTATATGATATTAGAGCCAAATCCTATTTAAAGAAAAGAAACCCTAAGGCCCCCCAGAGATGGAAATTAAGGCGTGCACTATACCAGTATAGTACACAAACATGTAACATTACACGTGTGTGCATAATTTCCATTAGACAGTAGGCATACAGAAGTCTGCTTCCGTCGAAACATCCACCATGTGCGACACAAATCAATGCTCGCCATATTGACCTGCATAGTACACCGTGTGTGCAGTGAGGGTGTTCCGTATGAGTGTGTGTAACAGGAGGCTATCATGTGTTGGCGCATAGTGGTACAATATAGGTATGCAGTGATGCAGTGGTGCAGTGTTGGTGCACAGTTGGTGCAGCATTGGTGTGCAGTGGTTCAGTGTGGGTGCACAGTGGATGTAGTGTTAGTGAAATGTGTGCAGTGTATGAGTTACACTGCACACAATCAAGTCCTATGTGATCAGGAATTTTCTGTCTGGCCCGAGTTACACTGCAGTGTACGAGAGATATTCAGCACACATTGATAACCGAGTACCAGTTATTATATAGACAAAAATATGAGTGTCTATTCAATGCACATACTAATATAGGACGAACCACAGCAAAGAGAGCTCATATATTTATTAATTGTATTATTATAACAAACAATTAATAAATACATATCAAGTACTAAAATCATTCAAGAGTTCTCATAAAATTCTCTCTCTGCAACCCTTGTTCAATAAGAATACATAGAATCCATTCTTAGTAAGATAGCAACTCACCCAACAACAATTTTTAGGTACTACTAGTCTTGTGACTCATCTTCCTACTTCATATTTCTGCACTATATACCCAATAATCAACAGTCAAATTTTAGATAATTATTTCCTTTTTATTATTTTTTAAATTATTTATTGAAAATTATATAAACATAAATATTATAATTTTGCAATTTTATGTTTATTTTTTATTTATTGATATTCTTTTATAAATTTTTGATAAGAACATTCAATATGTGAGCAGACACAATCATTTTTTTTTATTATATAAGAATAATATTTATATTGATTATTGAATTATTATTGAGTGAATATTGATTATATTTTATTTTATTGTGGCCCTTAAATGTCAACTTGGTATGAAAGCCAACCTCAGTGAAAATTTGACCTTAAGCATGTGTGTGAGTGTGTGTGTGTGTGTAAGTATTTACAAATACTTGAAAAACAATTCGCATGCACTATACCAGCATAGTGCACATGCATAATCTATAAGAAGAAAAAAAGGAAACAACAAATAGAATTAATTAAAGGCGAGCAAGTGTTCTTAGGCACGTCTTTTTGTTTTGTGCAGGTACATGCATTTTCTTAGTTGCATGCACATGTAGCAGTTTGCACAGTAAAAGTAGAAAGCACAAATGATAAGCAAGGCAATAGGGACAACACACGATTATGTGCAAAATCCATGCTCTAAAAATTATAGTTTCAAGATAATTTCTTTGATTTTGTGACTCAATTTTTTTGTAGGATCATGAGACTAATGAATACTTTATTAAGAATTGAGCAGAATAGATTATATGATCTCACTTTGATGGTAAAATCTTCTTCAAGATGTTTGAGAGTACTGAACCTTTTACTTGTGCATTCTCAACTTTATTATTCATCTTTGATTAGGTTAAAAATACTTTACCAAAGTCTTAAGAGTATTTTGACCATAATATGTGAAACATATATGTTAGAAAAACCTACTAGAAATTCCTATCATACTCCTCAATTTGACTTAAGCAGAGACTCATTCGATCTGATATATACATATGAATAAGAACCTAATAGAGATATAACTAGAGATATTTAAGTATTATTGATAACTATATGTGATATGCATAAAAGAACTAATAAATAACTGATTAAGAATACTTGAAAACTACTACTTAAAAAGAATGTTCTGATATATTTTTAAAGATACGATTTTAAACACAATTTAATTTATCAATCAAATACACTCTCTATTATTTCTTAATGTATACCCTTTTAGATACTACATTTTAAAGAGAGTCTATTTAGATTACCTCTTAGAACTTTTGGATATGCTTGCATTCTCATTGATCACTTTCCATGACAAGACATGTTGGCATCTATGATTTTCAGATAATTTTTTCAGATGCTATAATATCCAAATAGGATACAAGTATTTTTTATTGATTACTAGTAGAATTTTAATGAATACAAATATTATTATTTTTAATTAAAACTCATTTTTTAACAAGCTAAGAAAGAATATGAATTCGCATCTTACCCCTAAATTTATTACTATTTCTCTCTAACAGTAGCCCTACTAGACCACTATTTAAAGAGTTACTCATCAATTACATATGAGAATATTGATACATAATATTAATGTTTTAAAGGTGTTTTTTTAATCCTTGAGCTCCACGTTGGAGCTCCTTGAAGCTCCACCGTGCAGCTCCAACGAGCTCCATCAAGCTCCACAATGGAGCTCTATGGAGCTCCATCAAGCTTTTTGTGGAGCATAGGAGAGGGGCGAGGGGAGAGGGAGAGGAGCAATGGCAAGGGAGAGGAGCAATGACAAAGGCAAATTAAAAAATTTTATTTAATAAATTATAAAATTTATTAAAATTTAATAATAGTATTAATTAATAAATAATATTAAATTAATAAAATATATTAAATTAAAAATAAAATAAAAGTAGATAATTTAATAAATTTAAATTTTAAATTTATTAAAATTTAAAATAATATTTTAATTTGATAATTTGATAAAATTATCAAATAATAAATAATATTAATTATAAAATATTCTATATTATTTATTAATTTATATTTTTATTTATGTTATTTTATTTTATTAATTATAGATTGTGATGCTTAAAAAATTTATGTCTTAATATCTTGAGGTTTACCCCTCAATGTCTCAAGGCTTACGCCTTACCTCACGAACACAAAAATACTTCATCTTACACTTTTGCCTTTTAAAACTTTGCTTAATATGATAATACTTACATAAAATTATAATATTTACTAATAAATTCAAATCATATTAAGATTGAAGAGAATAAGATTTTCTAATTTGGAAAATCTCATTTATACCCAAATGATACAGTAGTCAAATATTTTTCACTAATACAAACTCATACTGAGTCGGTAACTAATAGACTTGATTATCAAAGACTTAAAGTATATGACAAGAGAAATCTGCATATTTAGTTTGCTCAGACAAGAGATAAGCCTACTAAATAGCCGCATGATCTTAGAGGTAATACCTATGATTTTGATCATCCAATCACTTTCAAAGAGGGATAGAGAAGCAATACTTAACACACGATCTCAGAGGTATTTTTGTACTCAGTTTTTTTTTTATTTTTATTATTTATCTTAATGATACCAAGATATCTAAACTTCCTAAGATATTTTATCATCCAAAATGATGTTACTTTCACTTTCCAAAAGTAGTATAGTGACCTTCAAAAAATTCTATTGTTAGTTATAGTTAGGATATTCACTATAAAACAGGTCAAGATAAAAAGATTATCTACTTAAAGCGAGATTAGTAGCAATGAGATTTACCCAAAATTTTAGTGTGAACTACCAGAATACTTAATCGCTATTAGCCAATATGATTTTAGTACAAAATCTTATTTCTTTTATAGTATCTCACAATTAGAAAATATAACAATTAGACATTAAGAATATATTTTTTCATCATGATCTTGAAAAAAATTTATATAAAATAACTATTTGAACTTTGAACAATACTATCAAATATAATTTGTAGATTGGGAACGATAAGTTATATCATGAGAGAGCTGCACATCTAACATGCTCATATTACCTTAAAGTGAGAGATTTAAAGATAAAAAAATTTATCATATTTTTCGAAATGGACAAGAACTTACAAATGATACCTATGATCTTGATCATCCTATCACTCTCCGAAAGGGGCATAAGAGTAATACTCAATACTCAATCTTATAGGAATTATCATATTCTCACTTTCTACTTTTTATTTCTTTTATTACTTCTCATAATGAAATTATGATATCTAAATTTTCTTTTAAAATATTATCTCATCCAGACTTATGCCAGACCATTATGAAAGGAATGCATTGCCAACACGCTAATATAACTTGAAATAGTATTAAGACTTTCGAAAAAATTTATTATTAATAACAACTAGTTTATTCACTATAAATATATGTCTAAATGAAAAGATATATTATCTTAAAACAAGACTTATATATATATATATTGCTAAAATATTTATTTTATAGTATTGACAAAATAAAAACTACATGGGTTTTGAGTAATACTATCATTTGCAATTTGTAGATTGCGAATAAAAATTTATGACAAAATAATCACTAAAAGCCTAGTTTATGAGATTTTTACAGTCAATTACTTCATTTGGATTATATATGTGTGTATATATATATATATATTACTAATTTTATATTATTCTTCTAAAGGCATTCTGATTGCAAGATGATTTTGCTAATAATCTACGTGAATAATATTTTGAGAGTTAATAAGTTATAGATCACTCAACTCGAGATAACTTATACTTCAGAGAATGATCATTTGGATTATACTTAGAGGTGTCAACAAGGTCAAGCTGGTCCAGCCCGGCATGAGGCACGGCACGGTTCGGCCGTGCCTGTCCACGGCACGAACCATGCCGTGTCGTGGATGGCCCATTGGCATAGTACCTCAGCACGAGCTGACAAACCATCCTAGTGGTAGAATTTGAGCTCGACGGGCGAGGCTCGCCAAGCTCCAAAAGTGAAAAAGATTCACAGCGGCACGGTGGTGCCCCGCCAAAACCTTAATTTTTTTTTAAAATTAAGATTTTTGGCCCAACCCCTAATCGAGCTAAATTGGGTAGATGTGTCAACGAGCCGGGCTGACCCGTTTTTTTTTTGAGCACGGCATGCTTTCGTGCCGGGCCAAACCAGGACCACAAGTCAGGTCCAATCAGACCCAACCCACGGACTTTTTTGCGGGAGGGGCGAAGCGAGGGGGACAAGGGACAACCCCGTGCCGGTGTGCCGTGCCACGAGCACCGAACCGTGCCGGGCCAGGCACTGCACGACACGGCACGGCACTACTCGTGCCTTACCTGGGCACGAGATTTTCCCGTGCCGTGCCAGCCCGGCCCAGTCCGGTTGATACCTCTAAAATCGGGCCAAACCCTGCCGATTCGTTCCCAGGGCCCAACTGGGCTGACCTCCACAGAATCTTGCCGGGCCAGGCACGACATAATACAGTAACCATGTCGTGCCTGGCCCGGCACGGTAGCATGATCAGGCCGGCTAAAACCATTCCGTCTCGGCCCAGCAAGACCCATTTGACACCTCTAATTATACTCCAGCAAATACTCATTTTGATATAATAATGACCTTATCCTAAATCTTCTCCATGAAGAAGTAGTTTACTTTTGAGTGTTTTGTCTACTCGTAAAATACTATATTGATGATTAAATATCTAACTATCTGATTTTCATAATAAATATTTATAATAAGTGAGGATAATTGATATTCGATCTCTACGAGTAAATACCAATTTCAAAATATCTCAAATAAATATTACTATCGGCCTAAATACTATATTTGTACTAGATGTCAAAATAAATATTTATTTATTACTTTTATAAGATACAATATTAACTCTAAGAAAAATATAAAATCATATCATATGCTTCATCTCAGCACAAACTAATGCCCAACTCTAATTTAAAAACCTAACAAACTACAAATGCTTATCATTAATGAATATGATCTTGAATCTTTGAGGATTCTTTGCATACCTCAGTATGCGACAAGCTATATCTGTGTGAATCTGCCAAAAAAAAAATTCAATAATAAATTTAAATATACTAATTATATATATTATATCTTATAAAAAATAGTCATATATCATATGACTAACTATACTGACTTTTCACATGCCATACCGTGTCGACAAGGTGCAAGGAAAGGAGGGCTTGCACTGCATGGCCCAATGGTTTGGCTGCATAACCGATGTGTGCCAAGCCATGCCGAGCTGGTGTTGGGTCTAAGTCAAAATTCAGCACGAGCGGGGACAGCCATGATATTCTATTGAAAAAAATTGTGTGAGCAACAATGAGGCAATAATAGGAGCAGCCTATGATACCCTATTGAAATAATTTTGTGTGATCAAGAAACAATCATAGGCTGCTCAAACAAGAATGATTCTCAATCCCTGATTTCTTCTCCAAGCTTCCAAGAATTTAGAGTATATAACCATGAATAATTTGTTAAGTAAATCAAAATAAATCCCAATGTCTGACAATGGACTTATTTCAGATCCAAAAATGTCCAAGTTGACAAGCACCTTGTTCAATATGATTGTTTAGACAAATGATTTTGTTTCAAATTTCTCTTTGGCAAATAGTTTGGAAGTTGACAGTTCAATATTTCGGATAATAACAGTCACGCTTGAAATATGGGAATAAACTACCTGTGCCTTACTAGAAATTACATAGCTATAGCTTGGTGTTGGGGGAAAGACTCTGCTGGAGCAGGAGAAAGGTAGCTGGGTTGATTAAGTAATTAGAGAAACCTAGGCAGCATACCCTTGATCAGCAACCAAGTTCCAGCCAAAAAAACTGCGCTGCTGTTGGTCCAGCAGGAATAACAGCTTTAGGTTTTTCATCCAACAAAAATCTTCCATTAGTAATAGGTGGTGTACATTGAGATGTATCCAAGTCACACACTGAACACATCCAAACTGGACAGTACTTCATTTGGTGGAAGAGGGGTGGGGTGCAAATTGGCTACTAGTTGGGTGGGTATTAGAACCCACAAGCAAAATACATCCATAATGAAAATGTACTAATTTACTGAAAGAGTTTCTAGTCCAAAATTACCTTGACATATGGAATGAACAGTCAAAGAAAAACCCGAAGATCTAAGAATCTCACTGATAACTTTTGAGCAATAGGGGTAACCCGCCCCTATTGTATATTTCTAATATATTCAACAATGAAACAAATTGAAACTCTTCATTTTTTTTTTTCCAAAATAAGTAATATGATAGTCTCTGTGGCTAAAAAAACTTGTATTGAGTGACACTCCCTTGTATCATTCAAAAGACATTGTAACATTGTGATAATTAGAGAGTTGTGTGTTAAGGCCAATATCAATATACAGGAGCTTGCCTCAACTAAAATTTTTTAGACTATCTATTATGTTAGTTATGCTTTTTAATAAAGATACAATAAAGTTGAATATTTTATTCAACATATCATCATTATATGATGAGTCAAGTGCTATTATCCTCATTATTCCGCAAATACAAATAACAACACATACTTAGATATTAATATTCAGATAATTAAAAATTCTATTTGATTTCAATGATAATTTTAATTAAACAAGTATATTTTGTATTAGTATTTCATGATGTCATAATTATTTGAGGCATATGAAACACTAAAATAAAAAAACTATTTGGGGACTTTAGGTGTAAGATGTAATTAAAAAGCAAACTTTTTTTGTGAGACATATTTTACCTTATATATATATATATTTCACTATATATTATCTACCATTTTTATCTATTGAGAAATACAATTAAGTAAGATATATCAAAAATAAAAATCATACAAGATTAATATTTCTTATTAACACAAGTATTCAAAATTTTAAAATAAAAGAATAAACTTATAATAATCTAATACACACACATGTACATATATATGTGAACACATACATATATGTATATAAATACAAGTATACATGTATATGTATATATATGTATATAGATATATAAAGACAAATTATATTTCAATATATTAAATATAAAATATTAATATATTCACAATTTTAAAAATTAAAAATCAAAAACCTCACTTCAAATTAATTTTTTTATTAAATAAAGTAGCTGAACAAAATTTTTTGGACACTCAAGCTCGAACAAGCTTTTGCACATGAGCTAGCAAGCTTGTTCTTGAATTTTTGGTGTCTCGTGTGCCTAAGCTAGGATTTCTCTGGTGTCTCATCCACTTGAAATCCTTGAGCATCTAGGCTAGGATTTTTGGCACCTCATGCAGTCATGCACCTTTCAAAAATCCTTGAACCTTTCCTGAAATAAGGCACTTTTGCATGTTGCATCATGACACCTGAGGTATGTCTTTAATAACTATGCATGATACTTTTCAACCTTTCTTATACTTTATTCAACATAGTTGAGAACAGATAGCAAATTTCCCTAACAAATGGTATAGTAATATGATAACTAGAAGTTTGAATATATAAAAAAAGTTAAATTGGGATAACTCAAATGAGTTGGATTTTCGTATCAACAATAAAAAGAAAAACAAAAAATAAAAAATTAAAAATTCGAACAACAAACTCCAACAAATCTCACCATAACCATTATATAATTTCAATTAAATCATTTTCATATATGAATAAATAAAATTAGTTATTTCCATTCCTTACTTTAATATGTAGTAACTTAATAGTTTTGATAAAGTAAATGCTTAAAATGAATTCAATAAAAAACATGATAAAATTTTTCAAATAAATATCCCTATATAATAACCAAAATTAATCGAAATAATCTACATTCTAACAACTTCCATTAAAAATATTAAAAACAAAAAAAATAATAAAAAAACTATAATAACCTCCATCAAATAAATGCTTACAAATCTGGTAAACTTTTTTAGCGGACAGTTCTAATATCCTCATTTTAAAATACTCCTAAGATTAAGATACAATATTCTCAACTTGACTAATAATAAGTGATCGAGATGAGAATACAAAAAAAAAAAAAGATTCAATATACTCAAATGTTTATAAAAAATTCATACAATCAAAGAGAGAAAATATAATCAATTATACTTAATCTTAAATGGAGTCTTCCATAGTGTCCCCGGATCTTACAAATAAATATCGGTAAAAATAAAAATAAAGTCAAATTTAAATTATCATTATTAAACTTGATAATTATAAAAAAAATAATTAATAAATAATAATATACAATCACAATACTCTCAATCAAACTAGTGCATACAAGTCCACAACACTTAACTTGAAGAAAATAAAGATAAACTAAAATCTCTTTTAAGACATTTATAAAGTTTTCTACTAGATACTCTACTATCTAAATGTATGTTATAATAATAATCTCATCCTGATCCATCTCTTGGAAAAGTACTATACCTCTATATGTATTGTTTGCTCGTAAAATATCAGATTATAAACTATATATATCTTACGACATGAATGTTATTATAAATAATAATAGAAGAGAGTGCAGAATCAATCTCTCAAGCAGATGTCACATCCAAAGCATATAAGTGACCACCACAATCACTTTGAACTTAGTCTTTATACTTGATTTCGAAATAGCTATCTACTTTTACTTTTTTAGGAGACAAGATATCTCGAAGAATAGTACAAAATCTTGTTCTATATCTCCTATCAATACATGTTAGTGCCTAGCATGAATATAAATACCCAATTAAGTGCAAGTATTCATAATATCTGAATAAGATTTTAAGTCCTGAAGACTTCTTTACAAACCTTAATATATGAAAAGGTATATCATATTTGATATGATCATAGTTAAATAATTAACATTACTAAGGACCTTACTATAAGTAGTAAAATCAACTAGAAAGATCATATCTGAAGTAAAATAAATTTCTAAATTAATAAAAATATATACTAGAATACAACACAAAATATTAGCTTTTGCAAGAGTATCAAATATTTATTTCATATTCAACAAATTAATATTTCTTGTAGAATAAGTCGCCTCTCAATAAAATATTTAAACCTTCTAAAAATCATTTAAAATTGTATCTAAAAATATTCATTGAGTTGAATGATTCTTAATTCATCTTCTTTAACAATTAGAATAAAATTCACATTGATAATTAACAAAATTATCATACCATTTAAATTCCTTTGAAAAAAGTATGGAAAATCAATAACATACATATGTAACCCAAACAAAATAATTACATATAAAAATCTCACTATTTAGGATATCGATGACTACTTCAAGCTTGATGTACTATGCCTTTGCTGACATGTGAGATAAGATTGAAAGTCCCTATTTAAAAAAGATTAACATGTAGGGATAATAAATACTGATATGTTTTTTTAATTGATATGACTGACATTATAGGATTGATATATCCTTAAAATAATGATACAATATTCTCAAATCGACAATTAATAGATAACATAACATAGAACGTACAAGTAACAAGTTCAAAATACTCATACATTTAGAAAGATGATCAAAATTGAGTTGTTTAAAAAGATAACTCACAGAAAATAAATTATATGATAATCAATAATAAGCATAATATAAGAAAATAATAAAAATTCAAAGTGAATAATATCATACCCAATGAATTTTGGCCATTTATTATTAATGACATTAATATTCTTTGTATAAGAATAAAACATAAAAAAAAAATACATTTACTAGTAATATGAATATTTTCTCTAATGTGATAATTCAACAATCTAAAATAAGTATACATATAAAATAATCAGTGACATATAAAAGAGGGAAGAATCTATTGCTACCTTAAAAAAAATTTATATATTCATTTCTAATAATTATCATGGTGAATAAACTCCAAGAGGACTCCTAGATGATCCTGATTAATAACTTGTCACTCTCATTACTTTTTAACGCTCTTTGTCAATTGTTTAGAAATAATAACTAATAATTGTTTCTGGTGCCTCATACCCTCTTGCATAATACTTTGAATTGAAACTATTTTCTAATTATCTCAACTACAATAATCCATATTGTACCATAAAATTATTGTTCCTTTAAAATAATAACTACTATACCCATTATTATTATTATTCAATTCTATTTTTTAACTGAATCTAAAAAAAAACAAAAAAACCCAATTTAATTTCTATCTCACAACACCACACGCACCACCATGAGAACCACTACTAGAATAAACCGCAATGTGCACAACTATGGGTGTTAATGAGCACAACCACATGAACCTCCTTATGCTTACTACGAATTTATGTACCACAGAATGTGCTACAATGTGCCACTGAGCACACCTTGTGCCTGTGCACACTATAGTCACACACAATATGTGTTCCACTACTATTTGTGCACACTTATAGTCAAAAAAAATTAAAAAAAAAAGAATAAACTTTATGGTTTACAAATCTTACATTGATATTATGTTGAACTTAATAATTAAAAAAAATAATAGTTAATGAATAATAATGTACAATTTACACTCTTATATAATAAATAAATATAATTGGGGCAACCAATAAGTCAAGTACTCCCATAAAAAATATAGAAAAATAAAAATTGAATAAATAAAAACTATAACAATCTAAAAAAATAACTCAGAGGGCAAACTAATATTATAATCAAGAATAAACAAAAATATAAGAAAATAATAAAGATTCAAACAATATACGTTAATATCTAATTACTTTTAAATATTTATCATTAACTATAAAAACATTATCACACTAAAAAAAAATAATATAGCAAATATGATAATTTTATCAGTAACATAAAAATTAACTTGTGTCAATAATATAGAAGTTTAAAATGAATATATGAATATAATTAATAATATCTATAAAAATAACATGATACTGTCTTAGAGAGTAATTTTTATATTTCTCTTTAAAAAAATATAAGTGTCATAATGAATAAATTCAATGATATCTCCTTGGATGACTCCAAAAGTAAACCAATGTCTTTCAATATTATGTTAAATTCTCATTCTTCTCTTTGTAAACAATATCTAACAACTATATATGGTGTGATATATTTTTTTGAAGTGGGTAAATTAAACTGAGATTCTCCCCTCTCTACCTCTACTATGATAATCCATACAATGTTACAAAATTTTACAAATTATATATATTAAACTGCACAAAATTAATTTTATTTGCAAGTCTTAATTTTGTTTTTTTTTTTTTTTGCTAATTCTACCAAAATGCTAATTAGGGGTTCTTCCCGAAATACCACTAAACACCATCACATGCACCACCATGCACCTCTGCTCACCCTTGCATGCGTGCACCACCTCATGCCTCTGCTCACTACTGTACAAGTGCCTGCATGACTAAAACAACACATTGTGAGCACGTCTACTCAACTGAAACACCACTGTGCACGTATCTAAATGCACCATTGCACAATTACTTGTGCACACTATGTGCATGTCCATATAAAAGAACTTGCACACATCACTATGCAAACACCTATGCACACTACTGTGAATATGCATGCACAAGCTTCCACTTATAGAATGTGCACATGCACTATGTTAATATAGTGCACATGATTTATTCTTTCGAGGTTAGTAAAAAACCTTACCCTCTTACACAACTCGACTCTAATATCACAATATAGAAAATAATACTTAAATGAATATAATAATATTCTTTGATGAATCTATATATCAAATACTCTTATATAAAGAGTAAAATGATTAGGGCAATCCAGAAATCAGGTGTTCCAATCAAAAATACAAATATATATATATACGAAAATTATAACAAGTTTTATAAATACTATCTTCCCACTCACTAAAATTAACTAACAAATATATTTCTAAAAGTATTAAGGATTATTTATTTCTCATTAAAACATGATATGTAAGACATGTATGCCTCAAAGTGAGAGGAATATTGAGAGATGCTCTATTTGTTGTATTTCTATATTAGCCTGATGTTAGCTTTTTTATTTTATTCTATATTTAGTTGATATGAATTCATTTTCACAAGGTTTTTTTCCTCGGTGTGTGTGTGTGTGTGTGGCATGTACCCTATTCTCAGACTGGAATGTAATGAAAAAATATTTCCTCCCCCCATGTACCATAACACTGAACCTACAAAAAGTAAAAGATCTGGATGGCCATATGTTATGTTTGTAATACCTGAAGCAGCTTTACTGCAATCTTGTATTGAGCAGATATGGTTGTTTGGGCTTTTATATCTATTCCACGAGACAGATCCTTGGCAAGTGCTAAGAAAGCCTCATCCAAACAAGATAATGCATCAGAAAGTTGATTTTGTTCAAGATGTGTAATTCCAGTTTTAAAACACTCTGAAGCAGCCACCCCATTATGGACCTGACATGAAGCAAACGATAAAGGGATACGAAACAATTATCACATTGAACACATAAAAGTATCAGCTAACAGCTTCAAATCTTCAATACACTACTAATTTCCATATCTACATTAACAGCTTCATTACTCAATAAAACATAAAAGAAAACAGTATGACCCAAAATAATCTCACCCAAAGGTGAGCCAATGAAAATCAAACAGAAACTTACATAATTCATTTGTCAAAAACACAAACCTAATGGAGAATACCACGGCTCAAAATAAGTGAAAAAATAGCCCTTGTCAAAAGACGGGCCAGGAGAAAGAAGGTAAACAGAATCCAAGAGAAAGTGATGGACAGGGGGTTTCACCTGCCCCGGCTGAACATATGCTAGCAGAGAAACAGTAGGCCCCATGGGTTTTTGGGAATCTGAAGAATCGCCGACACCCAGGATGCTAAGATCAAAGGGTTGCATAGGAAAAGCTAGGGATTTTTGAAGTTCATTCTGATTCAAGATGTTAGCTAGGGCGGAAGCTTGTTGTGGGACATCTCCATCAGGAAGATCAATGGACTCAAGCTGACCAAGTTGCGTGGCATCTTGGTCGATGCTGTTGGCCTGAATGACAGCAGTTGTTTCCTTGCCACTGTTAAACCCGAGAGAAGTCTGATCGAATTTTGCAGGGTAGGTGCCACTGCCAGGAGAGGGAAGCGAGGACACAACTGGGATGGAAGAAATTGTGTTCTGGAAGAAGTCTTCTGGGATAGGTATGGTTGCATCTCTCCCACTCGAAATAATAGGAGAAGGCTGTGAAACCATGGAAGGGTGCTTTTGCAAAGCAGCACCTGGAATACTAAACGCAGTGGCAGCATGAGGTTCTGAAGATAAAACTGGGTCAATGTTCTGAGGGCTGGTGAATGATTTTGTTGTCCTCATTATTGGACCCAGCCCCTCATTGAGTCTGAGCTGCTTTGTCGCTTCTTTGATTTTGCTTACGTCAACTGTAGAAGAAGATGATAATGGTTTGTCTCGAATTCTAATTTGCAGTCTTTTGGTTTTCGACATGACCTCATCATCGCTGCTGCCTGCATCGCCTGGTGCAATACTGTATGTTTTCTTGAATTCTTCTGCAGCCCTCACTTGCTCTTCATCAACTGATAAGGGAACGTTCTTTACTGAAAGAATTTCCATGCCGATCAAAGAACTGTTCTTCAAATCATTATTAGGTAATCCCTCCACTATAGTAGCTTCTGATCTGGCCGTATGTTTTGGATGTCTATTGGCTGTGGTTTCCTCTGCAGGGATAAGAGATCTAGCCAGACTATCTTCCCTCATCTCCACAACACTTCCTTTTCCTTTGATGGAACCCAGAAAAACACCAATATGATTTGCGATGATGGCAGGGATGGTTCCATCGTCTGTTTTCATGTATGACATCACCTCAGCAGCAAGTTCCCACCTCGGCGTATTCTTCATTTCAGCAGGGGTTTTTATTTCCCAGTTTCCCCCTCCCCATCTGGGGCCCTTTGGAACCATATTTTCCGAAGCAAAATTGGAAAAAATGCCCTGTGTCCACCCAGCAGAGCGAATTCTTAAAATTCTTTCAAAATATCTCCTCAACTCTGGGTCCATGGCCTCTTCTTCAAGCTTCTGTGACAGGTGACGCATGGCACTCGGATTCAGGTGACATATGAATAAGTCAAGCATGCTTCCATAATCTGCAATGACTTCAAAGGTTTCCTTGGCACTATCAAATTGACCATATCTGCATCATTAAAATTCATTTTTTACAAAGATAAAAACTCAAGTGATGCAAGAGCTGTAATGCTAAATGTTGCAGTTTTTTTTTTTTTACTTTTACTTCGTTAGTCTTTATTTTTGAGTACACAAGTTGTGGGCTGTCTTATTTTTTTCTAGTCTCTATTTGTGGTTTTTTAGGGTTTCACCTTATTCATGAGTTTAAAATTATCTGAGTCAGTTATATATATATATATCATGGGATCAAAGCTAACCCTAGAGATTGAGAAGAAAAGAGTGTGATGCGTGTAGGCTTGCATCTGTAACAGCACAGATGCATGTGTGTGTTTGTGGAAGCATGTGTCTGGAACAACACAGATGCACGTGTGCATGTAAAAGTGCATTTGTACAGTACAGAAGCATGCACATACATGCGACTGTGACAAAGGTGTGGTGTGAGTGTCATGGCCTCGTCATTTTGGCAGACCATAACCAAAATAAAGGCCTAATTAGTCTATCTTATATGAAGATCCTAGAGAATTTTGAAAAATCCTAGAATATAAAAGACAAGCCAAATAATATTGCAAGGCCCAAGTCTAAAATAATGTTCTAGCATACTCTATAATTTCTTCCCTATGATGCAAGGTCATTATACTTGACGTGATCACGTCCATCAATGCAAAAAGCTCCATCTATATAAGAAGAGTTCCCCCTCACTCATATTTGTCCAGAAGCTTTTTAATCATTGATAATTTTACTCTCTTTAAAATTTCTCTTACATGACTTGTGTGAGTGTGATTCTTTTTTTGAAACACGAATATAGATCGACTCAGACATGAAAGAGAATAATTCATAGTTTAAGATTGCACATAACCATAATAAAGCTCATGTTCCATGACAAGTGATATCAAAGATGAGATTGTTATGATATCAAATTTAAAAATTTGAAAATTTTGTTTTCCACGTTATTGATACAAAAGAAAGAAAAAAAAACTAATTTGAAGGCTATTATTTATTTTATTGAATCATGTTTGACTAGAATAAAGATATTCACTGAGAAAATATAAGACAAATTCAATAATAGCAAAGATAATTTCTAAGGGTTAGTCAGCATGAAAGATTTTAAAAGCACGTGTTGAGTTTTACTGCCTTGAAAACTAATGATAATATCAATGCAACGAGAAATAAAAAAGTTAAGAAGAGACCTTAACTTGTAGGAGGAGAATAAAAAATTGTAATTTTACTGCAACACCTATACTTTGTTTGAATGTTCCCAAACCAAAAAAGTTTAAAATCCCATGTTGAGTTTTTATTTGTTCTTTTTATTTTTGATACTTTTAACAGGATCACCTAACATGTGGACTGGCCCAATCACTTTCGACGATTATATAAGGATATTAGTTATGTGATATTTTCAGATTGAGCGCTTATTTCATTTTTTGGTATTTTAATTATTAACATGATCAATGCACCACAATTTGTATAAAAAAAAACGAAACAAAACACAGCAGGCATGTGCATAGTAAGGGAAGTAGGAACGCGCACACTAAGGACAATAAAAGAACACAATGCATGACAAGAAGTAGGCATAGTGCGTGACAAGAGGCATGCACAGTGCGCAACATGAGGTGGCATATGGCATGAACATTGCCTGACAAGCACTTGGTGGTGGCAAGCAATGCACAATGCAGAGCAATTTTTTTATCAGGAGACCATAAAGGGTGCACGATAGCGGATGGTGATCAATGGTGGCAGATGATGATGTTTTTAGGCAGAAACCATAATTAGGGTTTCAGAAATTCTGTCAAAAAAAAAAAAAAAAGATGTAATTGCACTTTTTTTTGTATTTTTGGAGGAACCATAATTTCATGGCATGATATAATTTATAATAACAAAATTAGATGGCGGAAGTCCTAGTGCATTGTACTCACTATTTGAGGATGATTCACACTAAAACTTGTTGAATATTATTTACAAAAATGAGACCAAAAATATTACATAACAATAATAGAGAATTAATGATGCAGAAGTCATCTAAGAGTCCTAAGAGATCTATTCACTATGATACTTACTAAAAAAAGGTATATAACACTTCTTTCTAACATCGCCGCAAATCTTTTTCTTGTTTTAGGTATCACAAATTATTTTAATTATATTCTCACTTTAATAATAACACATAAACAAATATTCATACTTCTGATAATCATACTTTATTTCTTACATTTTTACTTGTCTCAAAAATATTATTATTACTAATAAAAAATACTCAAAAATCATTGGATATGATGCTATGCAGCTTGCATCCTTATCATTTCCGCAAGTCATACTTATTAATGATTGTTAGGTTAATTTAGTCTCTGTGAATTATTATTCTAAATAACTCAACTATTATGTATTTATTTCCATTGATGTTGATTTGTGAGATTAATAGACTCTAAGAAAAATTCATTTTGGGATTAAAGTTAAACAAACTAGACTACATATAATCTCTTTTATGATAAGACCTTTCACTAAATATATGAAAGTTTTGATCCTCTAACATGTGTATTTTTAGTTTGGTTAACTATTAATGGTCAAATTGAGAATACATTATCACAATCTTAAGGATACATCGATCAAAGAGTGCAAGACATATCAGCTAAGAAAGCTTACCAAAATTTTCTATCCTACATGCTTGTTTAATTTGAGTAGGATCTCATTTGATATAATATACTCAGGCACATATAGATCTTGTATAGATGTACCTTAAAATTTAAAAGTATTTGATCATGTTTATTAATAACTATTTAAAATATATTTGTGTAACTATCTTTTGTGATAAATTATAAGTCTTTTCTATTTTTGAAACTTTTCACAAAATGATAAAATTTAATTAAATAAAAATATTAAAAAATTAAAAAAAAATAATGCATAAGAATATATGTCAGACTAATTCAACATATATTATATGTATCATAAAATTATATAACAAACTTTCTGCATTGACACACCCCATCAAAATAAGTAGCCGAATGGAAAAAAAAAATACATGGTCAAGAGATCTCAAACACTCCTACATAGAAAAGTATTTCAAAATATTTTTAGATAGATGATTTTAACAGCAATCTACATCACAAATCGAATGTCTTCTTTAATCTTTTTAAAATTTTTCATACACTCTTCCCTTGACTACACTACACATTTTTTTTGTTACAAATTCTTGTGCACCTTTTTGGGTTTAAAACCCTTACCCACACACACAACCATACCTTTGATACCATGTTACAGGTTAAAATAAAAAATATCTTACATGCCAATTTGATTTGAATAAATACTAATTTGATCTAATATTCTCACATGTTTCGGAGACCTAATAGAAATATAACTATAGTGAAATTTAAGTATACGATTAATTTTATTGATGACAACTCAACACACACACACACATATATTTCTTTCATGACAATTCATATCTTTCTAATTTTTAGAAATTCCATAAAATTATTAAAACTTAATTTGATAAAAATATTAAAAAACTAAGAAATAATAATATATTAAAATATATGTCAATCTAATTAATACTCATTGTATGAATTATGAAGTCATACATTAGACTTCCTTTGTGGCACACATCAACATAATGAGAAAGCTGAAAAAAAATAACTAATTGAGACTGTTCACATACTTCTACCTAAAATGAATATTCTAAATTATTTTTGAGAGACCGTTTTAACCACAATCTACCTTCAGCAATCAAATGTATCATTTTTTAGCACATATTCTTTCAGATCTTACATCCTATAAGAAGATTACTTATTTTGCCCTCCAAAATTTTTAGTTACATTGTTTTGTTCTTGATCCTATATGTCAGTTTGTCTACGATAAGACAAACCAGCATCTAAGACTTTGATATATACTTTTCTTAGATATTCTATTACCTAAATAGTGTATAAATATTTTTCATTAAAAACTAATGGATTTTAGCAAGTGCAAATGTCATATTTTTTGATAAAAACTTATTTTTTAGCAAGCCTAATAAAATAATATATCTACATGCTGCTCATATATCTATTATTCTTCTTTCTTACCTATAATCCTACTTGGAGCACCATCTAATAAAAAAGAATCACCCATTGATTATATATGATCATGTTGGTATTCAATATGATGTTACTTTAATAAAATCATCATATCTATGCATAAATTCAGACCATATTATATTTAAAGAGAATAAAAGTTCACAAGTAGTGAAATCTCATTTAGATCTATATGACATGATAATACATGATTCCACACCAAAACATATTTATATTAAGTTTGCAACTAAGGGACTTGACTGCATAAGCTTAAAGTTTATACTAATAAAGAGAGAAACATGCCTATCCTAATTAGTCAAGAGACAAGCCTACAAACGAGCTAGAGGATCCTGCCAGTTTTAACTAATCCAAACTATGAACTAGTTAGAAAAAAAAATAACAAAAGAATTAATGAATATTTCACTAGTCATCTTAGTGAGTAACAAAAAACATGAGACAAAAAATATCCTCCCATAAGTTGATTTAGTAAAAAAATTATTTTAGTAAAAAAAAATCATAAAAAAGCAAAAACTACAGGTCATGAAAATTGTCCATGGTCTTTCTTATGGAAAATCGAAAAAGACCTCACAGATGGTGGAGTCACCTATGTCAGAGCCTTAACCATGAAGTTCTAGTACTGATAACTTTGATATAATGGGTTAAGCTTGCCATTATCAGCACCCTTAAAATGCTTCCCTCTCAGCAAACCACACTGCTCACTTACTTTATCTGCATTTCTTCTCCTTAACATCCCATCACCTCTCTCCATCTCCATGTACCTCTCGCTAATGTTATCATAAGTGTTCACTATCTGTAACAAGTACCATTGGCAGTAATATTCAGCTTCCAGCTAGATCTCATCTAACAAACTCCCATCTTCGTGAATCACATACACGAGTGCAGATTGATCATCCAAATCTGGAGACAGCTTATCCTTGAATGATGACTGTCCCAATTTCCCAAACTTGGCACAATCAACACCGATCAGCCCCATCTGAGACCATTTGTTCACGAAATCCATGGACCACTGATAGTTCCTCATCAAGAAATACTCCAGTGTTCACTGACATCCAGCTCTTCACCCTGTGCATCAATCTTTGATCAGCCATGGACCGCAATATTATGGTTCCTGTAATCACACCAGAACGTCAGATTGAAGTTGAACTCCATATCTGTGATTGCTGCGTTGGAATCCATCCACCCGATCCACTCAACTTCTGGATGCGTGATCAGGGTGACTCTGGTGACCGGCAGCTTTGCCCAGTAATAGTTAGTATTGGGATGAAGAAGAGCTGTGTTGTAGTACACATCAATTCTATGGATCCTGCAGCAATCCACCTTGATCATGAATAATTGTAACAGTAAGTTTCGGCTGTTACTTTTTTGATTGGGGTGGCTCTGACGCCCTGATCAGATTCAGGCATGGTTTCGGCTGAGATCTGATAATGAGCAACATGTGGTCCCGAGATCCCGGAGCAAACGATGGGTGATTCTGTAGCCATGTTGCTCTTTTCTCATCCCATAATGTCATAGATTTCTCAATCGGGTAGATGGGGGCTGGTTGGATCATCGCAAAATGTCTTGTCTGGCGGATCCAACAGCAAGTCAGCAGTTCAAACAGACCTCTGTGGTTCTTTCAGATTACCAACTGTTTTCGGCACCTCAAGAGCGAGATTTGACACTGCATGTGACCACAGTGACCAGAGACGAACAAACACAAGCGTACCACTCTTCCAAGGTACTGAAATCCATTGCTAAGAAACAAAACGAAGAGGTTATACTAGGAAACTTTGCCACCAACAAAATTCTGATGGCTTTGCTGCTTCTAGCACTAAAATTTAAATGGATGCCAGCAGCCAGCTCCAGTATTGTTTTTGGCCTGGTAGCGACTTCTAATAAATCTTGTTGTTTTCTCATTTAGAGATCTCTAGCACAAAAGTTGGTTTCATAAATAAAAAAAAAAACATGAGTTTTTTATTTATAAAATTCTCAGATATATAAATTTAGTATTGATGCATTAACAATGTATCAAAGAAGTGTCTATTGCAGTATTATGTAGATACACTGAGAAAATTTATGTTTACATACCACCATCATAGTACACAATTAATCAAGTCGATACATTATTGTTATTTTTTTCATTCTATTTTTCATAAACATGTTATGGGGGTCAATTACTAATGCTTGCAGATGAATCTCAGCTCTACTTTTTCTTTTTAAATTTATTACACTAGATACTCACGAACAAATTTACAGAGGGGTATTAAATAACATATCTACAGAACCATGCCATAATCTGATCGACTGAGGCACTCTTACCTCACACATCAGCTGGTGCAAGATTCATATCAAGAAGCAAACAGCAAGTTATCAGGAAAAGAAATGTAGGCATCAAGAGGCATAGGTGGCATGTGGATGTTTTCGCATGCAAAATCAGGAATACTTTCTAAAATTTGCATACTTTGTACTGGCATGTCCCAGTTGTCGGAACAGGTGGAACAAAAAAGAGGTCCGAGAACAATGTGGATAATCTCTAGAACGCAGTAATTCATCCTTCAGAACAGATAAAGCAGTAGAAAAGCAGAGAGCTTTGACTGCATACATACTCCGCATCACCTTTGAATTTCAAAAAAAAAAAAATTAAAACAGTGGCAGACAGGAAACCAAAAAGCAGAAACAAACATTAACCACTCACTTGTGTGAACTGTGGCCCTGCTTGGGATAGCGACACTGCCAAATCTCCACAGGTGGGAGGGCAGCTAGTAAGAACATCAAGAGACCGTGGAGTAATCCTCAAGCTATCAAACCTGGGGGGAGACGAGAAAAACAGCAAGTTAGACATAACTATGAAAATCAGAACCAAAGAACTCAGAAACTTTTGCAATAATAAATGTTGATTTTGCCCCAAGGGCTTTAGAGATCATGCTTAGAAAATGCAGCAGAAATGCAACCCCCGTACCTTGAAGTAATTTGACAAAGTATCTCTGGCATATTAAACTTCTGGTCAAATGCTTTGTGCATTGTGGCAAAACCAATAAGAAGTGGTTCGAGAAGGCCAACAAGGCAGCTCCTAATCTCAACCCCTTTCTTCTGCCGGGGATTTATATCCGTGGGGTTGGCAAGCAACAGCCGGTCATTTAAAGCACCCACCAAAACTGCATAAACAAGATAAAAAATGGCAAGATAGAAATAAAGGAGCATTCAGACCAAGACGCAGCAACTTGGGATACATGTAAACAGAACAAGGCACAGAGTTTCTACAAGGCCGCGTTTAACATGCAAGGGAAAGGGAACAGAAAAGAACAAGACGTCCCATATTCTGTGTGAGCACACACTGGAGATGATCAGCAAAGAGAAGACAGTTTAGCAAGGGTAACCACCAAACAGAATTAGTATCTGAGCAACATTTGTATCTCATTTTAGTTCGGCTTTAACCAGTTTTCCAAAAGACAAAGTACCATGCAAGTTCACTTTCAAACATTAAAAGCCAGAACCTAAGCAAATGAGCCATGCCTACAAAAGAAGAAACCTGGAAAGAAAGGAAAAGAGCAAGCTTTCTCTGTCCCAACATCTAATTAACTACTGTCTGGTGTAGCTTACTGAACATCAACAAAATGATTGTAACCACAAGCCATGATAGAGAGATGATAAACTTTACCTGCGTAAGGCATGCTGATTGAAAGAATAGTTCTTGTGATTCCATCCCAGCCAAGCATGCTCACTGTGGTGGCGGTAGAAAAGAGAAGTGCAGGTCCAACCCATAAGAGGGATCTAAAGTGAGCAGAAGTTAAGGAGTGTACGACCCTTATTATGACCTACAACAATGTATTGAAAAATTGTTGAGACAAATATGTTTATTACACTAGGAGTCGCATAGATTCTAGCAAGCATGTTGGCTCTCACGACCTTCACTCCACTATGATACTGGCACACAACTACTGCTGCTGCTGCTGCTAGCCTCAAGAGGACAGACTATTATCCTAAAACCAACGGGCAAAGCAAAATACTGTACCATTGTTTAAAAACTTACCTCCACTATTACACGAGCCAATAGCCTCTGCATTGGTTCAAATGGCTCCATTGGGCTGAACTCTGATCTAACACGTTATTTCATACAATTACCAACACTACCCCTTTCAAGATAGGGGAATGGTTCAATGCTCAGCAACCTATGCAAGAGCATCAACTGTCATCTTTTTTTTTTCCTAAGAATTTTGGATTGGAAAAAAAATAGATAACACTCAGATCCCGACAATCACCATTTCACAAATGAATTTCTCAGTTTCATTTTTCTGTATATGAAGGTACCAATATGGTTGAACATTGACTGATCAAATCCTCTCATTAAACACTATTGAGTGGTCGTGGTCTCTGTATGGTCGCAGAGACGTCGACAGAGTACAGACGCCCTAAAATTCAGTTAGGAGTTTTTCCTACAGCCCTACTATTAGCCATTCCCTCTCCTGCTGCAATTCTTTCACCATGGTTTCTTAGGGAGATCAAACCTTTAGTCAGACTAAGACACCCCACCAAACCACCCCCCCTGCAATGCCAATGGTTGACCTAATGCAGCCAGCCACCTTGAGCTCTATAATGATATCAATGCTCTCCAGATGCCATGACAACAAATACTCTACAATGATGATACTAGTTAGTATTTAGAACAACTCCCTTGCAAACTGTATGAAAAATTAGCTTTGGTTCCAAATCGTAAGAAAAAAAAAACTACTGATCAGCACAGATGCAACCTGTTTTTCCAAGAATGTGACATGGTATATCTGAAGTTGAGGCCATACCAACAGAACAGTTTGGCTGTGATGTCTAATGAAAAGTTTCCCCCCTGCCATTTTAGCCCTTATCCAATCATCCGAGGCATTGGCAAGGTTGCTTACAACCTGGGATTGCCTCCGTCAGGTTCCATCCACTCAAATTTTCATGTGATGCAGCTAAAAAAGGCATTGGGAAACACTAATATGTTGAGCAGTTGCACCAGTTTTATCAGCAGAACTAAATTACGTTGTGGATCCTAAAAAAAATTTTGGCAATGCAGCAAACACAAGGGCTAAAGCTGTTGATCAAGAAAAAAACTCTACGTCTCTACCAGATTTTAAACTACATGGGAACCCCTGGCTCTCATCAAGGAGCAGTTTCTTAACATCTACCTTGAGGACAAACAAGTGTGAAGAAATGGCATCCATTTAGGATTAAGGAAAGATCTTCAATCAAGTTGCACTATGCGAGGAAGAAGAATGCCTTCCAAAACATTTGCTCTATGAACTAGTGGGCAGCTTGTTAAAGGCTAGGGATATCTGTTTTTTTTTTGTGCTTTTTATATTGTATGTTTGGGTGGTTAGCATAATTTGTCAAGAATATTTTTTCATATTAGAGGGCAAAGAGTTTGATAGGAACAAAATAGAAAAGTATGAGAATTTGAATCATCAGTTAGATAGGGAGAGAAAACAACCTCACAAAAAAGTTGTGGGTCTTTTCATATCCTCTTCCAAATATATTTAATTTTAGAATTTTTATAAGATTCAATGTGTTACTTAAAATACTTTTTTCCAAGTAAAAATATTTAAGCTATGTTAATCAAACATATATTTTTTATTTAAGCAATCTCATTCAATTGAAATATATCAACACAAAAAAGTTGATATATACTTCTACTTTCCATACTGTGAATATTGAATCTATCCAAGATACATTTTATAGAAGTGTCAAACAAAATATTCCGGGCCGACCCGGCCCATTTTTAGCCGGCCCAACTGTGCTTCCGTGCCAGGCCAGGCATGACACGATTATTGTACCGTGTTGTGTCTAGCTCGGCACAATTCTGTGGAGGTCAGCCCAGCACGAGCCCATAGCACAAATTCGCCGGATTCGGCCCGATCAAGCTGAACCCTAATTTAAAAAAAATTAAGGTTTTGGCACATGTCGTCATGCTGCACGCCACCAAACACCTAAATTAAAAAAAATTAAGGTTTTAGCGCACGTTGTCGCGCTGTTGCACCGCCGAACCCCTAATTAAAAAAAAATAGGATTTCAGCGGCGCGGTGCCATGATTTTTCTTCCCTTCGAGGTTCGGTGTGTCTTGCCCGTCAGGCTCAACTTCTGCCGCTGTGGTGATTTCTCAGCTCATGCCGAGGTACCATACCAATGGGTCACAACACAATATCGAGCTAAGCACGGCACGAGGCCCGATTGGCCACGGCATGGCACGAAATGGTTGGTGCCGTGGACAGGCATGACACGGGCACGGACACGGAAAATTTCCGTGCCGTGCCGGCCAAGGAATGAACAAATTGTGTCGTGCCTTGTGACAGGCCTAGCAGGCCAGACCTCGTCGACACCTCTAACATTTTAATTTATTATAACTTTAATTTTTTAAATATTTTTATCAAATTTATTTTTTATTATTTTATTAAATATGTATGTAATTATATAAATAATAATATATCACATTTTATAAGAACTCAAAAATTAAATATATTTAGATGATAATATTACTGAGATAACTAATTACCTATGAATTCTTTATATCTTATACATATATTAAAAGTCATGTCTTAGTATCATAAGAACCATATTTGTATTGTATATATATATTAACCAAATATATCAGAGGTTTGAAACTAATCAAACACATCCTCTATTATTTTCAAGAATAAGATTATCAAAATATTAACTTTTTAAAGATCTCAAACTAAAGTAAAAATCTTATGGATTAGGTATGATCTCCATTAATATCTTTATTATTTTATGAAATACCTTAAAAAAATAATTATAATTTATCATAAAAAATATATACAAATGGATATCACAAATAAATATCAATAAAAATAATCAAATATCTAACATTCTCTCTGATCACATATCTATAAGACTCTCACATGTGTGAATATATCAAATTGAATTGGTCATTATTCAAACTAAATTGACATGCATGATAAAAAGTTCTGGTATGTTTTACGAATCGACACACTTCATACTGTAGAATATAAATACTAACAAGACTAAAGAAAACTATTCTCAACATGATTATTTATCATTGACCAAGATCAGAATACACAAGTAAATGATTCAATACATTCAAATATCTATAAAAAAAATCTTATTGTATATGAGAAAATATTTAATCCATCATACTCAATATCAAATGCAAAGTTTCTTAAGATCTCCCAATTTTTTTAAAAAAATATCAATACAAATTAAAACAAAATAAAAATTGAGTTTTCCTGAAAGGTAACTCGTAAAAAAATAAGCAATATAATTAAAAATAAGCATGACATAAAAATATAACAAAAATCCAAACTAAATATAATCAACTACAATAGTTTTTTTGGGTTATAATTTTTTTTATTTATATCTAGTTTTTATATTTTTGGTGAGAGCAACAAATCTTTGGGCAGACCCAATCACATATACCCATTATAAAAGAGTATTTAGTGTATGAATTTTATTACAAGTGATATTATATTTATTTTTCAACTTTATTTTATAACAAAATATCATTGCCAATCTAAGATATATTTAACCCTAAGTGTATATACAATGGTGTTTTTTTTCTTTTTTATAATTGAGTCACAAATCATGCATGGTTATGAAAAAAGAGGGACATGCCACAACATAGAAAGTGTGATTGACAGACATGATATGTGCATAGTGGTAGTAAAGGTGCATGTAATCTAAGAAGAACGAACACAGAAATACGACATGATAAAATACGAGAACACGATAAATTTAAAAAAACTAAAATACAGATACCGCTAGGACATGATATGATAAAATAAAATATAATAAAAATAATTATATTTATATTTTTATATATTATTCTTAAAAAATATTGATAAAATAAAATAAAATAATATTTATAATTATCTTTATAAATATTAGGTATATTTATACAATAAAATAAAATAATAAAAATAATTATCTTTATAAAATAAAATAATTATTTTTATAAAATATTAATAAAATAATATTTATAAAATAAAAATAAAAATTATTTTTATTTTAGAGCAAGGGGGGCTACTGTCGGATTTTGACAGAAGCCCTACAACAATAGGTTCATCATCTTTAAATAAAAATTATTTTATTTAATAATTTTTATTAAATAAAAATTATTTATATAATACATCTCGTCATAAAATGATTAACCTTCTCATCTCGACCTATCTTTAAAGTAAAGATCCACTTACAACAAATAACAAAACTTCTAGAAAAGCATGGTACTAGTTCTTAATTTCCATTGAAGTGAATGATATGCATATCATCTATTATGGCCTAATATCCTGAATAAAATAATATTAGCAAATAAAACTTGAATATTCTAATATTATCAAAATATATAAAAAATAAATAATAAAATAAGAAAAAGAGTACGAAAAACATATGAAATTGAGTGCTAACTATAGCTCCTTTACCCCTTTTGAAGAGTGATAGATAGGTCAAACTCAAAGGAACTAACATAGTTATTTAAGGCGCAAGGCACACTGAGGCACAAAAGCCTTTTGGGGCCTTAAGACGCAAGACGCACTTGAGGCACGGGCTTTTTTATTTGAGGCGCACCCAGCCTAATACACATAAAAATTATACATTTTACTAAATATAGTCTTTAATTTTCATCTAATAATAAACTAAAGAATATCAAAGATAAAAATCAAATATTAATAGTGTTCTCATCATCTAAACATTCAAAGTTTCAAAATAAAATAACAAACATTCAAAATTCTAAAACAAAATAAACACTCATGTATTCACATCTAAATCTAAATCAAGAAAGTCGTTATCAATATGATCCTCATCATCAATCTTTCACTCTTCATCTTCTTTATTTTCCTCTCCTGATGAATAGATCATCTCTTCATCTTCATCAATCAAAGCAAAAGTATGAGTATGTTTAGAGCTAGATGATCTTGACTTTGGTTTTGGTGTTGGTATTTGTGTTTTGCTTGGTTTAGCACGGACACGGACACAAGGATACGACACAGTAGGATACGGGGACACGGCAAATTCTAAAAAACTAGGATACGGATACGACTAGGATACGTCATGATGAAAAAAATAAAAATAAAAATAAAAATTATTTTCTTTATTAATATTAGGTATTTTATAAAATAAAATAAAATAAATTAAAATATTTTAGTTTATAAAATAAATAAATATATTTTTATTTTATAAAATAAAAATATTGTATTTTATTTTATTTTATTTTATAAGATAATATTTATAATTATTTTATTTTATAAAATAATATTTTAAAATTATCTTATATTATATAAAAATATAGTTTTTTATTTTATAAAATAAAAATATTTTATTTTATTTTACCACTCGTCTGCCTTCCCCCTCAATTCCCGTCCTCCTGCCTCCCCCCTCAATTCCCGCCCGCTTGTCTTCCCCCTCAATTCATGTCCACCTGCCTCATCCCTCAATTCCTACCCACCTGCCTTCCCCTCAATTCCCGCCCGCCTGCCTCCCCCTCAATTCCCGCCCATCCCCTGCCTTCCCCCTCAATTGCCGCCCGTCCCCTGCCTCCCCCCTCAAATCGTGCTCGCCCCCTGCCTCCCCCCTCAAATCGCGCCTGCCCTCTGCCACCCACTGGACGTCCGATACGCCATCGTCCGATACGCCACGTGGTGTATCAGATACGGATTTATCAATGATACGCCACGTGGCGTATCGGACACGTATCCGTGCCGTGTCCGTGCTTCCTTGCCCACTACGCTTCACCAGCCTGCGCCTCGCCTGAAGCAAGGCATTTTTCCCGGGAGTGGTGGCGCCTGAGCTTTAGGCACGCTTAGACGCGCCTTTCATAACTATGGGGACTAATCAGTCAAGTTTAGCCTTTTGGTAGGTTCATCATCTTTGGTCTAATAAGAATGATCAAGTCTTTTTCTTTTAGAATAGACTATAAATTAAGGGTGATCAAGTCTCCTAGTTTCTTACACAATATGTGAGTATGTATTGGTACAAACTCTATAATATCACTTATCTAAGTATAAATGAGATCTCCCTACTTGAAAACCTTCTCTCTCTCTCTCTCCCTCTAAACTTGAAATAATCTGAATTTATTGCTAAGAATAATGATTTCATCAAAGTAATGTTATATGGAGTACCAACATAATCAAAGATAACTGATGTGTAACTCTCTCTATTAAATAGTGGTTTAAACAAGATAATAAATAAATAAAAAATTAAATGAATCAAAGTGCAACATCTAAATTTATACAATTCTTAGATTCTTTTAAAATCATGTTATAATAAAAAAAATAAAATATATATTTACTTAAATCCTACCAACTCTTTAAGAAATATTTGTATCCTCTTTAATTAATAAAATATTTAAGAAATATACAAATCAAAGCCCTGGATATTAATTAGTCTCATTCTAGAGGGTGATCGATGACAAAATAAATATATTCATGATATATTTATGAGGTAGATTATGATTAAAATATTCTTTCCCCAAAAATATTTTGAAATATTTTTCCCAATAAGAGTGTCCAAGTCAGCTCAACCAGCTATCTATTATTCCTTTGAACAACTTCATTTTTTTGGGATATACCAAATTAAAAAGTCTAGTGTATAATGATATTATCCATACAAATATACTAATTAATCTGATATATATTCTAATGTAGTATTCAAAAAACATGATCATATATTTAGATAATTCTCTAGTCGTATCATTTCCAAGTCACAAGACATTTATGTGTATTAGATTGATTGAGTTTCTACTAAAACTAAACTGACATGTAGGATAAAAAAATACTAGTAAATTTTTTTAATAGACATTTCTCATATGCTATAATCAAAATAACATTAAAATAAATGTTCAATATTCTTAACTTGATCAGTACCTAATCTTAAAATACACAAGTATCAAATCCATAACAATCATATCTCTAGATGAAAATCTTACAGTTAAAGAGAAAACATACAATCTAATATACTCAATCTCAAAATGGAGTCGACTTTAGAGTTAGCCAATTATATAAATAAATATCAATAAAAATAATACTAAAGTAAAAATTGAGTTGTTTAAAAAATTAACTCACAAAAAATAATCTAATAAAATAATCAAAAATAAGCCTGACAAAAATATGTAAAATAAATTCAAGTTGAAAAATATTATATCTAATAACTTATGAGTATGTTCCATTAATGATAATAATATTCTCAAAATAAGAAAAAATATTAAAAATAAAATATAATTACCAATAATATAAATACTTGTTCTTATAGTGATAATCTAGTAAAATGAAATTAGAGTATAAGTGAAACAAACAATAATACCTGAAAGAAAAAAATAATTTGCTAAGTCTTAGAAAAAAATTTTATATACTCCATTATAATAAGTGCCATAGTGGATGAATATTGTGAAGACTCCTAGATGGCTCTTGATAACCAGTACAAAAATAAAATTCAATAACTTTTTCTAGTGTCTTCTTTAAAGCATGTCGGTCATGTAAATAAACATTAGTAAAAGTAAACATAAAGTTAGGGATGAGTAGAAATGATTAGGAATAATATTGTATTCTAACGAGATAATTAAGAATAAATATGATACAAAATATAATAAAATTCAAACTAAATATTATCATATCCAATAACTTTTAATTATTTTTCATTGTGATAATAATATTTTCAGAACAAAAAAAATTTATAAAATACAATATTATTACGAGTCATGTGAATATTGATTATGTATTAATAATTTAGAATTTTTAAATCAGAGTAGAAATGAAACAACCAGATATACCTAAAAGAAAAAAAAACACTAATCATGCAAATAAATATTAATTGAAATAAAGATAAAGTCAGAATTAATTTTTTTGAAAAGATAGTTCATGGAGATTAACAAATAGAAAAATTAGAAATAATAATGACAGAAAAATAATAAGGATTCAAGTTGAATATTATAATATCTAATAACTTTCGAGCATTTCTCATTGTGACAATAATATTCTTAGAATAAAAAAATAATATATAAAATAATATATCATTACTAATAATAAGATTGTTTGCTCCTGTTTTAATAATCTAAAAATTTAAAACTAGAGTACGAATAAAACAATCAAAGACATAAAAAAAATCAGTTGCTATATTAGAGTGAAGTTTTATATACTCTTTTCAAGTAAGTATCGTGACAGATAGATATTGTGAGGACCCCAAGATTGCTCTGATATTTAGCTTGTCCCTCGCACTACTACATAATGCTCTCAATAACCTCTCCAAAATAAAACCTAACAAATCTCACTAGTGTGTCCCATCTACAAAACTTCTGAAAACCTAGCTAGGGTGTAATAAAAGAAACACCATCTACAACATTCTGCCCCCTCATCACTGATTGCCTCTTTCATTATCACCACTATCGCTACCACTGCTGCCAAACTCTGCCAGTCAGTTTCCTCGCCGGCTAGGATTTATTGAAATAAAAAAAAAATGCAATGCATGCTGCAAGCCTCTACTGCATGTCTACCATTGGAACCGATGAATAGTGCTTCCCATATTGAGTTTATGCCTTTGCACGCCTTAGCCTCCACCATGTGCTTGCCCCTGCACTATGCACGTAAATGTATATTGCAAGAGATAAAACAGTCTATAAAAATAAATGTTCCATTTTATTTTTATAGATTTTTGCACGCACCTTAGGATTTCAAAACACTAACCCACACACAACCATTGCACTGATACTATGTGTAATTTTATACAAATAAAATGGAAAATTTAATTAAAAACAACTATAAAAATAATATTCACAAAAAAACTATTTTATAAAAGATGAAATAATTGGGGGTAACCTACAAATTGGTTGATTAAAATTAAAACATAACAAATAAAAAAATATAAAAAAAAAATTATAAATATAAAAAATTAAAAATCTCAAAAATAGTTAATGAGAAATATTCAAAAGTATCATATGAGTGATATAAGTATGCTATTTATTTTTCATTATTTCTTTGGAAGAACACTAATAACACAATAATTTTATTAATTATATATGTAGATGATATACTGATTATGCAGGATTACAAATTGAGATCATGCAACTCAATGAATACTTGGAAACAAATTTTAGATAAGAATTTGTGAGATTTATATATTTTCTTGGCATTATTATGCCTAAATCTACGAAAAATATTATCGTATCATTAAATATATATGCATTTATAATCTTTAATAGATTGGACTTTTGAGTTGTTCTCTAATAGATACTATTATTAATCTAGGAATTAATTTTACTTATGATGTAATCTTTGTAGTTGACTATACTACTCACAATAAAATAATATGTAATATTAACTATTTAATTATGATAATTAGATATAAGATAGACAATAAATATAATTAATCATTTTTTATATTATCTTCAACAGATTCACCCCTACATATATCTTTGTATACTGCAGTAAGTACAAAAATCTCTAGATATTGTGATCTCTATCAAGGATCATGAACACTCTTGGTTAGATGAGTATTCAAGTTTGAGATGAGCATCAAAATATAATGAGAGTCTACGACATAGTTTTACACTTTTCATAGAAATAATCTTGCCTCCTGAAAAAGTAATAGAAAATTATTTCAAAGAAATTGAGTGTTATAGTTCTATTATTTTTTTTTGTTTTTTTGATTAAAACGCCCTATTTGTAGGATGTTCTAATTACTTTTAACATTATATAAGAGCATAAAAGTGTTGAGTGCTCCTATTAAATAATAAAAAATAATAACACACTAAATACTCAACAAAAAATACATGTTGCCATTATATAACAAGTAAAAAAGATTGGACAACCCACATGTTGGATGCTCCTAACAAACAAAATAAAAAAATAAAAATTAAAAAAAACTTCATTACCCTTATCAAGCAGGTATATACAAGTCCACCATATTAAACTTAAAATAAAAAAATAAGCCGAGATCTCTTAAAAATATTCATTAAAATATCATTTAGATGATACGCTTTCTAATTATATGTTTTAATAATGATCTCATTATGAATCATCTCCATACTGAGCAATATAATTATCATAGTAAAAGATAGTATGAAAAAAATTATATAATCTCGTAAAGATTCTGTATGCACAAAATCTTATAAGTAACTATTATCAGCCCTTCGAACTTTGTCTTTGCAATGAATCTCAAAATAATTATTTGATGCTAATTTTTTCAAGAGATAAAATTACATCCAATAAAAAAGCATAATTATTTCATTAATATTCTTTCAATAGATACTGGTGGCTAACTAAAATCTACATACCTAAGTGCCTACAAGTATCTATGATCACAAAAAAATATTACAAATATAGAGATTTCATCAGTATGCAAAGAATTGCATAATAGTAAACCTACCAAAAAAAATCTATGAAATGACTAATTATATTAAATACATATGTTATATCAGATTTGATCATAATTAGATAATTAATATTTCTTAAAATTCTCATATAAGTAATAGTATCAACAAAGACATTGTATCAGAAGTAGAGTCACTATATGGATCAATAAAAGCATTTACTAGAATACAACCCACAAACCAACAACTACAATAATATAAAGTACATATCTTCTCTATGATAAGTACTCCTTAAATTATATCTAAATCTGTCTAAAAATACTTATTATTTCTAACTAATCATCTAACATGAATAGAATATCATCCATATAAATAATCAAAAAAATCAAATTACAATCAATACTTTAAAAGAACAAAAAAATTATAATCACATTTATGTAACCCAAATGAAGTCACTACATGTGAAACCCTAGTAAATAGACTCTCAGTGACTACTTTAGACAATACAATACATTCTGCAATCTATAAACTATGCCTAATTATAATGCTCGAAATGCCAATGACTACTCAATAAACACCTTTTCCTCGAGGTCACTATAAAAAAATATATTATATTTTTTTATATCTAATAAATATATTTATATCTAATAAATATATTAATCACAACTATAAGATAATATAAAAAAAAATAAAAAAATATAGTGCAGACATTTTGGCCATTAGAAAATAAATGTCCTAATAATGTATACCAAATATATGAGTATATCTTCATAGCAAATACTCATCTGCAACCAATTTCAAACTTTCCTAAAAATAATAATACTAGTTCATGATCTCATTAAAGTGAATGACATACATCTCTTCTATCATAGCTTGATACCATTCTAAATGAGATAATACATCAGAATCTAACTTTAGTATACTATTAAATCAGTAAAAGTAATAATAAAAATAATAAAAATAAAAAATTGAGACAATAAAACTTATGAAATCAAGTACAAAGTACAACTTCTATGTTTAATTTGAAAACCAATAGGAAAATCAAAATCAAAGGGATTAACTACCAGATCATCTAGCTCATCGGTAGCTTCATCTAAGGTCTGAGAAGAGTAGACAAGTCATTCTCTCACAATATAAACTATAACTTTTATATGATCAAGTCTCTTAATTGCTAACTCAATATTAGTCTATATTGGTGAAGACTCTTACACTATTACATCATTTGGATTTGAATGAGATCTTATTACATGGAAAATCTCACTATTTTTTGATATAATATGATTTGAATTTACTGATATATACCATAACTCCATAAGAATAACAACACAATGAATACTAATATGATCAAATATATTTGATAAGTGACCATGTATACTAACTGATAATCTAGACCAAGCTATAAGTAACATAGAAAGGATAAGAGATTCATTTTCAATATTTAGATTCACTCTTACTAACTAGTTCAAGAATAAGTGATAGTCAAAAAAATAATAATAACTATACTTACTAAAATTTTACTAGTTTTTTGTGAGAAACACTTACATCCTCTTTTGATACTAGAGTATCCAAGCAAAATAAATCTCACAACCCTAGATACTAGTTTGATTCATCATAAAGAGTGATCGATAAAAAAACAAATATATTTAAAAGCTATAAAAGATGAGTTAAAAATTTCTCTACAAGATTTAAGAGATGAAAGTGCATGCGCTGAAAATTAATTTAAGAGGTCATCCGATCGATGAGATAAATTATGATAAAAACCATCTTCTCCAAAAATATTTTGAAATACTTTTTCTAAGTAGAAATATTTTTTAAAAAAATAAAAAATATAAGCATTTTACAAGAAGTCTAAAAAATAAAAAAAAATATAATCTATCATGAAAAAGATATATCACAATATATCTCAAGTAATCATTAACAAACAAGATTAGATATTTAAAACTCTATTTGGTCGCATTATATCTCTACTAGTTCTTCATATATCTAAACGTATCAAATCAAATAAATCCCTACTGAAATCAATTTTCCTAGTAAACATATCTCAAAATCAATGGTAAAAATAATATTAAAATTAGCAAAAAATATTTTTAATTTGGTCAATGATAATTATACAAGCTTAGTATGCACAAATAATGAGTCCAAAATATTAAAAATCTAAACAAAGATCTTCTTGTTAAGAGAAAATTGTAATTGAGCTTGTTCAATCCAAAGCAAAAACTTCTATGAAATCTATTGAAACTGCAAATAAATATTAGTAGAAAAAATGACAAAGTCATAGTCGAGTTATCTAAAAAGATAATTCAAAAAAATTAAACTAACAAAATAATCAAAAATAAATATGACAATAAGAATCAAAATAGATTCAGACAAAAAAATATCATATCAATAATGTTTGAACATTTTCTATTAACACCAATAATAATCTCAGATAAAGAAAAGAATATAATATAATTACTAGTAAAGTGAATATTTATTTATACGTCGATAATCTAATAATCTAAAGTTAGACTATAAGTAAAATAACAAATGATACTTAAAAGAAGAAAAGAAATCTAATATTTTCTCATAGAAGAATTTTGTATAATTCTCTGTAATAAGTGTTAGAGTAGATAGATTCAATGAGAGCCAAAGGATGACTTCGACATATTGTTTGTCTTTAGAGGTGTCAAATGAGTCAGAATGGCCCGGCACAGCCAAAGGCATGCCACGGATCACCCGTTCCTGACCCGGCACGACATAGGAAAGACTTGTGCCAGTGCCCATGATGGGCCTACTCATGGCATGGCTCGTGTCGTGTCGTGCCAAGGCTAACCGAGCCTCGTGCTGGACCAGGCATGGCCTAGTATCGAGGCTCATGGGCACGGTATCTCGGCACAAGCCGAGAAACTGCCAAAGCCCGACGGATCCAAAGAATTCATCGAGGATACGAGCTCTAATCCGGACATGTGATTTTTTTGACCTAGGTCGAGTCCACCCCTAATCCCCAATGGTAAAAATTAAAATTTTAAAAAAATAAAAATAAAAATAAAAATAAAACTTTTAAATTTTAGCCATTAGATTTCGCCTCCAACAGATATGGGGCAGAATCTCACAGCCCACACGATTCTGCACCAAATAATTGATTAAAAAAATAAAAAAACATAAAAAAAATAATTTTTTAAAAGAAATTCATATTATTATTCTATAAACTCATCACTTTAATATTTATGTTTTTTAAAAACAAAAATATCTCAAATCTCATTCTCTCTCTCAAATCTCTCTTCTGAAATTCTCTCTCAGTATTTCAGCATGACTTTTCGTTACTCGTAACTTGGGCTTAGCTTTTGATGGTATTTGGATTGGACTTTGGATTTGTGATGCATGTTTTTTATGCTACTTTATGAGTATTTCATTTTTTTTTAATTAGTTAACTCTTAAGTCTTAATTTTATTTTTTAAAATAATTAGTATTTCACTTTTTATCTATCTAGTCTATAGTCTACCCTTTTGTCTAAAAAAAACAATAAATGACAAATACTAATAAAATTAATTTAAATTTAGAAAATAAAAATATTAGTTAAAAGTCCGAGATTGCTGAAACTTTAGTTTCTCCGGCCTCCTCGACCCAAATATCTAAATAACTAAAAATTAGAATGACTTTTATAGCTTAAACTCACTTTACTATAATAAAATAAAAAAATATTAAGGATGTGAAAGAAAAAATGAGTATAAATATTGTAAGAAAATTTTAAGTAGTAAAAGAGCATGTGAGATTAAGAGGCATACTGAACTATGCACCAAAAAACAAGGTGCATTATATCCTAGATAAACTCAACTCAATAGTAAGTTTTTAGAGGCTAGAACCAGTTCAGTCTCAAAATTTACTCCCTTCATATACCATAGCGAATTGAGAAGGGAGAGCATGACCAAACTGATCACCATCATAGACCTTTCCTGTGTTGCATGGATACGCCTAAGTGCTGCCGTGTCCACGTGTCCGACACGTGGATACGGCGACACGGGTTGGACACGCGTCGGACACGTGTCCGATAGGCCAGGGGTGGCTTTTGGAATCTGCATCGGGAGGGGGAGAGTTCGAAAATCAAAAATCAAAAATCAAAATTCGAAAATCAGGTGAGGGGTTGGGTTCGGGAGGGGGGGGAGGGGGTTTCGGGAGGGGGGGGGGGAGGGGGTTTCGGGAATGGGGTTTTGGAGGGGGGGAAAAGGTTCGGGAGGGGGGTTTTGGAGGGGGGGAAAAGGTTCGGGAGGGGGAGAAGGCTCGGGAGGGGTAGGGGGAGGGGGAGAGTGTTAGATGGTTTAAATTTTTTTACATTATTTTAAAATACAGAATTTTAAATTATTTTAAAATACAGTATTTTTAATTATTTTAAAATACCTAATATTTATAATTAATAATTTTTTTTATCATGATGTATCCTAGCCGTATCTGTATCCTAGTTTTTTAGAATTTACCGTGTCCCCTTATCTTGCCGTGTCGTATCCCCATGTCCGTATCCGTGTCCGTGCAACATAGGACCTTTCAATCAAATTTTCAGAAGATCCATGGGTTGTAAGTATAATGTAGACATATTTTCAACTAAATTATAGTAGGATTATTAAGTCCACATCTAGGAACAACATACTAAAATATTATAAGTTAGAAAAATAAATAATAATTAATAAATTTAGAACATATAGTGGAGTTAAGTTTGTGACGTCCGATATCTGGACTAGTCATGATGATATATCTTATGCATACCTCACCACTCACTATGTAGATTCAAAATAGACTCTAAATAGAAAAAATTTTAGGATTATCTGAAATTCTTCATCCTCATACTAGCCTAGCTATTTTTGAGTATATGATGATCTTTAGATAATATAAAATTCAAAATAAAATTTTTAATATCACAAATAATAATGAAGTTAATAATAGAATAGTAATTAACATATTTGCTAGGAATATTAGAGATGAGCTATTACGAGAAATTTTTCACATCAGATATATGTGTCACGTGATTAACTTGATTGTACAAGCGAGAATGAAGATGTATTCCCCCACTTTGAAAAATATACGTAACTCACTAAAATATACTCATACCTCGTAAACAATTGAAGTTTGATAGTTTCTATTTATCTATGAATCTTAAAAAGAAAAGATTTCAATCGAATGTGATACACTATTAGAATTACACTTACATGATGTTTGAGTCATGTGTTTGATATAAACACGCGATATCCAACTAAGCTAATAGTAATAGTGACGAACTTATAATTGACGACACTGACTGTGCTTCAGGAATTTCAGTTATGAAATTCTAAAGAATTTTTATAACAAGACAAATATGTATTAGTCAGTTATGCATGTGTCACGTGATTAACTTAATTGTACAAGCGGGGATAAAGATGTGTTCCCTCACTTTGAAAAACATACGTAACTCACTAAAATACATTAGTATACCTCGCAGATAATAGGAGTTTGTTAGTCTCAATTTGTCTGTGGATCTTAAAAAGAAAAAATTCTAATCGGATATAGGACACAATTAGAATTATACTTACATGATGTTAGATTCATGTGATTGATATAAACATGTGATATCCGACTATATCAATAGTATGAGTGATGAACTTATAATTAATGACACTGACTGAACTTCAAGAATTTCATTTATGAAATTTCCAAAAAATTTTTATAACACGACAAACATGTATTAGTCAGTTTATACTCTCACAACTTATATTGTACCCGGGTGCATATGCAATATTAGTAGCATGTTTAGGAAGTATCGAGCTAACCCAATACTTAGCCATATGATTGTAGAGATGACAACCAAATACTTAAAATACTAGTTCACTATTTTATCTCTTTATTGTCAGGTTGTCTGCATGAATCATGAGATTAAGGTAAATGGGGTATGTGATATTTTGACTTATATTTCCTAGTGCATGAACCTAGAAAACACACTTGTATGATTCATTCAAGAAAAATTGATAGAGTTTTTTATATATTATAATATTAGGTATGATGGTAGTAATAGTAGTGGGGCTCCGAGTACTGACATGGATACCATATTTAGAGATAATAACTTTTCTAATCAATTAACGAGGAAAAAACCATGAGGTGGACCATCGAATAGGAACAAGTTATTTCGATACTTAACTACCGATTACTGCTCAATTCTATTACTTTCTGATAATAAGAATCTTGATATATTATATGATGAAAATCATACGAGTCCACATTTCTCGTGCTATCTAAGATGGCATGAAATCTATGGACTCCTTCAATGTCAAGCATAGTATTGAAATATATGTTTTCTATTGCACTGAATATGATTTCGAATAAGCGATCGAGATTATGTCAAAATATTATTGAGGCTTTAGCATACATAAAGGATTAAGAGGATTCGAGCTTGAGCATCCAGAATCATGCTGAGACTGTGACTACAACGAAAGCGAAAGAATTGATTACTGATGAAGATCCATATGATAGTGATTTTGATATTGAGATTAAGGAATATAATAATATGATAATGAACGATTAATAACGTTGTCAATTGATGTTTGACAGTTGACGATTGTAAAATTATAACACTTATGTTATGCTTATGAGTTATATCCGATTTTGATTTTTGAATTCAATATATTGTACTCATTTTTATTTATATTGTATTTGATTTGGTTTAGCTTTGTCATTTATGTTTAAGAATTTTTGTATTTATTTAAATTTTGATTGTGACTAGGGAATGATGCTTGAAAATTAAAATTTAAAGTTGAATATTTTTTTTTTTTTCATCTTTCATTCGATTTAAATTTGTATTCATATTTACATTTTAACTATTTAATATTTTATTATTTCATATATAAATTCTAATTCTAATTAATATAAAAATAAAAGAAATTTATAACATTATCTAATTTATAACTTACATAAAAATTTAAAACAAATAACTTAATCTAAAAAAAATTTAAATTTTATAAACCAACTCATACTAGCTTGACCAGGTATGATTAAAAACTGGTCGTGTCTAAGGGTTGTGCCGGGCCTAGCCTGAAAAAACCATGCCGGGCCAAGCACAACACGGTTACTATACCGTGTCGTGCCTGGCCCGGCATGGTAGCCTGGTTGAGCAGCCTAAAACTAGGTCATTTGACACATCTATCCGTCTCCCTAACTCTTGTGTATTGCTCTCGATCTTCTTTCCCAAAAATAATATCCAACAAATATGTTTGATATGATGTATCCACTTGTAATGAGTATACAATATTAAAATTATCCTCCATCTGCCTCTATTAAGATAATTATAATACCAACAAATCATATAGTTCCTACAAAAAACAACATATTGAATCCTTTTTGAACAAAGCTCCCACAATCCTAGCTATGTTTCATGTACAAAAATCCATGATGCTCCCTTCTACCACTCTTCACCACCATTCATATCGAATCCACAATCATTGTCAGTCACCAATGGTGCTGACTAGGGTTTGCTGAAAAAGCACGATGTGTGCCACACACCTCTAGTGTGCATCTTCTATTGTCAATGATATGCACATATTTTCCTTACTGTGTGGGCACCTCATCACACCTCTGCCTTCATTGCAAGTGCCTACATTGTGCACATGCTAGCATTGTGTGGGCGGTTTTAAATCTCACATATTTTGTTACCAATTCGTGTGTTTCCCATCTAGGGTTTAAAAACTCTTATCCATATACACAATTTTAGCTTCAATACCATTTTATGAGTTGGAATACAACAAAAAAATACTCAATACACAATAACAAATACATGTCATCCTTGTATAACATGAAAAAAAGAATGGAACATCCAACTAGTTGGGTGCTCCAATCAAATAACAAATAAAAATATAAAAACTAGATAAAAAATCAACAATAAGAGTTTGTTATTGACAATAACAATATTTTTAGAATAAGAAAAAATAATAATAAATAATACATGATTACTAATAATATAAATATTATTTTTTGTGTCGACAATCCAAAAGTTTGAAATATGAATACAAATGAGAAAACTAAAAATACATGAAAGAAAATAAGTATTTAATACTACATGAGAGAAGTTTTGTATGTTACACTCTAATAAGTGTAAGCATCAAAATAGATGACCTCTATGAGTACACCTTGATATCTCTAGTAATCAGTCTGTCTCTCAATATTATATAAAATAATTAGTCTCCTCTTTAAAAATAATATATAATAATTATATTTATTGTGATTCATCCTCCTAGAATTTATACATTAGAGAAATTATGGCTCTAATGTATATAATACAAATTCAAAAATGCATTAGAGAAATTGAGGCACTAATTTGATTCAGTTTGTACATTAGAAAAAATAATACACTAATTATTTTAACTACATGAAAGAAACTGAGACTCATATTTCTATTTCTACTACAAAAATACCTCTTCATACCAAATACAAAGTCCAAGAACAAACTACATCAAATTAGGGTTACTGTTTAAACCCTAATTTCTTCCAAATATTTGGAATCTTCTATGTTGTGGTTTACTATCTTTGTGTAATAATTTTTTTTTAATTTATGTACTATGTATTGGAGCATACAACCTATGGACTGTTCCATTTACAACTAACCCATACCCAATATATAAAGATTAGTTAATGTTTTCTCATGTTTACTGTGTGAATGTATTTTTGTTTTTCATTCCCCCAATATCTTCTCTACATGGTATCAGAGTCACTAGGGGGGTTAAGGTTTTATTTTTTTTGTTTTCTTTCGTGTAGTGAAGGTTCTACTCACGCCAAACTGGGCAGTGCACAATGCCCAAAAGTGAGAGTGAGAGTTAAGACCGTTAGCTCTTTCTTCCCCGTGAATGGATTTCAACTTAAATCAGAGCAGTAGTTGTGTTGAATGAGTACAGAAGTGAGCTCGAGAACTATTTTTTGGGTGACTTTGGAAAATGTGCAATGTCTGAATTGTTTTTGCACAATCTGTGGGTCAATTGGGAAAAAATGCAAACTTCTAAATTCTTTTGTTTTTTTTTGCAATTATTCCGAATTTGGTTTGTGCAGTAAGCTCATGTCAAGGTTTTGGGTGAATTCGGGTTTGTGTGAATTGATGAATTTGATTTTCACAATGTTTATTTGTGCAGTGTTTGTTTGTGGGTTAATTTCAGAATATCAATCTGTGAGAATTCCTGATTTCCAAAATTCTATGTGGACATCTCTTAATTTTAGAATATTGGCTTCTTTTTGAATCCTTGGGTGAAGTTTGGCAGTGGTTACCAGATAATTTTTTAAATCCTAATTATGTATTATGTTAGAATTTCAATCATCATGTTATGAAAAGTTGAAAACCAAAACTATACATTATCAATATTGAAAACGAAAGTTAAGACAGTTCTTTATTTAGGAGATATTTTACACTGACTGACAAATGAACCACCTACTAAAAATACAAGATAAATGCAACTGCGAGCAGATTCTGAATTTTAAAATTGTGATATCGTCGTCCATTGAGGTGGAGTTGGTATTGACTATATTACCTTACCTCAAACAACGCGTATATATGATATAATTGTTCAACTTCAGTTTGAGACTAGATAATGTAATAGAGTCCGAGAAAGTAATTGCTCAATTCATTAGTTTTTTTTCAGTTGGCTATATAGTTTCTACACATCTTCCTAACCAAGGTTGAGACTACGGAGAAAATAAGATAGTTGGAGAGAATTTTGGGCATGATATTTTAATATTCATTGACCGGCCAATTTTCTGAATTCCATGGTTAGATTTTAGGCAATAAAGAATTTCATACCAGATCATTGTTCTATAACTAAACAATTCGATTTATACTAAAAGAAACATCTCATTAATTACTTACTACTAGTTAAGATGACATTAGTGGTATTAGACATTAGCAAAAGAGCATCATTTCAAAGTTCTCACTATAGTAGAATGAATCACACTAGAGATTATTGTTGGAAGTTATTTCTAAAAAAAAAAAAGACCAAGAGTACAATAGATAATTGAGAGATGTAAGTCAATTTTTGATCCATCCAAGGTCCTCATGGAGTTTTTCCATCATGATCCCCGCTAAAAAAAAATTATTTGAGATTTCTTCTCACCCACAAGTGGTATAACTTATTATGTCACGTTTTTTTATTTCATGCTCATGGATTGTTAACTCAGAGATAAATACTTATATTACATGTAACCATTCTCTATTTATTATATTTTTTTACATATTTTTTGAATATTTTCGAATGCTTAGACAACCTTCTTTCAATAAGTTACTTTTTCAAGTAACTCAATTTTATTTTTATTTTTTTTAATATTTATTTGCAATATCAAAAGAGTATGAGGAAGATTTCTTTTACGAATGAATAAAGTTGACTATATCTATTCTCTCTTTCGACGAAAGTAATTGATAGATATTTAATTGTATTAAATGCTTTTCTTGTATATTCTTAACATAATTATTTATTATTGATGAAATCGAGAATATTTTACCCTACTCTAAAAAATATCTTTACCCTAGAGTATGAGATATCTTAGTTAAAAAAATATATTAAAACTTTTTATCCGTGATATTATGCTAGTATGAGAAGAACTCATTCAATCTAATATATTTTGTCCTATGATAACCTAATATAATGTCATATAAAGATTGTGTGCTAACTCACGAAGAATTATCTCGCCCTCGATGGCATCGGGCATGTTGGAAAAGATAGATACTCTAAACTCTAATGGAATACCTCCAGCTATCTCTGTGATTGATAAAAGAATCATATAAAGATAAACTATTTGATTATGATCAGACTAGATTTAATATACATAATTAATATAATTAGTAAGTTCAAACATTTTCCTCAGCAAATTACCTTTACGTTCAACTCTTAGAAAATTAAGATATGTAAAGAAATCTTTGTAACTCAGAATCTCTTTTAGTAATTACTATTACTTACAATTTCCAAGTTTTCATATTCCAATTAGGCATCAACTTACAATTTTCATATTCCAATCTTTGTAACTCTTAGAAAATTAAGATATGATAAATATTTATACTTTTCTTAAAGAATATCTTATTTCCTTCAAAAAGAAGAATAAATATTATTTTGAATTCTAATGAAAAAGCATAATTTAAATATCAAAGCAATTATAACTTTACTTACGATATATGTTGGATCCAATACCTACTTGTGAGATTGATTATCTAAATTCCTCTCTTACTATTCTCAACAATTATTGTCAAAAAATAAAATATATAATATCTAATTTCATATTTAATAAGCAAACAAAATAAATTAAGTTAAATTACTCTTTATCAGAAAAAAGATACATGATATGACAATTATGATAGCAAATATTCAAATAGTCAAACAACCAACAAATAACTTCACGACCTTCTTTAAAAGGCTTTGATATACTTTTAATTCTTCCAAACTTAATATTCTATATATTAATGAACCAACTTATATGTGAGTGTTATTTAATATTTTAGTGTATTTTTTTTTATTTTAATATATACGATTACACAAATACTAATATATTAGATTTCATAAAATACTAAAATTAAAAATAATTAAATAAAAATAATACTCGAATAATTGATTATCTAATCAATTCTTATATTAAATATACTTGTTGGAGGTCATGTATTGTTACGTTGATAAATATTTTCATCAAATAGTAGCAACTAGTATATCTTGAGGTCAATACCCATTAAGCATAGTTTCTCCAAATTTTAGGAGTACAACTATTGAGATATTAACATCTCTCATAACTCATACTAAAGTAAAATATTATGCATTGGTCATAATCTTAATCTCTATTTTTTTTTATGTACTGTGTAAGAGCACACAACTTATGGATTGACTCTTTTCAACTAAACCAATATAAAATAGTTAGTTATTGCTTTCTCAAAAAGATACATGATGCGACAATTATGATAATATTTATTCAAACAAAAAAACAACCAACAAACTTCACTACCATTTTTAAAAAGTCTGGACATACTTTTATTTCTTTCAAACTTGATATTCTAGAGATTTATGAACAAACTTAAGTAGGGATGTTGTGGTTTATTATTTTAGTGAATCTATTTTTTTTTATTTTTTTTAATATGTACGATTACACAAATACTAACTTATTAGATTTCGTAAAACTATAAAATTAAAAATATTTATAAAAGAATATACTCGAATAACTGATTACCTAAGAAATCCTTATATTAGATACACTAGTTGGAGGTCATATATTGATATGATTATAATTATTTTCATCAAATAGTGGTAACTAGTATATTTTGGGACTAATAACCATTAAACAAAGTCTCTCTATATTTTAGGAGTAAGACTATTGAGATATTAACATCTCACATTACTCATTCTAAAGTGAAAGCATTGTTATTGTGTATAATCTATCTCCATTTTTTTATTTTATGTACTGTGTAAGAGCACCCAACTTATAGACCAACCATTTTCAACTAAACCAATATATAATAGTTAATTATTATTTTCTCAAGGTAACTAAGTGTGAATGCATTTTTATTGTAATATCATGTACAATTTTAGACCACATAACTAAAAATAAAATAAAATCATTCTGGTAATTATCAATTTATATACATTGTCCTAATCTTATAGACAACAATGAATGGAGCAGCCGATAAATTTGGTGCTCCTAATAATAACGTAATAAAAAATTAAAAATTAAAAATTAAAAGAACTAAGAACTATACAATTGTAAGTAGCAATAATTATATATATTGTTTTGTGAAATTTTAATCTATTTTTTTTAAATATGAATTTTTATTTATCCATATAAAATTAAAAGATAAAGCATTTTTATTATTTGAGATACTCATCTACCAACATTAATAGATACATGTGCATGAAAAATAAGCATTACAAACAACATTAATGAACATGCACCCTCAAATCTAACATATTAAATTAATGAAACACCATAATTTATCAATGAAGGATATAGAAGGAAACCCTTTATCAAAATTTGTAGAACTATGAGCCAGAATATTTAGATTCTCTGAAATCATAAGCACCCTTTGGGTAGTTATTACTCCAGCAACGTAGCCTCTAACAGTTCCTTGCCATTGCACCTAATGATTTTTTAAAATAGTTATTATTAAAGAGCATTGAGACATTAAATAACTCAGCCTATTGCAAAAAAAAAAAGTCATGAATAGAATATATTTCCTAGGACTCCCCTAACAATTTTGATGATTCAATACATGCCAGATTCTGCCTTCACCAAACAAAATTCGAGACAGTTCTTTGAATTTTTTATTTTATTTAGCAAACATTTTATACATACTTTTTGATCAACCATTGCATTCCTTTATGGTCAATGCTTCTTTAAAAATATCATTAACGAATTAGCATCATATTCAATTAGACAATTTCTAACTATCAAGACTGAAGAAGTATGATTCTGCAACTCTAATAGTTTGTAGAACAATTGGTCTAATAGTTTGTAGCCCCATTTGAAGGTTTTATAACTACTTTGCAAATTAGCATCATATTCAATTAGCATCATATAAAATTGAAAATCAACAGTAATCAAAATTAGAATTTAACTATTTTATTATTATAATATAATACTGAAAAATAATTCTGAAAATTCAAAATTAGAATTAACCACAGCCACAAGTAATGCGCCCTAAAATAAATAAATAAATAAATAAAAATAAAAATTTATAACATACTCCATCAAACTAATGCATATAAATCCACAACATTAAGATTGAATAAAAGAAAGATATGATTTAATCTCTTGAAAATATTTATAAAGATGTTTGATACCTATTCAACTATCTGAATATATATTATAATAATTATTTCATCTCAAATCTTCTATCTTAAAAAAATATAATCCAACTATATATGTTTTGTCTTCACGTGAAATACTTATTTGGAAGATATATACCTTGTTATCTGATTGTCATAGTAAAAAGCAATGAAAAAAAAAAGTAAAGATTCAATTTCCTCGAGAGGAAGTACGCATATTGTAATTATCATCATCATTCCTAACTTTACATTTACATTAGATATTGAAACAAAAGTCTACCACATTACTTTTCTAAGAGATAATATTGCATACAAAGAATTATATAATTCTATTGTGCACCTCCTCTCAATACATATTAATTCCTAGCCAATTATAAATGTCCATGATCCTCAAGTAAAATTTAATCACGTCCCGAAAGTTAATCATTTATACAATTTTCTTATAAATAATTGAGTTAATGAGAGAGTTTATATCATAAGTAAAATTAATATCTTGATGAACATTAGTATATATTAGAGTACAAAATGTAAAACTAACTTCTGAAATACATCAAATACATATCTTCTCTGTAATAAGATGATACCCCTTATCAAATAAGTCACCATATGCAGTGAATATATAAGAGTATCTCATGATTCTTTGTCTGAAAGAGTGTCTGAAAATACTCAGTTGAGTAATTATCAACTCATTATTTTTCATAATCATAATATTATTTATGTAGACAATCAATAAAATCATTATCTCATCAAGACTCCTTTAGAAAAATAAATAAAAATCAATAAAATACATATGTATCCCAAATCAGGCTACAATTGTAAAAATCTTACAAACTAAACTTTTGGTAACTGATTTAGGTCATATAATTCATTCCATAACCAACAGACTACAACAACTATGCTCGAAGCCTAGGTAGTTGCTCCATATAGATGTCATCTTCAAAATTATTATGAAAAAATATATTTTCATATCATACTGGTGTATCCTCCAACTATGACGTGCTTTAAAAAAATAAGAATCCATAATAAGACTATTTTGGCCAATAAAAAGAAGTGTTCGAATAGTAGACACCAAATATTTGAGCAAATTCTATTTGAGTTCAGAAACTTTGCAAATGGGCGCAATGAAGATGAGAATTGTGGTAAGAAATGTCTAAAACATCTTAGATGGACGCAATGAGCGAAACTTTGCAAGCCGAAAAAAAACAACTTGGGTTTCAGAAATATTTGAGATATTTCTAGAATGATAGAAGTAAAACTATGGTAAGAATTTCAAGCCAAATAGTCTCTCAATAGATTTTTGAGGGATAGATATTGTGGACGAAATTTCATGACATGAGGAAGAAATATATCGACACACCGACATGAAGAAGAATTAAGAAAGAGAGTACGAAGACGAAGAAATATATTTTCTAGAAGCTAGGAAGTGGCAATATTTTATTTTAGCACGATAAGTAGCTGAAGTCAAAAAAAACTAAACTCATTTGATTTGATAGATCCTTCAGAAATACATGTCCAAGAATTTTTCAAAGAGAATGATTGAGATATTGATAAGTTAAATACATTCATTCCACCTAGTCTGGTGAAACGGATAATGAAGATCAAGAGAAGACTGGTAGAGAAACAAGTTTGGCTAGCTAACTAGAGAGAGTTAACGTTCAAGTCTACCTGGGACATTGTGCATACCAATGATGACCTAACATCAAATTAAATAAAAGTTTGACATAAGCATATTCTAATAAAAATTTCTTTCTTTAATTGGCGTCTAGTTAATAAATTTATACCGACGAATGACATACTAAATAATAAGAATTTTTAATTGACATCCAAGTACAATAATTATCTCGATGAAGAAATAAGTAGTTGCTTGATGCTTAATTGTGAAAACACCAGCACATTTGAAAGAAATATTTTTGAGTTTAAATACTTTAAATATTATAATTAAGCAAACTTTATGCTTGACAAATCAATGAATATAAAAATCCCAATTAAATTACAATGAATTAAGAAATAAGTTTCCCTACTGATTATGTGGAATTATGAAAAACCCATTATGATACCACATTATGGGATAAAGCAAAAATATTTTATTGTCGTGCATGCCCAAGATTAAATGGTAGAAAAAGGTGACCTCGTATCACTAATGCTTATTGTTGTGGTTGCTCTGAATATTTTTTTGAGTACTAGTTACAGGTCAATAATATCTTTAGATCACTGTGCAAGAGTCGTGAGCTGGAAAAGAGGTAAACACTCGAGTCATCCACTTCATATTTTGCTTTGGATTTTTCTTCTATTTTTACGTTGGAGGTATGAGATAGGTTGAAGACAGCTTGATGGATGACTGCATATAAGTGATACTAAGGAGGATATGTAGAAAGCGGCTCGTCAGATTTATTTTTAATTATATTTATGCTAACAATTTCTTACTTTAGTTGTATTTCTCTTGTGACACATCTTTTATTATGGTTTACGTGTATTTTGCGCATAAAACCAAATGATGCATAGGATTCAACGGGTCTGCCTAAATCGACAGACCTTAGCTGTATTTGTAAAACTTTATGTTTCGTAATAAAATTATGTTTAAAAAAAATACCCACTTGCAACCAATAATAAACCTTTCGAAATATCATGATACTGGTTCAAAAGTATTAATAGAATAAAGAGCATGCATGCCTTCTATTATGAATGATATCATCCTAGATAATACTTTAAAGATATACTTAAAAAAAACAAAGCACTAGAAAGACAGCCTATGATATTAGTTATCAAGTTACATCTTTATCTCTTCCATAGAACAATTGGTAAGCCAAGATCAGAGAGACTCACTGTAAAATCATGTGGGTCCTCCCAGTAGGCTTGTTTATAATGTGAGCAAGAAGATTATATTCATCTCTTCTAGTATAGACTCTAGTCTTAAATTATTAATTTTCATAGTAACTAGATGAAAATGAGCTTGTATTGGGAAAAACACATTAACATAATGTTATCTAAACTTGAATGAAATCTCTCCTATCAATAAACCTTACTCTCGCCAAAATCAACAAAATCTAAATTTAGAATGGAAGGCGGGCATATCTTCCATTATGACCTGACACCATTCTATAAAAGATATTGTTTCAAAAAAAAACATATGTATCATAGTATTATCAAAATAAGTAATAAAAAAACAAACAAAACAAAAGTACAACACACCCTTTAATAATTGTTGTTGAGTACAATTCTTATATTCCTTTTGAAAAACAATCAAAATTAAAATGATTGGTAGTAGGATCATCTAGCTCCTCAGTAATCTCGTCCATGATTTTAACAAGTTAGTTATGCTTATCCCCATCTCTACTAGTTTAGATTTTAAGCCATAGATAATCAAATTTTCTAATTATTGGCTGGATATGAGCTTGTGTTGGAATGTATTGGAAAAACTAGTGAATTAATATGTCATGAGCATTAAAGAGATCTCCTTTTCTGAGAAAACTCAATCTCTACCAATCTAACTTTATTAGTATGTAATAAATATTAACATGCTCAAATATAAATGATTAACTCTCTACTAATTAATAATCCAGACAAGGCTATAAATAAGAAATGATGAATAATGGATTCAAATATAAGATCTAATCTTATATTTTTCTTAGTCACTCTAAAAAAAAACCTTGGTCAAATATGATAATATATGCATTCAATAAATCGTATCAGTCAAGTACTTTTACTATAATATTATATAGCAAGAGATATAATATCCAATCTAGTATTTCAAGGATGAGCAGAACACATAAAATAAATTATTTCTTCTTAAGGAAAAATATTCAGGATGAAAACATTACTACAATAGAACAGTCAATTGACATTTTCACGAAAATCTAATAAAAGACCTAGATTATATTTCTTTTCTACAAACTTGATATTTTAAACTTATATGTACAAGTTTAACAAGAGCTATGTTGTGATTTTCATATAATTTAGTTTTTGTTTTCTTGTATTTTTGATAGAAACACCTCACTCATAAGATGCCCCAACCACCTATGTTCATTACATATGAACAATTAATGTTAACATTTTTATGAGTATTAATGTATTATTTAAATTTGTATGTTTATTTTCCATAGATTTTCTAAAATCTAATTTGGGATTGCTTCCAAATTAGGGTTACCATTAAAAACCCTAACATAATAATTTGAAAGACTAGAATTCCACAATCTCATTCTAGCAGTAACTTCTTGATGGGATCGATGGATACACAACTTATAAAATAACTTGTTATAACTACAATTATCTTGCTACTAGAACATATACTATGAAAAAACTAATTCTTGTTCTTGTATATATTGAACTTAGATTGAGAAAAATTGAGTAGTTTTATTCAATGTCAATGCATGATATACTGGTTCTAATTGAAACATCTTTGACATCAAATAAAATATTTAATCATCTCAAGGCTAATATCAAATTGTGTCTGGTTGGTTATATCAAATTGTGTCTGGTTGGTTATGTCACCATACTATGATGAGACAATAAAAGAAATATTTAGACTTATAGTAGTATCTTTTGGACTTGACTAATATAACTAATAGACCTCTAAAATTTTTAGCTAAGTTAAAGATCTTGTATATAAATTCTAGACCTAGAATATGACTCCTTATCGTTTGATGACTTATCTCAAAGAACTAGTATACTTCTAAAATTTTTAGCTAAGTTAAGATCTTGTATATTAATTCTAGACCTAGAATATGACTCTTTAATTATTAGAATATTTCAATTTTTTTCAAACGATACACCATAGTACTATATAAAAGGAAATTTTGCTTTACTATGGACTATTTTCACTTATTCTACCAAAAAATGATAACATCCAACATATTCCCATGTATATTAAAAGTATAAAGCCATGGTAGATCTCTTATTGCTCAGAAACTAAGAGTAATTAAATTGCAAGTCTTGTGTTGTTGCTCATATTTGTCAGAGTAATTTTGAAGATACTTAGAATCAAAATCAAAAACTCAACTTATTGAAAAATATTGATATAATAGTTTGAAAAATATAAAATACTTAATACTCAAAATCAAAAAATCAAACTTTTTCATTTAGTATAAAAGTATAATTCAGTATAATAGTAACAATTGCTTGTCATATACTTAGAATGTGGTATCTGCTCGAGGAGATCGAGTATGCACTTTCGTTTCCTAGCATTTTTTACTTTAATAATTAGGCAACAAGATAAATAATCTTCAATCTATCATTTAACGAGCAAACAGAACATATGTAAATAAATTATTTCTTATTAAGGAAGAACATTCAAGATATGATCATTACAACAATATAAATTTATACAAGAAAATAACCAATTGTCATCTACAAGTTTGATCTTTTGAACTTGTGTGTAGCTTAATAAGAGGTGTGTTGTCATTTTAATATAATTTAGTTTTTTGTTTTTTTGTAATTTTGATAGGAACACCCTACCCATAAGTTGCCTTAATCTCTTCTATTCATTATATATAAACATTTAATGTTTAAATTTTTTTGAGTGTTAAAGTATTAATTAAATTTGTATGTTAATTTTCTATAGAATTTCAAAACGCTAATTTAAGATTTCTTCCAAATTAGGGTTTCCCATTAAAACCCCCTAATGTTTTTATTTGTAAGACTAGGATTACACTATCCAATTCTAGCATTAACTTCTTGATGGGATCAATTAATACACAACTTATATAATAACTTAGTAAAACTACAAATTATCTTTCAACTACAACATATTCTATGAAAAAAACCAATCCTTGTTCTTGAATATATTGAATCAAGATTGAGAAAAATTTAGCAGCTTTATTCAATGTCAATGCAAGATATATCTGTTCTAATAAAAGCATAGTTGATATCAAATAAAATATTTAATTATCCCAATGCAAATATTAAATTGTGTTGTTGCCTATATTTATATAATAACAAGAATAACAACACCTTGATGATGACACAAAAAAAAATTAGACTTATAGTATTATCTTTTGATGACTTAACTAATAAAAGTAGTAAACCTCTAAAATTGTTAGCTAAGTTAATATATTGTATATTATTGCCAGACCTAGAATATGATTCCCTAATTATTAGAATATTTAAATCTTTTACAAATGATACCACAAAGTATCATATAAAAGAAATTTTTGTTTCACTAGAAACTATATTTTCACGTATCATTAAAAAAAAATAACATCTAACTTATCTCCTATATATTGAAAATATAAAGCCAAGGTAGATCTCATACTAAGAAACTAAGAATACTTATATTGCATGTCTTTTTGATGTAGTTATTATTTGTCAAAGTAATTTTGGAGATATTCGAAACAAAAATTCAACTTATTGAAAAATATTGAAATAAAGATGCTCTCAAGGGACAAATGCAACTAAAATCAAAAGATAAAATTATGAAAATGAGTATAATGACGAAGAATTTTTTTTAAAAAAAACAATGGTTCAGAAGACAATTCTTCCAACTTTAAGTAAAGATAATGAAACATCTCAAACTTATATGATTGATAATTTTAAATCTATACCATTAATGCTTGTTGATATGTAATACGAGGAAGCTAACCCACTTATTTCTAATATCCAATCACACATATCAATTATCATCTCAATATGCATTCTCAACTCATCAATGTTCAAATATTATCTTGGAAGAGAAAAAACATATTGTATTTTACTTGTCCAAACAATCATGTTTTCCTCATGGATTCTTTCTAGCTACTACTCTTTGATCTTCCTTTCTACATGCTGGTTGGAACAATTATCATCGACAATGGAGGGAGCAAAACTATATGAATTTGTTTTTGCAATTTTTGTATCTTATAAGAGTTGTGCAATGGAGTTAATTAGAGGAGAAGCCGTGGACTTGGAGCCATTCCCATTTGAGTGGTCTACAATCTTCTCTTGATCACCTAAAAACTATTTTAAGAGAACACCATAAGCAACCACCACAACTACTCCTATTTGAGTGGCTTCAATTTGTATCATTACTATTACTCTCAAATTGAATATGCACGTTACACATAAGTTTGATGGAGGATATTGAAATTATTTATTATTCAAATATAAATTATAAGTACTCTGATGTATGAAAGGTTTATAAATTAAATATATAGACATCTTCCTTAAATTCTTTTATAATAACATTTTAGTGGGTCACAAAAAAATAAAAGTTATTTTATAAGTCACTAAAAATACTATACCCAATACATAATATTTCCTCTTAGCATAAGGTTTGGAGAGTAATATCTCGATAATATTATGTTTAAAAATTAGAGAAATAATGACTGATAAACCTCGAATCTAATACTTACCACTCTGAGATAAAAAAAAACTTGTCGTGACAACAAGACATGACCTTTTTGCTTTATAAGAGACTATTGCAATTAAGGGAACTACAAATATTTCATTAAAAAGAAAAATATCAATTAATACTTTTTACATTTTTTTATTCCTCATTATGGAACATTTATAATTCAACAATAGCCGAAAATTTACTTGGAGTGCAATCTCATTGACATTCAATTTGATGCAAGACTTCTTTTCCATTTTAGTTGATATATACAAGCTGCCAGAACTACTTCGACTATCTCTAGGTGTCAACTTTGTTAAACCAATATGACTCCCTTTAGAAGCAAACAGCAAAGTATACTCTGCAACCATGAGATGCTTAAATCAACAAAAAAACATCAATAAAAAATATGAAAAAAAAAAACATTCCTGGTGCACCTAATGGAGTAGGGAAAATTCGTTCAACTTCATTTTCAAAAACAAACTGTAATGGTTCGCAAAGAGAAGCAACAATTGCTTCTGAAGACTGGTTTTCCTCAAGTAATATATCTTTTTCATTGGATTCTGAAGCTCCTCCAAGGAAATACAAGGATAGTCCAATTTTATCTTCGCCAAGGATTGCAAACTGATCATCATTAGGCCCGACAAAGGCAACATCTATTCCTAGAAAATCCAGAAGACAAAATTCTTATCATTATAATACTCTTTATCTTTAAAATAGAAAAAATCAGGGCATAGTTATTTGAAGCGTGGAGGATACTAAGGCACAGGATTTTGTTGGGGCCTTGTGATATAAAATGGGCAATTAAGATGTTAATTTTTTTTGTGAGGCACAATCTATCTAATACATACATACATACATACATACATACATACATACATATATATATATATATATATATTTTCACTAAATATTATACATATTTTTTATCTATTAGTGAAATATAATAACGTAAATGACATTAAACATAAAAAATAAATATTCAAAGTAATAAAATAAAACAGTAAAATTTTAATAATTCAATATACAAAATTCTAAAACATCAAATTAATTATCTTTAATTTTTAGAAGTGAAATGAATAAAAACTTTGAGAATAATATGATTTATAGTAGAACATTGAGAATGATTGTTTTGTAAAGGGGGTTGCGTGAATAATATGTTTTGTGAGGAGAGATATCAAAAGTGAGGCAAGGTTAAAGATGTCAACCAGAACAGGCAGCCTGGGAATGATCGTGAGCACATGGTTCAGTCATGCCTAGATCAACATGACTTTGTCTTACACAATGCCTGGTACTGGACCATGCTAACTCATGGCACGGGTCATGTCGTGCAAGAATGTACGAGCAAAGCCTTGTGTCAGGCCAGACACGACTAGCATGTCTGGCCCAATGGCACTATCCACCAGCCCAATGACCCAGTACTGGATATTGAGAGGGTCGTGAGCCACTGGTCTAGCACCACAAGGTTGCTGTCACATGAGTAGTTTTAAAAAAATCATCCGTGTAATCCAAATGCAGCCTACATGTCCGATCACAATATGGAGGCCTACCTCACTCCGCGCAATGCATTTTCATGCAATGGGTTGACAAGCTGTTGTGTAAATCAGTTCGGTGTCAAGGTTACCAGGACAGTGACAATTCGTGCATGTCACTATTCCTACAAAATATTTTATATAAAACATATTTTTTAGCACCATTACAGTAGCTGTCTGATTACATCTGACAGCTACTGATCAGAATCAAATGACTAATGTGATTTTATTTTTGAGCACTTATCATAAAAATAAATAAATAAATTATTTCAAAAAATTTTTGAATTCTCTATAGAAAAAAAAATTAGAATTGTTTATGTTTATGCATACGGAATAGATGATGGAGTAGGTATCCTATACAACTTATCTCAAGATTAGATTTTAAATTTGATACAATTTTTATCACAAAATAGTCTTCAATAACGAAATTTTTTTGATAGTTAATTTTTTGTGAGTTTTATTTTGTTTTAGTTTAATGAATAAATTAATACATACAAATAGTTAAAAAATATTAAATAATATATTTAATGATACTTAATATGATATTAACATAAATATAGATAATAATGATATTGCTACTAAAATATCCGAGATTAAAATTATGTTTTCTTCAGGGGCCTTGATTTAAAGCAGAATGCCACCAAAAAATTTAAAAAATAAACAAATATCAATAGTAAAAACCCACATCAAAATAATAAAAAATAAAAATTCTAAGTATGTAAATAAATAATCAATACAATATATATATTATCAAAAGATTTATACATTTGAGAGCACGTATAAAACTAGGCACATAAAAAATATACCAATCAACATACCGAAAAAAAAAAAGATGCATTAAATCCAAAAAAAATCTAAATTAGCGGTGAGATCTTTCAAGCTGGATCAAGTTTAATTTCATTGATCACCTTTATATACCAAAATAATATTGGGAAAAAAATATATAGTCAAGTATATTATATGATCATGAATCTTTCGATTAAATTTTTGACGAACAATAGAGTCATTAGTATTACGTAGACCTACTTCAAGTTTTCTTATCATAAAATTTTTAAATCTACAAGTATGAATAATAAAATAAAATATTATAAGTTAGAAAAATAATTAATAATTAATTAATTTAAAAAATTTAGTTAATTGATATTCATAACATCTGATATATGAAGTAATTGCGACTATACTTCATTTGCATGTCTCATCGCCCACAATACAGATTCTAAATAAAATTCTAATAGTAAAATTAGAATTTTTTGAGATTATTCATTATCATGATGATCATGTCATATAAGTGTATAACATGGATCTTTAGAAAAAATAAAATTCAGAATAAAATATTTAATATCACTTTTTATAATACTTCTAATAATAAAGTAATTATTAATATATTTATTATGACTATTACAAATAGGTCATTAGAAGAAATCTTTTATGTTAGTTACATGCGACACAATTAATCTCATAGTACAAGCAGAAATAAAAATTATTTCTCACATAAGAAAAAATAAAAAATTGACAAAAAATATCTTAAAACACCTTAACAGATAAGAGTTTAACAATCAATGTTTATCAACTTTTTTTCTTCTTATTCTTTTTCCTCTTCTTTTTCTTCTTCTTTTTATTCTTCTACTTCTTCTTCATTCACCTATTCTTCTTTTTTATCTCTCTTTCTCTTCCACTTCATATTTTTCTACCTCTTCATTTTCTTCTTTTGACTCTTCTTTTTTGTTTGACTTTTTTTTTCTTTTTCTTCTTTCTCAACTTCTTTTTGTTGTTCTCATTTCTCATTTTTTATTTTTCTTGTTAATCATTTTATTTCCTATTCTTCTTTATTTTTTTTCTTGGTCATATTCTACTTACGTTTCTTATTTGTATTCTTCTTCTTCCTCTTTTTTTATCTTTCTTTTTTTCTTTTTATTCCTCCTACACTTATTATCCTTCTTTTCTCTTCATTATCATCGTTTTTTACTTCTTTTATCTTTTTTTATCTTTTTGTTCTTCTTTTTCTTCTTGTTTTTTTTCTTTTTCTTATTCTTTTTCTCATTCTTCTTATTGTTCTTTATTTAATTCTTCTTTTTTCTCTTCTTATATTTTTTTCTTTCTTCTTGTATACCTCATATTATGTTTCTTCTTTTTTTTCTTAAAATACTGAATGAATATGTCATAGCTAACCTGGTCATAATCATGTATTAATTTTTCTTATGATTCTACTAAAAATAATAGATAAAGATATCGAGTGAGTCATACCTAGATAATCATAGTCAAAACCTCACACCTACTAATACCAAACATCAAGAAATCAGCAAGGCTAACTAGTTATGATCCCAAATTAAAATGATCAGAACAAAACATCATGTACCAATGTCAAAATACTACATACTTTGATACTCAATGTCAGGACAAACGTATTGCTGATAGGATCTTATCATCAAAATGTTAGATCTATTTGGGCTATATCAAATGATAGGGAACGATTGACGTTGAGATTAATTATGAGCAACATAAGAGAGAACAAACACATCTACATACACAAAGAAGAGGAGTAAAGAGGCAGCACAAACTTAGAATCATTGCTTTATTTCTTTTTCTATATTACTTATTATCTTTCGTCTTCTATATTATTCCCTTTGCTAATCACTAAAATACAAGCGAGAATACAAATAAATAAAAATGTGATGATATATCTCCAAATCACAACATCAAACTAGACGCAATAATATAGTTCATGTCGGAAAATCACTTTAGACATGACAATATATTATACAACATAATAACAGCTTGTGCAGTAACCTAAAGGATGAGCTCATACCTTTCACAAGTTAATTTAAAAGTTTATCCATTCTCATTGTTGAAGAATTGCATCATAATGTCAAAACATTGCAATGCGAATTTTTCATGTTGTGACTTTTTTTTTTCACTCCATCTTTATACCAAGAGTCCATATAATATATGAATCAATCTTAATATTCTCTTACTTTCATAAATATTTCATCAATCATGTCTCGCTTGTGTACCACTAAAACTTCTTAATGGTCACAAGCTGCGTTAAGTAGTTAGCATAGTTCATTTTCAAATCACCTTTTTCCATCTGAATGTTCTTCACTAGTTATTTTCTAATAAAATGATAATAGATATCAATGTGTTTTATTCATATATAAAACATTGAATTTTTCACCAAGAGATTAACACTTTGACTGTCAAATTTGTGCATCTTGTTTTACTACTCAAAATCAAGCTCAACACAATCCCCTTTTCCAAATGACTTCTTTGAAAGTATGATTAAGAGCCATGTACTATCGTACAAGCTGTTCCAATTAACTGAGTTACAACAAACTATTGCTTGTTAAAGCAGCATACCAATCTACCATACAAGCTAAATACAAATCCACTTGTGAATTTTCTGTTATTCACATCTCTACCCCAATCAGGCATCCAGTGCACCCATAACTTCAAAGATATTTTTATTATTGTTTCTATCAATCTATAAAAAAAAATCACAAATCTCACGAAGATACATGAGCACCCTTTTCACTGTGTCCCACTACTCATTTCATTGGTTAGCCATAAATTTACTAGGATCTTTCACTGCATATGAAATATCAAATCTTGTATATACCATAGCATACATTAGACTATCAATTGGACTATCATATGGAACAAAACCTATTTTTTTCATTTCGTCTCGTAGTTTAAATATGTTTGTAGATAGGCAAAGATCTACAGACATATTTAACCTAACAAGCATATGTGTACTAACTAATTGGCAATCACACATGTTCAAATTCAAAGATAACCATTCAATGTACCTTTGTTTCCCATGATACAACTAGTACCCACTATCCCTTACACTTCGCATGCCCAAAATACTCTTAGTTTTTCCAATGTCAATCATGTCATATTTCTTTGCAAATTATTTCCTCTTAATACAAGTCATTTTATTATTTCCAACAAAAAACATATCATTCATATATAAAACAAAGATCACAAAATCAATATCTAACCCCTTTTTGTAAATATAGTGATCTTCACTTAATGCCACCCCTATGAAAAGAATTGACAGCTTCACTTAATGACACAAAGTTGAGTTGAGTTATGACGACTTGATTTTATATTGTGAATTAAAAGAGAAATAAATGGCTATTCAAGTTTTTGGATTGCATAATTTATAGCATTTAGTGACTTTCTTGTAGCCAATAAATTTGCTCACAGTATTGAGAAGAGAAATAAATTTGCTCCAATTTATTTCTCTTCTCTCTTGGCATATATACATAAATATGACATTCAAAGACTCTAAGATAAGTCACATTTAGCTTCCTCTCATACAACACTTTGAATAAGGTGCATAAGAGTTTGTCCCTCTACAATATATGTGAGAGTGTGATTCTTCATATAGCAAACTATGACAATAGTTTTTGCCCAAAGCTTTAGCACCAAGCATGTCTAGCTTCTTATGCACCTTATATTTGCTAACAGTATTCTGTTTAGTCTTAGTTACACCATTCTATTGGTATTATATTCTAATTATGTCTTGCCTCACAAATCCTTGTTCAGCTCAGAGTCGATCCATTGAAAAAAAATCAACCTAATTATTTGTACTCAAAATATTTATCTTCTTGTTAAATAAAATATTATCATTCAAAACATATGCCTCTGATATTTCTCTAAATAAATCACCATGTATTAAGTTCAAGACAGTCGTTGCTCTAGTAACTATGAACTTGAACTTTACCTTCTTATGCTTTTCATATAAACAGTATATATAGAATTCAAAGACTTGAAGTGATCGTAAACTCTTGCCATCATATTGTTTTATGGTGCTGGTGCAGTCACGAAACTTTTAATAATGATGTACCAAGTCTTTGATACCACAACACTACTAAATCTCCACTACAACTTTCTTCTCACATATTGCAAGCCCTTCAAAAAGCATAACGACGACTCTGAAAATCCATATCAAGGCACCATTTAATCCACAACACCATTTGATTCTGTCAAAACTGTTGGTGTTTTATACCTTCTATTCTCTAAAGTTCACAAGTTTGTCAAAAAATTTCATCCTCGGTGGTATTTTTCTTTTAAATGAAAAAAATCACTATCAGAATTTAGGGATGATAGTATTCATCAACTTGTACTGCAATCCAACTCTCATTCCACAAGCAATGATCCTTGCTTTATGAGTTACTTTATGACGTGCCATGACAAGTGAAAAGAAGCATACAGTTGTCATCATACAAACTAAAATAAGATTTTTTTGGGGCCTTGAACATGTATTACACCTGAAAATTTCTTCACAATCTCATCATGCATTATCATCTTTGCTATCTCACAACCTACAATGTTAACAATAAATTCAATGCCCATATATAACATTCAATCATCATGATTTTCATACTCAAAACCATTATCAATATAGAACAATGTAATATGATTCCATATATAATAAACCATATATCCTCATAAGGGTGAGCAATACATACAACTACAAAATAAACATCACTACTAGACTGCAACTTCTTCTTTGTGCTAGATTTAGCATTTCCAAACTTGAAAACATTTGTTTGGTAAGACAATCTAAAATACCTTAATTTATTACATTTTCAGCCCTTGACTTTGGACTTTTTCATGCTTTTTGATCTTCTTCTAAATTGTGTTTTGCTTGCTAGCAGAGGTGATTTATTATCATCAATTCTGCATCTCACAAATAACACTTCACTCAAGGATACTCTCAACTTTTACCTCCTCATAACCTCGGATAAAAGAGATAAAATCACACCCTCATATATTAACTTCATTGGACTGCTACTAATAGTGATAATTAGATTGTTCCATGAACCCAGCAACACAAAAAGCAATCACTACCCTCTCATCATCATTGAACTCACAAACTATTAAAACAAGTTAGTTAATCAATATGTTGAACTTATATAGGTGATTGAAGAAAAATAGTTTATTATTCATACATAGATTGAACAACAATTACTTGTGGTCTGTGGGGCAAGCTGCATTGGCACACAAATTTGTTAGAGCCTTGAGACACAAGGTACAAATAATGGTAGACTTTTTTTTGAGATGCACTCAATCATATATATATATATATATATATATTTGATGTGTATAAATAAATGTATTTATATATGTATATGTATAGGTATGATTATAGAGGTGTCAAACGGGCCGGGCCGGCCCGGCCCTGCACGAGGCACGGCACGGTTCGGCCGTGCCTGGGCCGGCCCGGCACGATAAAAAAACGTGCCCGGGCCCGTGCCGTGCCCGGGCGAACAAACCACGTGCCGGGCCGTGCCTTGGCACGGCACGCCGGCACGCGTGCCTGCGTCGTGAGTCACGACTCACTGAGTCGTGACTCGTGACCCAACCGGGCCCCGCCCCCGGTAAAAAGACCGCGGGTCGGGTCCAAACAGACCCGACCCACCCCGCCCCGCCTGCCCTGCCTTGTCGTGCGCCCGTGCCCGAGCGGGCCGGCACGGCACGGCACGGTAGCACGGCTGGGCACGTGAAAAACGGGCCGTGCCGTGCTGGGCCGGCCCGTTTGACACCTGTAGGTATGAAAATAGATATAAACAAACATATGCATACATGTATATATGCATGCATATATATTCATATAGCTATACATTTATACATATAATAGCCATATAGGCATGCATATATAAGTATGTCTATATACAAACATACACACATATATATGTAAATAAATATGCATGCATGTGTGTGTGTGTGTGTGCATGCACACACATAAGTTATCCAAACATGTTTCAAGAACAAATTGCCCAAGCACATTCTAGGAAAGAGCTTCTTCAATCGTTCCACAATTGAGCTGCTCCAGCTCATTCCACAAACGAGATGATCCAACTCGTTCCAGAAAAGAGGTGAAACTGTTGATTATACGAAAAAAACTGCTAGAGCTCGTTCCAAGAACAAGTGTTTGCTAGTTCCATGAACGAGCTGCATCTGCTCATTACACGAAAGAGTTGTGAGAACTCATTTGGTGAGGCGAGGCATGCATGGGCAAGACACAACTTTTTCTAGTACCTCCAAAACCTTTCAGAAAAAGTTGTACCTAGACTAAAGCAAGGCACTTTTTCCAATGCTTTGTGGTGCATTGGCATTAGGCTCACCTTAAACATGCCCTGAATTACTATGAATGAAAAACTTTTTTCTTAAGAATATCCCACTAACTAATGACTTGTTGTGAGATAAATTCTCCAATATCAACTACAATTGTTTTGTCATTTCCTGTCCAATGACATTCATAAACACGAAATCATCCAATCATAGTCGAATCAAACCTCTAATTTTTTCAACTAGCTTCTCACATTTACAAATGATATTAATGCTACATCTTTACCACAAACAGATGACTATGAATTTTTAATTATAGACCATATATCTCTATCCACCAACAAGTTTTTCATTTTCAACTTCTAAAGATCAATAGTTTTGCCTGAAAATTTTTTTAACTTCAATCTCATTGAACCAACCATTACAAAATTTTCCCTAACTTACAAACAAATATTTGAAATAACCTAACTTTGATAGCAAATATCAGAAATCAAACGTAGCTCTTACTAATTCCAAACAAAAAGGAAACAAGAAAGCTAATTAGTTATGTTATCAAATGTTATGATGACGACCAAAATCTCCAATACTAATGTCAAGATACCAAATACTTTGATACTTAATATCATGACAAACATATTACGACAAGATCTTATTGTCGAATCATTGCATCTACCTCGCTTCACCATGTGATAGTGAATTTCAATTATTATGGTTAAATTCATATACATGCGAAAGATATGGAGTGAAAGATAGAGGGTATACACAATAAATCACAACATTATTTATTTGTCTACATTGCTCATTGTGTTCTATCTTCTTCTATATTGGCTATTTTATTAATCACTTAAATACAAAAGTAAATAGAAAAAAATAAAAACACATCAATATATTTCAATCACGACTTCAAACTAATCACGATAATATATTTTCTGTCATAAGATTACTTCAGTCATAATAACATATTTTATGTCATGAGGACAACTAGAATCATAGCCTAAAAAATAAGATAATAACTTTCACAAGTAGAATATTGATTCAGCCATCATATTGAAAAACCATATTGTGACAACAACACATCAAGATGTCTATTATTTAGATTGCAAAATTTTCTACAATTTTTTTTGAAGATTATAGACAATATTTGAGCTAATCCTAACACACAAGTCATGGCCCGATGGCCCGATGGCCTGAATCAAGTATTCAGACATATTAAGTTATGTTAGGTTATGCCAAGTCAAAATAACACCGCCTAAAACCATCAAGATCGGGCCAAGCACAGCCTCAACACCATACAGCCACCACCATCAGCCAGCTAGTTGTCACAGACTTGGTCTTCCTGTTAAGCATCAGTACAGCACCTAGAAAACTTACCTCTCAATATCTACTAAGTCAGTCTCTCACTTATCTTATTAATTATGTTCGGTTCCTATCCATGATTTAAAAACGAAGAGATCTCAAGAGAATATAAAAAAATTTCTTTTATTGAAAAAAGAAATTTTAAGATATTTTGGATATGCTCACAACTTTGTGATTTTGTAGGTGATTTATAAATGAGATTACATACTCTTTATCTACACATCAATATATGTGTGAAGAACTTTAAATATTTTCTTCTAACCTAGAAATTTATAAAATTATACTATGTACAAGTAATTATAAGACTATAATAAAATATTCTAGTTTACTCTCCCACATTTTAGTTTTTCACATCCTTCCATAATAGTTCACATAGGAATGAACTTTTCTAAAATTTCTAGAACTTTCCATATTTTTCTAGCAAAATGAGGTTCCTCCATGTTCCTTCTAACCTCCCATATTCTTACCACCTCTCACACATGTATAACACTTCCAGCATCTTCTGCTATCATGTAGTCTTCTACAGAATCTTCTAAAACCTTCAACATAACTTTGATCAAAGAAATCTCTATAAATCTCAAAAATATTTCATCACTTAATATATGAACTTGAAAATCTCTTTTGATAATAGAAAAATCTTTCCCTTATGATTATGAGGATTAAAAGAATGAGTCTATGACATGATGATGCCTACTAGTGTTGGGTCAGAGTGTAGTGTAGACAACCAACTCTAGGCTACAGTTGTAGTGTTGTTTTGCACTAGTCAAGTAGTCCATAGTCACTAGTGCACCATCAATCTTACATTATTAATACCACTATCAGTGCCCACTAGCCACTATCAATTGCACATTGCCAATTTTTATACTTAATATACATTATTATTGCAATGATATATACATATATGTATATATACATATATATATATATATACACACACACACAGACATGTTAAAATAAAATATAAATTACCCTCGACATTGTAATTATATAAACTAGTAAAAAATAGATAACACAAATGCCTCAGGATATCTAATTTCTTAGTTATTTTATAATAATGTAAAATATTAATCAATATCCAAGTATTTTTATAACTTACTTCTACTTGATAAACTTCTCATTTATTTACCTTGAGCTAATTGAATAAAAAAATTATCATCTTCAAAGAGGACATCGATATCAAACTCGGAAATTCATCATAATATTTTAATGGATTATTTGATTGTTTATAAATCATACTCTGATTCTGATAATTATTTCATACAAATTGATATATATTGTATCATGTTTTCTACCATCCCTTTCACCGTAACCCTATGATTTATATATACAATCATAAAATAAAAAGATTAAAAAAATATTAAAATTTTAAATATTTTTTTTTCAATCTCATTATTTGAGGCAGTATAATCTAAGTGTTATCTATATTTATTAAATACACTATTGATATCATATATGCACCTAAATACAAAATATATGATTAGAATATAAACAAACAAGTATATGTTAATCATATTAAAAAAAACTTAATAAACTTTAAAAATAAACCTCAATGTCAAATTCATTAATAATTATTTTACGAAATTTATTATTAATATAGTAAGATATCATGTGTAGATAATTACCACATAAATCTCATATCAAATATGTATAAATCCAAGATGTATCTAACAATCATTTAATTTTAATTTTCTTTTTTATGCATCCTAACTTTCATAGTATCAAATTCCTATAGCCTATAAAATAATATGATATATTTTAATGTATTTCATATAATTTTAACAATTTTTTTTTACATTTATTTATATTATTAGGTTAACTATGTGGCATATGCACTTAAAGTAAAAAATTTTATTATTACATCATTATTTATAATATTATCAAATATAATTCTAACATTTTTATTTTAAATTTCATACTAACTAAATACATTTGACAAATACTCATAAATAATGAGAAAATCATGTGGATGGAGTATTTAACAAAATTTAATACCCATTTATTTTATTTCCACTTTGAAACAATAAAATAGGGGATCATACATACAAATACATTCTCACTATGATTAATCCCAATATCAAAAATATTGAAGACCACTTCATGTTCACTTGTCTCATAACTTTATTAATTATTTTATATTTTATATTTTGAATGGGGTCATTCCTACATGTAAGCTTTGAGATTCGATAATAAGCAGATTGGATATATTTATTTATTAGATGAAGTAATATATGATCTTTTAAAATTCTAATCAAAAGACTCATGCTAATAATAAATTTCGGCATAGCATCCTTTGCAAACTTATAACAATAAATAAAAATAAAAATTAAACTTCAAGTTGATTCAAATTCAAATATTTCATCACTAAGTTAGATTTTTCTGAAATCCAATTCACCATTTTTTTAATATAATATTCGGTGTATCTCATAGAATATCCAATACCTCCAGTACTTCAACATGTATATATTTTATTTATAATATCTGCATTGTACTAAATCTTCTTCTACATCTATAAAATTTTAAATTTTTAATTATTTTAGAATGTGTCCAAATAATTAATGTGCATTTATTCATAGGTTTGTAAGCACAATGGTTTAATCAGGTTATCATTATATATATTAAAGTTTACTTTCTTTTCATAATATTTATATTTTTAAAATTTTTTACTTTAGATTTTAGAAGTTTTCAGTAGAAATAGAGTATTTTACTTTTAATTTAATTAAATTTTTAGTAACTACAAAAAAATAATAACTTAGAATCTTAATTATGCATCTTGAACCAATGCAGCAAATAGGCAGTAAGCCTACAAACCACAAGATAACAATATGCAATCACCTCACCAATTAGAAAAAATATTTGCCTGTGCTTAGACACCCACAATATAGTAATAATATAATTTATATATTATAAAAAGAAATAAAAAATTTAATTAAAAAAATATAAAAAGTTGTCTTTAATTTTTAAAAAATTGAGAGAAAGAAAGATTGAAATAGAATCAATAACAGATATACTATGAAGAATTAAAAATATTAACATATAATTTATAAAAAAATAAACATTATAAATATATATATATATAATTTTAATTTTTTTTATTTGTTTAAGAGCAAAATACTGACATCAATTGAATTTCTGTCAATTAAATGTTTGAAGAAATCCAACAACAATAGTTAATGTATCTTTGTATTTTTTTTTTTAGATATTACAAACAAGACAATAAGTCGTCGCTATCCTATTAAAAATGATTGAAATACAATTATTATTAAATATAGCTTTATTTTATTTAATATTCCGAGCATGGCACAAGGCATGTGCAGGCAAGACAATGGACCATGCCATTACAGGACTATCAAGGTATTGTTGTGTTGTGCCTCAGAACAAGCTCAAGTTTCTGGACTTAGGTTACACATCTAGTAGTAGAATCAATTGGAAGAATAACATTAGAAATAAATTTAATACGTAAATTAATAAAAATATCTGATAAAGGACAACCTAACATATCAACATCTATAAAAATATCAAGTGTATATCACTCCTATGACAATATGATAACTCTCAGAACAATTCATTTATATAGCAAGAAAATATCTGTTTCTCAATCAATTATCTAAAATTGTCTGACAGTACTCATTAAGTTGGATGATTCTCATCTCATTTCAAGTAATCAGAATATTATCCACGCAGATAATCAAAAAAATTATTCTACAATTAGAATACATCCAAAAAAAAAAATTTGTAACATATTTGTATAGGTCATAGGAAATGTCTAGTTGTGAAAATTTCCAAAGAAGACTCTATGTGTGTGATTAAAATCAAATATACCATGTAAAATATAAAAACAACACTAGATTGTACTACTAAAAACATAAGTAATTACTCTATATATATCTCATCTTCAAGGTTGACATGAAGAATATATGCAATAAAAAGCTAAAAGAGTATATCTAGCTGATAAGGTTAATTATAATTACAATCATCCCCGCATAAAAATATTTCATAATACTTTTTAAGTAAGAGTGTTCGAGACATCTTAATGAGATATCTATTTTTCCTTTCAGTCATATCATTTTGTGGAGATATACTCACATAATAAGTTTAATATATAATCCTATGATACATATATAATGTGTTAAATTGGTATGAAATATATAATAATATATTATTATTTCTTAAATGTCTAATATTATTATTACATTGAATTTTTATCATTATGTGAAAAATATAAAGAATAAAAAAAATTTATACTATGTCACGAAAAAAATATATCTACGTAAATCTCAAATAGTCATTAATAAAAGTGATTAAATACATAAATATGTTTGATCATATCTCTATTAGATCCTGATATGTATGAGTGTATTAGATCAAATGGATTCATACTTAAGTCAGACTTGCATGTAGGATAAGAAGATATAGAAGGTTATCTTAATTGACATGATTCAAACAATATAGTCAAAATAGCCTTAATACTAGGATAAAATAATATAAATTTGGTAGTGATGAACTCCCGAGCTGAGAATGCACAAATAACATATCCAAAATATCCATGCATCTAAATAGAGATTTTATCGTTAAAGAGATAACATACATTATAGTCTGCTCAATCCCAAATGAAGTTTTCTTTGAAATCTATTAACCTATGAATAAATATCAGTAAAAAATAAAGGTGGAATCATAATTAAATTATGTGAAAAAATAACTCATATAAAATAAACTAAAAAAATAATCAAAAATAAACATAACACATGAAAATAAGAAGAATTCAAGTTAAATAATATCATATTTAATTATTTCGTGTATTTTTCATTAATAACATTAATATTCTTAGAATAAAAAAAACTATAATAAATAAAGTATGATTAGCAATAATATAAATATTTATTCCTGAATTGATAATCAAAAAGTCTGAAATAAGAGTATGAGTAAAATAATCAGTAATATCATAAAAAAAAAATAATATATTATTACCTTATAAAAAAATTTGGTATACTTCTCTTTAGTGTCCATATAAGATAAAAATGTTTTTCATCAAAGGCTAATATAATTTTAGGAAGTAACTATTATCCTTTTTAACCATTACTAGGTTCTTAACAAGCGTAGGAAATATGTGGATCTAGAGGTTGCACCTAGTGCCATGACCCTTCATTTTTTACCTAAAGACCTACATAGACTCCTAGTTGGTAGAATTAATTACTTATCAACCATATTTGATCATGTTGATACTTAATATGATGTTGCTCCCATAAAATAATCAAACAAATCAATAAATTCAAATCATATTAAGTCTAGAAAGAATGATAAATTTGTGAGTTATATGATATCATTCAAACTTATATAACATGGTATTACAGATATTTACACTGATATAAACTCATATTGAGTCAACAACTAAAAAATTTGACCACCTAGGACTTTGATGATATACTAGGAAAGAAAGATGTGTTTAGCCTTATCAAACCAAAGATGAGGCTACCTATGAGCCAAACAATCCTACAATCAATCCCTCTAATCTTGACCTTCATATTACTATCCATAGGAAATAGATGAGTTGTAATCAGTAGTTGACTTCACAAATTTTATCATACCCTTATCTTGTTCCTTTATTTGTTGCTATTCTTGATAAAACTAACCCACCAAAATCACCTTCTAAGATATCATTTCATACAATATAGTGTTGGATCATGATAGACGAGTTAAATATCATCTACTCTAATAAGACATATAAACAAATATCACAACCTTCGGAAAGATCTATTATTGGTAGAAATCAAGTATTCATTATGAAGACATGTCTAAAAGAGAATGTATATTATTTTAAAGTAAGACTTGTAACAAAGGAATAGACTCGGACATTCGGTGTGAACTATAAGGGTACTTACTCTTTGGTGGCCAAGATAACTTTAATATATATTTTTATTTATCTTGCAACATCTCATAATTGATGGATACATCAATTCAACATGAAAAAAATATTTTTCATAGTGATATTGATGAAAATGCATATATGGATCAATTACTAAAATTACAAGCAATACAATCAAAGATAATATGTAGATTACTAAAGATACATGGCATCAAATAGGGACCGAGAGCCTAATTTTTGAGATTTTCACAAACAATTATTATGATTGAATTACACATGTATGTTACTGATTTTTCTTTATTCTTTTGGAGATATTCTAATAATATGATGAATTTGTTGACTTTTTACATAGATGAGATTGTGAGATAGTAAGACATAATTTCAAACAAACCTTTAGAGACTCATATTTTTTTAATATAGAAATAACTTATTTTATGATAATTATCTTGTAACAAAGAAGATATGTACTTGATAATCTTGTATAGATTAATCTTTTGGGTTATGTTACAACAAATACTCTTCTTGACTAATATATTGATTTCAACTCTAATATGATATAATCAGTTAGCTTTATTATTTATAGAAGAATCATAAAAAATAATAATTATATGACTATAACCAAATCACATAAAATATAAATAATCAATATAACAATAATTTCTTAAATTCTCCTTAGAAATTTCATCTTAATACAACTTTTCACATAGTGGGGTATGTAAATATGTCTCTAAGACTTTCAATCACTTTTAAGGATCATGAACATTTATTGTTAGTCAATTATTAACATTTGAATTGAGCATTAACATACATTATGAAAAATTCTATTATAGAATTCTGTACTTTTATTGGACGAAATATCATCTCCCTTAAAAAATAAAAAAAAAAGATAATTATTTAGAGAACTAGTGCATGATAGAATTTAAAATAATGACGATAATTACTTATATGATATTTTGGATGTATCATCTACTTGAGAAGAATTCACATTTTTGACTCACAAGTCTTTAATATGACAATCATGCAGCGAGATATATCACCTTAAATCTAGTATTTCAGAAGAGAATAAAATACATCAGGACATATTGCTTCTTCATCAGAAAAAAATTCAAGATGAGATAATGAATACTCCATATTTCACAAGAGAACAAGTATTTCAACAAATATCATTATAAATGTCTTAAAAAGATCATAGTTTATTTTTCTTTCATTCAAACTAAATATTATAGACTTATATATATCAGTATGACAAAGATAATGCGATTTTCATCAATTCAAATAAATATTTTTTTTCTCCCAACTCTACAAATGTGATGTTCCATTGATGCTAATCCCATTAAGATTCTCATAATGCCTACAAACTACTATAAAATGCTATAGATTTCAACCATCTAGACTTGACTACTAGTATCACTACATCTGACAAGTCCATCACAATGCGATCATCATGAGCATTGTTATCAAAATCATACGATGCATGATTCGATTCACGATTCAAGGGATAAGCGATCACAATCTTAAAAAGAATCGAAAATATACATGAATCAATGACTGAATCGCTAAATTAGGAATTAATTTACATAAATCAATATAATACTGATTCTCAGAGAATCAAAATCCTCAAAAAATCACAAAAATAAAAACTAAAATACCAAAAAAAAATAACTGTAAAAATTAACATGTAAAAAAATAATTTTAACTTTGAAATTAGGAATTTAACATGAAAAAATAACAAAATATCAAAAAAGTACAAAAAAAAAACTAAAATACCAAAAAAAATGCTAGTATAAGAAATAGGAATTAATTATTGTAGAACAAAAACATAAAAAATTCAATTCACGATTCGATTAGATTTGATTCATGAATCACTAATCAAACATTTCAATTCTCGATTCAAATCTCAATATAATAACTATACATGAGATCACTTTTCCAATAACCAAATGTTCAAATAAAAATTATAACATGCAACATTGATCAAAAGTAGTATTGACATCACGGCCAAAATTTTACAACCAGTTCAGCACATGAAGCAATAAACATGAAATGTAAAACAGACACCATAAATGTAATTAAAGCATCCTGTTAATCATACGATATGAACTAGGGGCTTTGCCCAAAAGTATCCGAAACAAAAATTTTGGGAGCAAAATTACACAATTAATAATGAATTTGGGTGCGACCACCGGAGAAAAAAAGGGCAGGATCGTAGATAAAATTTTTATAACACTCCATCGCCAGAATTATGATGAAGTAACCACCAATCACCTAATTCAACCACTGCAGAAGTTTCAGAGGCGCGACAATTCAATTGTGTCAATTCAGTCAGCATCAGTGCCAACCAAACTTCTTTTCTTTTTTCACTCGTGCATAGTAAGAGAGGGAGTATAGGGCAGAGGCACACAGTAGGTATCCTTTCTCCCTTTGGATTCTTAAAACTTTTTACCCACGATCACTCCTAAGATTTATTACACTAAGGCACCATCTTTGATACTATATTAAAGATTAAGCAATAAAAATATACAAATATTGATTTAAGGTATCTTGACATAAATGAAAAGGATGAAAGAAGTGAAAAGCAACGGGACTGCGAGCTGTTGAAAGGTGTTCAGTCTACAATAGGTTATATGGCCAGGTCCTTTCCCGCAAAGTGGATTGAACTACTATAGCTTAGCTTATGGTGACTCTAACTCACTAAAAAAAGGAAGGAATCCGGTAGCTTTCTAGTATTTGCTCTATCAATAGGTAGTGCAGGTGGTCTAATGATGATAGATGACAAAGTAATTGGAACAACCTAAGAGTTAGGATGTTCCAACACAAACTTCAACATATAAAATATAACTCAACAATCTCAAAAATAATTATTATACAAGTAAATTTTTATAATCATATTGAAATCATTATATTTATTTTTTATTCTAAAAATATTATAATTAAATTATAAATATTCAAAAATTATTAGATATCATATTTTAGTTTGGATATTTGAAATTTTTTGTATCAAATATATTCTTCATTATTCAATTAATTTATTGTTAGCAATATAATTTCCTAGACAATTAAATATTAATTTTTTTTTATTTTGACTAATTCTTAATTAAAGAATTCTAAAAATTTGAAGAAAATTCTATTTAAAATTAAGAATATTTGATTATATATGATATCTTTGTCGATAAGATCTTCCATATATTTAAGTGTTTTATCCTCATTACTTATGCATCTCACCTTTTTTTCTTAAATCTAAAACTAAAAAAAAAAAATTAGTGTTTCTAACTCATGCCTAGAAATATCAAATGAGCAATATTATGGTGATATGGCCCATTTGATTGTTACTCAGTCATGTCACCAAGCCATGCCGGACACGACACTGCATGATTCCTATCTCGTACAAGACATAATTGACTCACATAGTTCAGGGTCATGGCAGACATAGAAAGAGCCATGCTGGGCCTGGAGCAGGCCATGCTGGGCCTGGAGCAGGCCATGTTGGGCCTGGAGCATGCCATGCTGGGCTTGGAGCATGTCATGCTAGACCTGGAGTAGGGTGCGGTGGTTCAAGTCTGATCATGCTAGTTCGGATAGCAAAAACTAGCCTTTTATAGCATTGATCCTAAATCCTAACAGTATGAGTATAAGAACTAATATGAATTTTGATTATTTAATTTTATTTTAATTACAAAATTAATACATTAATCAAATTAAAAAACATAAAATTTTAATTAAAAAACAATCTATAAAGTGTAATCCAGTTCAATATACAATACAAAACATACTATGTACATATATATCTTACATCAGTCATTAATAGATAACTCACCAAAGTGCATAAATTAAAATGAAAAATAAAATAACAAAAAATAAACAAATAATAACACTATAGCATACGTTAAGTATGACATGAATTGAAAATAATCAATTATAAATCAGTATTTGCGGTATGGTACTACGAATAATCTTGATCATCATCATTATCAACATAAATGTGTCAAATGATATCGCTAGTGCTCTCAATTCACATCCCATAAATCATCATCATCATTTGGGTATTATAGTGATTACTCATTTATAAATCCTCTCAATCCTTTATACATACAAGTATTCATACGATATCTATTCATAATCAAGATCTTATATCTAAAATAATATTAGTTATCCCAAAAAAAAAAAAAATGTTCTAATATTATGCCAGTCGCCAGACACCAAAAAAAAATCAGTAGAATACATGTCAACTTAAATAACACGAGATATGTAAAATCATATTATTTTTACCATAGCATAATATCTAAATTCTTATTATCAACATATGATATGATAAAATAATAATTAATATTAAAGTATCGAGGGAACTCACTCCGATTAGATGAACTACCTCATTGTTTGCCTCTTGCTATCTGGATGAAGAAATAATCATCTTCAAATATAATACTCATGTCAGTACTCGGAGCATCAGGACAATTACCATACTTAATGTCCTAATATGAAATAAGTCTATTAATTTTTTGTGAATTAATCTTTCAAGTTGGTGTACTTGATTCATGCACATGAATATGTATGTCAACATATTTTCTACACTTTACACCACAACCATATGATTCATATAAATAATCAAAAAATAGAGAGTTTAAATAAAATATTAATATTTTAAATACTTGATTTTCATCTCAATAGTCATGACACTACACACAAAGTAACCTATATACTTATTAACCATATTACTAATATTATATATGTACCTAAATGCAATATAAATGATAGGAGTACACACACGCAAACACATATTCGTTGTATCATAAAAAATTTTTAGGAATTCATAAATAAAATTCTTGTAAAACAGTCAGTATCATCAAAAATAAGCTCGTTACTCTTATTATTAACATAGTCAAATATTATATATTAGTAGTCAATATATGACTTCAACATCAAATAGGTGTAATCTCAAAAATATCTCATATTCATTTAGAATTATTGTGAAGCCTTTAGATAAATATAGGCTGCTAAACTCCAATTGTATGCTAGGCATTTGACTGTATTTTAAAAAAATTCTTACTTTTTCTTGTATGTGATAAACAATTTACATTCACTCGTGTACTATCAGATTAATTACATAATACATAGATCTAACATAAAATATACCACTTAAACAGCCCATCTCTAAATCATAACAAGCAAACAAATAGCTACTTTGTTATAAGAACTTTATTAAAAAGTATACTAAATATTTTATTTTCATTATCATATTTCTTAAAGATTTGTGTCTTCGAATCATACATAGAAGCACTATCAATAAGATAGAGAATCTCAAAACCCTAATATTTTTTTATTATGTTTATATTTAAAGTCTACGTAGTAGGTGTTGAGGCAAGGAAATGATACATCATCATGAATAATCCATACATCAGATGTCATTGACACTACTCGACTAAATTTTCTAAATTCATTAAATATTAATTATTTTTATAATTTATAAAATTTTAATATTTTATTGATACATGTAGACCTAAAAATTCTATAATAAGCAGGTTAAAAGTAAATCTGTATAATATTGACGATCTTAAGAACCTCAAAAATTCTAAACATAATAGTAAGCAATTTGGTCATGTCTTCCTTCTCAACATCAATGAGGTTTATGAAGAAAAACAACGAAGTTGTATTAGATCCATCTTGAAAGATCTCACCATTAAGTTGGATTTGTCTTAAATCTAATGCATCATATTTTTTGTCGAATTAATAGACATGCCTATTTGGGTGCTAAATCTCACACACCCTTACATGTATATATCTTTTTATAATATATACATTATATTGATTCATCATTGACACTCCTAAAATTTTTAATTTTTATTATTTTAAAGTATATATATTACTGATATTCACCTAATTTTTTTGATTGTTATGTGACATATGAATTGGGATCAAAGTCATTGGAGAAAATATAATTTTTGCCTCAAAAATTTTGAGGGCTATAATTTTTATCCACATCTATGTCAATTTCATGCTCATCATCATTAAATATACTATGTAATATTTTTAAATTATTTATATTTGTTACATAAAATATAAAATTAAAAAAAATCCAAAATAACATTGTAACAAAAAAAATCAAAAAACTAATACCATATTACAAACAACTTTGTGGTAAATTATGACCTCTAGAATCTAGGCAAGCAAGTTGCAATGTTGCATCGGCTAACAAGTACACCCACACCACGGTGAATTGTCTATTCCATATATACAAACATTAAATATAAATTGGAATAAAAAAATAATATAATATAAATATCTAATATTTATATTACAAAATAAAGGATTAAATAAGTACTTCATAGAAAATCAAAAGTAAGAAAAATTGAGAGAGAAAATTAAAAAGGAAATAAGAATGTATATCTAAATTTTTTCTTTATTATTTATAAAGAAAAAAAATTCAAAATTAATAAAAAAACAAATTTTCTTATTTTTTTTATTTTTTTTATTTTTTATTAAATTTAAAAATAACCAGAATCACTACCATTGGATTCTAGCCATAGTAGCCATTGGAATTAATCCAAACGCAACGGGTGGTCAGATTGTGTGGCCGACCAATTACAATCTGCCACGTAAATAATATCCACCTTACATTGCTGGATTTTTTTTTTAAAAAACCAGCCTCATCAACTATTACCTAATGGGTCTTTACCCATAGCCCATGATGCGACCATAGTCTATCCCAAGTCCCCAGGCTGGTAAACCATGCAATCAGGCTAAGAATGCAAATCGTGCCTAGCCCAACATGAGACAAGATATAGGACTAAACATGGTTCGAGATCATGCCACACCAGGCAGATCTGAAGCTTGTAGTGCCGCCGGTCGTGGCCGAGTCGCAAGGCCCATTTTACACCTCTACTCATGCCACCATATTCTCCACAATATGTACCACCATGCGCACTACAACCCACACCTCCATAGGCATCACACTAGACCTCTACTCAACTAAGAGGCACATATGCACCTACTATGTGCCTATGTGCACCATTATGCACATGGTTTGTGTGCATTTGTGTGCATTTGTGTGCCTACTATGCCCCTGCCCACACAATAATATTCATTTTGTGCACCTAAACATGCCTACAATGCACCAAAAATTAGTTGGTTGAATATACTTTCTCTTTCTATGATTTCAAATATTACACTAATACTATATTGAATTTAAAACATGTAAACTAAAATAATAGAATGACATTCATATCAAAAATATATATCAAATATCTTTATATAGAAATCATAAATAATTATGATAACCCACAGTTTACTTATTACAAAAAAATATATAAAAAAATAAATTGAATAATAAAAAAAATCACAACAAAAATATTCTTCATTTAGCCAGATTAGATGACTAAAGTAGAAATATATAAGTGAATGGCCCAACATACTCAAATATCAAAAATAAAAATAAACTATAAAAGATAAAACATAAAATCAACTCTTCTCAATCCGAAATGAAGAATTACTCAAAGTATGTCATTCCTACACATATAACTAAAAATAAAAATAAAAATAAAGTTTAGTTAATTGAAAAAAAAAATCATACAAAATGTAAACCACCAAAATAGTACGAAACAAATATCACAGTAATAAAACAAAAAAAGAAACCTAATAATATCAAATCGGTGGCTTCGGAGGATTCTCCATTGGATATGAAAATATTTTGATTATAGAAAAACTAATAAATAATAAATAATTACTAGTAATATAAATATTAATTAATATATCAATAAACTAGGAGTCTAATGTGTAATTATAGGTAACATCTAAAAATATCTATAAAAATGAAAATGTTTACAACTATCTTATTGAGAAGCTTTATATATTTCTTTCTAATGAGTAACACAATGAATAAACACTATAGGAACAAATTAATGAGTATGGTAATCAACATGTCTCTCTCAAATGTCTTTAATATCCAAGATCTCATCTTTATAAAAAATACATAACAATTGCTCCTAGTATAATCTTTTTTTCTACAATATGCACACCATAAGAGAGATTGATTCATTAGGCCTTATAGAGATTTAGATGTGAGAAAGAGTCTGTGATGAATGATAAAAATTAAAGATAAAAAAAAATCATTGATAAATATGAATTTCGAGAGTGAATAGTTTGGTTGACCGTAGCTCCCTTGTCTTGGAGGAAGCCTTTTGATCAAAAAATCTCCTCTATTTGCATGTCATATCACAGCTAACTTGTTTAATACTAACAATAGGTTAGTGTCACAAAAATATCTTGACACCAACAATTGTGCATTGGTTTTAATCATAAATCTTATCCCCTACATTTTTTATATTGTTTTAGCACACTGTTATGGGATCTATTGTGTACACCATTGCACATATGTTGTGTGCACTATTCTCATTTATAAAACACAAACGTAATTAATTTTTAATAATGATCATCATACAATCAAACATTATAAAAGAATCAAATAAACTAATGAAAATCCAAAAATTGAGTATTTTCATCCAAAAAAACAATAAAAAATAATAAAAAACAATAAAATTGATTACTCATATTTTTTCCCTTGGTAACCACCAAAAAAATTATTATTGCATATGAATGAAATCTTAACTATTGCACAATGATGAAAAAATTTATTATCAAACTAAGACTTGACCTCCAACATATGTATGCAACACAAGGACTTCCTACATAATTAATAATCTCAATAATATTTTTATCCAAATAAATTTAATATCAGAATTTTTATTATTTCACATAAATTTAATAATATCATGCAAAAAAATGGTGCATAAAAAATTTTGATAGTGGATCACAAAATTAGACAATGCATAACAAACAAAAAAAGGTACATATGATCTCACCAAAGTAGAAATAAAAAGACAGATACCTTTGACTACATTTTCTCTATTGATAGATGGCTGATGGCCATCATTTTCCCAGTAAAAAACAACTTCATTTGTGACACCTTTCAATTCAAAAACTATGAGAAACAGATGTTGCTTTCTGCTGTAAGCCAAGTGCTTAACATGGTATTCCACATTTCCAGAAACCTAAATTAATGGCATTAAGCTTAGTGATTGCACTTTAAAAAAAAAAAATGTTTTTATGTAAAATATTAAGTATGCATATTGTTGAGATTTAGTTTATCTTGTAATTAATTGTCTATTTCATTTTTCCATTTATTGGGAACAGATGACACGTGAGTTTCCCCAAATCAAATTAATATGATTTATGTTGTTTTCTGTATTTAACTTTTTCAATAAATGAAATTTAATTTTTATTTTCGTGTTTCTTCACTCTCTTCTCTATCCAATTGCACCAAAACTCTGAATTGAACCCAACCAACAACGCCAAGCATGGTGTCAAAAAAAATTTCTAACAAAGAGGCACATGTGTTGGGGTGTGCAGGTGATGGTGCACTCTTTAGTCATATAGGTTAAAGGAATTGCCGGTAGCCTGCAGCAACAGTGATAGTGTTGCCACATTATAATTGTGTAATACCCATGGTTGTGAAAGGCACGCATTAAGCACGCCTAGGCTCAGGCACAAGCAAAGCTCAGACATGGCATCTAGCCTTGGCCAAGGCGATGCTCGTTCACGCAAGCACAAAAGTACCAAAAAAAGCGAGCGCCTTCCCTGAAGCATGAAGCTTTCCACAGGCGCGCCTCCATGCAGGCACACTTTCCCCAAGGTACGAAGCTCTTCACAAGCAAGGCTCGTTATAATTGATTATATATTTAAAAATATATATGTAAAATAGGATGCGTTTTACATAAAAAAGCTTGCACATTAATGGCGTCATGCACCTTATGGCTCTAGGAGGCCTTTGAATCTTGGTGCGCCTCGTGCCTTTCACAAATATGAAAATACCCATATACAAAGGATATATTAGGTTTTTTTTTTTTAATATTTGGAAGTCATCATACGTCATACATGTTTTATGTGGCCTAAAATATTTTTCATTGAGGAGGCAGCGGACCTCATGGCAGGTGGCAGCGAACATGGCAATGCTAATACAAAAGTTTCACAGTGTTTATTTATGTATGTAAGATGATGTGTGAGAGCTTAAATTATTTGAAAGTCTTATTTTTAAAATTTTTGCAAAATAAAGTGGCACTTTGTGCATATTATTGTTTTCGATCAATATTTGTATGAGCATATTGCATATTATGAAATTAAAAAAACAAGAATTAATATGGTATCACAATAAATTACCCAAAGAAAAGTGGGATCACATACATTCTCCCTTTGACTATGACAAAAGATATGATTTGTAGTTGAAGAATACGTGAATGATTTAGTAAAAAAAAAACTTCGTATTGAGACTGACAATTGCATGAAGATTGATGCACAACTAATGATGAACTTAAGACAGTTGATTGATCTCCACATCTCAATTGTGTTTGGCCCTTGGGTCACTTACAAGAGAGTTGGCAACTTAGATGTTTCGATATTATTTTTAAGATGATTTATTTATATGATTATATTATTCAATTAGCGATGTACACACAGACTGACCAACAAGCGACACCTCATTATATAACTCGAATACAACTTGTGTAAAGATTATTGGTGCGAGTAATGTTGACAAGCCAGATTGTATTGAGGAGATATAACAAACAGATATATAACATTCTTTATATATATTCCTTAGCAAAATGATATATTAGTTTGCAGAAACAAATTCTTAGAGAAAAGACACATCTATCTCTCTCAAATTTTTTCAAAAAGAGACTCATATTTATGACTATATCTCAATCAAACAGAGATATTATGATCAGTCATAACATTATGACATCTTAATCACAAGGTGAAAATGAGAAATTTAAAAGACCTGACATGAATACTTTGAAAGACAAAAAGATAATTACAATTTATTCTTTCAATAGGATATTAGGACATACTCAAAAGAAACATTGAACATTATACAATGAGTTAAGACAAATTTTTCATTGTTTAAAGATTATATAACAAACTAAAATACCTAAATTTTATTTTTATACAAATGCATCTATTGGTTGTATTAGATAGATGTTTTCTCAAGAGTAGTATTCTAGATTTTGATTTTTTTAACTACTAATTTAGGAACATCTACAACCACCTCACTATTTTCTCATCATATAACTCCAAATTTTTAAGTATCATATTCAACAGTGAATACTCATATCAAAAATAAAACTATGTTATTACTTCTTTTATCGAGTCAAGAGCTTCTGATACTATCATGAATCATGGTAACAATTGACCATAACAATATTAACATTGGTACTTTTTTTTGCACATCAACAAAATTATGATTTGTTCTCTTCTACTATTTTTTGTATAATTATTTGAGCAGATAGATGATTCTTTGTGGATTAAGGAAGATTAATTATAATTATTCTTCTCAACTCATATGATCCCTATAGATGTATATCTGGTGTCAAACAGGACAAACCAAACCGGCATAGCCCATTTTATGGTGGCGTGCTAGACATGACATGGCTTGAGAAATGTCGGCCTGGCAAGGTCCACCAGCCCATAGGCCCGGCTCAAATCCAGGTGGTGCTTGGATTTGCAGGGTGAGTCGAACTCGTACCTGGTTTTTCTAGCTGGAATTTTAAAAAAAAAACCTGCTGAGTCCTCGAATAGGTTTACCATGCCGTTGAATCAGGCACACGGGCAGTGCCGGACCAAGCAGGGCTGAACGGGGCCGGACCCCAGGCTATGCACGACCCGCCCGGCTCATTTGACACCTCTATGTATATCTAGTATTTCTCTACTAGTGATTCACAATTAACAAAACATACTTCATTCGAACTACTAATCATTTTATAATAGAGCACCTAGAGTATCATTTATTGTTTGTAAAGAATATAAATAAAAAAATATACGATAACTTTCTATCTAACATACCAAGAATGTACTAAAAAAGATTAAATATATCAAATTCACTCAGACATTTAAAATATCTTTTTGCTATCATTTATTGTTTGTAATCATATATGATAGCTTGAAATATCTTATTACTAATTTTTAGGATTATACTCGATTTATGTGATTATTAATATTTAATAAAAGAATTCAATTTTTTTATTTTTATAAAATATTATGAAGGAAAAAACTCAATTTAAATATGATATTAAGATGCTAAGAATTGATATCAATTTAGATATGATATTTTTTTATACAATTCTCATTAATTTTCTTATTTCTTTGATATTCTTTCACACAATAAATAACTGGAAGAAATAACTAATATTTGATTAAAACAATAAAGACACTCATAAGTCATAAAGTGTTCTAAGACATGTTTGGGATAAAGTAGTTTCAATCACTAATTTCTTTATTAGCCACATGTCATCTCTATTCTATCAAGTCATATCATAGCAACTCGTATAATCTAGAAAGAGATTGTTTCACCTTCTATAGAAAAGATTTTTAAGTGGACTTGTTTTATTCAATATCTTTCTTCAAACATAAAAAAAATAATTGAATGTATTATAAAGTATATATTCCTTAGATACTCAAGCATTTAAAATATATATATATATATGTATTATTCATCAGAAGCTACAAAAGTCATTATAAGTGTTAATTAGATATTTTTTGAGAACAAACTCTTCTTTAAGAACTTGATCCAATAGAACATACTTTCAAACATTATAATTATTAGCTCACTTTTTTTAATTGGTATTCCTCATTGATGAGTAAATGTTAACCATGCTCAAATGTTTATATTTAATAGAATTAACATTGGTAGGTTTGAGCAGAGTTATAAAAGTTATAAGCATAAGATGAGATATTTTTATGTTTGTGAGGGAAAACGTAAGCTTTGCGACGTTAATCCGTAAATTTTTTGAGCATCACAATATATAAAATAATGTTCAAATTATCAAATTAATAAATAAAAAAATATATAAAATAACATAAATAACATAAATATAAAAATAAATTAATAAATAATGAGAAATATTTTATAATTAATATTATTTATTAATTTGAAAATTTTATCAAATTATCAAATTAAAATACTATTTTAAATTTTTATAAATTTAAAATTTTGATTTATTAAATTTTGTATTTTTATTTTATTTTTTATTTAATAGTATTTATTAATTTAATACTATTTATTAAGTAACACTATTATTTAAATTTAATAAATTTTGATAATTTATTAAATATTTTTTTTATTTGCTCTTGCCCTTGCCCTTGCTCCTCTCCCTCGCGCCTCTCCCACACCCTTTTCCCTCGCTCCTCTCCCCTCGCCCTCTCCCCACTCCTTTGCACCATGGAAAGCTCAATGGAGCTTCATAGAACACCTGCATAGAGCTTTATAGAGCTCGCTGAAGCTGCACGAGCTCCAACGTAGAGCTTGCATGAGCTTCGTCGAGCTCAATGAAACTTGCTTGGAGCTCCATTGAGCTCGATGCTTTTTTTAATGTCTTGAGACATTTTACAAACACCTTGAAGCACACATCAAGGCGTTAAAAAAATACTTTTAAAAATACTGATTTTGAGTAGAATAATAATATTTCTACAACAAATTGTCAATGACTTTTATCAAGCCTAGTGTAAGTGTACAACTAAACCCAAAATGTGAGTCTCCATGCGAGAGAGATAATAGTTATATCAACTGATCAATCTAATGAGATATACTAGATGCAGATGTCAACTCTCTTTTGCAGATAAGTTTTATGTTATATCAACTGATCAATCTCAAAGTAACAACTTGGCCTTCTAACAACCTTACTAAAAGAACCAATGATATGTTCTACTCAATATCTTTTATCTCGAGTATTCTCTTATTCTAAATTTTGAACTTTATATTCTAATTTCTTATTCTTATTAAATAGTTGCAAGATCTCAAATACTCTTTTCAAAATGCTAAGTCATCGAACACAACAATAGGATATAATACAAAAACAGAGTGTAATCACAAATAATCATATGTAGGAACTCATTTTAAAACTAATAAGTAAGCCAACAAACGGATGTAGTTGGGTGAACATTGTGAAAACGAGACTCAATGAAAATGCCAATTAGCTTAAGATTAAATAGAAAGTAAAAAGTGTTATATAGACTTTTGATATTGATTACTAATATATATTCTCTTTAGTGACCAGCATAAACATTATTAGATTGCTCCTTCTAATTTCAACATAACACAAATAGAATGTATATCAGGTAAACATAAAGAATACAATCTTAAATAATAATTAACATGAAAAAAAATTAATAAAGTAGTCATCAAAATTCACAGATCCTGAGAGCAATGTATATGATATGAGTTGTTTATATAAATAATATTTTGATTATACGAGATTATCAATTAGGTATATTTCAGCTAAAATTATTTCTACATATTAAGTTTTAAATGAAGAAATTGAAACTTCAAAGAGATGTTTTTTATATTGAAGTCAGATATTGAAGTCAGACATCTAAAAGACTTGTAACATTGATGTGTCAAGTTAAGCACATGTTGATTAATCACTTGATCCATATGTAGACTTATCTATGAATATTAGTTCAATAGTTGATTCAACTAGATAAGAAAATATAGTAAAAAAAAAATAAACTATATCAGTGTGAAAATGCTAAATATTAATTATGCTAATATTATAATTTATCATTTTCAGGATTATAAAATCATATTAATACATTATATAGAAATCTCATGTATATAAAGTGAACTCCAAAAATTAAGATTATGTTTAAAGACAAATGGGATAGTCAACTACAAGTATATTTAGATTCAAGTTGAACCCCAATAATTTTCAAGATAAGATCTAGCAAAAATTTTGATATTTTTTTTCTGAGTAATCTTGCATCCTAAATAATTAAATGATAAATAATTATTTTGAGATCATGTACAAAGACTGAATATAAGATTATGATATTAGCCACTTCTAAGTTCTAGTAAACCAATCACTTTTTGAAGAAACTTTACTTGTCAATTCAGAGATCATTACCAATGGACACAATCATATTTCTAAAAAAATCATAAATAAATAATTATTTAAAGATTTAATACAAATAGATAATTCAAAGTGATTATAAAAATTACTTACGAGATACTTTGAATGTATAAATTACTCTATGAACTCAAGTATGCACTCTCTTCTCCACCTAGCCTTTATTGGGACAACAAACAATAAAACATATAACCTATAATACATTATTTGAGGAGAGAAATCAAAAGAAATAAAATATTTCTATTGACTAGAGATGATTCAAGATTAAATCATAACAAAATTATACATTAAGAAAAATAAAGAACCCAGTTAAAATATTTATAAAATCCTTAAAAAGACATCAACTAATATTTTTTTATTCCAATCTTAGTATTATATATTTGTATGCATTAGTTTAAAAGGAAAGTTTTTTAATTTTCTTTTTTATTATTTTGTTTTTTGTATTTTTATAGAAAGCAATTGACAAATACGTTGATTCAGTCATATTTATTCATTATATAATGATATTTGATGTATTAATGTATTAGAAAGTTATTATAATAATGTTTTTAGTATTATATTATTCTAACAATCCTAAAAAAATCCTAAATCCTAAAAAAATCCTAAATTCTAAATACTCAAGAAAAATCTAAGAAATTATTAATTATACTAACAACAATCATGATATATAATTTGAACATAAATAGATAGTCAATATTTCATATAATCATCCTAAAAATAATAGAGTTAAGTAAATGAGTCTCATCAAAAGTCAAATTAGTATATGAATCAAATAAAATATATGCTAGAGCTATGTTGCACGGACAGGGATACGGACACGGAGATACGACACGACAGGATATGGGAACACGACAAATTCTAAAAAACTAGGATACGGATACGATTAGGATACGTCATGATAAAAAAAATAAAATTAAAAATAAAAATTATTAATTATAAACATTTAGTATTTTAAAATAATTTAAAATTCTGTATTTTAAAATTATGTAAAAAAAATTTAAGCCCTCTAACACCCCCCCCCCCCCCACCACCATCCCTTTACAGTTTCGATTTTCTAACTCTCCCCCCTCCGGATACAGATTCCAAAACCCTCCCTTTTTCCTTTATAGAATTAGGTTACCTTAGGTATTGTCGGCGCCTCGGCGGTGTGCTCCTCCCCTCACCGTTTGACGAAATGAAAATTGACAACTATTTCTCGCAATCAGCTTGTCGGCAAATCATTGTCGGCGGTGTGCTCCTCAATTTGTTGGAGATGTAGGAGTAATAGTTAATATACAGTATATTTCCGATACGTTAGAATCGTAAAAATACGTCAGTTGGTAAACGACGCGTCTGTAGGTAAACGACGCGTCTGTAGGTAAACGACACGTCTGTTATTAACGATGACTATTTCCGAACAACGCGTCGGATATGTCTATAACGCGTATCCGATACGCCACGTGGCGTATCGGACACGTGTCCGACACGTGGACACGTCGACACGGGTCGGACACGACGACACGACAGTTCCTAGGCGTATCCGTGCAACATAGTGCTAGAGTATAACCCAAAAGAACAACACATATAAGAGTGTCAAGCTTATATCTCTTATTTATAAGATAATATTCATCATAGAATAAAACTTATCTATACCAAGAAAGTATCTAAGTCTTTTAAAGTAATATGTCAAAAATTATTCACAAACATACTTCTTAAGTAGTGATCTCCAATAACGCATCTATTATAATCAAAATGTAATCCATATAGACGTTAAGCATATACAAATAATTTTCATTGTCCCAATGAAAAAATTAAATTTTTCATATCTAGCTAGCATATTATCTAACTATGAGATGTCAAAAAAATAAATAATATTTCCTACTTGAGCCATCTCGACCATTAGAGAGAGTAACCTAATTGTGAAGACTCACCAAACATCTAAGCAAATCATCTTGTCACAAGTTTTACCTTAATATCACTTATCTTCTCATCTATATACATCTTCATAGTGAAGACTCACTTACACGCAACAATAGACCATTATAATGAAAATAATTCATATTTTCTCATCTATAAATGAGAGATCAAAATTTTAGAAAAGACTTACACCTTTGTCCGTGATTTGGATGAAGCATGATATTTCAAAAGTAGATCTATGATACAAGTGTTTTCTTTTTCAAGGGTATAAGCATATAGCCGCCAAGTGCTCAAATTATAAGATAAATATTAATAATAAAGTAGTAGCTAATTCAATTAATGATATTTTGACTCATTAGATAAATGACAATTATGAATTCCTTGATGACATCCTATAAGAGATACATAGTCGCCATGAACCTAGGTTATTTCTTTCACTCTTAGAACTGCATTGTGCATTGGTTTAGTCTCGGATCATTGAAGATTGGAGATGCATTGCCATATTTTATACTTCCATGAAAAATGAGAATAAAAATGATAAGATAATTATAGATAGTGACAGGTATATTATTGTCATATTTGTAACTGTCATGACCAAAGTGGGCCTTAAGGCGATTCCATATCCAAACAAAGTAACTTAGATTAGCATTGCATCAATTCATTTCTAGAAGTATTGTCAAGTTCCCTTGCAATTCTTAGTTTACCAGGAAGAGACGTGGTGTGATATTTTGGATATAGATGTGGGATACATTATCCTTGGACATCCCACATTATATAATATAATAATGATATTCATATTTTCGAGTGATCAAACATAATTGTATTCGAACATCATGATCAAAAGGTTAAAATTACACCAGTTCAACCTAAAGTTAAAAGTCACCAACAATACTATATGGAACGACCTACAGAGTTGAGTTTTATTAGTTACAGGAAGATGAACCAACAAATAGCCGAAAAAAATCATGCTTTCCTAGTAACTACTCAAGACTTTTCATTTTCATGCAACACAACCACCCTAATTATCATTGATGTTACACTTGTATCAAAGAAATTTACGGACGTATTTTCAAATGATATTTGATGTTAAATACCTCCATTACAGAATTTTCATCATTCTTTTAATTTTGTGCAAAGAGCCTGTCTCCCAAAACTTTCCCATCATCACATGAACCCTAATAAGCATTCTAAGCTCAAATCCTAATTGGAAGAGCCGCTCAAGAAAGATTTAGTTTGGAAAACTAAATCCCATGTGTCGTTCCAACACTATTCCAACTCCCAAAAAAGATAAAACTTGATGGATGTCAATTGACCAGCAAGCTACCAAAAAGATCGCCATCAAACATTTTCATATCGCAAGGTTGAAATAGAATGATATGATTAACATGATAACCGAAACCATTATATTTTTGAAAATAAATCTTAAGATTGGCCACCATCAAATTCATTTCTAATCCAATGATAAATGAATGATTGACTTCAAAATAAATGATGATATTTATGAGTGAAATAATATACTTTTTAGGAAAGTTTATTGGTATTAAGAGAGACGTTTCACATGAAGGATACTCAGTTGTAAAATTTAACATGAAGTTAAATGATACTACACAAATATATTCCACATATGACAAAAATCTACTCTATTATCCAGGATCTATGATATTGATGATATTACATACTCACACAAGAATTTGAAATTTTTTTATATCAAGTAGCTTTGACATCTATAAACTCTCATAAACAATTGAATGCTAGACATGGATGATGAGTGACATTTATAAACTCTCATAAGTGATTACAATGTACATGTACACCATTTGACATATGGCAGGGGTAGAGAACCAAGTTCTTGATGCCTTGAGCTGGTGCATTGCCTAATATAATTCCCTAGCTATCACCTATAATTCCTATCTTACACTTTTAGCTATCATGAAAATAAAAGTTATCTAGTTTGATAAAATTAAATAAGAATATATTTTGTCTCAATATTGAAAAGATTTATGTTATTAGTTGTAAAGACTATATCTGAAAGGATGGCATTCTTCTCAAGAATGAATATCTAATTAAACACGAAGCATTGTGTAGCCCCTACACAACTTCACAAGAGTATCTTGTATAAGTACACATTTGCAATTTAGTAGGTTATCTTGAGGCAGCCAAGACTATGGATATCATTGAACAATGATTCTTTTAACAAGGGCAACGAAGAGATATGGCAAAGATAATAAGTAGATTGTCATGGCAGCTCAGGCCCGTCATGAGGCATGCCCTGACTGAGCCATGCCTGGATCGGAATGGCACGGTCCAGAATCGTGCCGGGGCACGTGTCGTGCCGACTTGAAGCACGGCTCGTGTGGTGAGGGGCCGGGGGTGTTGGGTTGCCTGGCCCAAAGGCATGGACAACCAGGCACGGTCGGGTACCATACCCCCGATTCAGGCCAGGGTTCGGGTGCAGTCCTATTGGACCAAGCCCGAGCCCCGAGTAAGGACTCCCAAGCCAGCATCAGCCTAGAGTTCGACGGTCAGTCCGACCCAGAGGCCCAAACCTTCTGGAACCCTCGAGTTCGAACCAACCTAACCCCAACAATCCAAAAAAAAAAAAAATTAATTAATTAGACCAGGATGAATTCAGCTATTGGATGCACCCTCAACTACTAGGGCAGAAACCCGATGGCTGTCGGGTTTCTGCCCAACAAAATTAGTAAAAAAATTCAAAAAAATATTTTTTTTTCATAAAAAATATTTTCCTTGTTTAAATATATTCTCTCCTCATTTCTCTCAATATCACTTCTCAAATCTATATCTACCTTACTATTCTCTCTTTTACTATCCTAATTCTTATTTTAATTTTCTCTCTCTCTCTCGTCTTGTCACTCTGACTCCCTCTCCTCTTAGATTTTGGCTCACTTCGGCTTTTGGCTTTCCTCTTGGTCGCAGGACTCGAATGCGGACTACGGATATTGAATATTGGCTTTCAGCATTCCATAATTGGTAAAAATGAGTATTAATTTTTAAATTTTATATAATTTTTTATATTTTAATTTTTATTAATAATTTACTATCAAGAATATTTAATTTAAAAATTAAGATTTAAAATATAATTATTAATTAATAAACTAATAAAATATATAATGATATAAATACTAAATTTAATGACAAGAACGATATTAATATTGAATTTTGGCTTACAGAAAGTTCTAAAGCCAAAAAATATATTTTCTACTATAATTTCGACCCAAATATCTAAAATACAAAAAACTAAAAGTAAATTTATAGTTAGAACTCACTTTAACAAAGTACAAATTAAAAATATTTGAGATATCAATAAAGAATTAGTACGATATAAATATTATAAAAATATATTAACTTGTATGTGTGCATATGGAACAAGGTACCTAAAAGAGGCAAACCAAATAATATACCAAAAAATATAATACAATAAATCTTAGATAAACTCAACTGAGCGGTAAGGTTAAAGGTGTCAAAAGGGCCGGAACGGGCCGGCCCGGGCCATTTTTTTAGGGCACGATCGTGCTTCCGTGCTGGGCAGGGCACGGCACGGTTACCGTTCCGTGCCCGGCCCGGCACGTTTTAAAAAAATCAGGCCTGGCACGGCCCGCAGGCACGGCGGGCCGTGCCGTGCCTTGCCTGGCTCGTTCGGGCTTGCCTGTCCGAGCGGTTCGGGATAAGGGGACCGCGAGTCGGGTCGAATCAGACCCGACCCGCTGTCTTTTTTTTTGCGGGAGGGGCATCGTGGGGTCGGCCTCACGGGACACCCGGCACGGGATAAACCCGTGCCGGTGTGCCGTGCCGTGGGCCGAGCCGTGCCGTGCCAGGCACGTCGCGGCCCGTGCCAAACCCGGGAATGGCACGGGCCCGGGCACTAGAATTTTTCCGTGCCGGGCCGGCCCGGCCCGGCCAGGTTGACACCTCTAGGTAAGATCTTTGAGGTTGAATGTAGATCAGATTCTATGTTAAACTTCTTCATATACCATAACGAGTTAGGAAGGAAGAACATGGTCAAACTAATTATCATGATTGATCTTCCAATTAGATTCTTAGAGGATCTAAGGATAGTCAGTATCATATAAACTTATTTGCAGCATGCATATCATATGATTTCTATGTCTACATCTAGGAACGACAATCTAAAATGCTATAAGTTTGAAAAAATAATAACTTATGAATTTATGAAATATAGTGACATAATATCAGTAACATCTCATATCTAAACTAGTCATAATAATGTATCTTATACATGTCTTATCGGCCATTATTAAAATTTTATATGGTCGCTAAATAAAAAATTTTTAGGATTCTCAGATATTCTCTATTCTAATGATGGTTCGATCATATATGAGTGTGATAAAAATCTTTAGAAAATATAATATTTAAAATAAAATATATAATATCATATTCGATAACACATCTAATAATAGAATATTCATTAACATGTTTAATATAACTATTAGAGACAACCCATTATGAAAAATTTTCCAAGTTAAATACATGCATCACGTCATTTACATCATAGTAAAAGCAAAGATAAATATTGTTTTCCCAACTTTAAAAAAAATACATAACTCACTAAAATATCTTCGGACGGTTAGCAGATAACAAGAATTTGGTTGCCGATGTTTGTCTGTAAGTCTAAAGAAAAAAAAAATCATATGGATTTAAGATATCATTGGATTTACATATGTCTGATATTGGAGTCATGTATTGGATATGAATTCATGATATCCGAATAAGTAAATAATAAGAGTGAAAAACTTATTATTAACGATACTGACTGAGATACAAAAATTTTATTTATAAAATTCTGAAAGATTTTTTATGGCACAACGAATATGGATTTGTTAGTTTATACTCTAGCGACATGTATTACACTCAAGTACATATACAATATTAGAAGAATATTTAAAAAATTTAGAGATAACCCAATATTTATTAACATGACGATTGAGATTGAAACCATGTACTAAAAATAATGATCTACAATTCTATCTCTTTATTGTCTGGTTGTATACATGGACCCTAGGATTAAGGTAAAAGAGATAAAAATCATTGACATACATATCTTCATACATAGATCAAAATCATCATCCTGAAAAGTTTATTAACAAAAAGTCGACTAAGTTTGTTACATGGTACAACACTAGGTATGGTAATAGTTATAGTCAAACTCCAAGTACGGACATGAATAGCTTATTTGGAGATGACTTCTCCATTTATTTAATAAGCGAGAAACGATGGGGTGAACCGTCAAATAGGAACAAACTGTGTCAGTACTTAGATACTAATTACTACTCAATCATATAATATAATAATAACAAGAAGCTTAATATTTTATAATAGTGCGAATCATAAGAATCCACCTTTCCCATATTATCTAATATGATACGAGATCTAGTGACTCCTCATGTGTCAAGCATAGCATTGGAGTCTGCTTCTTCTATTACGGTGAATTTAATTACAAATAAGAGATCGAGACTGTGATCAGATATTATTGAGATACTATTATACATGAAAGATTAGAAAGATTCAAGATTGATCATCCATGATCGTGCTTGAACAAGAGTAAAAAAATTACTGACAGATAATAACTCATGAGATTTTGAAAAGATTAAGCCCACCACTAATTATGTCATATGATGCTTATGCAATAGTAATGGAGATTATAAATTGTGTACTTTTACTGATTGACATTTAGATTGGGAATTATGCTTATTGCTTGCATTATTATTATTTTGATTTATAATTATGTTTGACAATGTTTATTTTATGTTTTTATGATTTGTGAATTATAACATTGTGTTTTTTTATTTATTTTTGCATTTAATGATAAATGAAGAGTTGATATATTTTTTTGATATATTTTGTGATTTAGTATTTATGTTATTATGTGAAATAAATAAATAATATAATATAATAAAATATCGCACTCACAACTCATAAATATTAACTTAAAAAATAAAATTTATAAAAAAATAATAAAATAATTTATCTATAATTCTGAAATCGAGGAAGTGAGTCAAGTCAAGAGGGCAACTATGCGAGTTGGTCTCAGACTCAAACTCGTAGTCCTAGGACCTAGGCACATTTCTATGCTAGGGCTAGACTGATTTAGAAAAATGGTGAGAACCAGCCCGACTCAGCACAGACCAGCACGGCTCGGAACAAATCCGGCCAGGCTTGGGGAGATGGGCCATGCCGGAATGACCAAATTATAGTAGTGTCATGCTAAGCACAGCTTAGCTCCTGACTGGCACGGCACGGTGGCCTGATTGGGCCATCAAAAACAAGGTTATGCTAGTATGTCACGGCTCATTTGACACCTCTACTTTATAATCCTCCATTTAATATTGCATATTAAAAAAAAGCGTGTGAAGCTCACTAGTCTAATTTTATTAAACTCAACACAAATAGGCAGGTGCAATACACATGTTGTGCATGTCATGCTGATCAGACTAAATACATCAAGATGTGAGCCATTTTGCTCAGCCCAGCACAACAAAGGCCATGTCATGGGCCGCATATAAGGCAAGCATGATTCCTGCATGTGGCATGGCATGTCTAACATGTTTTTTTGGTTGTGTAAGGGGACAGGCAAGAGCAGCTAGTCCGTTAGACGACTCAATTCATATTGAGTAAGTAACTAGGAGATTTGACAGCCTAAAAATTAGAGTCTACATCGAGAGAAAGAGAGTGTGTGTATGTGAGACATTAAATAATCACTAGCATGCTCAGAGAAGAGGGAGGAGCCAAATAGTCTTGCAGGCAATTCCTCTCAACTTGACATTCCATTTGCTTTCCAAAGAAGATTAATGAGATATAATAAACACCAAATCTCATACGTAGTAATATAGTACTTGCATTTTATTATTTATTTTATGTTTTTAATTTATGTTAAAGATACTAAAATATTATCTTTATTTTAATATATTATATCATCCGAGATTTCTCTAAAGCAAGAAGAAAGATAAACATGTCCTTAGGTATTCACTCAAATGAATCTTGAGAACTAGTATCATGATCTCCTAAAAGGTGGATTGATTGTAGGTGGGTGTTAAATATAAAGACATGTCCATATAAAAAGATAGAGAATCTTAAGACAATATTTATAGTGAAGAGATTTGTCCAAATTTTTGGTGTATACTACTGAAACATTTATTCTTACCAAGATTATTTCAAAATGAATTTTTATTTTTCTTATAGTATCTCATTATTAGAAGATACTAGAGGTGTCAAACGGGCCGGCCCAGCACGGCACGGCCCGTTTTTCACGTGCCCAGCCGTGCTGCCGTGCCGTGCCGTGCCCGGCACGGCACGGTTTTTTAAATTCGGGCACGGCACGGCCCGTGGGCACGGCAAGGCCGTGCCGTGCCGTGCCGGCCCGCTCGGGCACGGGCGCACGGCAAGGCAGGGCAGGCGGGTCGGGGCGGGTCGGGTCTGTTTGGACCCGACCCGCGGTCTTTTTACCGGGGGCGGGGCCCGGTTGGGTCACGAGTCACGACTCAGTGAGTCGTGACCGTGAGTCGTGACTCGTGAGTCGTGACTCGTGAGTCGTGACTCGTGAGTCGCGACTCACGAGTCACGACTCACGCACGCGGGCCGGCGTGCCGTGCCAAGGCACGGCCCGGCACGTGGTTTGTTCGGCCGGGCCCGGCACGGGCCCGGGCACGTTTTTTTATCGTGTCGGGCCGGCCCAGGCAGGGCCGAACCGTGCCGTGCCTCGTGCCGGGCCGGGCCGGTCCGGCCCGTTTGACACCTCTAGAAGATACACCAACAATACATGAAGAATAATTTTAATCATGATAAAATTAAGAATGAGATATACATGAAATAATTATGTAGATTTCAAGCAACAATATTACATATAATTTATAGATTGTGAAATAAATTGTATGAAATGAAAAAGTAATTAAAGAGCCTGCTATGTAAAATTTTAAAAGACAATCACTTTATTTAGGTTATACATATATATTATTCTACGGGAGGCATCTAGATTACGAGATATGCACAATTTTTCAGCAAAATCACATTCCTTATTCTATAAAATCATTTTATTTATAGATCAAGTGAAAAATATTTAGATAATGAAAAACGACAAGTTCAAGACCATTCAACTCAAAGAGTTCATTCAGACACAATATCGAACTAACGGTCTAGTAAGACTCATGTACTTTCTTAGCAAAAATATTAGTATACGAGAGATATCATCTTATCACAAAAAAAATAAACACTAAATGTGATTGTGATGAATAGTCTTTTAGATTGTGTTCTAATTGATACTCCTATCGATCTATCTATTAATTCTATATCTAATTGGAGCCCTTCAGTTGACTCAATATAATGAGTCAACTAAAGGGCTCATGACCAAAATTAATATACGCTGTTAAAATAATTAATTATTTTATAAATTATTCTTGGCAAACTCATTTTAACGTAGCTCTTTATATAATGAGGCATGCAAAAAAAGGCTTCTAAACTTGAGATCTTTTTCAAAAATCATGAATATGTACAATTAGCCAAGAATTCATATTCAAAGTAGACATCAACATGCACTAAAAGAAAATCCATAATAATTTTAATTATTTATTAGAGACAACATTGTAAATTAGATAAGTAACACAATTATATTAATTTATATTTTGAATCATAGCTAAAAATTATGATAATAATTACTTATAAGATATTTTTAATATAACATATGCTCAAAGAGATAAAAAGAAATAAAATATGACACATGCTAAAAAAGAAAATCTACACATTAATGTGAATGAAGCAATGAGGTATATAACTTAAAATCTAATATTTTATGAAAAAATAAAATACAATGAGTTTGAATACTTCCCAAGGAAGAAAATTTAGGATGATATAATTATCATATTATACATTCGAACAACAAAACAATCAACAGACATTTTCATGAATAATTAATTACCATAAAAATACTATCATATCAATTACCAGCAAGATTAGGTATAGCAGTCAGGTGAATCTCTCTACTAATTTGTAGGTATAATTATCTTAAAAATACCATAAAAATAATTATCATAAAAATTTAGGATGGTATAATTATCATATTATTAATAGGTATGATAATACCATAAAAATAATATCATACTGATTACCATCAAGATTAGATATGCACTAAAAAAAAATAATTATCTTGAATAATTTTTATGAATAATTACCATAAAAATTTAGGATGGTATATTTATCATATTATTAGTAGGTATGAATGTATGATAATACCATAAAAATACTATCATGCCGATTACCAGCAAGATTAGATATAGCAGTCAGGTGAGTCTCTTTACTAATTTGTAGTCCAAGTAGAGCTATCAGTAAGGGATAAAGGATAATAAATCTAAGTACAACAAATGGATGCATACATTTCCTAAACTAGTTAAAAATGAATCATAAAAAAAATAATAGTATCCGCACTCACTGAAAATATATCAGTCTCTTGTAAAAAATACATATACCCTCTAAATATATTAGAGTATCCAAAAAATATATATTTCAAAATCATATAAACGAACTTTTCACATCCTAAGAGTGATAAAGAACAAAATAAGTACATTCAAATATTATGTAAAACTAGATAAATAGTCTCTCTCCAAAATATATGATCTAAAAAAATATATGTTGAGAAATAATATAAGAGCATATTAATTGATGAGATAACTTATTTTAAAGCTGCATTTGAATAATCTTAATCAAATGGATGCATACATTTCCTAAAAATATTTCAAAACATTTTTTTCCAAATAAGAGTATTTGAATAATCTTAATTAAATATTGATTCTTCCTTTTAGCAATCTTATTCTATTATGATGTGTCAGTACAAAAAATATATTATATAATCTCAAAATTAATATAATAAGTATTAAATTAGTCAAACATATATTCTAATACATTATCACATCTTAACACAAAAATAGACTATATAATCTTAACATTATTTTCAAATTAAGATTTTATCATTTTTGTTAAGAATTTTAACAATAGTTTAAACATGAATATGTAATGATATATGTATATATATATCTAATAGTAATCAACAAAAAGTGATCACAAAACTTTATCTTTATCTAATCAATCTCTACTAGGTACTTGTATAATTGAGTATATCAAATTAAATAATTGTTTACACAAACTAAATTAAAATATAAGATAAGAGATTCTGCTAAGATTTCCAAGGTGAAGCCTAACATACCTCACAATTTAGGATCGAATAACCTTTAACACTAGAATAGAATATTATCAATTTATCTAATAATAAATAATCAAGCTGAGAATACACAAGTAATTAGTCTAAAACATTCAACCGTATAAAAGTAAATGTTATTACTAAAGAAAAAACATACAATCCAACTAATTTAATCTCAAATAAACTATTCCTCGAAATCTCTCAATTATACAAATAAACATAATGAAAGTAAAGACAAAATCAAAATTATGTATCTACAAAAATAACTCAAAGAATAAACGAAAAAAATAATCAAAAAAAAATAAGATATAGAAAATTAAAAAAATTTAAGCCAAATAAAATTATATCTATTAGCTTTTAAGCTTTTATAATTGATTACAATAATATTTTTAGAAAAAAAAATATAATGAATAAAATATGATTATCAATGATATAAATATTTAATCCTATGTCGATAATCCAAGATTCTATAATAAAAGTACATGTAGGATAATCAACGAAACATAAAAGAAATAAAAATTTTATTATTTTTTAAGAAATGAGTTTTGTATTATCCTTTCTACTATCACAATTGATTAACTCTATGAGGACCTATGGATGGGTTTGATAGTCAATGTGTCTACATGATTACTACATAAAATTTTTAGCCTTCACTATAAAAATAACATCCAATAATTATTTCTTGTGTAGCCTATACTCATGCAACAAGTATAAAGAAATGAAACATTCATATATCTATTTCAACTATGATAATTCTTATAGATTTCTCCATAAACATATCAAATTAGTGTTCAAACCTCATACCATCACAAGTACCACCATACTCGCTTCCACACACCACCATGCTTATCATAACCTACACCTACACTACCAATTCCTCATGACTCACAAATTACATTGCATAGACGACCATCATCGTCCACCCTTTGTGGTTGCCTACAATGTGCACATGCCTTTATTCTAAACTCTTACCCAAATACATACTATTTACTCTATTACCCGGTTATAAATTGAAATAAAAAAATTAAAAAAAATAAAATAAATATTGAATATAAAAAAATATTATACATGTCACCTATATATAATGGGTGAAAGTTATTAGAATAAGTCTATAGATTAGATACTCTAATTAAAATTTAACTTACAAAAAAAAAAACTAAATAAAAACCCTAACACTCTCCTCGTGCTTGGTGTTGTTGACTTATATACATCAAATTGATAAAAAATATTAAAAAATATGTAAAATATTATATATGTTGTGCATATATCATGGGTGAAAATAATTAGAATAGTCCATAAATTAAGAGTATATATGTATATCTAATACTTATATTACAAAATAATATAATAAAGATAGACTACACTACACAAAAAATTAGAAGACTGAACTAAAAAAATTGAGTTGGAGAAAATAAAAAATTGAAAATAAATATAAATATTAAAAAAATTTTTTCTAGTATAGATAACTTAAATTTTAATTTTATTAAAAATATAGTTTTATTATTTTAAATAGGTCAAAATCATGATAATCGTCGAATTATAGCCATGGTAGTTGTTAATATCAATCCAACGACTACTACAATTGGTTGATCATGTAACTAGGTTATTCATTGTGCATGTGCAGTGACAGGAGCAGCCTGTAGATATCCCTATAAAAAGCTCATTGCATAAAAACACAATAAGTCGCCAACTCACATGACTAGCTAATTGCAATCTGCCATATAAATAAGATCTAATTTAGATGGCTGAATTGTATTTTTTAAATAACCTACCTCGTCGAGCGGTCAGCTGATGGAACTTGACCCGTGGGTCATGACCCATAGCGGGTCTAGAGTACCTAGACCAACTGACCATGCAACCAAGCCAGTTGACCATGCCACTAGGCCAGGCATGCAAGTCATGCTTGTCCTTGCATGAACCATGTCACACCGCGGCACAATCCAAGATCATATATGATTCCAAACCATGGCATGCCGTAGAATAAGCTTAGGACTTCTAGCTCATTTGACACCTCTAAATCAAATTAGCTTGTACGATAAAAATGTCTAGCAAGGTTTCCTAGCAGATGTGTCATATTCTATTGTTAAATAATCTTAAGACTAAGATAGAGAATTCTCAATTTAACTAATAATGAATGATTAATGTGAGAATGTACATATAACGAGTACAAAATACTCATACATCTAGAAAGAGATATTACTATAGAAAAGAAAATATACAATTCAACATGTTTATCTTAAATAACATTTTCCTTAGAGTTTAACAATCATGCAAATAAACATCATTAAAAATATAGAAAAATCATAGCTATATTAATTGAAAAAAATAACTCAAAAATAATTTTACATAACAATCTAAAATAAGTATGATACTTAAAATTAACAAAGATTAAAATTAATTAGTAGCATAGTCAATTACTTTCAGGCATTTTAAATTGATGATAATAATATTCTCAGAATAAATATATATATATGTATATATATATATATATATATAAAAAATAAAATACAATTACTAGTAAAGTGAATATTTAATTTAGTGCTGATATTCAAGAGTTTAAAATATAAATACAAATAAAAAAACTAATAATACTTAGAAGAATAAAAAAATATATTGTTGCTTTATAGATAAATTTTATAAACTATTATCTAAAAAGTATAATGGTGAATGGACAAAAAAAACCCCTTGATTGTTCAAATAGTTACATAAAAGATTGTTAACCTCGTGCAATGAGTACCCTGGACTCGAATTTTCCTTTGTCTATCTATGCCCTGATAATTCATAAATAGCACACTCATGTGGTTCCTCCAAAAACTACAAAAAGATAATACACCCAATATAGTATCGTTTTTTAACACAGAAATTTCAGAAATCTAACTACCTTCTACTCCTCACCGCCGATAGCAATCGATCACCACCCTTGTCGGCCGGACACCGCTATCACACCATTGTCAATGATAGTGTTTACTGAAATAAAAAAATTACAGAGCACACCATGAGCCTCCACAGATTGTCAACAGCCACTGTCACCATCATGTTCGCCTTTACTATATGTGTGCATGTGCATGCCTATTGCTCTACTGCATGCCTGCACTGCACTATGTGCGGGCCTGCATTGTCCATGCGGCATCACTATGCAGCCACCACACACACCCATTATACAAGTGCACTATCCCTTGCTTGATTCTATGTACAAAACATGAAGAACAAAGTTGAGTGTTCCCATCAAAACATTAAAAAAAGAACTGAAAATCTCAATAATGTCCTTAAGACTATACCGATGCATAAAGCTTCTTCAAGATGTTATCCACTCCAGAACACAGATTATATGCCATTAAATTAATTCCGTCGATATAAAAAGCTCTGACAGGATAATGAAGCACACGATTCTCTTTGTGAAAAAAATTTAACTCCAAATGAATGGGCTGCCAAGAAAACAGCCAGTATTAGATGAACTGGCCAAGGAAACCATCAAAAAAAGTAAATAATTGAATTATTCACCTGACAAACAGGAAATTCCTTCAGTTGATGACTACATCCTGAAAGAGTGATAAGGGGCAGCCTAGATATAGGAACATTTTTGGCATGCCCTTCTATGAAATGCTGGGACATCAAAAAAAAAATCTTGAGGAACAAAAAAGTGACTATGAAACAAAAAACAGCAAGCAGAACCTTTAAAAAAGGGTAAAACCAGAAACAAAAACAGATTGTAATTGCATCAATAAAATTTTAACCCTTTGAACCTACTTAAGAAATTAAATTCAGAATCAAAGCGTGAAATCTCAAAGTTTTGGTTTCGTGGTATTAAAGATTGTCATGTAAACAAGAAATAAAATATGACAAAAGTCATGAAACTCAATGAAAAATCATCATATAAGCAAGTCCATAAAAAATAGGCAAATAAGATTAGGACATCTCACAAATTGACCTCATCAAAAGATAATAAAATAAAATTAACAAAAAAGAAACAGTAAAATTATAAAACACAATACTTCTCTCAAATTGGTAAATCAAAGGAAAGAATATCAAGGTTGAAAAAAAATATATATAAGCTAAGACATCTTCAAGACCTTCATGATTATATTTGATGAATACTTTGCTTGCTTAATATACATTATAGCAATAGTTTTATCATCAATATTCTTCCTAAACAATATGTAATCACCATTATATTATTCAACCGCTTGTGAAACATCAAATTATAAATTATATGTCTAGCTGTCACAATAAAGAATAGTTAGAGAAGTGGGTGGAAATCCAATCCCTCTGGTATATAGCACATCCAAACAATGTTGCCTTTGAGAAAAATAAAACAAAGTCGTAGAGCTCATCTCGATACATGTTTGTATCTAACTCAAAACTAAATATTCTACCAGCTATAAGTACTCAAGATCCCTAAAAGAAATCTGAATTACTAAAAATTATTTAACATAGCTCAGTATAAGAATAGTTATGTCATTGTAAACTTATTGGGAAGAATCTAAAAAACCATTAATAAATTTGATTGTGTATGTTACATATAATCTTGTCATGGTAGAATAATTAACTTTTTTAAACAATTTTCATATAAATAATAGAATAAATTGGTTGGATTAAATCAAAAGTGAAGTAAATACATAGATTATAAAAAATATCTATTAGAGCATAATGAAAAGCATAAATCTAAACAAAATTATATCTAACAAAATAATAACACTCAGAAAAAATCACCTCTATAGAAGTATTATATGTCATAAAGAAGATATATGTTTGATTCTCTTATAGATATTGATCATTTGAGTTGTACTTTAATTGTTACTTATTTTAATCCATGTATTCACTTCCCTTTTGATAAGATGTCGCCATTTAATTTTACTACTTATATGAAAATTATAATAAACATTAACTCTCTAAGATATGTGAATTAATCTTTAAGATTTTAAATCTCTTTCACAAACCATGAATAATTTCATCTAATCAGGTATTCAAATTAAAGTTTGACACTAACATTAACTGAAAAGAAATCTAAAATAATTTTGTATTTTTTTTTATAGTGGTATTATCATATAAAAAAGTTAACGCATAAAATTATTTTGAGATGCAATTCAGACGTAGAATTTAGAAATGATAACGACAATAATTTGACAGATATTTTGAATATGTCACCAACTCGAGAAGATTGGAAATTCATTTTCTTTTACTTTTTTTACAATGATAGTCAGACAATGAGAATAACCTAAAATGCAATACATAAGGAGCAGACGAAAAGCATAGGGCAGACAATAAAAATCTTTACAAATACCTTAAAGAAGTATCGACTTTTATTTTTTTTTTACTCTAAGTTGTTTTGTACACTTGTGAGCACCAACTTAATGAGAAGCATTATACCCCTTAGTCGTTTTTTTTATTATTGTATTCTTTTTCATCTTTATTATTACATTGATAGCATCACACAATCCATATTGCCCATTTTATAAGAGTTTCATGTATAATGATATAATTGTGAGTAATTGCATCTATTTTATTATTATAGATAGTCTGCATTGACAATATGTTTTTTGTATTCCCTATCTATAATTTTAGATAATTTCATAACTAGATAATGGGTTATTATATGTTCCCCTACATAGAGAAAAACTCATAATCAAATACTTCATTATATAAATGACCAATGCAACCTTACTAGAAAAATATCTCATATACAATATAATTGAAGTTAAGAGAATACTAGTTGTAGTGAAGACAAAAGTAAATCATTAATATAGTGCACACATTATAGAAGTAGTCACAAAATAGAGAACTATAGTAAGTACCAAATGTAGATGTAATCATAAATTATTCAAGAAGAAATACCTAATATAGGAATCTCATTAAATTTTCTCATAATGATCATTACTAAAAAAAATATGCAAAATTCCTAAAGCAAATCAACCACTAATAATAGTTTATCAAGAGTCTAAAGCAAATCCCACTTTAGACTCTTTGGTTAAAGGTCCATGTTTTTCTATTAACAAGTAATCATTATTTGTTTGCTAATTTTTCTATTTGTTCTCTGAATTTTATAATAATCAATGATAATGTATTCAAAAGTTTTTATTATAATAAAATTCAACTTAGTAATGATCTCTTTTAAGCGGTTCTTATTATTAGATGTTTTTCAACAATTTGTTAATTTGTTATTATATTATTTAATTCTCAACTTGGTCACTCATATTTGACCAAGCAATGAATTTTGAATTCAAGTATTTGGAATATGTTTATTCTAACTTATGAAATATATTAATTAGAATATTACACTAGAGTTTCCTATTATGCTCTCCATGTGTATAAATAAATAAGAACTCGTTCACTTTAAAATATTCAAATAAATAGAAGACCTAGTAACCCTCATACTAGGAATTTTGATAAAACAATCAATCTTTTTTTATAATATTTAAATAAATTATCTAATTATTCATAAATTATACTTTCTGATTTTGTGGTTGATTCATGCAAGTGAATGTAAATTTAATATTATTTTTTATTTTTTCGATCCTTATCATAAGATTTATAAAGATAACTAAACAATAAGAAAATAAAATAAAAAAATAATATTTTAAACATTTCATTTCCAACCCAATAGTCATGACATCAAAATATAGGTATTCTCTATATTGATTAAAAATAATGCTCATATTACATATGCACATAAGTGTCATGAAAGTTATGAGGGTATATACAGATAAATATATTATTCATATCATAAAGATTATACAAATTATAAAAAGGAAACTTTTATATCTCTGCATGATATATTAATTATTATTTTACCAATTTTACTATTAAGATGGTCAAATTCAACAACAGGTATATTAAATTTTAATAATGTCTAAAATCCACTTAAAATTTCTTCTTTTTTAAGCCTACTGACTTGTATAATATAAAAGGCTTATAATTTATTGATTGTCTTAATATATTTCAATGCATTAAGTAGTTGTTTTAAAGAGCAAAAATTATTTTTAATCTATTTTAGACTATTAAGTTTATGATGTGGCACATAAACATAGCATAAAAAAACTATCTCTAATACTTATGAAAATATTTATTTTTATATAAATATTTAAAATTTTATAAGATATTATATTAAATATTTTATTTTATATCCTTTATTTCCTAAAGGCCACCAACATACACTCATACATGACTAGTCTATAATAAGAATTGATAAACTCATAAAATTCAAATATTCTTTTATTTAGTATCTACTTTGAATCAATAAACTAAATAGTGATGTATGTGAATATGTTGTCATCATTATTAACCCATATGTCGGACAACAATAAGATTACATATTACACCACTTTATTTGCTAAGTTCATTAATAACTAATAATTTTTCTATTTTATAATTTTTTATAATGTCATTCGTAAAAATTGGCCAATGAATATTTTGATAGAATGGCTGAAATAAAGGTGTCAAACAGGTTGGGTCAAGCCAGTTTTTCCAAGTCTAACCAAGCAGACATGCCCTGCCAGGCACGGCATGCTACAGACCATGTCGTGACTGGCACGGCATAGTTCTTAGGAGTACAAGCACGGCACGGGCCCATGGCCAAAAATCCAACCAGAGTCAGGCCAGTTCGACAGGATCGATCTTGTCCTAGGGTTTCAGCGAAGCACTACCGTTCCTCTGTCGCCCATCAGGCGTGCTGAGTCCCGCTCGTTAGGCGTCGGCGGGTCACCCTCCATCGGGCATAGCTCGCTGCAACAGGTTGTGCCATGTCGAAGTGCCAGGCACGACGTGTCGTGCCTGGCATGGAACGGCTCTTGTTTTGGGTGCGCTTGGCACGGGCCCGAGTGCGGCACTATAGAGTATTGTGCCGAGCCAAGCACGGCCAAATTGTATCGTGCCTCGTGTCAGGCCAGGTCGGCCCAGCCAATTTGACATCTCTAGGCTGAAAGTATTTTTGCAAACAATAAACTTGCTATAATCTTCAAAAAATCTAAGAAAAAAACTCATGCTACAAATAAATTTAATTATATTTTCAGTTACAAATTCATGATGATAAATAAATAAAATCACTAAACCAAAAATTAATGCAAATTCAATTAATTTATTGATTAGTTGAGATAATTTAAGATGTAATAATATATTATATTTTTTGATAAATAATTCAACACATCTCTTAAGGTGACCAACTTCACTACTACTCTTATAAATATATTTTTTTAAAAAATATTTATATTATGTCAAATCTTCTTAAAATTTTCTATAATTTAATTTTAAAAAATATTGAAAGTTGATTTGTAAATATGTTTAATTTTTTTTTGTACGTCAGACTCGGGGGTAACCTATGAAGAAAGATAAGCTAATCTTAGATCTTTCAAAGGATTGTCATTATTATAAATCAATGTTTAAATCATTTTTATAATAATCAATATTATCTATTTTTTAAATTTTAGAGAATTTTTAAATGAAAGGTTTATGTATTTTTAAAACTATCTAGACAAAAAAATAATTACGCAAAAAAAAACATGAATCGTGCAAAATTAAAGTTAAATGATTAGTTACTATCAATCACAATAGTAATGCTTGCCGACTAATATTAATTTAGATGATTAGTTAATATCACAATATAAATAAAAAAAACATTATAATTAACAATACCATAATTTTAAGTTTAAAAAAAATTGATAATTTGAGTGTAAAATTTTATAAATATTAAATTTCTATTTTTAAAATTTTTTAAAATTTTTTAAAATAAAAATATTAAATTTTTTATTTTATTTATTTTTTTAGAGTTAAACCCAATAATCATTGAATTTTTGTCAAATATCATAGGACATAAATTTATCTGTTGAGATTGATTGAAATCTTGAAAAAAAAAATTTTTAATATTATATAATAACAATTATCCTACAATGAGGCGCATCAAAGTCATAGAGTCAAAGTAGAAGATCATTGCCACGGCAATGCTCTATTTTTTTTTAATGGGCATGTGAACTTCATACCTCATTTTAGTAAAATATATTGAAAAATAATCATGTGGATTTCGCTTTGTTATATTTTTATTTCCAACATGAACATGTGTGAAATTAATGGATCATGCCAGTTTGTATTGGTTATGTCTAAAGCATATGGCATATCATGCTTAGCACAACTTTTTTGGGTCGTGTTATAGATAGAGCTCGATGGTCATACGTGATTGACACCTCTATGCACGCAGCACATAAATTCACAAATATTATCATTTACATATTTTCTCTCTTCTTTTACTTTTGATGGAGTTTTCAATATTTTTTTATTATTAGAGTAATCATTTTTTTATTATTATTATATTGATGGAATCAGCTAACAAGTAAACTTTTCAATAGTTATAGACTGTTATACAAATGCTTGCTTGTATAATGATACTATTGTGAGTTATTACATCTATTTATGAGCATTATTTTATAACCTAGTATCAAAGACAACCCTAGAAAAATATTGACCCTTGAGTTGTGTGATGAAGCTTATTTAAGTATGTGCAATGTACTAGCACAATGCATGTGCATACAATGAGGAAGAAGGGTGCACAGCCTCCACATATCACCTATTATCTTTATCACACACTCATTGCGTGCTACACATTGATGGAAGATTTTGTGTAAACTCGCATGGTGGTAGTGTGTAAAATCAAGGCAGGGCCAATGGGGTTGTGCACCTGAGCAATGTAGTTTTGTGCATGCAATATTTTGCTTAAGACTCTGGAGGGACATTTTATATGAGCAAAAAGCCCAATTAGAGTTTTGTTAGAATAAAAAATAATAATAAATAGGATTTATAAAAATATTAATTTAGTGCACATTTATTTTTGAAACTATAATTTTGTAACACAATAAGAAGATGAATTATCAGAGAACTTCAATGCATTAAACAATATCAATAACAAGAATTTTCAAAAATTAGAATTTTGTGACACAGTATGAAGAAGAATTTTCGGAGATCTATGTATTAGTATACTATATCTAAAATACATGGAGGAAAACCTCAATTCAGTCTACTATAAAAAGATGAGTCACAATAATGAACATGTGTTGGATACTATATCTAGAAAGAAGACCAAGAATTTTACATAACATTTAGACAGACTCATCGATTATTGTACATATGAAATATTTTCACATAGTTCATCTACCATTATAATTACAAGTACTAGAAGAATATACAAAAATCATCTTTAAGACTAGAAAAAATTGTCTTCTTTTAAATATTATTATTATTTCACTCATACACTCACTTTATCATCAATAACTATAAAAACATGAGCTAATACTCATATTATTAATAAACAGATATTATTCATTATATTATATTTACTCTAAAAATATCACTAAAGCTGATAAAAAATTTTAAAAATCATTGGACATGATAATATCCAACTTCATACTTTGATACTTTCCCTTGTAGTTTTTTCTGATTGCCATGTTAATTTATCAAATGTAAGTTCTCGTATCAAACAACTTAACAATGATTTTATTTTTATTTTCACTAATATTTATTTGCAATATCGAAACACTTAGCAATACTCAATTTGGGATTGAACAGTGTGGATAGTATATTTTGTCTTCGGTGAAAATATCTTAAACTAGATATTTGAATTTTTTAGACTATTTACTTGTATTATCTCAACTTATTTACTTATTACTAGTTAAGTTGATAATATTTTATACTAGTCTAAAATCTATTGACTCTAAAGTGTGAGTCATATTAAATAAAAAAACATATCAATGCTTCTTATTATATATGTTTATCTATTTTGAGCAAAAATCAATTTAATCAAAGATACGAGAACTTGGAAGAAATATGTAAAAAAAGATTTAGGTATATGAGCATTTTTTTTTATAACTCTTGAAATATAAATATATAGAGATATCTTTTTTATGATATAATATATATTTTTTTAATTTTAAATATTTTATAAAGTAATAAAAAAAATAATTTTATAAAAATAGTAAAAATATTAAAAAGAAAATTTTCAAAAATATATATCAATCAACCCAGTATGTATAGATTATGAAATTATATATTAAACTTTCTCTACCAGCACATCCCAATAAAATAGAATTGTAAAAAACAAGAATAAATATTTGATTGAGATAACTCATGTACTAAAACTTTAAGAAAATATTTTATTTTATTTTTTTGTAAAAAAAAATTTTAATTACAATCTACCTTATCAATCAGATAATTTTTTATTCTTTTTCATCATATATCCTACCAGATAGAGGTGCCAAACGGGCCGGGCCGGCACGGCACGGCCCTTTTTTTTCTAGCACGATCGTGCTACCGTGTCGTGCCGGGCACGGTAGCATGGCGTGCCGTGCCGGGCCCGCTCGGGCCCGGCCTGGCCATACAGGCTTGGCGCCACCGCCAACCGCCAGAGCATACCGGCATAGCCGCATGCCCGCATAGGCTGACTGGCTGATGGGCGAGGGCTGAGGCGTTGAGGGTGAGAAAGAGGCAGGGCCGGGCAGGCGGGAGCGGGATCGGGAAGGGATGGGTCACGGAATGGGAGGGGAGGCCATGCAGAAATCCTATTCTCTGAATTCAAAAATCAGAATATTGTATTTTTTTTTTAATTTATATATTGTAAATTATATTTCTTAATATTAAGTTAAGTGTAGTGTCAATGTGTCATAGTGACTGTAGTCTACTCTCTACGCTGTGTAGTGTAAAGTATTAATTATTAGATATAATTTTTTTAAAAAATGTTAAAAATTAAAATTAAAAAAAAAAATAAATTTTAGAAAATTATTTTTTTATCAAATTCAACTATGTATAGCTTTATTTATATTTTATATTTATAATTTATTAATTATAAATTAAAGTTATTAATTTTTAAAATAAAATTTAAATCATGAAAAAATTAAATCTATACATTATGTTAGAAAAAATTAAATTTAAAAAAAAAATTAAAATACAGAAATGAAAAATTACCAATCATGCATTTGAAACCGATGGTCCGAACAAAACAAGTATAAGTTTCAACACAAGCACAACGTACAGACAAAGCGTATAAATACAATGAATAAAAAAAACATCGAAAAAAAAACAGCAGATCAGCATCAATCGTCAAGCAGCATATCATGAGAATCATCAGGCGCAACATCAAGATTAGTATCATATGGATCATCATCATCGGCAATCAGCTCATCCGCCATCATAGTGGATGTGACTGCAGTGTCTGTCCCAGTCCCAGCTCCAGCACGATCATGGATGCTAAACCTCGATTCCTTTCAATCCTTCAAACATGCCAAGGCTTCAACCATATCTAGACGTAATCTCGATCTCCTATCCGAAATCACGTTCACTGCAACAGAAAAAGCAGACTCCGATGTTACGCTCGAAACCAGAGGAGTCAGTAGATCCCGTGCCATCCTAAATAGCACGGGATAGGTGGACTCATATGATTTCCACCACTGTAATAAATCAAGATTCTTATTATCAGAATGTGATATGATTGAGCAGTAATCGGTATCTAAGTACCGAGACAGCTCGCTCCTATGTGATGGTCCACCCCTAAGTTTCCCCCTCGCTAGGTTAATGGAATAATCGTCATCTCCGAACAAGATATCAATGTCTGTAATCACAATCTCACCACCACCACCACCATACCTAGTATCATAGTATGTGAACAGGTCTGTCAACTTCTCGTAAATGAATACTTCAGGTGGCTCTTCCAGGTTCATGCACGAGGAAATGAAAGTCAGGGTGTTTTCAACCCCTTCCACCTTAGCCCTAGGGTCCATGCATGCAGCGAGGCAATAAAGAGATAGAATGGTGGACCAGTACTTCGAGTACTTGGTCTCCATCTCTGCAACCATATGGCTAAGCGTCAGGTCAGCTCGATACTTCCTAAACATGCTACTAATGTTGCATATGCACCGGAGTGCAATGCAAGTGGTGGGCGTATAAACCGACGAACACATTTCGTCGTGTCATAAAATATCTTCAGGAATTTCATTTATGAAATTCCTGAAACCCAGTCAGTGTCGTCAATAATAAATTTGTCACTCTTACTATTGACGTAGTCAGATATCACATGTTCGTATCCAACACATGATTCCAACATCAGGTACGTGTAATTCCAACGATGTCTCACATCCGATTGGAATTTCTTCTTCTTAAGATTCGCAGACAAACAGAGATTACCAAACTTTTATAGTCTGCGAGGAGTGCGAATATATTTGGGTGCATTGCGTATATTTTCCAACGCGGGGGAACAGACCTTCATACCAGCTTGAACTATCAGGTTAATCACATGACACATGCATCTGACATGAAAGATCTCTCCTAATGGTGCGTCTCTAATATTCCTAACAAACATATTGATCGCTACTCCATTATTAGCAGCATTATCAAAATTGACACAAAATTTTATTTTGTATTTTATATTCCCTAAATATTTTCATCATACACTCAAAAATGGCCGGGCCATCATGAGGATGAAGAATCTCAGTGAATCCAAATATATTTTTATTGATTATCCAGTTAGAATCTACATAGTAACTCGTGAGAAATGCATAAGAAGAATCATCATGACATGTCCATATATCGGACGTCACGGACACCACTCCACTATATGCCATAAATTCCTTAATTATTTTTTGTTTTTCTAACTTATATATCTTTAGTATGTCACTCCTAGATGTGGACTTAGGAATCCTACGATAGGAATGCTGAAAATAAGTCTGCATGATGCGCACTACCCTCGGATCTTCCGAAAATCTGATTGAAAGACCCATCAATGTGATGAGTCTAGTCATGCCGTCCCTACCCAACTCGCTGGAGTATACGAAGGGAGTAAACTTTGAGACTGGACTCGATCCAGTCTCAAAAAATATAGTGCCAAGTTGGGTTTGCCTAGAATCTAAGGGTCCATGTTTTTTGGTGCATAATTCGCCATGACTCTTAAGGTGCCCAGTCCCACATGTACTCTTGCATGTTAAAAGTCTTATACAATATCTGCACTGTGTCATTTCAAGTTCCTCACCCCTAACATTTACTTGTGTTATGATTTTAAAATGAGTCCAAACTACAGAAGTCCTCCTAGTTTTTTATTTTTTAGAACTTTGGGTTGAGACGACTGGAGAAACCAAAGTTTGAGCAGCCGCAGACATCTGTGTAACACTAACATTTTCATTTTTCAAATTAAAATATGTGTTAGGTGTATTTGTCATTTTTTATGTTTTTTTTCATATGTTTTTCTAGAGAGAGAAGCTTTAGAGAGAGAAAGTAAATAAAAACGTAAAATAAATTACCCGGTAAAAGCAATGAGGCCAGTCACGTGCAAAGTGCACCGCAAGAAGCTCTGATGTTCAAAACTCAAGTAGAGTTTCACGAAAATCCAAGCCGAAATCAAAATCCAGAGGCCCGAGAGAGAGATGCACGGTTTATGTGAGAGAGAATTTTGAGAGAAGATATGTTTTTGAAAAACATAAATGTAATAGGGAGGGGGGTAGAATTTATAGGCTAAAGAAATTAATTTTTTATAAAAAAAGAAATTTTTTTATTATTTTTTTGAATATTTTTAAGGGGCAGAATCACGAGGACAGTTGGATTCTGCCCCCTAGCCGTTGGAGGCGAATCCAACGGCTGAAAACCTGTGATGTTTGAATTTTTTTTTGGCCTTTGGGATTGGTCGGGACGTCGGGTATCGGCATTCGGGACCGCGGGTCGGGTCCAATCAGACCCGACCCGCGGTCTTTTTACAGGGGGGATGGGTCACGCCACGCGTGCATGAACCGGCACGGGACGAACCCGTGCCAAGGCACGAGCCGTGTAGGGCACGGCACGGGCTGTTCCTAACCCGGGCACGGCACGGGCCCGGTTTAAAAACGTGCCGGGCCGGCCCGGCCCGGCACGTTTGACACCTCTACTACCAGATCATACATCCTGAAAAGAGATTAATTAGCTTACCTCTCAAAATTTTTGCACATATTTGTTTTATCCTCGATAACGATATAGCATGAGAGAATTTAGCATTTAGAGTCTTAAGATGTATATTTCTTTAATATTTCAGTACACAAATAGGATACAAATATTTTTTTATCACAAACTAGTCGATTTTTTGACAGACTTCTTTTCTAATTCGCTTAGGAAAAATGAGTACAAAAATTATATCTGAATTCATTGAAGTGTGCCTAGACCACCAAATAATATAGAAAGACATATATCAACTATAACTAAGTATATTGGTACTTTGTATGATGTTATTCTAAAATAATCAAGTCAACCAATAAATTGAAATCATGTATAGTCTAGATATTAAGATTTCACAAAAAGAAATATCTTCTACAAGGTCAAATGACACAGCAATTCATTAGCATTGCCTAGTACATGTTCATATTAAATCAGTAATTAAGTGACTTGACCACTAATGCTTTAAAGTTATATCATGAAAGAAATTTATACTCAACTAGAGGTATGAAACGGGTAATGTGACCTAAACACGGACCACTGCCCAGACTAATTCAGCAGTACTCATCCCGGTATGACACGGTCCAAAACCATGTCTCAGGACAAACCACCTCATGGCATGGTTCGTGTCGTGCTGGGCCAGCAAGAGCAAATCCTCATGTTAGGCTAGGCACAACTAGTATGTGTGACCAATTAGAACAGTAAACCAGCATGGGTGACTGCACAACAAGAGCCCTATCATGCAATCACCAAGGCGATCAAACTTTTATTTTTTAAAAAAAAAGTACCGCCCCATCATGGCATCATAGGTGGTCTAATTTTTTTTTAAACAATCAGTAACGTGGTTGATTGTAATTGGTTAGCCACTCGTGTGAAAAATGCAAAAAAAAATTGCGTGCACAAATGCACCTTCAGATTTTGGCAAGGGCCAGCATGGTCATGCACTCTGCCTTTCCACCATCTCATGTTGGGCTGATGGATCAAGTCATCATGTCATGCCATGTCTTTAAAAAACATGTATGGCACGACCGTGGTGAGTTGTGTTGTGCTAGGCCGAGTCATGTTAGGCTGTGCCATGTTGGGCCAATGGAATTTTATCATGTCATCTTGGGCCGGAAGAATTTTAACATATTGTGTCTCGGACGACACAGTGGCACGTCCGTGCCTTGAAAAAATAAGTCATGTCAGCATGGTCGTGACTTGAAAAAATAAGTCAGGTCAACACGACATGGCTCATCTGACACCTCTATACTCGGCCTAGTAAGACCAAAGAAGACCTATCGAGCAGCCATATGATCTCCTCTTACCAGTCCCTTTGATCTTATTTCTGATTGTTGTTTGGCAATCAGATATAATCGAATAGATCTCAACGGTTGATGCAATTTTTGTCTTAAAAAAATTAAATATATATATTTTTTAATAAAAATAATTATATAAATAACATATTAGTATAATTTATTTTTAATAATATATCTGTAATCGCCTTGAAATCGCAGCTAATCACCAAAATAGCTTTGATACTCTACCAAATTAAAATTATAATTATAAAAAAAATATAAGGGCAACATGTTATTTTTTAAAATTTATTTAAAAAAAAAGTCATGAGATGATAGAAGATTAAAAAAACTATAAAAAATAAAATACATCAACATTCTATTGATATCAAATTTTTTTTTAAAAATTATTTTTAAAAATTTTTTTAGTGCAAAAATTGAGTCATAAAATTTCACCCAAATAGCAGAAAAATAAAATCTAATAGCCAAAAAATTAATTTATTTGCCGATAAAACAACAATAGGTGATATCCTGACAACTTAAATTTATAAAAAGGGCATGCACCAAGGTTTAGACTTGCACATCTTACCAACCATTACAAGACGGCTAATTTTACAAAATAAAAATGACATGACAGCCAACAAAACATCACATATCATTGTCTTATCGGCAAAAAAAAATTAATTTTTTTGGAGGTCAGATTTAATCAAACAACTCGGAGTAAAATCCAATGGAAATCAAAATTTATAATGTATAAAAATTTTAAAAATATATTTTTAATAAAAAAAATATATTAATAATATATTGATATATTTTATTTTTCACAATTTATTTATAATATGCTCTCATCTCATTGATTTCTTTTTTTTTTACCAATTTCTAAAAAAATCAGTGTCTAATTTTTTTTTACATTTTTAATCTTAATTTAACAAAAGACAAAAGTTATTTTGGTGATGAGATAAATGTGAATAATATAAAGGTGAAAAAAATGTCTAATATCCACATAAAATAAAGACATATTGTATTTCATATATTTTTTTTTGGATTAATATTTTTAGATAAAATAATAAAAAATAAATTATATATCATAAATTATAAAAAATATTAGTTGTATTCTCCTACTTGTAGTTTCCAAAATCAAAAAACTAACAAATAATTATTATTATTAAAATTAATTAGACCTAGACATCAAAATAATTAATAATATAATCAAAAAATCCGAGAACAAAACTAAATTTTATCTCATGATTTTGATACATGCACCTAAAAAACATAAAAATTTAAAAACTTTAATAGTATGAATACACAAACATAATTAAAAATAAAAATTTTAAAAATATGAGGTATATCCAAAATAATATACATGTTATAAAAAAATATATACATATAAAAGTATTGAGTGCACTAGCTACCTTACGAGATATATTAATTAATACACCAAAAAATATGATACATTATGTCATAGACAAACTCAACAAGTGACAAGGACATTAAAGTTAAATCAACTTAAAGTTCATTAATCTAATTCATTTACTACAATAAACTTGAAAAGGAATATATATATATATATATATATATATAATGATTTCTGAAATATGTTGTACAATTAATTTTTTGGAGAATTATAAACTAGTTCATTTTATGTAAATTTACTATTGACACACTTATCATAGAATACTCAGATCAACCAATCAAAAAAACATAAGAAAATATTTAAAATTAGAAAAATAATAAATAATTACTAAATTTAATAAAAAAAATAAAATAGTCTCTGTGATGTTCAACATCTAAACTATATTATGATGACATTGCATTCACATATGTCATCACTCACTATGTTAATTTTAATTAAAAATCACATAAAAAATTATGATTTCATGAGATTTTCCATCTACAGTATATCAACTAATTATCAGTGTCTGTCGAGATTAGAGGCATTAAATGTATCATACTATGCTGTCACACCCCATTTTTTAGGACTGTCCATGACATCATGTTGTGTTGGCCACATGGTGGAATTATCATGAAATTTATCATGGGTCTTGTCAGTTCATACCAAGGCTAACCCAATTTTTTCTAGGCTAGCCTAGGTTCAAGGAGGCTAGCCGAGGTTCATCCCATGCTAGCTGGGGTCAGAATAAGGTTAGCCTTGGTTAAGCCCAGACTAACTAGGGTCATGATCAGGCTAGCCTAGGTCAAGAGCAGGCTAGCCAGTTTGACTAGCCAAGCCGAAATTGACTTACATGAGTCATTATTTCAGGTTGTGCCATGTCACACCACCCATACCAAAATGTTTGGCATGGCACGGCTACAGCAATATCACGGGCCAGCTCAAGATAAGTCCAAAGATAGTTCTAAATCATGTCGTGACATCTCGAACACGACTAAACTATCATGCTATGATGTGGGTCATACCCATGCTGGCTGGCTTAGTTAATACCATAGTCGAGGATCATTAAAAATATAATATTCAGAATAAAATATTTAGTATTATATTTAATAATATTTCTTATAATAATATCATAATTAATATACTTGTAAGAATCAAAGAGATCTGTCTTTTGATAATATTTTTATATTAAGTAAACATATCACATAATTAAACTAACAATACAAGCATGAATGATAATAAATTATTTCACATTAGAAAAGATAAGATTTTTATTATAATAGCCTAAGACACATAGTAGACAACAAGTGTTTTATATTATATATTCTTCAATAGTTCTAATTGTCTAAAAAAAATTTCTAACAAATATACAATATCATTAAAATTATACCTACTCATTCTTAGATTTAAATGTTGATTACCAACACATGATATTGAACTATGTCAATTATAAAAAATAACAAAATAATTATTGACAATTCAAACTAACAACAAAAAATTTAGTTATAAAATTCTTTATTGTTTTTTATGATATGGCGAATATATTTTTCATCAGTGTGCACTCTTACCACATGTATTACGCTTAGATGCATATATAATATTACAAGTATTTTTTACAAGTTTTAAGAACATAATAATATTAGTGTCATATTTGTTAAGATATAAAGTATTAATTTTATATTTCATCTCTTTTTTACTTAGTTGTCTATATATGTCATGGGGTCAAGATGAAAACAATAGAAAACTTATTAAAATATATATCAACCTACATGAACTAAGCAGAAAAATCAAATGGTAGGATTCATAAATATTTATAAAACATATTTAAAAAGTACAATACTAAGTATGATAGTATTATAGAACTTTCAAGTACGAACATGAATATTATATTTAAAAAAAATAAATTTTTCATTCAGTTAACTAGAAATAAATAACAAAATGATTCATTGAATAAGAACAAATTATTTCAATATATAAATATAAATTATATTTTAACTTATCATATGATAACATTACAATTTTATATATATTAAGTTAATAAAAATTAAATAAATCCTATGAGGCCATGCGCCACTGCTCGTCGGACATTGTTATACTACCCAGTGCTAGTTGGCTAGTGCTAATGCCAGAGACACAGTGCCAAGGTCAAGCAACAGGGTGGCTTGGCCTGTGACTGACCCAGCACAACCAATTTCAAACCAGAATGACCCAGCATACCCGGCTGAAGAAGTCAGGCCATTGGGCCTTGCAAACACAGCATAGCCTAGGCACCTAATTCATGTTATGTTTAGCACGGCATGATTGACACCCCCAAGTCCAAAAAGAAGGTAGATTTGTTTAATATAAGACCTGTAATAAAAAAAATTAAACAGATATTCAACACGGACTACTAGTACATTTAATCTCTAATTATCATGATATCTTCAATACAAATTATTATTTATCTTAAAGCATTTCACAATTGGAGGAGATACCAACTAGTATTGAAAATATATTTTTTTACAATGACATTCATAAGTCATCTTGGTATGACATAGCATGGTCAAATATAATTTAAAAATTATAGAATACATTATATGGCATAAAGTAGTTATTGAAAACCAAATTTATAAGGTTTTCAAAATAAATCAACTCATATGAATTACACAAAAATGTGACACACTTTTATTTATTTTTAAAAGGTGATATAGCAATATAAATTTACTAGTTATCTGTATAGATAACATTTTGATTATGGTAGGTTATATATTGGGAATCATCCAACTCAAAAAATTTATTCTATCACATCCTCACGAAGACCTAAAACTAGAAGACATCTCATTTTAATTATTTTTTCTCCAAGCTTGATGTTGAACACTTATATGTATCATCTTGACAATGTGTGCTAGAATTTTCAAATTTTTTTTTCTATTTTTTTTTTTTGCTATAATATTAATGAGAATACTCAACCTATAAGCTACCATAATCTTTTCTGCCCATTTAATAAGGGCATACTTGTATGATGATGTTATTATAAATCATTCTATTTATTTTTTAGTATTATTTTGTAATAACTACTTTTAAAATTCTCTTAACAGTATAAAAACACTTGGATCTCTTTGGGTAAATTTATATCAAGTATGAGATCACGACATACAGTTCTATTTATATCATCAAATATGAGATCATGACAAACGGGTTGGGTCGGCCTAACCTGGCCTATTTGTCACCTCTATCTAACATCTATTTCATTGATTACGAGAACATACAGTTCACTGGATATTCAAAACTAAGTTATAGCAAACCCGGAGCTCCATGATCATACAAAGCATAAAAATTAATTGTCAACCCATTATGAGAAATATGCATAATAGTTTGATTGTTATAACCTATGTACCAGCCAACAAACAAACTTCAAAGATTTTCACAAAAGATCTCAGAGAACCAATGGTTACTTTACTCTCATTTAATTTAAAGATATGTAATATGTATGCCTCAACTTGAAATGTGATGTTGAGTTTTAATATATTTTTCAATTATTTTATTTGCTTTTCCATTAATTGGCATACTCTACATGTGGATTACCTCCCTCTCCATCTCCCTCTCCCTCTCCATGGCTACTATCTGCATGATAAAAGTACATTTGCTTCTTAGCTAAAAATAGTGACCACTAACCAATCACATCACCACCCAAGTCATTCTAACTTCAATAAGCAATATAAAATATGGTTAACACAAATGGCAATTTTGATTACATTTGCTTCATAGCTAAAAATAGTGACCACTAACCAATCACATCACTACCCAAGTCATTCTAACTTCAATTGTCACCTATCAAGAGGGTAATATATGGCAGTAAAAACTTCAAGATAGAAACGTGGCAAATGCTAACCAAAAAAAATGACACAAATATGAAACAGCATACACTGGTAAGTAATGCCTTTCTTGCAATATCAGAAATTGTAAGTTGGATGTGGCTGCAAAAAATCAAGATACAATATATAAATTAATACTGAGAAATGACAACACCATATGTATGACAACTAGAAAACAATAGTGAAAGCAAAACAGCCAAGCTAGTAAATCAACAACAAAGGAAATGTGGTGGCATGGCCACAACAAATGCATAATGACCTGCCACAAACTAGTATGAGCTGAGTAACAAAAAAAAATTGCAAATAACATGCCCTTTCAGATGATTCTCTTGAAGTTGTGACTGAAGTTGGTAATCAGCCAAAATTCCTGAAGAGCCCAAAGAAGATAGCTTCTCCTTCAAAACAGATACTACAATTTTAAAAAAAAAGGAAATTGTTACATTTCTGCCAAAAGGTGAGATTATCTTGAATGATTTTACCAGCTATAGCAAAGTTCATATGTATATTTTTCTTTTTGCAATAAGTACAAGATAAGAATGTATTCCGTAAAAAATACAAAATTATGTTGTAGAAGTTTGAGAAATCAAAATTAAATTTCTTTAACATAAATAAAATAACATACATTAATATTTTTAAAAAAGAAGGGCATATTGATTGGGGAGGTCAAAAGTTAGATGCTCTCATCAAATACATAAATCACAAAAAAAAGCAAAAATAAAAGTTTTTTTCCAAGCTTCGATACATGTGATGAATTTCCTATTTATACAAATTTGAAACCACCAAAAAAATGATAATAATAAAAAAAATCTCAAAAAAATGATGATTTCTTCACGTGATAATGTATCATAATAATCATATATAAATATGTGTGTTATAAAAAAAATATATTTTATGTATCACCAAACTATAAAAATATAAATAATATAATAAATAACATACAAGTGGCACATTTATAAAATGCCACATGAATTAGTGATGCTGACATTTATAGAATGGTGTATTTATCTTGAATGATTTTACCAGCTATATCAAAGTTCATATATATTTTTTTTGTTTCGCAGCAAGTACAAGATAAGAATGTATTCCCTAAAATATACAAAATTATATTGTATAAGTTTGTGAAATTAAAATTACTTTTCTTTAATTTTATATAAAATAATATACATTCATATTCAAGTTTATTCTTTGTTATTTCCCTTTGTTTTACTTTATGTCAATTGTCTTGCTAATTTATTATCTATAAGTTATCTAGCCAGAAAAATCAACAATGTCTTTATTTTTTTTCTACACACATTAATTAATAAGATTGAGAGAATATGAGGACAACTTTATAAAAAAATTTAATAAGTTAGATTATATGTTTTTTTCTTCAACAATAAGATCTTTTACATATTTGAGTGTTATAGACTTGTTACTTGTGCATTGCATCTTAATCACCCATATGACAAATGTGCAACTAGTCAAGATGTGACAAGAGAGGAATATAGATATTTCATCACCATTATTGGTAACCTAGTCAAGATGTCATGGTACATCATAGTTTCTTTTCTATTTTTCAAACTTTACACAAGATAAAAATTCAATTCATTAAAAGTATTAAAAAATTAAAGTGTAACAAAACATTAGAATAAAATTCAAATTGATTTAATACTTATTATATAGATCATAAGATTATACATTAAAATTTTTCTGATAACAAATTCCAGCAAAATATGCCGATTGAAAAAAAAAATAGATATTTGATTGAAATAAATTTTAATATCATTACATAAATTATTCCAAAAAGTGTTTTGGGGGGATATAGTTTTAATCACATTCAATCTCATCAATTAGGTATTATCTTCTATCATATAGAGAAAAACTACTTAATTTGTCTCCCAAAATTTTTATATATATTATTTTTTTACTCGATTAATCTTCAAGACAATACAAATTGATATATAAAGGCTTGAGATGTTCTTTTGTTGAATATTCTAGTATCAAAATATGATATAAGTATTTTTTTTAATCATGATTCATGACTTATTTTTAACTAACAAAGGAATAGTTAAATCTCATTATTGTACCTAAATCCAATATCCTTCATCTCTTATCTATAATCATGCCTTGACCACTAGCGAGTATAATTAGTTACATACAAGCTACATCAAATCATACTAATACTCAATATAATATTATTCTCGGTAAATCATCATGCATACCAAAAATTTAGATTATAAAGTCTTAAGAGAGTAAAATTTCCCTATTCAAAAAACTTTAACTTATTTGTGATAGCCTTTTTAAGACTCAGATAACATGACAATTCAAAAGTCTATACAAGTGCATACTTGTATCAAGTTTGAAACTAGACGGCTTAACCAACCACGATTTAGTTTATGCCACAAAAAGAGATATGTTGAGTTTTCTCGGACTAAAATTAAATCTACCAATGAGCTAGACGATCTTGTACTTGCAGCCAATATTTCTGATCTCAGCCTCTGATTGCTCTCTGAAAGAGAAAAGATAGTTATACTCAATATTTAATTTGACATATTTTGTCAAACACTCATTTTATTCCTTTATTTATTTCTTTTATGACTTTTGTTAATTATATTAAGATATTTAAAATTTTTTTGAGTCATTCTGGATAATGCTAGGCCATGATAGAAGAGATGCATACCATACACTTTAAAAGAACTTAAAATGATACCATAACCTTTTGAAACTTTATGATTAGTTACATGTGAGTGTTTAGTGTTCACAATGAATACGAATCCAGATGAAAAGGCATGTTACATTAAAGCGAGACTTATAGCGAAAGAATATAATGTATTAATTCACATCATGTCAGTCCAGCATAGCCCAAAGTAATGTAGTAGTTCATGGTGGCCTTGACGGGCCAGCATGCCATGCTGGACATAACAAACATTGAGTACCCGGGATGTCCCGTGCCTACAGAAAAACATGAGAAGTAGATCTGGCACGGCGTGATGGTTCAACTACATCAGTGGGCATACAAAGTCATGTCAGCTCAGATTGGGTGGTTCCGTGTCAGATCAGATAATGTTGAGACGATCACAGGCCAAGCCGCTCATGGCTTGGGCATGGCGCTAGGCCAATGGCATTGGCACTGACCAAAGGCATTGGTAATGGCCAATGAGCAATGAGCAAAACCGAATTGTTGAGCAGACAAGTTTGCCTGACATCTGCCCATGCACGATCACTGTGGCTGGCACTGGCCAGTCAACCAGTGACTAGGAGCCCAGTGGCCACTGCCACTGGGTTGGCTAGTCATGACTCATGAGTAGCAAGTGCTCGGATGTCAATTACACTACTTGTAATTAAAATTATACAGTTAGAGACCATTGCATGGAATTGTGAGCAGTAAATTTGTCAAATAAAATGTGTTTAAAATAAAAATTTAAATTTTAAAAATACATATATTAAAAATAAACTATATTATAATATAAATAAAAATGAATATAAATTACAGCTCAATAAAAAAATTCAACCATTTTAAGGTCTCGGTTTCATCATAAATTTACAAATAATAATAATAATTATATAGAAAATGAGATAAGCATGACAAATAATATGTCTGTCATCTAAAATTCATGATCAATCTGTAAGAATTGTATTAACTTATTTCAAACTCGTTCTTATAGTCATAACCTCAATATCCTTGATATCGTATGAATCAACATTCACTAACAATTTTTTTAATTGATCCTAAATATCTAATTGAAAAATCTTTTCAATCCATTAAGTAAGACAATATTTCTATAATACTTGATCATAATGTCAACTTAATATATGAAATAATATCAAAAATCACACAAAATAAACTTTAATATTATGCTATACACTAAAAAGATCAAAAGATAGATGAATTCACATAAATTATAATAACTCAATATATATAAATTCTTTATATCAACAATATAATTGGATGAAATAACAATCAATATCTAAATGTCAAGATAGTACGGCCTTAATTGATGGATCACCCATTATTGACTCTTACTAAATTAAATAAAAAATTATTATTTTAAAATATAATATTCATGTCTGTACTCAAAGACTCTCTAAAACTATTATTTCTAATATTATAAAAATTAAATATGTTATTTAATTATTTGTAAATCATATTTTTTAATTTTTATGATTAGTTCATGCAAATAGATATATTTTCTATCACTATCACTTTGGCCCTATGATCTATACAAGCAGCAAAAAAATGAAAAAAAAAAATAAAATAAAAATTAATATTTTAAAAATGTTTTTTCTATCTGAACAATCATAACAATAAAATCAAGATGTATCATATTTTTACTAAATATATTATTAATAATTCATATACACTTAGATATAATATGTGATGGAATTCTACACGGATAAATATATATTTATTGTAAAAGAAAAGATATTTAGAAATTTAAAAAAAAAATAAAATTATTATATTACAGTCTAAACCATTAATAATAGTTATATTACTTTCATTATTAAAGTTGTCAAATATCACATATTTGTCATCAATACTAAAATTTAATATCATCTAAGTATTATTCCAATGATTTCTAATATCTGTTCTAAATTTTTTTTTTTTAGGCTCATTCACAAACATGAAGTATAAATCTCTTGTTGCATGTTATTTGTCTTAAGATATTTCAATATATTTTTTATATTTTCTAATATGAAAAAATATATTTTTATTCTCGCTTATAATATTAGGTTAATTATATAACATATATATTTAACATATAAAATATCTTCTAAGGACCTATCTAGAATAGTTGGCAAAAATATATTAATCACATCGTTATTTGAAATATTATCGCATATAATACTAATAATTTTATTTTAAATATTATATTCCCTAAATATTCTTGACAAACACTCATAAATGACAATGTCTTTATGAGAATAGAAAATCTCATGAAATCTTAATTTATTTTTATTTTATTGACACTTAAAATTAATATAATGGGTGATTATTCGTGCAAATATAGTGTTATCACAACTAGTCCATATGTCGTACAACATGGAAACTACCCTACTATATTTCCTAAGTTTATGAATTACTAATTATTTTTTTAAATTAAAATTATTTTATTATGTCATTTCTACTTGTCGACACAATGTTTATGATAAGTATGCTGAAAATAAGTGTATATTATATAAACTAGTCTACGTTCCTCCTAAAATTTAATCAAAATACTTATGATATAAATTAATTGTATTCCTTATCAAATTCATTATAATAAATAAATGATTCAATGAATTTAAGATTGATTCAACTTTAAATACTTAGTCGCTTAGTGAAGTTTATCTGGGATGACAGACATCATGTTTTGCGGTGCATTGATCAGTATGTCTCTTAAGATGATCAGTGCTACCAATACTCATACATATATAAATTTTATAATATATTAATATTGTGTCAAATCATTTTTAACATCCTAATGATTTGCGATGCATTGATCAAGAAGTATATTGAAGTGTGTCTGCACTATTACAAAGAAAAGAAGTGAGATCCCAAATCATTTAGCATGAAGTAAATGAGACAAATATCATATACAAGTATTAAGTTTAATTGATTAGCATTACAAGCTTGATAAATTAGAATCGACTCTCATTTAGGTAGATCATTATTGTTAGTCTGTAATGGTGTCACTGACTACGACAATAATGATGGCAACAACAACAACAACAAAAACAACAACGATGACAGTGATGAAATTGATGATGGTTGTAGCTGTTGAAGCAATGATGAAAGTGATGCCAGCAAAAACAATAATAACGATGAAAGGAACGGCAACGGCATGAAGGACATAATAACAATAACAGATTGTTTGAAGGTTATGCTGCAATGTTGAAACTAAAAACATGAAAAATAGGTAGAATAGATTGGAGCACACTCATTCTATGGACACTCTCTACCACACATATCCAATAAAAAAATTAATATAATAATTTTAATAACTATGAATGGGACTTCTGTAGGTTTCTATTTCGATTACATTTACTTAGGAAAAGCCTTTTCAATATAATAGTTAACCACGTAAGGTATAAAAGAGAATTTTCAATGAAAGTGAATATTCCAATAAATTTAAGTTTTTTATTTATATCTTTGTATTCATGATTATTTTATGAATGAATGAAATGCAATCCGCTTCTTATCAACAAGCCCATGTCATATTTGTCTTCCTAAAAAAAATACAAAGAATAGGCAGTCAAAAGCCTTGCACTTGGTTTCTGACAAAAAGTTTAGCCCAACTCTAACAGGCTTAAAACAATGTATACGAAAATGAAAACAAAATTTTAGGCATCCAGATTCACCTGAAGATCCTTTTGCAGTTTGTATAATGGCAAAGAGTTGTTTTCGTCCTGCTCTAGTATAAGGCTCCTTATTTTTCAAATTGTCACCACCTACCATATTCTACCACATGACAAAGGAATAACCATTTATACACTAAACATGCCATCCAATGTATAAAATATGCACATAAATCTGCACAAATGACCATTCTTAACTGCAAAAAGTAGAGCAGCTACATTTAGCTTTGGATGAACTTCCAAGGCCCTGATTCGGGGTAAAATATAAATAGGTTCTCCTCCATGCTTAGACAAAATGTGGGGAATATCAATGGATTCGATTCCTGCATAGCAAGCACATAGAACGCAAGGTTAACAAGTCTAAAAAAATAATATAATGAAATTTATGTCTACCATTAAAGGCAATTAAGATCCCTGATATTGATGTCATTGAGGTCAACAAATCATTAATTACAACAATGGAAACACATGAATAAACACAAACATGTGATGATTATATATTAAAGAAAATTTTGCCAAAATAAGAAAATAGCTTCAATGATAACTTGATAACGAATATAGATAAAAAATATTCTTATATAAGAGACTAGAAAGATTGGTGAATGCCACAAATTAGGTTGAGACATCTTCAATCAAGTAAATAGATTCTCCTTCCATAGACCACCATTCAATCAAATAAAATAAAAAATAAAATAAAAATTGTAAATAATAATATAACCCACAAATCAAAGCATGAATATCCAAAACACTAAACTTAATATATATATATATATATTTATATATATAGACATCTTCAAAACTTTCATAAATATGTTTTCTGACTATAATCTATCATAATATAAACTATATCAAAGATCTAAGCATGCATCCTCTCATTCATAAAAAAAAAAGTCAACATAATTGTGTTTCATCCACTTATGAAATATCAAATTTGAGATTATATTTTATTAACTAATAATCACAATAAAAATAGTTAAAAAATAAAGTTGATATCTGATCTTCGTGAATAAATATCAAATCCAAAGTATCTCGAAGATTATTATCATCATTGTCATTAACTATTCTTATGCATTTGATTTTAAAATAATTAATCCCATTCTTTTTTAGAAAACAAAATTATCTCTGAGAAATATATAACAATCTGTTATGTAGACCTTTTCGCAGTACAAGTTGATGCACAAATCAAATTTGAATATCTGATTAAATATAAATATCAATGATCAGTAAAAGAGAGTTCAAATCTTGGAGACTACTTCTCATGTCTCAGTATGTGAAGATCTATATCTAAAAGAATTTATAAAATAACTAATTATACTAGATACATAAATTAAATTTAATTTACTAATAGTCAGAAAATAAATTTTTATTATAATTCTATTTTAAGTAGCAGAATCAACTAATAAAATTATATTAGACAAAAAATAAGTATATAATGAGAAATACACGTCTGTGAGTGGAATGACTCATACTGTGCTAATCTAATGCGAGTCGTGTCATATCAAAGTCGACTGGTCGAATGACACAAGAACAGACATAGGTGGGTCTTGGGTCATGAGTCTAGTCGATCGAGTGACCACCCGATGAGACATTTAAAAAAAATCAACCATGTAAGTTGTATTTCATTTACGTGGCTAGTTACAATTGGATGGCATCCCTTACCCCGATTATTGAGATTTAATGCAACAAGCTCCGGCATGGATAGTGACAGACTACACCTGTCATTCTCCGTATGTTATTTTTTATTAAAAAAAACATAATTTTTTAATAGTTTTGCAGTATCAGTCAGATTAAATCATGTGATCAACAATCGAGCACACTCACCTTTGTGCCGAAGGGCTCCGAGCCCCCCAGAAGGCAAGGCCAAAAAAAAATAAAATGGTTCATGCTGGAATGAACTAAGTCACTCAAAGCCATGAAAGGAGTTCACACTCACTTCCACCCCAGAAGCAACACATATAGCAAAACTTCCACCTCTGGTAGACAAACACATGTTATACACAATTAGACAATAATTGGCACCTTTTTCATTCTAGATAAACATGAATCCTCTTATTGCAACTTCACATATGGCTTCGTCGACTATTATACATTGGCAGGAAAGATATACTTTCAGCCACCAAAATCGACAGAAGACAATACATTTTTTTAACAATCTTCTGTACTTATCTAATACCATTTGCCATGGACCTACTCATTCATGCATCAATGGAGCCCATTTAGTGAACTCAAAATAAACACTATTGTAAGATTCAGCTTGTCATACTACACTTCATGCCTCTATGTTGGTTGGTTCCACATTGTCTCTATGCTAAACTTTAATGGTAAGTCCTGACATATACATTGTCTCAATCACATTTACCTATTATATAAGAGCATAAACTATACATTATTCATTAAGAGATTTATTATTTTATTTATTTCGTGTATTTAATTAAAACCAAAATCAAAGCCAAATTTATAAAGACTAAAATATATATACATGTAGTGATAATTGTATGTAATACGTTGTAAAGCACACACAATAGTATAGGTGTGCTAGTGTGCATGTGTTGCAAGCATGCATAGATTGTTGAGGTGTGTACAAACAATAAAAAGCAGAAACAATAAGGCACGCAAACAATGAGGAGCACATAATTGCAATTTTGTAGGCATTAAATATCCAATTTGTGTGACAAATGATGTGTTGGCACATAGTTGTGGGCAATGTGGGGTGCACATGTAGCACATGGTGGCGTGCACGATGGCATATAGTGGCATGAAATGGTGGGAGCAGTGATGCGCAAAGTCGTGCAAGGTGGAAATGATGTGTGCAGTGGCACATGATGTTGTGCACAATGCCAGTGGTGTGCAAGGTGGAGTGGTATTCGTGCACCTGACAGGTGAGTAGTCACGCGTTCGGTCATGTGAACCGTCACGTGGACCATCCCGTGCACAGTCATATGTGTGGTGGTGGGATTAGGTGGTGCATTCGCACGATTAGGAATAGGACCACACACAATGTTGTGCGCAAAGCATGAATTTAAAATCCTAATTGGGTTATCTTTTTCATTTTGACAAAAGTAAAAAAAAAAAAAGATAATTTCTATTTCAATTGGTCAACAATTAGGATTTAGTACAACCATATATTTTGAAAAAATCAGCATGGATTATCATATCAAAAATAAATAAAGATAAGGACAAAAAAATCAAAAATTACAGATATATCAGTAATTCAATTTATGAATACATCTAACTATACCAACAAATATTCATGAATATCTTGAAATTAAATATATGTTAATAATATTAGAATAAAAATAAAATTAAAGTAAAATAAAAAATTAATTTCTTAAATAATTTTTAATGCAAAATTAAATTATATCATGTTATTCAATAATAAATATTTATTTTATAATATCATTTACTTATTATAAATATATTAAAAATTTTAATAATATATAAATATTGATATTACTTATGTCAATTTAAAGAGCAATAATATGGCAATGAGAAGCAGATACAAGAGATTATAGTTAGAGTATACATATAACAAGTAAAAAAGACATAACAATGAGATATGTTGATAGTTTTTATTTCTCAATCCTTTGTAGTATTATCGGCCTCAGTAGTGTTTTTAATTCACTTTGGATGACTCTAATAGTCAATTTGTCTCTGAATCTTGTTTAGTAGTCTCGATCTTTTCATTAAAAATAACTATCGACATATTTCTCTAAAATATGCTTTTACTTATAATCTATTCACTTTAAGAAAAAACTCTTATATATATATATGTTAATGTCATACTACATGTTCTCCAATTGCCACTAATAGTTTTGAAAACAAGTATGCCTAGGATTTAGCACAATTTTTTCATCTTTATTATGTCATATTTTATCTATTATGCACCTAAATAGTAGAAGTGCATGGTATACGAATTATGCAAGCATCCATAGTAGATGCATAAAAACAAAATAAAGCAAACAAAATTTTGGTTGAGTAACATAAACTTCATGTTGGAGTCAAAACATGTGTATAACATCAAACCATCATTAGTGTTTATTGAAGGAGCTGTCAATATGTAGCCACTAGAGAGATATCTTGGCAGTTATTTTCAATGATGAGAGCAAAAATAGTACAAAGAATTGAGAGAGAGAAATATAATATCAGAATCATTCAAAGACTCTAGCTGAGTTAATTCAATGTGACATGTACTAAATAACATTATAAAAAACTCATTTCTACGACAACAATCAAATATTTCTCATTCTTCAAGTATTACAAATTTTGTTAATCATTTTCTCACTTTATATTTTTGGAGCATCGACATATGAATTGATATCCACATCACTAACAATTACTCTTTTTACTTTTTTTTTTGTTACTTATATTATGATAACTAATAATAGTTTTTAAAATTATTAGATATAATCATATTTAATTGTGAAGAATCAAAAAAGAAAATGAAACATAAAACACCAGGAAAGACCCCGACTAACCAACTTATGTGGCTCGCATATTATACAAGGAAAATAGGAAATAGGTAGAAGAAGGAGAGAGAACCAGCTTGAAGTTAGGAACATAGTTTTGGCTTTTAAAAAAGGGAGGATTAGAGGTGAAGAAGTGAGTAAATGGAAAGAAAGAAAAAACAAGGGGGTAGAGACTCTGGGTTGTGTTCCATCACAGTTTTTTTTTTTAATACATAACTTTTCGCTATTACTTATTATTTTTGTCAGAATATTTTTTTCTTGTAACTATCCTCTATTTTGACTACTGTTATAAAGAAATTCATTTGAAATCCATCATGGAACTCTAATTTTTATAACTTGTCTCCTCCAATTCCAGGTTTATCAGTTTTCTACTACAAGAAAACTTGTTCTACAGTGCAAAAACTTGTTCTGGAATGTGAGATTTGTCAAAAAAGTGAGTCAAACACCTTGGCCCCTGGCAATTTATTGCAGCATTTGAATATTCCAGATGTTATATGGAAGCAAGTATCCATGGATTTATCTTAGAGCTACCAAAATCAAAAGGCTGTCACTGTATTGGTCATGGTTCATAGGATAGTCAAATTCCACCATTTTATTCTGCTGAAACATCACTTGACAGCCAACAGTATTTCCGAATCTTTTGTCAAAGAAGTTGTTAGGGTTCATGGGATTCCCAAGTCAATTTTGAGTGACTGAGATCCTATCTTTATTAGCACATTTTGGCAAGAATTATTCCACGTTCAAGAGATTCAGTTGCACATGAGCTCTTCCTATCAAACTGAATCCAATGGCCAAACAAAAGTTGAGTAGTTGTTTGGAAACATACTTGCATTTGTGAATCCGTTGACAAAGTCGACTAATTCCTCAAATACTTATTCGATGGCGAAACAAACCCAAAGAGGTCACATGAGAAATGGAGTTCAAAAACAAATTCCCTAATTTCAGTATTGAGGACAAGAATTTACTGGAAGGGATGAGCAGTGATAAAGAAGAGCTGGAGGGGGAGAGAAGGTCAGGACATGCAGAAAGACCAAGCATACCAAACCTATGTAGCTAGAATATTCTAGAAGTAAAAGAAAATATACATTGAGGGAGGAGAAACTACCAGATGGAAGTCAGGAAAACAAATTTGTCATTTATAAAAGGAAAGGGGATAAAGGGTTAAGGGAAAGGTGGTGGACAGAAAAAAAAGTGACCGAAAACTTAAATTGAGTTACGTCACAAAAGTTTTTATTTTCTCTGGTATTAACTTTCGTTATTACTTGTTATTTTTATCATAAAATTTTGTTTTTTTTTTTTGACATTATTCTCTATTTTGCATACTGTTATAGAAAAATTCAATTGTAATCCAGCAAAAAACACTTAATTACTATCAATATTCAACATGTTTTCTTATTTCTTTTTAATGTTTATTTACTCTAAATTATAGTGTTAAGCTTATTTTTATGAGTTATCTTTTCACATAACTTAACTTAAATTTTATTGTTTACCTTACGATTAATTGTTTGTTAGATTGAAAGAATCTAAAAAAGAGTTTTTTGATTTTTAAGTGTAATGGATCATAAAAATATTTTAGAATACCTAACAGACAACAAAAGTTTGATAATTTTTATTTATCTAAGTATCTAAATAAAAAATTTCAAATGAATGTGACACATCATTGAAATTATATTTACTTGATATTGAAATTAAATATTAAATATAAATACATGATATATAAATACATCAATAGTAATAATAACAAAATTATTATTGATGACTCTAATTATGATAGAAAATTTTCTATCATGAAATTGCTGAAATTTTTTATTTAACAATGAACATATAATTACATATGTATACTCCGAGCACTTGCATTGCATGTGGTGCTTAAGCAATAATAATAGCATGTTTAACAAGTTTAAAAGTCAACACTTGTATTACACGAGAAACTAAGTACTTAAAATATTAGTACATCATTTCATCGTTTTTTTGTCTAGTGGCATGCATGAATCCTAGAATTAAGATGAAATAAATAGAGAATATTTTCATATACATATACACGTGCATAAAACAGTGTCACCAGCCTAAAAGATTCATTTATAAAAAATTGACCGATTTAGTTATATATTACAATACTAAGTATGATAGTAATTGTAAACAGACTTCAAGTTCAGACATGAATATCAAATTCAAAAATAATTTCTTCTTTATTCAAATAGCAAAGAAAAACAACAAGGTGATTCATAAAATAAAAACATGTTTTCTCGGTACTTAGATTTCAATTATAATTTAATCCTATCATATGATGATAACAAAAATTTTTAAATTTTATTTTGATAAAAATTTACTTATCTCACACTGTCTAAGATGACAAGGAATATACTAACTCTTCTGGTGTTTAGCATTACATCAGAATCTATTTGTTTTTTATAACTAATATTATTTCAGATAAAAAATCTAGCTATGATCAACCACCATTAAGATACTTGCATGAGTGAAAAATTGAAATATTCAAAATTAGGCATTCTCAGGATAAAGTAGAAACGTAAGAATTGCTGAAACATGATAACTAATAAAATATTGAGAATATTGAGACAACCACTAATAATACGATCAAACTCTTACATGATGTCAATTTGCATACATACACCAATTGATATTAGAATTTATTATTTATTAATATTGTGTAATGTATTTATTTTATAATTATCATTCTAGTACGAAACAATTCAATTTCAATACTGTGATTAAAAATTATGATTATATTTTTTTTAATATTATTATAAATTATTATTTATCAATTTCATTTAATTTCTGTCTATTAGTTCTTAGTTTGAAATAAAATTTGTATTTTTTTTACTTTACATACTATGTAATAGTTATAGTTTATGTTTATATATAGTCTTTTAGTCATATTTATGTTTTGTTAATGTTATGTCTAATGTATATATACATGTAATTAGTTTGTTTTTCTTTAAGTTATTTATTTGATATTTTTTATATATTTCTATGGTGATTTGTAATTGCGATGTGGTGATGGTGGTGGTAGCCGTTGGACGGTACTTGTGGTGGTGCTTCCCCCAAAATCAGCACGATTCAACATGGCCAAAGATGACTTAGCATAGTAAAAATAAGTCTACATGGAATCATGCTAGTCATGCCGGGCACGACCCGACTCACATGTCAGGTGGTGCCCGAAACAGCATGGTAGTCCGACTGGACCACCCAAAAAAGGATCTTTCCGGCACGACACGGCCCATTTGACACCTCTAATGGAGGCAAGCCCAGTACAGCCCGCCAACCTGATTGGAGTAGTCAGTCAAATGAGAAATGGAGTTGTTCAAAAATAAATTCCCTAATTTAAATCTTGCGGACAAAAATTTGCTAGAAGGGATGAAAATGATAAATAAGCGCTAGGAGGGATGGAGGTCAAGACATGCAGGAAGGCCAAGTATAACTAACCTATGTGGCTATTGGCTAGTATATTCTAGAAGCAAAAGAGGAAATACATGGAGGGAGGAGAAATGACAAGAAGAAAGCCAGGAAAACAAATTTGTCATTTATAAAAGAGAAGAGGATAAAGGATGAAGGGGAAGGTAGCGGAAAGAAAAAAAAATTGACAAACCTTGCACTGTGTTCCGCCACAAAATTTTTTATTTTCTCTTGTATTAACTTTCATTATTATTTGTTACTTTTATTAGAACATTTTTTCTTGCCATTATTCTCTGTTGTGAATACTATTAAATAAAAAATGTATTAGAACATGTTTTCTTATTTCTTCTGCATGGTTTATTAATTTTCAATTATAGAATTAATCTTATTTTAATGAGTTGTCTGTTCATAAAACTTAATTTTAATTTTTTTTTTGTTTGTGAATATTTGTTTGTTGGATTGAAAAATCTAAAAAAGAGTTATTTAATTTTAAGTGTAATGGATTATAAGTTTTCTCTTATAAGGTAGAAGCTTTTACTAAGTGTTCAAATGTATAGAACTAGAAGTGTCAATTATACTATGCAGGGCCGGCAGGATCCAAAAAATGGTGACAGGGGCAGCATGATCCAAAATATGGCAGCCCGGTCGTGCTACTGTGCCATGCCAAATTCAACCCAATTTCTACAACCGATTCATGTCGTGTCAGCATGTGACAGGTGGAGGCAGGTCTGGCACAGCACGATGGCCAGGTTGGAGTAATCGATCATGCCAGGTCAAGTTGGGTAGGGCTAATGCAGGCAGATGTTGCCTGGCACCCTGGTGGCTGGAGGGTGGCCCTGGGCTGATGCAGAGTGCAGACTGCACTGTGCAGTGCTCCAGCTGGGCCTATACTGCTGGGCATAGAAGTTGCAGAGGCAGCAGCACTGTAATGTAAATAGAAAGTTCTTATTATATTATAGTAAAGATATATAATTTAATGTAAAATACACTAACAATAAAAAAAACACATTAAATACATAAAATTTAAAAAAAAAAACAAAAAATTTTGAATAACAAAATTTTGGTATACAATTTGGAATTTTAAAAATCAAAGTAACAATAATGACAACCTCATTTTCATGTGTATTTACATCATCATCAAAATTCAACTATTTTATTTAATAATTAAGATTTATGATTGAATTATATTAGTCTTATAAGCAGAAAGTATTTTAAGAATATATGGTCAAAGCATGTTCCCATTAAATGAAATCACATTCAAAATGATAAAAAAAAACGTTGATATTATATTCGAAACTAAAGTAGTCATTAAATCTCATATTATTTTATATAACACAAAAAAATATATTAATATAATTTTGATCAACTCAATACACCAAAATTATTAATGTCATTGTAAGATATGATCAAACAGTAATCAATATTTAAGTATTTTGATAACTTGTTCATATTCAATAAATATCCTCATTATATAATCCTAGCTAGTTGAAATGGTACTTATTATTGAAATATTTAAATAAATTATCTAATTATACGTAAATCATACTTTCAACCTCTTAAAATAGAAATGATATTTATTATCATAATGTTCACCCTCTAAAAGGTAGACATATACTTTATAATATTTCATATTTTTTACCTTAACCAGAATATCCATACAAACAGTATCATTAAAAGAAATCAATATTTAAAATATTTCATTTATATCTTCATAACCATGATTCTAAAGTATAAAGATTCTCAATATTTGTTAAATAAAATATTAACCTTGCATACGTACCAAAGTATAATATATGTAGTAGAAGTATATACAGACAAATAATGTTCGTCATATCATAAAAGATATTAAGAAATATCATAAATGAAATTTATTTATTTCAATTAAATTTTTCATTATTAATTTTTTATTTTTATTATTAATATAGTTAAATATCACGTGTTAATAGTCAACATATAAATTTTACATAAAATATATATAATTCAATGATATTTGACAATTGTTTAGATTTTTTTTTTCTTGAAGCAAACTAACTTACATTATAGAATATCAAACTTTTTTAGTCTGCAATATATTTTAAGATATTTTAGTACATTTCTAATAAAGTCATATGAGAAATTTTTTTTTTTCACTTGTACTATTTGATTAGGTATATGACACATACACCTAGAATAAAAAAATCTCATATAAATGCATATCTCTAATGATTCTCACAAATATATTAACCACTATATTATTATATGAAATATTATTAAATATTATATTATAAATTTTATTTTGAATCTCATTTTTCCTAAATATTCTCAACATATACTTAAAAATAACTAGATCATCATGTGGACGAATGATCTCAAGAGTGATATCCAATTTGTCAAGACTCATAATTTAATAAAATTCATAGTCATAATTATGATGATGGTATTTATAAACATATGCTCTAATACCAAGATGTGAAGCCCCTTATAAAGAAAAAATCTATGAAAAATTCAATTCATACAATGCCACAATCACATGATTCACCAAAGGTTCAATATAGCATAATGACCACATTAGTCTATTTACAAGTAAAAATGATTTCGCACTCATTCACCAATGCTCAAAAAATATAATGACAAAAAAAAAATCTAAAAAATTTTAATCACAACTATTATACAGAATATCTATAAGAAAATGAAACCATTTTACTTTATTTACAAAAAGATTGATCAAAGCTAGAATCTAGTTTTCTTTACAATTGCAACATTGAATGAGCACCACCAATTGGTGCCTATTCTAGACCTAAAATGTTTCACATAAAAGGTGATTCACGCCCAGCAGTAAAAATGTCTACAAAAGCCTATTCCTCTCCCAGTGTTCATGAAATGATAATGCTTGTAATTTACATTTACATTTTCAAAAATATAATTTCTACTTCGCAAAATGTTACAAGCATGAAATAGGATGAAACTTAAATGTATATCATACCACTATTATCAAAATCATATGATTCACAATTTGATTCACAATTCAGAAGATAAATGACACACCATTTTAACAGAATCAAAAATATGCATAAATCAAAGACTAAATTACTAAATCACAAATTGATTCATATAAATCAATTTAATATCAATTCTCAAAAGATCAATATCCTCAAAAAATCACAAAAAAAAAAAACTAAAATACCAAAAAAAAAAAAAATAAATTATCAACTGTATGAATTAATTAATGAGAAAAAAAATAATTCTAACATTTAGTATTACAAATTTAACATGAAAAAGCAATAAAATACCAAAAAAAACATAAATAAAAACAAAAATACAAAAAAAAAACACAAATAAAAACTAAAATATAAAAAAAACACAAAAATAAAAACAAAAATACCAAAAAAAAAATATTACTAACTATAGTAAATAAAAATTAATTAACGTAAAAAAAAAAGTAAAAAAAAAAATCGATTCAAGATTCGATATAATTTGATTCTCGATTTACTAATAAAGCATTCTGATTCATAATTCAAATCTCAATTTAACAACTATATATCATATCATATCATAATCCATTACCAACTCCCACCATATAATATGTGTGTGTGTGTGTGTAATAAAACATCATTAATAAACACATTTAATGATTACTTAGAAAATAAAAATTATTTGTTTGTAACCAAAATATTTTAATGATACTACCATTTGAAAAATCATTTTTATAATCATAATGCAGTGTGTGATGTTTGTATTGCAAATTTTTGTAATCTCGTCATTTTGCTCCAATTGTCTTACAACAATGAATGTGGTTGAACTAGTCTGAGCCTTTTTAACCAAGTTAAAATCTAATCATGGTTGCTATAACCCATACAGATATTTTCTCATATTATGCAATATCATGCGACTCTATTAGACATTGTCTAATGGACAAACCTCACCTATCAATCACCAAGTATGATGATTGATCATAATCAAATACTCAACCTTTAATACGATATCCATATACATATACAGTGTAATACACTATTTCATATTAATCTCTTTGTAAATTTTGTAACTAAAAAGCTTATTTATCCAAGTGAAAATCTATTAATGCTTGTTATAACTCACATACATATTTTCTCGTGTTATACAATATCATGCGACTCTATTGGACAGAGTCTAATGGTAGAAACCTCACCTATCAATCACCAAGTATGATGATTGATCATAATCAAATACTCACACCCATTTAAAATGATATCCATATACATACGTAAAGTAATACACTTTCATATCAATCTCATGTTAAACATTAATGAAAACCATAAAAGCTATTTGTAACATACACAATACCTTGCATCAAAGATAATTATATCACATTCATTTATAAGTTAATTCTCATGACTACAAATACTTCATATACATAGAGATGTTAATATCACATAATTTTCTATTAATATTCAATTTCAATATAATTACATTTCAGTTCTCATGATTATACTTATATCATGCACATAGAAATGTTCATATCACAAATTATTATGTTAAAAAAAACGTAAGTTTCCAACTTAACACATTTTGTCTAAAGGTATTAGGCAACTCTCAAATCAAGTTTCAACTACAAATATTAGCTTTGTTATATATATTTTTAGACAATATATCTTTCTAAGCAATTATTTCCCTACATATCTACTTGACTTAAAAATTTGATTCATCTCAACTGGATCCATCTCACTCAATTTAGAACTCAAGCCACATTGTTTATGTATTGGTAACAAATTTGTCATCATGAATTAAACCTTAAATTTAATAGTCTTCAAATAAGATTTAGATGTTGATAGCATTTAGACATTTGTGATCTCTTCCTTAACTATTATCTTTAACGAAAATAATCTAATTCAATATTCCGTTGAGTACAATATAAATGTGTCAAATGAGTCATTTTGACATGCAACCAAGCACTTGCATGATGAGTTATCATGATGTTATGTATCAATTTTAAGTCATGTTGGATGATACTAGTTATGAGCAGCTAAAAGGCAAAATTAAAATTTCTTGAAATATTTAATTTATCTTTATTAGAAAAAATAAATATCATAAAATTAAAAATGTATTGTGCTATAAACTTAAATAAATTAAATGAATAATTATAAAAAAATATATTTTATATTCACTCAATATATCATTTGAAAAAAAAAATAATACAATCTAAATTTCTAAATGATAAGCTTTAAATAAAACTTAAAAATATAAACAAAAAATTACTAAAACATAAAATCATAAATATATTACATAAGCATAAAAAATAAAAAAAAACATGCATCAAATTTCGAATGCAAGTTCTAAAACAATTACGATCATTTTGTGTCTACTGTAAGGTGGTGCAAATACAAATCATAATCATCATGTATGATTCTGAAGCTAGTACTAATAATAACCTCACTATTTTTAATGTCTTATAAGTCATTATTTATCAGCAACTATTTTTTTATCATGAATGTTAACCCGTTAATATTTCATGTCCTTCAAACATATAAGTAGTTTTATGATATTTAATTTCTATCTAAATCTCATATTTAAAATAATATTCATGGTTACAAAAAATAGATTTTGATTACACACTAGATACTGGAGAAGACAGCATATCACGTGTCATCTTAGATAACATAAAATATATTGATTCGTATAATTTTAATCAACTCAAAATATTCAAATTTTAATTAATATCAATTGATAAGATAAAATAATAATTAGTATCTAAATATCAAGATAACTCACTACAATTCGATAGACAACCTAATTATTTGCTCATAAGAAACTAAATAAAAAAATCATCACCTCCAAATATGATTTTCATATTTTTACTCAAAGTTTGGATATAGCTATCATACCTAGAGTCATAATATATAAACAACTTAGTTAATTTTTCATAAAAGAAAACTTTATGAAAGTGTTCCTAGTTCATTGACATAAATATGTATCACAAAATATTTTCTATCACTTTTACCGTAACTCTAGAATCCATATAGACAGTTAAATAATAAATAAAATAAAATAAAAGACTAAAATTTTAAATATTTTATTTTCATCTCAACTATCATGATACTAAATACAGATTAGTCTTTATATATACAAAATATATTACTAATATTACATATATTCATAAATACAATACAAATAATGAGAGCATACACGAACAAAAATATGTTCATCATATTATAAAAATATTCAGTAATTTCATAAAATAATCAAGTCTGGCAAAACTATTTTAGGTTGTGCCTCATGTAGTGCTCAAGCCACACAGCCCACTTAACAACTTCATTATTATAGAACCGAATAAGATTTCATGATCTTTGCCAACCACATGAACATTTATTTTTCCAGATATGCTCTTTCAAAATTTCGATGAAATCCCTTAATTTTGAACATCTTGTGTGGATCTCAATGAATGGTTGAACTTTGATTCATTGATGGACTAAATCTAATCAACAAAATTCTATAGATCTAAGAAAAAAATTTTAAAAACTCTCCACTTTTTCTCCCCCTCCTGAAAGTTTTTTGCTTTTTGAAAAAAAAAAGATATGTTGCCTCTTTTTTCCTCCCCTCTTTCATTTCATCATTTAACTATTTATATTAATCCAAATTCTAATAAATTTGGTTCACGACATTGAGATAAATTTTTAAAATAAAAAAAAAAGTCACATCTGAAAATAATAATCATGAATTTAGGAAAAATCATCACATCTGAAAATAAGTCAAGACTTAATGAAAAATTATCACTTAAAGAAAAAAAAGTAACGACTTTAGGAAAAAATGAGAATATTTGAAAAGGAAAATAGTAACTTCAGGAAAAGTCACAACGTCTAGAAGAAAAAAATTATAATTTTGGGAAAAACTCAAAATATCTTGAAAGAAATGTCGCAACTTCAAAAAAAATCATGATATTTATAAAGAAGAAAAAAAAAATTATGACATTAAGCAATGTAGCCACATCCAACACATATCATGACATTTTTATATATCGTAATCCAAAGAGAGTGATGTTGTCACCTCAAGCAGCATGTATAACTATTTTGGGGTTTATCATTGTCTGATAATCTACCAATTTTTGTTAAATTTAAATTTATCTAAGTTTTTACCTTCTTCCTAAAAAAATTAACTCCAAAATTCACACATATAGGCCTTCAAATCATATACATATGTAATTGTCATTTAACACTGATGAACTAAAACATATATTCATTTTAAAACAAAAAATGATAATTAGCAAGCATAATGTCCTCATGTTCTCACAATGTCTCCTTCAATCCTCGATGATGTCATAATACTGTTACTAATCTCAATCTTGTCTACAAAACTTGTTATCATCTATCCATGATGTGCATTGGTCTCTCCTCAAAGATTTAATCGGCATTAACAATGAGTTCGTCTCAATCCAATATATGAATCAAATCTAGAGTGTACTTCTAGAATATGAAGACATAGAATACTACATATATACTCAATAAATCTTGATGAAAGCTTTCCCCTGAGAAGCACGGACACAGACACAGACACGGGAATACGGCACGGCAAGATACGGGGACAATGCAAATTTTAAAAAACTAGAATACATATACGGATAGGATACGGCATGATAAAAAAAATAAACTTAAAAATAAAAATTATTTTCTTTATAAATATTATGTATTTTATAGAATAAATTAAATTAAATTAAAATATTTTAGATTATAAAATAAATATATATTTTTTTATTTTATAAAATAAAAATATTTTATTTTATTTTATAATATAATATTTAAAATTATTTTATTTTATAATATGATATTTATAATTATTTTATTTTATAAAATAAAATTATAAAATTATCTTATATTATGTAAAAATATATTTTTTTTATTTTATAAAATAAAATAACATATTTTATTAAAATATTTTATTTTATTCTAGCCACCAGCATGCCCCCAACCCTCAACCAGCCCCCACCCTCTGCCTCCCCCCCGTCAATTCGGCCCCTGCCTCAATTCGCGCCCGCCGCCCCTCCCTTCAATTCACGCCCAACCCCTGCCACCACCCCTCAATTCGTGCCTGCCCCCTGATTCCCCCCCCCCCCTCAATTCGTGCCTGCCCCCTTATTCCCCCCCCCCCCTCAATTCGTGCCTGCCCCCTTATTCCCCCCCCCCTCAATTCGCGCCCACGCCGTCTGTGTCGAGTGGCAACGTCGCTCATGCGGCGACGTTGGCCATTGGACGTCCGATACGCCACGTGGCGTATCGGATACGAAATTTGTCAACGATACGCCACGTGGCGTATCGGAGGCGTGTCCGTACCGTGTCATCGTGTCCACTTGGACACGACAGTCCAGTGGCGTATCCGTGCAACACATGCTTTCCCCACTTGCTGAATTTGACTATCCTTCTTTTCGGATCACCTACAAGAATACATAATCTCTCACCACAAACTCTAAAGATCATTATTATCTATCAATATAACTCTTCTGCCAACACTATAATGCGAGAAGATCTTTTTGTATCAAATTCACCTTCTCAAAAATATCTTTACTCAATTTCAGATCTATAATAGTTATGTCACATCTTCACCCAACAAACTAGAAATTGATAATGTATCAAATAAAATATATTCATAAGGTATCATTTGTGTGCTCATTTGATAGTTATCAGCAAATTCCAAAAAAAAGTAAATGCTCATCTCAAGTACCTCTAAGATCAAGGATAGAAGACAATAGCAAGTTTTCTAAAACCTAGATGATTCACCCTAACTAACTATTCATCTAGTAATAAAAATATTAATGTATCATCAATTATATCCTCATTATTTGCTAAAGAAAATTTCAAAAAAGAGTCAAAAACCTAAGATCTAAATTTGATACTATAGATAATGGCACTTTATGTAACCAAATAAATGTTTATAAGCACAACTTGAGGAACTCTCCAAAGTGATATATCCAAATTTTAACTATGAGCCACACCATGTCATGTCCTTAGAATGCTCATGATAGGTGAGTTACAAAATTTAATATGATATATTCTCACTTTCACTCATCCACATCTAAGGATTTAAATAATCATGTTGGTCTCTGATACTCAATTTTTACTTGTTGACACATGAGATATCAACATTTAAAATCCCCAACATATTTCAACATCACAGTCCAATAATATTGATGACAAAATCAAATTACATATTTGAGTCACCTAAGACTACCTCATAAGATAAAATAAGAGAAATAAAACTCCCAAAGACTACCTAATCTCAAATCTATCGACTAGAGAACTACATCTCTTCCTCTATGCCAAAAACTACAAACTGCATGATAAGCACAGGCTTCATCATCCATGTCTGATCATGTTACATCTTCAGGTCCCAAAAGTACCTTGAGCCTAACCCTTATAATACAGCTCATACTATCCCACAATCTCAAATATATGTCTCTCAAAAAGGCACACTTGTCAATACACCTCATAACTTCTGACTAAGCACATCAGCTATCATATTTGTCTTGCTATGATTTTAATGCATACAAGTGTCACGTGAGCTGGGCAGGGATGGGCGGGCCTATTTTTTCAGGCCCACACTGGCTCACGTGTCATGTCAGGGATGGCACGGCACAGGTATTTTGAGGGCAGGCACAGAACGGCCCAATGCCCAAAATCAGCCTAGATTCAAGCTGGTTCAAACCAATTAGGATCGGGTAGAAATAAATGTGAGTCAAGTTAAAATTTAAAAATTAGGGTTTAAGACCAACACCACCTTCCCAATTGGGCCTTATGAACCATCGAGCGTCAGGCAATGCCGCGTCATCCCCCGTTGGGGTCATGTCATCGGCCGTCAGGCATGTTGCCTATTCCACGCACAAGTGCCAGACACCCGGATTATGCCTGGCACGGAACATGGGCCAAAGACCCTCAGCCCAGCACAGCACAAGCACTGGTCGGCACCATACCATGCAGAGACAGGTAGGGTCAAGTCTAATCGTGCCTCGGGCCAGGCCCGAGCCGCTCAACCCATTTGACACCTCTAGCAATGCAGCATTGCATAGTCTTGCAAATACTTTATCCACATGCATTAGCTCATGTTGAGATCTCACTATGTCAAAATATAATTCAAAATCATTTAAACTTATAACACCTCAAATTGTTGATCATATAAATTATAAATAATGATATCAAATCTTCAAAGAAAAAATAATGATTACTAACTCCATGCTATGCATGAGATAACTATAATTGTGATTCTTTAACTGATAAGATTCATAAGATACAACTTTTTAAATTTCATCAACACATACTCAAGTTCATCCTTAGAAGCATCATAAAACATCATGTACAGTGTACTTTAGACACATCTCTAGAACTATCAGAATCGAAGCTTAATAAAGTCTCTTCTTAAATTCTTAAAATATTTTCTCACATTAATCATTTCACACAAATTTAGCCTCCATCCAAGTCAATTTCAGCATAAGTGCATTTAAGTAGAAACGGTTCTCAATGAACTTCTTGTAGTACCCTATTAAACTCAAAAAATTACATATCTCAAAAACTAACATCAATCTCTTACAACACATAACTACTTCCACATTCTCCATGTCCACGAATACACTTAAAGCCAAAACCATGTGCCTCAATAATCTCACCTCAGCAAACTAGAAGTCACACTTATTGAATTTACCATACAAATAATGATTCATCAAACTTTGGAGAATAATTATTTAAGTACCCTTCATGCTCCATCTCAAATTTAGAATAGATCAAGATGACATCAACGAAGAACATAACAAATGGGATCACAATGAACTCCAATGCTCATATCACATCCTAAACATTGTCTTAGAGAGACATTTACCTATCTAACCCTCAATTGATGGAAGCTAATACGAAGCTTTATCTTTAAGTAAGCTCATATCTCTTACTTGATCAAATAAATTAGTAATCCTTGGCAAAAGATACATAATCTTGGTATCAACCATGTTGAACTATCAATACTCCATACATAATCTAATGGTCTTGTTCTTTTCTTTGCAAATAATATCGAAATGCACCAAGATAAAATCACCGATGTTATAAAGCCTTTATTTAAAAATTCATATAACTGAACATTGAATTTTTGCAACTCAACTAGTATCATTCTATATGAGTCATAAAAAAAATGATGTGTCAAGTTGTAACTCAATGATAAAGTTTATATCTTTTTTTAAGAATAATCTCAATAATTCATTCAGAAAAATATCATCATATTCATTAATCATCCAAGATAAACTCAAATCAGATCTCACATCATACTCTTGAGTAAGATTTGTCAATCAACTCATCAAATACCCGTGCTAACTAGCTTTATACACGACATGAAATAAAGAATAATACTTATTCCCTTGAAACATAAAATAAGTATCATCGGATAAATAGGTGATGACTCTTTTATGATCAAAATCAATGACAACTCAATGCACCATCAATCAAAATCATCATAAAAATGACATCAAATTTTAACATATCTATGATTCTCAGATCTAGAGTGAACTCGACAAGTTTTTTAACTCACAATTCCAACACATCTAATTAATACTCATACCAATTCTTAAAAAAGAACTCACGAGCAATAACATCTCCAAGATTTCAATATTAAAGCTCATATCTCTTATACATTATAAAATATAAAAAAAAAAAATATGTACTAAAATCAAATAATACAATTGCCCATGAGCATGAGAATAGAAAGATACCTAATATAACTGACTGGTCTAAAATCTCAAACCAAGGTGTGATGGCATTTTCAAGCTTCTAATTCTTTGAAGTACAAATCTATTAGCCAAGTCTTCTCATCACATACCCTTACTGCACTGACATGCCTGTAAAGTAAAAGGTGCTTGTATAGAACATTAAATCTAACATTTGTTCCCCGATGTTAGAATGAAAAGAAACAAATTGTGTGTGTCTCACTGATAACTAAGACTATGGTGTCCCTTTACTTTGAGATTTATTCCTCTAGGGACAATTTCATTTCAAGTGATCATGTTAATAGCAACAGTACCATATTTTCTATTTTAGCAATATAGGAGCCCCAAGATCTATCCAAACTAGGATGATTGACCCATGCCATGGCCCTAATAGCCACAATCCTGTCTCTATAACCCTTGTAATGAAAAGTCTAATTTTTTTCTTTGAGCAAACAAAAAAGATTAGTTATTCCTCTTCTTATTTTTCATATCTATATCCCGAATGCTCTGTGTATCCTCTTGTTGATTATAAATGTCTTGACCATTAGGTTTATATCTTAGAGGTAGAACTCTACAATTTTATATTGGATAGATAAATTTAATTAATCCTCAAATTTTTTTACCTTGATCATATTTTTGATCACATATTCATTGGCAAAACAGACTAACTCGATAAACTAAGCTACATATTCAAGCATCGTCAATATCTCTTATTTCAGTTCAAGGAACTCTCAAATTTTTGCAAGCTAAAAATACACCAAATAATAATTGCACATGAAGAGCTTAAAATTTTTTATCATATCATTACCTCTAGAGGTGTCAAACGGGCCGGCCCAGCACGGCACGGCCCGTTTTTCACGTGCCCAGCCGTGCTGCCGTGCCGTGCCCGGCACGGCACGGCCCGTGGGCACGGCAAGGCCGTGCCATGCCGTGCCGGCCCGCTCGGGCACGGGCGCACGGCAAGGCAGGGCAGGCGGGGCGGGGCGGGGCGGGGCGGGTCTGTTTGGACCCGACCCGCGGTCTTTTTACCGGGGATGGGGCCCGGTTGGGTCACGAGTCACGACTCAGTGAGTCGTGACCGTGAGTCGTGACTCGTGAGTCGCGACTCACGAGTCACGACGCAGGCACGCGGGCCGGCGTGCCGTGCCAAGGCACGAGGCGTGCCGGGCCAGGCACGGCACGTGGTTTGTTTGCCCGGGCACAGCACGGGCCCGGGCACGTTTTTTCATCGTGCCGGGCCGGCCCGTGCACGGCCGAACCATGGCGTGCCTCGTGCTGGGCCGGGCCAGCCCGGCCCGTTTGACACCTCTAATTACCTCCAATTTTCTTAGGACTCTGACCTAATCACCCCATATTTGGGAATCATCCTCTAGCAAAAATGAAGATAATTTTATATTTGTGATATCAAAAGTGATCTTTATAACCTCCAAAATATTTCGACCTTGTTGAATATAATGATTGGCTGTTATCAGTTCTGCTCTCCTCATGAATATTGAAAGATGGTATATCTTAAACATTTGGATGGTACATGACCTCCGTTGACTTGCCATTACAATATCATGTGCAATTGAAGGAGTTGCAGCTAGAGGTGTCAAACGGGCCGGGCCGGCCCGGCCCGGCACGAGGCACGGCACGGTTCGGCCGTGCCTGGGCCGGCCCGGCACGATAAAAAAACGTGCCCGGGCCCGTGCCGGGCCCGTCCGCACGAACCACGTGCCGGGCCGTGCCCGGCACGAGCCGTGCCGTGCCTGGCCCGGCACGGCACGTCGGCCCGCGTGCCTGAGTCGTGACTCGTGACCCAACCGGGCCCCGCCCCCGGTAAAAAGACCGCGGGTCGGGTCCAAACAGACCCGCCCCGCCTGCCCTGCCTTGCCGTGCGCCCGTGCCCGAGCGGGCCGGCACGGCACGGCACGGCCTTGCCGTGCCCACGGGCCGTGCCGTGCCCGAATTTTAAAAACCGTGCCGTGCCGGGCACGGCACGGCACGGCAGCACGGCTGGGCACGTGAAAAACGGGCCGTGCCGTGCTGGGCCGGCCCGTTTGACACCTCTAGTTGCAGCACTCATCTGTGCAATGGACATAATCATAGCAAAAAATTCTTGACTTATCAATTGTTGCCTTGGCATTAAAGTTTATTGATTGAAAGCCGTTGACATTCAATTGTTGCCTTGGCCATAACATCCACTTTCTTGACTTACCAACAACACGTGCCACAGCAAAAATTTAGATTTATTTTTCAAAACTCACTAACAGTGTTTATGTCAAACATTAATAGTTATTACATCATGAATAGTTATGTTTATTTCATTTCTTAACTCATAAAGTTATGTTCTTGTACTCGAATGTTCATCCTTTAATATACATATTCTATCGTACACAGAATTCATATAATATAAAACACACAATCACATAGCATCAAATATGCAATGCACAACAGACCGATAACATCCTGGGCCATTGACACACTACACGAGCATAGTACCCATTACTGAACACGGAGGAGTAGGGGTGTAACCGAGCCAAGCCGAGCCGAATAATAGGCAGGCTCGGCTCGGCTCGATTTTAAAGGAGTAGGCTCGAGCTTGTTTACGAACCTGTTTACGAGCTGATGTGCCGAGTTTGAGGGTGCTTGGACTTAGCTCATTTAACTTACGAGCCTATTCACGAGCTTGGTTCACGAGCTTGCTCACAAGCCTGGTTAATGAGCTTGCTCACATGCCTATTCACGAGCCTGTTCACGAGCCTATTTATGAGCTGAATAGCTGAGCTTAAGGGTGCTCGGGCTCGGCTCATTTAACTTACGAGTCTCAAAAAAATATTCGAGAATTAAAGAAAATATTTATCTAAAATAGTCAACATACAACTTAATTAAAAAGATAAGATAATAAAAGTTCAATTAATTTGATTGAAGTTCAAGAGTTAAAATATTCATCATATTCATTTATAGGAAAAATTTGTTGTGCATCAAGACTTCTCCATGTTCACGAGCTTGTTCACAAGCCTGGTTAACGAAGTTGCTAACGAGCCTATTCACGAGCCTAGTTTGAGGGTGCTCGGTGTCGGCTCATTTAACTTATGAGCCTCAAAATGATGTTCGGGCTCAACTCGTTTAACTTAATAAACGAGTTCGAGCAAGGTTCTAACAAGGCGAACGCCGAGCATCTCAAGAGCAGCTCGGCTCGATTACAACCCTACGGAAGAGTCATGGGTACATGAGTCATGGCCTGTCAAGTAAGCAACCAATGGGGCCAAGTTTTTAAAAAAACAAACTAGGCCACATAAGCTGACATCGACTTATTTAGCCTTGATGTTGGTTGCCCATTATATTTTTATATAACAAGTACTGACATCAAAAATGACATGCATGGCATGTCACTTTCATTGTATTCAAAAAAATATTTAATAAAAACATTTTAAGTATCGAATGTGTTTCCAATGATTATAGGGCAAAAACTAATGAATGTCAAATTTTTGGTCATATATAGAGGTGTCAAACGGGCCGGGCCGGCCCGGCCCGGCACGAGGCACGGCACGGTTCTGCCGTGCCTGGGCCGGCCCGGCATGTTCAAAAACCGTGCCCGGGCCCGTGCCTGGCCCGGCACGGCTCGTGCCTAGGCACGGCACGCCGGCACGGGTCCATCCCGTGGCGGTCCCGCAGGCACGCGTGGCACTGGCGGCGTGCCACGCGTGCCGTGGCGTGAGTCGCGACTCACGGTCACGAGTCTCGACTCACTGAGTCGTGACTCGAGTCACTCGACACATCAGGCTCAGGGCCCCCCCGGTAAAAGACCGCGGGTCGGGTCCAAACAGACCCGACCCGCGGTATTTTCTGCCGAAAACCGAGAAAATCGATATATCTAACGGGAAAAAAAAAATTTTCAAAATTTGAGCGATTTTCAGCCCTTGGATTCGACTCCAACGGCTAGGGGGCAGAATCCGACGGTCCTCGTGATTCTGCGCCTTAAAAATAATAAAAAAATTCAAAAAAATAATAAAAAAATAATTTTTTTTAAAAAAAAAAACTTTAATCAGCCTATAAATTCTACCCCCCTCCCTATAAAATTTATGTTTTTCAAAAACATTAATCCTCTCTATATTTTCTCTCTCTCACATAATCCATGCTTCTCTCTCTCGGCCCTCGTGTTTTTGATTTCGGCTTGGATTTTCGTGAAACTCAACTTGAGTTTTGAACATCAAAGCTTCCTGCGGGCTGCGGTGCATCTTGCACGTGAGTGACCTCATTGCTTTTACCGGGTAATATAATTTGCTTTTTTTTATTTTCTCTCTCTAAAGCTTCTCTCTCTAGAAAAAAGTACGAAAAATAAAAAATGACAAATTCACCTAACACAAATTTAAATTTTAAAAATGAAAATGTTAGTGTTACACAAACGTCTGTGGCTCCTGAAACTTTGGTTTCTCCTGTCATATCAGCCCAAAGTTCTAAAAAACAAAAAACTAGGAGGACTTCTGTAGTTTGGACACATTTTAAAATAATAACACAATTAGATGTTAGGGGTGAGGAACATGAAATGGCACAGTGCAAATATTGTATGCGACTTTTAACATGCAAGAGTACATGTGGGACTAGGCACCTAAAGAGGCATGCTGAAATATGCTCCAAAAAACATGGACCGTTAGATCCTAGGCAAACCCAACTTGGCACTACATTTTTTGAGACTGGATCGAGTTCAGTCTCAAAGTTTACTCCCTTCGTATACTCCAGCGAGTTGGGTAGGGACGGCATGGCCAGGCTCATCACATTGATGGGTCTTCCGATCAGATTTTCAGAAGATCCGAGGGTAGTGCGCATCATGCAGACTTATTTTCAGTCATCCTATCGTAGGATTCCTAGGTCCACATCTAGGAGTGACATACTAAAGATATATAAGTTAGAAAAACAAAAAATAATTAAGGAATTTTTGGCATTTAGTGGAGTGGTATCCGTGACGTCCGATATATGGACATGTCACGATGATTCTTCTTATGCATGTATCACTAGTCATTATGTCGATTCAAACTGGACAATAAATAAAAAAATATTAGGATTCACAGAGATTCTTCATCCTCATGATGGCCCGGCTATTTTTGAGTGTATGATGAAAATATTTAGGGAATATAAAATTCAAAATAAAATTTTTAGTGTCACTTTCGATAATGCTGCGAATAATGGAGTAGCGATCAATATGTTTGTTAGGAATATTAGAGACGCACCTTTAGGAGAGATATTTCATGTCAGATGCATGTGTCATGTTATTAACCTGATAGTTCAAGCGGGTATGAAGGTGTGTTCTCCCGCGTTGGAAAATATACGCAATGCACTCAAGTATATTCGTACTCCTCGCAGACTACAAGAGTTTGGTAATCTCTGTTTGTCTGCGAATCTTAAGAAAAAGAAATTCCAATCTGATGTGAGACATCGTTGTAATTACACGTACCTGATGTTGGAATCATGTGTTGGATACGAACACGTGATATCCGACAACGTCAATAGTAAGAGTGGCGAACTTATTGTTGACGACACTGACTGGGATTCAGGAATTTCATTTATGAAATTCCTGAAGATATTTTATGACACGACGAACATGTGTTCGTCGGTTTATACGCCCACCACTTGCATTGCACTCCGTTGCATATGCAACATTAGTAGCATGTTTAGGATGTATCGAGCAGACCTGACGCTCACCCATATGGTTGCAGAGATGGAGACCAAGTACCTGAAGTATTGGTCCACCATTCCATCTCTTTATTGCCTCGCAGCATGCATGGACCCTAGGGCTAAGGTGGAAGGAGTTGAAAACACCCTGACTTTCATTTCCTCGTGCATGAACCTGGAAGAGCCACCTGAAGGGTTCATTTACGAGAAGTTGACAGACCTATATACATACTACGATACTAGGTATGGTGGTGGTGGTGTTGAGACTGTGAGTACGGACACTGATACCTTGTTCGGAGATGACGCTTATTCCATTAACCTAGCGAGGGGGAAACGTAGGGGTGGACCTTCACATAGGAGCGAGCTGTCTCGGTACTTAGATACCGATTACTGCTCAATCCTATCACCTTCTGACAATAAGAATCTTGATTTATTACAGTGGTGGAAATCATATGAGTCCGCCTATCCCGTGCTATCTAGGATGGCACGGGATCTACTGACTCCTCCGGTGTCGAGCGTAGCATCGGAGTCTGCTTTTTCTGTTGCAGTGAACGTGATTTCGGATAGGAGATCGAGATTACGTCCAGATATGGTTGAGGCTTTGGCATGTTTGAAGGATTGGGAGGAATCGAGATTTAGCATCAGTGATCGTGCTGAAGCTGGGACTATGACAGACACTGCAGTCGCATCCACATCCACTACGATGGCGGAGGAGCTGATTGCCGATGATGATGACGATGACCCATATGATACTGATCTTGATGTTGCGGCTGATGATTCTCATTATATGCCGCTTGACGATTGATGCTCATCTGCTCTTTTTTTTCGATATTTTTTTTTTATTTATACGCTTTGTTTGTACTTTGTATTATACGTTGTGTTGAAGTTGAAACTTATACTTTTTTTTCGGAGTATTGGTTTCAAAAGCATGAATGGTAATTTTTATTTGCGTAGTTTAAATTTTTTTTAATTAAAATTTTTACTAGCTTAATGTATTTAATTATTAATTTAAGATTTAAATATTATTTTAAAATTTATTAACTTTAAATCTTAATATTTAATTAATACATTATAATATTAAAAAATGTTAAACTTAATTGAAAAAAAAAATAAATTTTCTAATTTTTTTTTACATACTTACATTTAATTTTAAATGTAATATTTTTTACAAAAAATTTTATTTTTTATTTATTACATAAACTTAAATAAAGATAAACAGAAAATTAATAAAAAAATTTAAAAAAAAAAAATTTTTTTTTTATTCTGCCAAGTCAAAGTGCCAAGTGCCAAGCACGGGCCGTGCGCCCGTGCCCGTGCTTGGCTGTTGGCCTTGCCGGTTGCGTGTTGCCTCTTGGCTCCCGGGACCCGGACCCCGGTTGAGCAAACGTGCCCGAGCGGGCCGGGCACGGCACGGCACGGCCTCGCCGTGCCCGACTTTAAAATACCGTGCCGTGCCCGGCACGGCACGGTAGCACAGCGGGGCACGGGAAAAACGGGCCGTGCCGTGCTGGGCCGGCCCGTTTGACACCTCTAGTCATATATATTTAAAAAAAAATTAAAAAAATAAACATTTTTAATATACAAAATTTTTATAAATAGAATATAAAATTTTATTAAATTTCATTCTTTATTTCTATGATTATCTCATCCCATGCTTCTCTCCCTCGTCTCTCCTCGTCATGTGCTTCTGCTCTAATTATATTTTTTTATTATTATGACATCTATGCATATGAAGTGCAATTAAAGTTTAAGTATATGTAGTGTAAAGTAAAGTTGATTACAACAAAACAATTACAGTTAGATATATGTTTTTATATTAATTTTTAATTTTTTTTATTATTATTTTTTAAAATTTTAAAAATCAAAAAATTATGCAAACTTCAATAATATGATATCATTTAAAGATAATAAAAAATAAAAATACTAAAAGTGTCAAAAAAAATCAGTACAATATATATATTATCAAGAGAGAGATATATATATATATATATATATATGAGTGCATGTGACACTAATCAATTTAAAAGACATGTCAATTAATACATCAAAAAAAAATAATGTATTAAATCACAAGCAAACTCAACTAAGTGGCAGGATCCTTCTAGTTGGTTCATTCAACTTCGATGACTCCTATCATATACAACAATAATTTTTAAAGAAAATACATGATTAAACATATTATAATTATCAATTTTATGATTAAATTTTTAGAAAATTTTATGTTAATCAGTATTATGCATCCTTATTTTCAATCAGCTTATCATAAGATTCTTAAGTTAGCAAGCATAAATAACATAATAAAATATTTTGAGTAAAAAAAATAATTAACAATTAATGAATTTAGAAAATATAGTAAAATAATATCATGTAATGTCCAATATCTATACTAGTGACAATGCATCATTTGCATGTATTAATACTCACTATATAGATTCAAAATGAAACATTAATAAACATATTTTAAGTTTTCTAGAAATCTTTAATTTTTATGATAACTCTGTCACATATGAGTGTCTCATAAAAATCTTTAGAAAATATAAAATTCAAAATAAAATTTTAAATTTCACATTCAATAATACTTTTAATAACATAGTTGTTATCAATATATTTATCAGAAACATTAAAGATATTCAATTAAGTAAATTTTGAAATTAGGTAAATGTGTCACGTAAGTAGCATGATAGTACAAATAAAAATAAAAATTATTTCTTACATATTAAAAAAAATAAAAAATTTATCAAAATATATTATGTACCTAGCAGACAACAATAATTTAGTAATCTCCATTTATCAACAGACCTAAAAAAATTTGAACATATATGAGCCAATTGAATATTATCTACCAGAAGTTAGAATCATATGTTAGCTACTAACATATGATATTCAATAATGTTAATAATAAAATTGATAAATTTAATATTAATAATTCTGACTGAAATAAATTAGTTTTTTTATGTAATTTCTAAAAATTTCTTATGACACGACGAATATATATATATTTATATATACTTTGATCAATTACATTACATTTAAGTACATATACAATATTAATAGTATATTTAACAAATATAGAGATCTCCCTATATTTAGCATATGATTACTAAGATGAAAACCAAATATTTAAAATATTGATCCTCTTTCATTTCTTTATTATGTGATTATCAATATAGATCCTAAAATTATAGTGAAAAGAATAAAAAATAATTTGACATATATGTGTGTGTGTGTGTGTGTGTGTGCGCGCGATGTGTTTGGGCATGAACCAGATATACTAATCAGAATATTTTATTCATGAATAATTAACTAACTTTTTTATATATTATGATAATATATATGATATTTGAAGTCAAACTCTTAGTATAAACATAAACATCATATTTGAAGATGATAACTTATTAATTTAGATAGCATTAGAAAAATGATTGGATAATTTATCGAATATGAACAATGTGTCTCGATATTTAAATATTAATTCATATTTCATCTTATCACATTATAGTAATATAAATTTTAATATTTTACCATAATAGAAATCATATAAATCTATGTATCATGTGTTACCTATAATGACACTTGATCTATTAACTTCTCTAGTGTTTAGCATAATATTCATGTATTCTTTTTATGTATCAACCAATATTATTTCATATAAGAGATCAAAACAATGACCACATATCATAGAAGCACTTATATACATAAAAAATTAGAAACATTTGATATTGATATTCAGGATAAGACAAAAATTACTGACAGATAATAATTCATGAGATATAAAGGATATTGAGACCACCGCTAGTGCATCTACACTACCATATTAATGCTACAGACATGAATTGATAACTTATGTAATTTTTTGATTAGTTTGTTTTCATACTATACCATATTTATATTATTTTTGAATGTCTACCAGTTATGTCATTATACACTTATAATCTTATACTTCCTCTTATGTTATGTGTGGATATGTATTATATTATATCTTTGATTATAAAATTAATTATTTTTTTCATTAAACACTTCTAATTTTTAGTAAAGTCAAATGTAATTTTTTTTAAATATTTATTTAATTTTAATTCTTTTAAATGTGATACTTTCAATTAATAATATATTAAAATTTCAAAATATTTTAATTTGATTTCTACTCAAAAACCAGCACGATGCAACACAACCCAACACGGCCCAACATGACCAAGCACGAATGTGCCCAATTGCAGGCCAAACAAGTCATGCCAAATTTAATAGATTGACAGTCATGTCATGCTTGACACGACATGGTGGTCTGACTGGGCTACAAAAAAATGGGTCGTGCCAACACAGCACGACCCATTTGACACCTCTAGACTCAAATGTATAACATATCCTAAGCTTTTACCAACTCTAACCATATATTTCATAACATAACTCTACTCTCTACCTTGTTATGTTAGGAATTTTATTTGTTTTTCCAAAAGTGTACTAATAACAAATTATTTTCCTTTTTATATATGTAAATAATATTCTTATTATGAAAAAAGATAAGTTTGAAATCAACCAACTCAAAGGGTACGATCAATCATAGTTCTAAACAAAAAACCATAAGAAACAAAGATATTTTCTGGGTATGGTAGTGGTCTAATTCAGGAAAAAAAATTATATTGTCGCAAAGGATATAATCAATAAATATTTTTATTGAGATTAGTCTTTTAGTTTATGCTACAGTAGACACTTACAATTATATAGGTATTGATTTCTTATCTTGATGCAACTCTCTCAATCAATTCTAGAACTAATAAAAAAATTACAATAAAAATTAACTACATTATTTTGATTATGTCATGTAAATTTAGATAATTAATATAGTTAATCATTTCTTAAATTCTTCTCAACAAATTCACCAGACTCAACTCTTTAGGACTTAGGTCCACCTACCACTAGTTTGATTGTTACAAGTCTATCACCAATTCTCTCTACTTCTATCACGATATCTTTTAAATCTTCATATATAATTATCCTAATATCATTCTTATTTATCTCTTTACCCACATTTCAAAAACTATAATCATCCATTTTCATAGATTTTTCAGCTTTCCAAAGTCTCTTATGAATCTTATACAAACATGTCTACATTTTAACATATTAACTATCTTTATGTTCTTGATATTCAATGACCTGATGTTCTAATAATCTACCTTAAACCCACAAACATATAACTAGTTTACTCATTGTCATCCAAGATGGTGCAGAAACACTTGTTTTTTTTTTTTGACACTACATTCAGACATTGCAGCATATTACTTGTTTATTTGAGCTTATGACAGACAATGTCTGAATAACAATATAACACACATTGATGCATATAAACTTATCTTCGATAGCATTCCTTGGCCAAATGAGGATGATTGTTAAATTTACCCTTGCTCCAAGTCCCAATCAAACAAGTGTCCAATTAGACACAAGTGAAATGAAAAGGAAATATCATCATCTTTTTGAGTTCTTCTCCATCACTTTCAAATTTTAAAATATATGAATATTATCCCCAACTGATAATTTCAAAAACTAAGATATCAAGCTTGAAATCTTGATTATCATAATCAATAATTTTTATTATACTAAATCATTCCATTGGCATTATTAGTCGTATTGTAAAATATTTTTATAATTTTTTAAATGAAAATAATAAATTTCAATCAAATGCAATTACTACAATATTACTGATTTTATTTTTCACCAAATCAGTTATAATATTTTTATTTTTTCAACACAGGATATGCATCCCTGATTTCCTAAGGTGGAGGCAAGGCTATCCTCATCCCCACAACAGATAGTTTGGTGATAGAACTCATAATCTCAAAGATGAGTGCATCCAGCATCCACTATTTAGATTATTATGTTGTGAGTTGATAGAATATTTTTGTTATCAATAAAAGATTTTAATATTAAGTATTTTAAACTCTAATAGTAGTAGATATCATATTGATTTTTCTTATACCATTTGATTGAAATAAAATATATAATTTACAAAATATATTAATAAATTTTATAAAAGGTTAAATAGCTTCTAATGACTATAATTAATTTCAATTGATCATGTATTATTAAATTAATAATATGACAAATACATCTTAAATAAAAATTTTTAGAAAAAAACTTTAATAATTTTACAAATAAAATTATTATTATATTATTATTTACAGCATTATCAAATATAATATCAAATATTTTATTTATAATTTTATATTCTTTAAAGTATTCATGAAATAGTCATATGTGACTAGATGATTATGATGATTAAATATCTAACAAAACCTTATTAACTACTTTTTTAACATCTAATTTATATCGATATTATTGAGTTTTAATTTATTATTTATTATTTCTTTAAGTTACTAACAAGACAAATATATCTAACATAAAAATTTTCAGATAAGAATATTCTCTAATAGTTCTTATGAATAAATTATTACCACATCATTATTAACAACATTATCAATAAAATATCATTAACTTTATTTGAATTTTTAAATTTTTTAAAAATATATTTAACAAAAACATCAACATTATGAAATATTTAATGAATCCTATTAATTTCTTTTTGGCATCCACTTTGCATCAACATTATTGAGTTTTATTTTATTATATTCAATTTTTTATTTACTTTTTGATTCTTTGGGAGCACCCAACTTTTTGTTTTTGTTATTTTTGATATATATATAATTTATTCAAAACCCTACAAGTTTAAACATGGTATAAAAGAGTGTTTTATGGTGAAAGAGCACCAGAGTTTGGATGTGAGAATACTCATAGTTCATTGATATTTTGAGTTAATTCTTGGTGTTTGGAGGTTGATGTAAGTCCAACGAAAAGTTTTTGGGTGATCATTAATTATTTCTCAGCAACATTGATGAATTCCATGGTAGATGACATAGTGGGATGGTACAGGACCTATCATGAGGCCTCTTTGATTGGCAGACTAATATTTGTACAAATTATTATTTTTTAAAAAATTTCACATGATATCAAGGAAATTTATACAAATTATTATTTTCAATTGATATTTTTATGTAAAAATCTGTCATGTTGTAAAAAAAAATAATTAGAATTATTGTTACAATAGTAGAAATAGTCAAATGAAAATTAAGGATAAATAAAAAATTCCTTTGGGCTATGTAAGTATGGATATCATTTTTGGCCCAAGGACACGTGAGTCACTTATTGGAAAATGAATATTAGACTGAAACTAATAAGCTAATTATGATTGATACACATTTACTTGTGCACCCATGGCAATTAATTGATCCCATCATGTCGAGTACGTTTGACTTTTATGATACTTGTAAGAGAATTTGGCTAAGTTTTGTGATGTATTTTATAATTTGGACATAATCATGAGAGCAGACAATTGATATAATACTGGTATAGAAAGATCAAAGATCATAATGTAAATTTGACAAATATATTTAAAAGTTGGTAGTAAGTGGTTTTGAGTAAACATATGGTGTTGATCACTAAAACACAAACTTTTATACAGCCAAAATGATCACTATTAGGTTTGTTTCAGAATCATTCCATGCTAGTCTGAGTCAGGTGCAAGCTAACTTGAGTCAAATCCAAGCTAGCCTAGAATGTGTCTCAGGCCAATTAGACCAAAATCAACCTAAATGGGCCATTGTATTGGGTAGTGCCTCTTGTGCCAAAAAGTTTGGCCTAGCACGGCCCTAGTCGTGCCATGTGCCCCAGGGACGATTATGAACCATGGCATGTTGCGAGTCATGGCATGAGGCCCATGCATGATTTTGAACTGTGTCATGTTGCGGGTCACGCCCAGGCCCCCCGAACAAGTTGACACCTCTATAAATATATTATATTAATTGTACAAGTCAATAATATTATGATTATAAAAGATAATCAAATTATTATTTTGAGATTCAGTATAAAAATAAAATACATAGTTATAGTGTCTACTTTTAAGCTCTAGATATAAATATTTTAGATGAGATTTGTTTACAAGTTCAATGATCAAAGATAATTTACTTTAATAGTTCGACAGACTAACACATTGCTATCAAATATCAACTTATAGTTCCACAAGAGAATGAAACATATTAAAGTTGATTATCACTATATTCGAAAAAATATCCAAGATGATAAAATTATTATAGGCTACGAGGAGTATTACCATTTTTAACATTTCAACTTTTCATTTTTAATAGAATTATTTTTCTTTTTTTTTTGACATTTTTCTCCTCTACTCTCTCTTTCCCTCATCTCCTTCTCAAAGAAAACCCTAAGAGAGTATTAACTAATAAAAATATCAAAAATTTATAAAATATGATAATTTTTTTAGAATTTATATTTGATAATCCCAAAAATTATTATAATAATTATGAGATTATTTATCAAACTTTTTGTATTAGTATACTTATTCAAAATGAGATTAAAAAAAGAAGAATAAAAATTTAATTAAAATAATTAAATTATTTCTTTATTATTGAAATAATTAAAAATATTTTTAAGAAAATACAATATTAATGACTTATTATTTAGTAAACTAACTATCTTTCTTTATTATTTCATAACATAAATCTTTTCAACTCCTGCATTCTAAAAGAAATTATTCCATTTATCTCTACAAGTTTTTAAGAGGATGTATTTTGTTTATGATCTTTCTTTATGATGTAATAAATAACAAATATATTAATAAAATATATTATTCAAGATAACTCATCATACAAAAATGATAAATGCATTATTCTATTAAGAGAGATAGAAAAGTAGAAAATACTGATATTATCTTTTTTAGTATGACTCATTCATTAAGGAGTCTAGACAAAGTAAGAATCTAAGAACTTCAAATGAATCTATTATTCTCTCTTACTTTTCAAGAGTCTCATTTTTGACTTCAACAGAAAAAAGTAACAGGGACAACACACATATTAAATTCTCTTATAAAAAATATTATCATCATCAACCAAATATTATTCCAACTACTTGGAATTGACTATATAAATCTTATTTTTCTAATAAACTTTGTTCAGAATAATGTTTTATTTTCAGCCATTTTATTATTAAATGCTTGTTTATTATTTCAACCTAATTTCTCATAGGTTTACCTCCAGTTATTTTTTTACCCGCCATAATATAAAAAATAAATAACTAAACACTAAAAAAATACAATAATTTCATATTAACATACCTTTTATCCAAAAATTCAAAATCTTGCATTCAAGATCTAATATCCAAGAGTTCATAATCCATGAATGAAAAATTAAAAAGCAACAAAGACTAAATCGAGATACATGAATACAATATCACTCAGGTATCATTTTGCACAATAAACTATCAAGTCAATCTGATTCCAACCAACCTTCAACAACATTAGCAAAAAATCAATATTAAAAGAAGCACAATGAGAAGACCTAAACTTTTTCAAATGACCAAGTGGATCTAACCTTTTCAAGTTAGACTATAAATTGCTTTAGTATTAATATGCTTCAATATTAATGTAACAAGAGTACAACTTTCAAAGTAGTACAATGAAATAATACAAATCTCAACACAAATAAAATAATATTAATGGAACTCCCAATATCATATAATTAAATAACTCTCAATTTTTTTGTTTGTGTTTGACTTTATCACAGAAACTTATAAATGACCAATGAAAAATAATTAAGTGCTTACCAGCAGGCTCAAAAAAAGTTGCTTGCATTGGAGGTCTACTAGGATTAAATATAACTCGTGTTTTCCAAACATTAACCGTTCCATCCTTTGAAATACTAAGAAGCAATCGTGACGTTGATAGCCAAGAAATTGAAGTTATTGGTTGGGAACCAACTTGGATTCTGCAACAACATAAAAACCAAGCGATACAATGTCAATAATCAAGCAGTAATTATAATAATAATAATAACAGTTGATAATTGGAGGCAAAAGAATCAAATAAAATTATCACAAGCTTGAACAAAGTTGTCTTGAAACCAAGGTCCAATTCTCACTGGAAGACAGAAACTTAGGTTATCTCATTCACCAAAATTTTTTTCACTCCCCAATTTAGGCAGCTACAGTCATTTAAAAATTAAATTTGATTTTTACTCAACATCACAAGGATCACTTCAAGAAAAAAGCAAGCAACTTGTTGAAACAACTAGACAGAAGATGGAACCTTACAAGAGTAAGTTTAAACACCACCCCAATTTATGAATCATGAGTGATGAGACCCTGCTGTCTCAGCAAGATATGAAGTTAACCCAATATTGACCAAACACAGAAACTGTCAGTTTCTAAGAAAGTACAGTACAAAAAGATGAGTTTTAAAAGGTGATCAAACGAAAATGGTACATTTACAACTTACAGTACAAGTAATTACAGTAATGTCATATTATAACATTTATATATATAATACTGAACTTGTCAAAACATTTGCATTCTTAGGAGTATCATAGAATGTATTTGGGAGTTCCAATTCCAGTTTTAATACAATTACACTCATGAACTAACACACATAGACATATGTTTGTAATAAAGATTCAATGAAATATTAAGGGAAGGGCATCATTGTCAATCTACAGAATCTCTATTTTTGGTAGCAAATTGAGGATCCAGGGTAAACCTGCATATTTCACGGAGGACGGCAAATGTTTTTACTCCTATTACCCACAAATCCTCAATCATTTTTTACCAAAAAGTTACTCTAAAAACCTGGCAAGTTTATTTCCATTAATAATACATTCTATTTCATTATTTCCTTATTTGTGTTCATAATTCTACACCATAACTGTCCGACTCTATCATGGGCGCTCCAATCATAATTACCTTTTTCCTTTTCTATACATACATACATATATATATATATATATATATATATATATGAAGATATCATAAACTTGAGTTATTTTTTTATAACATGACATCAAAGCAAACAATAAGATGCCTCACTACCAATGGCTATCTGACCATGTGATCCAGTAAAAAAATTTATAATCCTGTAAAATAGTTTCTCATAATGATATGTTACTTTATTATTCTATTAATTATTTTTTTCATATTTATATTGTTATACATTTAAAAAAAACTCAATTTTCTTTTCTTTACTTTTATGAAAAATTTAAAATTCAAATAAAATATTATATTAAAATAATTAGAAGTGATAATGCCCTTTAAGTTTACTTTCTGACTTCTTAACATGAAAAAAATATGATAATAAACAACACGACTTGTATTATTGCACCACCTAAAAAATGAATTTTCAAAAATAACAAGCATTTAGTTGAGATGGCAAGGACACTAAAATTTCAGATATAAGTACAGAGTCAAGAACCACGCCTTTTCTACTCATTCAACATTGAAGTCATAGTACCGGAGATTAATAACCATCCAGTTTAGAGTAAACATAATAGATTTGATTTAATGAGCCTTTGTGTACGCCCAATTTCTTATTCTCATGTTACTCTTAGTTTTTATACTTTGTAATCTTATCTTAGTAGTACTACATAAAATAGATATCCTTCATTCTGGTAATACTTACGAACTAATACATTGATCTTAATAAAAACTTATTATTAGTCATAGATATATGTTCAAAGTTCAATATGTAGATTAATTTTAATAATAAAATAAAAAAATTGAAGGTCGCACTTGTAATGAAAAGTTTTGAAATGATTTTTGAAATATATTATTTTGATATTTTTTTTTCTCATGCCCAAGAAAGGTCATATCAAGATTTTTTTTAACTATTAATATTGTTCATAATGCTTGATTACAAAAATATTAACATGCTAATAATCATAAAAATTTTATAGTTAAATATATTTGAACGAAAATAATATTAAAATATTGATGTCATGTCTTAGTACAATAACAATTGTCTTCAACAATGGGTGATAGAACTAGGATTCGAGACTATCAAGATATTAACCTTTTGATATCAGATCTCATACTAAATCAAGAATCTTGTATATTGGTATGACCATTAATATTACTCATTATTGATAGGTATTACAATTATACTTTAACAATATATTTATTTAGGAAGGTTTTTAAAAAAAGATTTGTATAAATTAATCAACTAATTTTCATGCTTAGACAATAGAGAAATGAAGCTTATTTTGTAAAGAGTGAAAAGCCCTATATGAGCCAAAGTATGCACCTAGGATCCTAGTGCTTGATTTATTCGATTTTCTTCTAGAGGTGCCAAAATATGTTGGGCCTACCTTTGAAGCATAGAAAGTCAAGCCAACCCGATAGTTACTAAGGAAACAACCCACAACTATATTTTTTATTGTTAGTTTTGAAGTTTGGTTTATGATTTTATTTATTGTTTATTTTATGTTTTTTTATTGTTTAGGATTATAGGACTTGTACGTTGCCACTAATCATATATATGATTTATGTTATATTTTAAACTTAATGTATCATTGTAAATAAAATTTAAATTTCTTCATTCCTCCCCACTTACACTTCTTTTTCTCGATGCCTAAACTAACCATACAGGATTAGCATCAAACATGATATCAAATGGTGGTTTCCAATCAAAGGTGTCAAATGGGTAGGGCCGGCCAAGCCGGCATGGAAATGACATGCCGATACTCGTGCTGGGCTCATTCACGGCATGACTAGTGTCGTGTCGAGCCTATTCATAGAATGGCTCATGTCGTGTCAAAGCCAACCAGACCTCATGTCGAGCAAGGCACGACTGGGTACTATGGCCCGTGAGCACAATTTCTCAGCACGAGCCGAGAAACAGCCTAACGGATCCAAAAAAACCATCGAGGCTACAAGCCCCAATCCAAACTAGAAAATAATTAGTTTTTATTTTCTCACACTCAACTCTACTCTCTTATCTAAAAAAACATAAAAAAATAACGAATACAAATTTAAATAAAAAAAATAAAATTAATTTAAATTTAGAAAATAAAATTTCTACGCAAAGGTTCGAGGCTGCCGAAACTTGGATTTCTCATGTCGCCTAAACCCAAACATCTAAAAACAAAAAATTAGAAAAACTTCTATAGTTTAAACTCACTTAATATAATAAAACATTAAAATATTAGGGATGAAGAAAAAATAACATTATAAAAAAATTTTAACGTGTAAGAGTACGTGTGAGACTAGATACCTTAAGAGACATGCTGAATTATATACCAAAAAATATGATATATTAGATCATAGGCAAACTCAACTCAGCAATAAATTTTTTGAGGTTGGATCCAGTTCAGTCTCAAAATTTACTGCCTTCTTATACTACATCAAGTTTAAAAAGAAAAGCATGGTTAAACTTATCACCACAATGAATCTTCCAATCATATTTTCAAAAGATCTAAGAGTAGTGAGTATCACACAGACATATTTTTAGCATGCTTATCATAGAATTCATAAGTTCACATCTAGGAATGATATACTAAAATATTATAAGTTAGAAAAATAAATAATAATTAATGAATTTATGACATATAATAAAATGATATCTATAACATCCGAAATCTAAACAAGTCATGACAATATATCTTATGTATGCTTCTAAATATGTCATAATTCAAAATAGACTTTAAATAAAAAAAATTAAATTATTTGAGATTCTAAATCCCCATAATAGCCCAGACATTTTAAAGTGAATGATGAAGATCTTTAAAAAATAATAAATTCAAAAAAAAAAATTTAATTTCATATTTGATAACGTAGTTATTAATAAAGTAGCGATTAATATATTTGTTAGAAATATTAGAGACGGACCATTAGAAGAAATTTTTTAATTTTGATACATGTGTCACGTGATTAACCTGATTGTACAAGTGGGGATGAATGTGTATTTTCCTGCTTTAGAAAATATATATAACTCAGTAAAATACATTCGCATGTCACACAGACAACAAAAGTTCGGTAGTATATGTTTGCAGTCAAATATTAAGAAGAAGAAATTTCAATCAAATATAAGACACCATTAGAATTACATTTACCTACTATTAGATTCATGTGTTAAAACAAATACATGATATCCGACTACGTCAATAATAAGAGCGACTCACTTATTATTGACGACACTAACTGGACTACAAAATTTTCATATATGTAATTCCTAAATATTTTTTATGACATGACAAACACGTGTACATCGGTTTATACTCTAACGACTTGCATTGCACTCAGGTGCATATTCAACATTTTGATATATTTAGAAAATTTCAAGATGACCCGACACTTAGCCATATGGTTGTAGAGATGAAAACCATGCACTTAAAATACTAGTTCATCATTCTATCTCTTTATTGTTATGCTACCTACATGGACCCTATGATTAAGATGAAAAGGATAAATAATATTTTGACTTATATTTTCTGATGCATGAACCTAAAAAACCCACTTGAATGGTGCATTCACGAAAAATTAATTGAGCTTTTCACAGAGTATTATACTAAGTATGATGGTAATAGTAATGAGACTCCGAGTACAGAAATAGATATCTTATTTAGAAACGATAATTTTTTTATTCAGTTAACAATGAGAAAACGACGGAACTTAGATACCAATTACTACTTAATCTTATCACATTCTAATACTAAAAATTTTGATATATTAAAATGATGAAAATCATACGAGTTCACCTTTCCCGTGCTATCTATAATGGCACATAATCTACTGATTCATTCGGTGTCGAGCATAGCATCAAAATTTTCTTTTTCTGTTGCAGTAAATATGATTTCAAATAAGAGATCAAGATTACGTCCAGATATTATTAAAACAATAGCATGCATGGAGGATTGGGAGTATTCGAGCTTAGTCATCAAAGATTGTGTTGAGACTGAGACTGCAACAAAAACAGAAGAGTTGATTGTTAATGCTAATCCATATAATAGTGATTTTGATATTGAGATTGAAGATGATAATAATACGACGATGAATAATTGATGACATTGTCAATTGACGTTTGACGATTGATGATTGCGAGATTGTGACACTTAAGTTATGCTTATGTTTAATTTAGATTTTTGATTTTGATGTTCTTATTTTTATTTATATTTTATTTGCCAATTTGATTTGGTTAGTTTGGCTTTGTCAATTGTGTTTCAAAATTCAGACTTTCTGTGTTTATTTAATTTTTGGTTGTGATTTGTGAATGATGCTTGAAAGTTGAAATTTTAATATTTTTTTTATTTTCATTTTGTATTAGATTTAAAATTTTATTCATATTTAAGTTTTAATTATTTATTAATTCATATATATATTAAAATTCTAATTCTATTTAATAAAAAGTAAAAACAAATAACATAAAAAAAATTTAAACTATTAAAAATTTATAATTTATAATCTAAAAATTTTTAAACATAATATAATTAATTATTACATTAAAACTAATAACTTAAGTAAACAAATTTTTAAATTTTAATAATCAGCCTGTACGGGACAGACCCAGCATGGTTAAAAACTGGACGGGCCTACGGGCCATGTCGGGCTTGGCCTAAAGAAACCGTACCAAGCTAGGCACAGCATGATTACTGTACCGGGTCAAGTCAGTCGGGTCCGTTTGACACCTCTATTTCCAATGAAGTGGCACCAATGTTGAAGGGCATGAGTAATGACCACATTATGGCAACATCGACAATAGTAATCATTAGTAGTTTGTGACGACGACGATAACATTGTCATACTAATATAGTGAAATACCACATACAATGGGCAGTTTGGAGTTCTTTAGGTATCCAGAGATTTTTGGGCATTTGATGAGTGTTTCAAAGTGATCCAAATAAGTTTTTCAAGGAACAACATGGGACCCCACAACAAACAACATGATGATGCTAGAACAAAAGCTGTTTCATGCATAATTTAGTTGTAACACAGTATGTAGGTCTTTTTAAAAGAATTTAAAATTTGTATTTTTAAAAATTTTGCAAAAATCAGTGGTGGTTTATGCAAGTTATTTTTCATTGATATTTATGAAGAAACATGTCATGTTGTGAAAGAAAAAATGACTGAAATTGATGTAGAACCATTGGGAATAACTTACTAAAAATTAAAAACAAATACATACTTCCAAAGATGCTTGAGTCTAACATGCATTTAACTAACCAAGATGAGGTGAGTCATTATGCAATTTGGACATAATCATATGAGAGAATTATTAGTATAATACTTATATTCACATATTAGATTGTATTTAAGAAATTTGACAAGCACACATCATTAGTAGCATCTTTTTATGCATCATTGGAAGAAAATATATTATATTACTAACATGTATCCTTGGAAAAAAGATACTTTAATTTCTCTCAAAGATTTAAAATAAAATAACTCAAATAATCCTAATTATATCTTGATCAAAGAAAATTAATATGAACAATCATAATATCAAAATATAATCATCACATAAAAATAATAATAAAGCAATGAAACATGCCAAAAGGAGAAAGATAGTAGTGATATCATAGTTGTAAAAGGTATGTGCCTTATATACTATAGTTTTTAAAAAAAATACATTTATTCTCAAAATTTGTAATTATATATTAAAATTTATATAATTTCATTTATTTTTTTCATCAAAATTTATTTAAATAATAGGAACATTTATTTTTTTATCAATAGAATCATATTAATAAAAATTTATGTGAATCTAAAGTCACATTTCACATCACACAAGCTCATGCCATAGGTGCGCCCCGCACCTCAAGGCTCCAAGAAACCTTTTCGTCTTTGTGCACCTTGCGCCTCAATGCTCCAAGAAACTTTTGCGTCTTGGTGTGCCTTGTGCTTTTTAAAACTATGAGACATTTTTTATATGAGAAACTAAGACATACTTAAAAAAGATAGATATTACATCATAAATTATGACAAATTATTCAAGTGTCATATGCTATACTACAATTTTATAGACTTGTTCTATTTCATTATTCAACTAATGTGTTTATTGGAAATGTTACACTAACATATTCTCATGAGAAATATGTCAAACTTTGTTTTTATGTAATACTATTTCAAGCACATCTATATTTACCACATTTTATGTTCACCATCTTACTCTAGATTTTTGAATAATAAATTCAAGAATTAATATTCATATAACAAGTAATCACACTTTATTAACTACTTTTATTGAGACTATCACTTTTGATATTGTAATGGTCGATGGCATCATTATAAAAGACATGAGAGATAGCAATATCAATAGTTATCATTTGTTTTTGATACATATAAACATAATAATTTGATTTTTATCTATTACTATAGGAAGCAATAAAATTGTGATATTGGTTCTCTTTTGTATTTTTATCTAACATCATCAAACCATATAAATAAATTCCCTAGGGATTTAGCAATATATATTATAATTGTTCTTCTCAACTTACATTAGCCATTATAGATATTTATATATTATTAATCAATTAGTAATTCATTCTTAACTAAGAGATTTTTTACTAGACACTAAAAATTCTAAAATTGAACATTTGAAGAGTAACATCTACTAATTATAATATTTATTAATTAGGAAAATATACTAAACCTTTTTAATTGTCACATCAAAAGGGTTGGTACTTAGAGTGATATATTTCATCCTATTCACTCAAATATTTAGAAATCCTATAGAATGATCATGTATGATGGCTTGAGATATTATATTAGTTTTATTAATTATTATATATAATTATAAGGTTATTAATATTTAAAAAAATATCTCAAATAGTTTTTCTTTTTTATAAAAATTTATTGGCACAATTAAACATTTAGTTGAATATTATATTAAGATATCTCTGCATTATATGAAAAAACTAAGAAATAAAATCAACATCTAATTGAGACTACTAAGACAATCCCACTTCGTAGGATTGTACCTAGGCGTTATTAGAAAGTAATGTTAAATTTTAACAATCCTACTACATTGATAAACTCATTCCGTATCGAATAGTTATTTCCCATGGAGAGGAGTGATTATTGACCTTACTCAATATGACTACACTTGATGCAACTAGCATAATTAATTTTGAAGAAGATTATGAAACATGTCCTAAGATGATGCACCGAGGAGTGAAATCTAAATGCATAGTTGAAAAAGGCAGGCTTTAGGCACACCTAAGCTCAAAAACATACATGGAACCTCGCCTCTGTCAGAGTGGGGCTCGTTCACGCAGGCGCACAGATAGCAGAAAAGGGGCATGCCTTCCCTGAGGCACGAAGCTCTCCACGTGCGTGCATTTGTGCAAGTTGTAATCCATCAAGCTCCAAAAGCTCGGCAAGCTCCATGGAGTTCAACCAGGAGCTTCTAGCTGTCACACACTCACTCAAAGAATATAAAACATTCTAGAATATTCCGAAGAAGTTCACACTTATATGAAAAGAAAGAGATTACCCTAGATTATTCTAGAATTCTCTAAGATATAAATAATAAAATTCTTTAGACTGATAGGAAACCTTCAAAGATTCTAAACTCTTCCATATGCATGTATTTAAGAAGAATGTGACCTCATTTATAAACTACCAAGATGCGAGTTTTTTATAAAATTTCATTATTCAATAAAATATTTTTTTAAGTAATCTTTCAAATTTTCTTTACTTACAAGTTGTAGGTAGACGTCAAGCATAACAAGCAAGACGAAAGTAAGACTGACTTAACAACTTCTAAAAAGTAAGTTGTCTAAGTGTCGCACGTGAGCTTAGCGAAAAGACTAAGTCCATGACAGTTTGTATCAGAGATGAGATTGTAACGTGTGAGAATATCTTGGTGGATATGATATCGAGCTCTCATTTGAAGAAAATTGCGGAGCAAGTTTGGAGAAGAGACATTGACCCTCACGCTAAGAGAAGAAAGAATGATGGGTCTCATGGTCCTCTCACAAACTTAGACAATCAAGTGACCCGGTTAGAGGTCGTCATGGCAGACATCAAGGAGGGATTCAATCTCATAGAACAAAGTATGGAGAAGGTCATGAAGGATTTTAAGATGCAGATCCTAGACCTTCAAGATTTGATGCAAGGCTCCTAGTGGTATCGCATGAAAAATTTATGAAGGTCATAGACATGCTCACTAATTTTAAATCAAGGGTGGATGTCTTGACCAAGCATGAGAAAGAGTTGAAACAAGAAGCAGGAATTTACAAGATGACGTTATCGGCACGGGTAGTGTCCACTCTTGAGGCCCAAAGAGTGAATGTGTAAAAGCCTCACACTTTCATGGAAAAATGGAATGCCAAAGAACTAGACAACTATTTGTGGCACTTGAATAGATATTTTGAGACAATATCACTAACTGATAAAGCAATAAAGATATGCACTGCTACGCTCTATCTCATTAATAATGCAACTCTATGATGATGTAGAAAATTTACAAAGATAGAAAGAGAGACATGCACCATAAACATATTGATCGATTTCAAAAGAGAAAAAAAATAGTTTTATTCAGAAGATGCGGCATACATAACTCGTAGAAAGATCAGACATCCCAAGCACACAAAAACTATTCAGGACTATGTCAAGGAGTTCTCTTCATTGATGCTAGAGGCTCCTGATAGGAATGAAGAAGAGCTACTCTTCAATTCTATGGAGAACCTGCAAGGCTGAGCCGAGCAAGAATTAAGGAGACATGGTGTCCAAGATTTACTCATAGTCATGATAATAACAGTCACTCATGGATATCCGAAGGAAAGATTCTTCTCAAATCAAGCCATCCTTCAAGGCCAAAGGTGAGGGAGACAGAGGATACAAAAACTATAACATAAAGAAATGATAAAGAGGAATGATCAATAGTGGGGGTAAGTAAATGAATTTCAAGCCAAAAACTAATTGCTTCCTATGCAATAAACCACACTAGACACGTGAATGTCCTAAAAGAAAGACCCTAAATACCATAATCGAAAGGGAGATTGAATAAGAGGATGATGTCACTCACATAGGATCAATGCAGCTATTCAATGCCCTCAAGATCAAACGAGTTAAGAAGAAACCTCAAAGTAGGGGACTCAAATACGTAAAGGTCGAGGTAAAAAGGATGTCTACTACGGTCAAGATAAATACTGGTGTCACACGTAACATTGTCTCAAATGAAGAGACAATGAGACTCAAGCTCCCAACATCCAATGAAGTATGATGGTCAAGCAGTAAACTCCGCTGCCAAGCCATCACACGGAATAGCTCATGGGGTGACCATAAGAATTGGGCATTGGAAAGACAAGATCAACTTCACGGTGGCACCCATGAATGATTTTCAGATAGTGATCGGGATGGATTTCCTTGACCATGTAAAAGCAATGCCTATGCATTTTCTATGTTTGATGACTATCTTAGAAGAGGGGGTTCCATGCATTGTTCCCACAATCATCAAAAGGTAAAGCTAAAATGATTATGTTGTCGGCAATACAATTGGAGAATTGATTGAAAAAAAAATAAGATGACCTACTCAATGACTTTTAAGGAAGACCCTAGTGACCCTGTGAAAAATTCTAAGCTCTTGGCAGTCATGAAGGTGTTAGACGAATTCAAAGATATAATATCATCGGAGCCACGCAAAAAGCTCTCACACAAGAGGGAGGAAGATCGCAGGATCGAGTTGGAGCAAAGAGTAAAACACTCTGCAATGAGACCCTACAAAATGGCACACCCAGAGTTGGAGAAATTAAGAAGATAACGGAAGGAATTATTGGATGCTGAATTCATCCAGCCATTTAAGGCTCCATATGATGCGCCAGTCTTATTTCAAAAGAAACATAATAGGTCATTGCGGATATGCATCGATTATAGAATGCTCAACAAGATAACGATCAAGAACAATTATATCATTCCTCTTATTCCTGATTTATTTGACCAACTTAATAAAGCACGATACTTCACTAAATTAGATCTTCAATCAGGATACTACCAAGTAATGATGGCCGAAGGAGATGAGGCAAAGACCACGTATATAACAAAATATGACTCTTAAGAGTTCCTAGTGATGCCCTTTGGTCTTACTAATGCACCTGCTACATTTTACACTTTGATGAACAAAATATTCTATCCTTTTTTGGATACATTTATGGTGATATATCTAATTGATATTGTTATATATAGCAACACCTTGGAAGAGCATGTTACTTATCTAAGGAAAGTATTCCGGCTACTAAGACAAAATGAGTTATATATGAAAGATGAGAAATATTTTTTTTCCCTTGAGGAGGTGGGCTTCTTGGGACACCACATCAAGGGTGGCAAGCTCATAATGGATAAAAGCAAGCTCAAAGCAATTCAGGAATGGGTTCCCCCTACTAAGGGGCCACAACTAAGATCTTTCTTGGGTCTAGTTAACTACTATCAGTGGTTCATCAAAGCAATAGTATCATAGTGTTCAAGATACATACTGATGCTTCTGACTTTGTCAATGGAGATTACTTATGCAAGAAAACGTCTAATAATTTTTGAAAGCTACAATCTCAATGATACAGAAAAGTGATATATGGTCCAAGAGAAGGAGATGACGGTAATCATCCATTATTTACGGACGTGAAAAGACTATTTGATAAGATCACATTTTGTAGTAAAGATAGATAATGGTGCTACTAGTTATTTCCAGACCCAAAAGAAACTAAGTCCAAAGCAAGCACTGTGGCAAAACTTCATAGCGGAGTTTGACTACAAGTTAGAGTACAAGCCAGGCATAGCCAATCACATAGCTGATGTCTTGAGCCGCAAAACAAAACTAGCATCCATGACTAGCCAGCCTTTGGGAGATATGGTAGATCTCATAAAAGAGGGGGTGCAACATGATGCAATGACTAATAGTATCATCACATTAGCTCATGAGGAAAAGAATAGGCTGCTTTGGACAGAAAATAATTTACTCTACACAAAAGGAAAATGACTTTGTGCTAAAATAAAAGTATTAGAAGGAATCTTATCAAGAAATGTCATGACTCCAAATAGGCTGGACACAGAGGACAATGACGCACAAGGACACTACTTGAGTCTGTCTACTACTGGCCACAAATAAGGAATGATGTAAAAACTTATATGAAGATTTATCTTGTGTGTTAACAAGATAAAGTGAAACAACATTTGCCCAATGGACTGCTGGAGCCACTACTTAAAGCAAAGCAACCATGGGAAAGTGTCAATATGACATTCATTATCAGCTTACCCAAATCCAAAAAAAATGAATCTATCATAGTGGTAGTGGATCGATTTTCAAAGTATATTACATTCATAACAACCCTTAAAGATTGCACAACAGAAAAGAAGACCAAGTTATTTCTCAAGAACATGATAAAGTATTGGGAGCAACCGAAAGTTATTATTAGTGATCGGCTATGATGCACGGATACGCCTAGGAACTGTCGTGTCCACGTGTCCGACACGTGGACACAGGTCGGAGACATATCCGACATGTTGTTCGGAAACAGTCGTCATTAACAACAGACACGTCGTTTACCAACCGATGCATTTTTACGATTCTAACGCGTCGAAAATATACTATATATTAACGATTACTCCTAGATCTCCAACAAATTGAGCACACTGCCGACAGTGAGTTGCCGACAAGCCGATTGTGGGAAATAGTTGTAAATTGTCATTGCGTCAAACGGGGAGGGGAGGAGCACACCGCCGAGACGCCGACAGTACCTAAGGTAACCTAATTCTATAAAGGGAATGTGAGGTTTTGGAATCTGTATCGGGAAGGGGGGGTTTTGGAATCTGTATGGGAGGGGGGAGAGTTCGAAAATCAAAACTGTAAAGGGAGGGTGGTGGTGGTTTGGGGGGGGGGGGGGGGGTTCGAGAGTTAAAGGGTTTAAATTTTTTTTACATTATTTAAAAATATAGTATTTTAAATTATTTTAAAATATAGAATTTTAAATTATTTTAAAATACAGTATTTTAAATTATTTTAAAATACCTAATATTTATAATTAATAATTTTTATTTTTAATTCTATTTTTTTTATCATTACTTATCCTAGTCGTTTCCGTATCCTAGTTTTTTAGAAATTGCCTTGTCCCCGTATCCTGCCGTGTCGTATCCCCGTGTCCGTATCCGTGCAACATAGATGATCGGGACACGCTTTACTGAAAAGTGTTGGACGAAACTCTTCAAACTCATGGGCACAGAACTTCACTTCTCTACTAGCTTTCATCCTCGGACTGATGGGCAGACAGAATAGGTAAATAAATTACTAGAGCTGTACTTAAGGTACTTTGTGAGTGCCAATCATACTGACTGGGCCAAATTACTAGATGTGACTCATTTCTCCTACAATTTAGAGATAAGTGAGACAACTGGAAAGAGTCCATTCGAAATAGTCATTACACAACAACCAATAACTCCTCACACCATAGCCAGTGGATACACAGAAAAAAGTACAACAGCCTACAAATTTGCTAAGGGATGACACGAACAAGCTGATATAGTATGCTCATTCTTAAGGAAGAATACTAAGTGGATGAGAAATGGACTGACAAGAAAAGAAAACATGTGAAATTTCAAGTCAGAGACTTGGTATTTGTCAAGCTTCTACTGCAACAATTTAAGTCCCTTCAAAAGGTGTACAAAAAACTTGTAAGAAAGTATGAAGTCCTCTTTCCTATACTTGGATGAGTTGGTAAAATATATTACAAAGTTGAGTTACCACCAAGATTGAAGATTCATCATATCTTCCATATTAACAATCAAAAACCTTATCACGAAAATAAGGAAGATCCAGGCCGAGGAGTCTCTATGAGGACACTCACAATAATAGTGACCTGTGATAAGGACGTGAATTACATCATGGCAGATCGGGACATGAGAAAGATCAATTTTCTACTCAACAAGAAATAGTTAGTAAAATGAAGGGGACTACCAGAAAGTTAAGCCAATTGGAAGCCAGCTAACAATTTGTGACAGTTTCAGGAACAGATCGAGCAGTTCCATGCAAAAAAATCGATGAAAACTTCTGCAACATTGATGGAGGAGAATGTCACACTCAGTCAATGCGGAACGTTCTAGAAAAATTCAAAGAAGTTCACACTTGTATGAAGGAAAAGAGATTATCCTAGATTATTCTAAAATTCTCTTAGATATATATAATAGAATTCTCTAGACTTATAGGAAATCTTTAAAGGTTCTAGACCCTTCCCTATCCGTGTATTTAAGGAAGAGGTGACCTTATTTATAAACTACCAAGTTGAGAGTTTATTATAAGATTTCATTATTCAATAAAGTATTTTCTTTTGAAGTATTCTCTCAAATTATCTTTGCTTCCAAGTTGTTAGTAGACGCCAAACATAACAAACAAGACGAAAGTAAGACTGACCTAACAATATCTAAGTGTTAAATTGTCTAAGTGTCACATGGGAATAGAGGTGTCAAACGGGCCGGCCCAGCACGGCACGGCCCGTTTTTCACGTGCCCCGCCGTGCAACCGTGCCGTGGCGGGCACGGAACGGTGACCGTGCCGTGCCCAGCACGGCATGGTTTTTTAAAGTAGGGCACGGCGAGGCCGTGCCGTGTCGTGCCCGGCCAGCTCGGGCACGGTTGGCTTGGCCAGGCGGCAAGGGCGCACGGCAGGGGCATGGTAGGTGAGGCGGGGCGGGGCGGGAGCCGCATGGCTGGACCTGGTCTCCTGGACCGGCTCAACCGGGGTCCGGGTCCCGGGAGCCAAGCACGGGCACAGCCCGTGCTTGGCACTTGGCAGATTATACAAATTTTTGTTTTTTTTTTAATTTTTTTATTTAGTTTCTGTTTATCTGTATTTACTTTAGAGTTTATGTAATAAATAAAAAATAAAATTTTTTGTAAAAAATATTACATTTAAAATTAAATGTAAGTATGTAACAAACAAAAATTAGAAAATTGATTTTTTTTTTCAATTAAGTTTAGCATATTTTAATATTATAATGTATTAATTAAATATTAAAATTTAAAGTTAATAAATTTTAAAATAAAATTTAAATCTTAAAATAATAAATAAATACATTAAGTTAGTAAAAATTTTTATTAAAAAAAATTTAAACTACACAAATAAAAATTACCATTCATGCTTTTGAAACCAATACTCTGAAAAAAAAAAGTATAAGTTTCAACACAACGTATAATACAAAGTACAAACAAAGCGTATAAATAAAAAAAATAAAAAAATATCGAAAAAAAAGAGCAGATGAGCATCAATCGTCAAGCAGCATATCATGAGAATCATCAGCCGCAACATCAAGATCAGTATCATATGGGTCATCATCATCGGCAATCAGCTCCTCCGCCATCGTAGTGGATGTGGATGCGACTGCAGTGTCTGTCACAGTCCCAGCTTCAGCACGATCACTGATGCTAAATCTCGATTCCTCCCAATCCTTCAAACATGCCAAGGCTTCAACCATATCTGGACGTAATCTCGATCTCCTATCCGAAATCACGTTCACTGCAACAGAAAAAGCAGATTCCGATGCTACGCTCAACACCGGAAAAGTCAGTAGATCCCGTGTCATCCTAAATAGCACGGGATAGGCGGACTCATATGATTTCCACCACTGTAATAAATCAAAATTCTTATTGTCAGAAGGTGATAGGATTGAGCAGTAATCGGTATCTAAGTACCGAGACAGCTCGCTCCTATGTGAAGGTCCACCCCTACGTTTCCCCCTCGCTAGGTTAATGGAATAAGCGTCATCTCCGAACAAGGTATCAGAGTCCGTACTCACAGTCTCAACACCACCACCACCACCATACCTAGTATCGTAGTATGTGAACAGGTCTGTCAACTTCTCGTAAATAAACCCTTGAGGTGGCTCTTCCAGGTTCATGCACGAGGAAATGAAAGTCAGGGTGTTTTCAACCCCTTCCACCTTAGCCCTAGGGTCCATGCATGCTGCGAGGCAATAAAGAGATAGAATGGTGGACCAGTACTTCAGGTACTTGGTCTCCATCTCTGCAACCATATGGCTGAGCGTCGGGTCCGCTCGATACATCCTAAACATGCTACTAATGTTGCATATGCAACGGAGTGCAATGCAAGTGGTGGGCGTATAAACCGACGAACACATGTTCGTCGTGTCATAAAATATCTTCAGGAATTTCATAAATGAAATTCCTGAATCCCAGTCAGTGTCGTCAACAATAAGTTCACCACTCTTACTATTGACGTAGTCGGATATCACGTGTTCGTATCCAACACATGATTCTAACATCAAGTACGTATAATTCCAACGATGTCTCACATCAGATTGGAATTTCTTCTTCTTAAGATTCGCAGACAAACAGAGATTACCAAACTCTTGTAGTCTGCGAGGAGTGCGAATATACTTGAGTGCATTGCGTATATTTTCCAACGCGGGGGAACACACCTTCATACCCGCTTGAACTATCAGGTTAATAACATGACACATGCATCTGACATGAAATATCTCTCCTAAAGGTGCGTCTCTAATATTCCTAACAAACATATTGATCGCTACTCCATTATTCGCAGCATTATCGAAAGTGACACTAAAAATTTTATTTTGAATTTTATATTCCCTAAATATTTTCATCATACACTCAAAAATGGCCGGGCCATCATGAGGATGAAGAATCTCTGTGAATCCTAATATTTTTTTATTTATTGTCCAGTTTGAATCGACATAATGACTCGTGATACATGCATAAGAAGAATCATCGTGACATGTCCATATATCGGACGTCACGGACACCACTCCACTAAATGCCAAAAATTCCTTAATTATTTTTTGTTTTTCTAACTTATATATCTTTAGTATGTCACTCCTAGATGTGGACCTAGGAATCCTACGATAGGATGGCTGAAAATAAGTCTGCATGATGCGCACTACCCTCGGATCTTCCGAAAATCTGATCGGAAGACCCATCAATGTGATGAGCCTGGCCATGCCGTCCCTACCCAACTCGCTGGAGTATACGAAGGGAGTAAACTTTGAGACTGGACTCGATTCAGTCTCAAAAAATGTAGTGCCAAGTTGGGTTTGCCTATGATCTAACGGTCCATGTTTTTTGGAGCATATTTCAGCATGCCTCTTTAGGTGCCCAGTCCCACATGTACTCTTGCATGTTAAAAGTCGCATACAATATTTACACTGTGTCATTTCATGTTCCTCACCCCTAACATCTAATTGTGTTATGATTTTAAAATGTGTCCAAACTACAGAAGTCCTCCTAGTTTTTTGTTTTTTAGAACTTTGGGCTGAGATGACAAGAGAAACCAAAGTTTCAGGAGCCACAGACGTTTGTGTAACACTAACATTTTCATTTTACAAATTTAAATATGTGTTAGGTGAATTTGTCATTTTTTATTTTTCATACGTTTTTCTAGAGAGAGAAGCTTTAGAGAGAGAAAATAAAAAAAAAAGTAAATTATATTACCCGGTAAAAGCAATGAGGTCACTCACGTGCAAGATGCACCGTAGGAAGCTTTGATGTTCAAAACTCAAGTTGAGTTTCACGAAAATCCAAGCCGAAATCAAAATCACGAGGGCCGAGAGAGAGAAGCACGGTTTATGTGAGAGAGAAAGTATTGAGAGGATTTATGTTTTTGAAAAACATAAATTTTATAGGGAGGGGGGTACATTTTATAGGCTAAATAATGTTTTTTTTTTAAAAAAAAATTATTTTTTTATTATTTTTTTGAATTTTTTTAATATATTTAAGGGGCAGAATCACGAGGACCGTCGGATTCTGCCCCCTAGCCGTTGGAGTCGAATCCAAGGGCTGAAAATCGCTCAAAGTTTGAAATTTTTTTTTTTCCGTTAGAAAATTCGAATTTCTCGGTTCTGAGTCAGTGGAGTCGGTTTTCGGCAGAAAATACCGCGGGTCGGGTCTGTTTGGACCCGACCCGCGGTCTTTTTACCGGGGGGGCCCGGATGGGTCGAGTCACGACTCAGTGAGTCGTGACTCGTGAGTCGCGACTCACGCCACGGCACGCGTGGCACGCCGCCAGTGCCACGCGTGCCTGCGGTACCGGCACGGGATGGACCCGTGCCGGCGTGCCGTGCCTAGGCACGAGCCGTGCCGGGCCAGGCACGGCACGGAACGTGCCTTGCGTCGCCCGGGCACGGCACGGGCCCGGGCACGATTATTGAACGTGTCGGGCCGGCCCAGGCACGGCCGAACCGTGCCGTGCCTCGTGCAGGGCCGGGCCGGGCCGGCCCGTTTGACACCTCTACATGGGAACTTAGCAAAAAAACTAAGTCCATGACATACCGCTCTTGGTCTAACTCCATAGAGCTTCTCGTCAAGCTACAAGGAGAGGGGCGCGTGACAATTTGCAATAGGCAAGTGGAGAAGTATAAGAGTATTTTTGGATTAGTATATTTGATTATATTTTTTTTAATTTATATATATATATATATATATATATATATATATATATATATAAAATAAGTGTCTTACATAAAAATACTTACACCTTAAGGGTGCCTTGCACCTTAAGACTTCAGAAGGACTTTGCACCTTGGTACACCTTAGTTCACCTTGCGCCTTTCACAATTATGACCTAAAGTGAATATTTCACTAAACATAAGGTGCAAATCTTACCATGCACGAGAAATGAAAGATATGAGACTTCATGATCTCAATTTAAAGGCCAAAAATGTTCACAACATTTTCCAAATAAATCATATCATATAAATTGATCCAGGTCAAAGTAACAATTAAGATCTTCCAATTATATTACAAAAAGAATTAATGTTATGGTCTACAATGTATTCTTCATCTCAAGTCATCTCTTATTCTCATGTTGGTACTACATATTCTAGTTTATTATCCTCACTTGATTGTTGCAAAATCCTATATATTTTTTTGAAATACTTAATCAAATAAGATAATAATAGACTATGTTAAATGAATTGGAAGCAATCATATGTAATCATACTTGAGATCTCATTCTGAAACTAATAGATAAACTAGTTGTGAGTGTACATTGGTTTATTGTTTATTCAATGAAGATATAACACAAGGAAAAGGTCGATAAACTCAAAGTTAAATTGATAACTAGATATTTTACATAGATATTTGACATTCAAAACTAAGACATTTTCTCTCGTAAGACTAAAATAATTATTATGTTACTATTTTCTATTTCAATATCACACAAATATATAATATATTAACTAGATATAAAAAATACATTCATTTATAATGATTTAGAAAAAAAATATTATGAAACAACAATCAGGATTCAATGAACATTAATAGACTAAAAGATTTTCCAAGGACAATGTTTAACAAATTTGCTTCAAACACATACTAAAAATAATATGTCAGACTAATCTCATTTTTTTGATATTGATCGAGAGTTATGTATGTGATATTGATATTATGCATCGATGAAATTATGTTTACAAGAGATGATTTGTTACATACTAAGAAGCACGAATACAGATACAGCCACAGAGATACGACATGTGGGACACAAAAACACGACAAATTTTAAAAAATCAAAATATGAATATAGCAAGGACACGACATAATAAAATAAAATATAAATAATTATCATCACAAATATTATCCTTAAAAAGTAATTTAGGTAAAAAAAATTGCTCAAATATTATTTTTACGAATATTAAAATACAAACATAAGTAATACTAAAATTAAAAATTAGTATTTTCTTCTGAATCAAATAAAATTACTTCCAATTCAAGTTCATCAAAAGAAAAATTCACAATCTCAAGAATTCTAACATTCTCTATACCAATTGTGTCAAACCATCACTTTCAATATCCCACATTTCAGATTCGTCTTCATTATAGTTGAAGATCTCTGTAATAGAAGTAAGAGATTATTATGAATATAAACCAAGTCCTAAGCATTTTGTGATATCGACTTATTTTTCTTAATGGATTAAATAAAATTATATGTGCTCCAATTTTTTTCACAACAGAAGGATGAATAAAATTGGTCTAGCAATTTTAATGCTATAGATTGAAATACTTGTGCAAAAACTCCATGAACTCACCACTAGGAAAATTTTCCAAAAATATAAAAAAATAGCATACTCATCATTTGTTTGTCTCTTTTCACTTTCATTAGAAGAATCAATCAAAATATTTTTTTCTCTTACTATTTTTATATCTTTATGTGGTGGAACACGATTATGAGACTCATCAAGTCATTGTTAACTATAATACATGCTAGCTGAGTTATAACAATATTTATAAAAAATTAAATATCATAGAATATCATTTATATTTAAATTATCAAAGTCTATAAGTTAAAGTCTTAAGATTACATTAGATTTAAGGAATGAGCCAAGGAATATAAAGATATGTGATTTTTATTTAATCTTTCCACAATGATTTCATTTACAATATCAAAAAACATACAAGTATAATTACAAAATAATTCATATAAGTTCAAATATAATTAAAATTTTAAAAATTTTAATCAAAACTTCAATATTTAACTAATAAATCTTAATTATACCTTGAATTTTCTATAAAGCTTTTATGATCTTTCTTATAAATGACTTCTTCCACTTTTTTGATCATCGTATCTCACAACTCATGAATATTATGAAGAGAAGGTTTATCAGTGTCAGCTAAACGAAATATCTCATATATAAGAGTAGTAAAACTAAGGATATAATCAACATTCATCCAAAAATCTTTATTTAGGATTTTATATTTACTTCTTTAGCTTCCATTAAATTATTTTCTTTATATATTTCTCATATTTTACATATCATTAATTGCTCCAAACTTTTTTTTATTGTCTTAAATCATTTAAGCATAATAATAATTGAAGAAAAATTTGTATCGGCCCCTGAAAATAATTTTTCCTTGTAATATTATTAAATATTGACAATCTCATTGCATGATTCATAATAAAATTTTTGATGAAAAAAATATCACTTAAAACTTGAGAAATTCAACCATATTGTTCCAATACATCATCATATCATTGGTGTGTTGATGGTGCATAAATATTCTTCAAAACAAGATTGAGAATATGAACCATACACAAAATCTAGAAGATATGCCAAAACTTTACTTTCATAATGTATCATACTACTTTGTAAGCTGCAGCATTATCAATTATAACTTAAAATACTTTTTGAGGATCAATCTCTTGTATAATATTAATCAATAAATCAGCTTTAAAATGTTTATTCTTAGTATTCCCTTTGCAATTTATTACTTTCAAAAATATTAGTCCACTTTTTGAGACTGTCATGACTCATGATATTAATAAGTAGTCTTCTTTAAACATCTAATCATTCATCACTACAAATATTCACTCATTTCTCATTCCAAGTCTTATTGATTGATTTCAATAAATTCTTAATATTGCTTTTCTCCTTCTGCTATAATGTTGTTCTTAATATATTATAGCTTGGTATGACATAATCCAAGAGTTAACTTACACTTTAAAAGGCATGAACATAATAAGATTTTCTAACAAGATGAAAAATAATCATTCAGTATAAAATATACTAGTTATCTCATTGTCAACTATTTCACGTGCACCCATATTAAATATCTTTTCAATTGATCCAATATACTCATTTCTACTTTTTGAATCAATAGCACGAGCACTAGAAGAGAAATTCTCAAAATTTTGTTGCAGTGCTTGATGTGGATAAAAAAAACTTGATTAAAATTAGATTATTTCACCTTTTGTTCAGCTTCCTCCATCACTCTTCGCATCTTAACCAAATTTTCATTCGTTACTTAAGTATAAGATGCAACCTCGGTCCCTTTAATTTTCAACAAATGAATCTTGATTCTATATTATGATCCTTTATATATTTGTCTACAAATATTATATTGAAAAGCAATATGTCCTTTTCCTTTATCCAATTACACTTCTTTCATGACATATCTTCATAAAGGAGCATTAACATCTTTATTATTTTGTTGATTACTTGAAGACTTTGAATTACTACTCATAGCATAATTCTGCATAAAAAAAATCATGCATTTAAATATATCTAAATTATTACAAAACACAATCAATCTTATTTTTTTGTCCATCCATACAATTAGACTTATGTTATTTAATTTATATATTTACATATTATATTCATTTATTCAAATTAAATTATAAAATAATCATACTCACGATTGTTTACATATTACATATTTAAACAATCCTAAGTAACATGTATGATTGTTTAAAAAGGATACCCACCCCCCATTTCAAGTTCAAAATCACCCCAACCCAAAGTTCATCCCGCAGTAGTCCCCCGGCCCCCACGATTTACCCCCTTACTCTAACATTTTCATTGGTGTTGTCAGCACTCGACGAGAGTCCCCCACGATATCCAATTCAAACTCCCTCCCAATAGGTTGAATTGCCCCTCTCCCCCTCCCTACACCCTAACCTTTTCTCTAAAGTTGTTAGCATCGACGACAACGTAAGTGAAGTCGTCGTCGACAACGTCGTCTAACGTTGTCCCAATAAGGTTTTTTTGAGTCCAAATTCTATCTAAACTATGTCCAGTCATGTCTAAGCCGTGTCCAACACGTATTCAAGGCTTTGCCTGCAATTTTGGTTAACGATAAATCACATGGTGTATCAGACATGTATCCGACGCGTGACTAGCCTATATCCACGTATCCAAGTGTCCGACACTCGAACACTCCTACTATTTCCGTATCCATGCTTCATTGATTACATATATCACAACTGAAATAATTTATATCAATTAATTTTAAAACTAAGGAATTGAAACTACAATGAATTTTCTCTCATATACCCAAAATAGTCATTATTAGAATTATATTTTCTATTGGGACATTAAATAGGTGAACTGTGTATCAACTCACGATAAGAAAAAAAAATCTTTTATGTTGATCTCAAGGTTATCAAAGACATGCCTAAGCTATGCCTAAAGTTCAAGCGCAATGATGTCTTTGCCAATGTACCTCACCTTATGGAAAGCACGTCCATTTGTGAAAGACATACCTAGGTGCAACTGAAGCATGTGCACCTCATGGCAGGCACTCATGCACCTCAGCAAGCCACAAAGCTGATCTAAGAACAACTCCGGACTAGGCGTGCAGTGCCTCATGGTGTACCACATGTCATGCTCGAGCCATGCTACCTAGTTGAAACCCATACAAAACGATAGCATCCTTTATGTGTGACCTCCAGTGTCAAATAATTCTTAGAAGAACTTTGCTTTTTAATTCAAAGATAAATATTTTACGATGAAAACTAGGTAGCTCATCAATTGCTAGTCACTTCATATGACACAAAATATTATGAAATAATTTATACTCCATACATACCTACCAATGAGCAAATTGTAAACATCTTTATAATAACTCTCAAAAGACTACAAGTTAATTTCCTTTCCTCCATGTAGAGTATTTGAGACATGTATACCTCATCTTGGAGAAAAGTATTATAGTTTGATTAAGCTTTTTATTTATTATTTATTATTTTTTGTATTATTTGGAAGCACTCAATTTATGAGCTGCCTCAAACCATATATATCATTTATATTGTATTTTTAACTTTACTTTTCATATTAATAAAATATAAATTTTGTTCCCATTTCTCCACCCTCTCTCTTCTTCTTCTAGATGAATAACCTAGTCCCAACCAAATGAATATCAAAATCTTAAGTTTTAGAGAAAATCAAGGCAAGAGAAAGGAGGAGAGAAAATGAAAATATGATTATATTTTCTTAATGTAAACAAAAAAAAAATATCATAGCCCATAAAAAATAAGTTGAGGCAATATACATGTCATACTCTCATACAAACAAAATAAAAAAAATCATGTTAGATGTAACTTAAACAAAATTGAACATTAACACCCCCATAAATCCTTTAAACTAATTCATATATATCTTAAATATTCAATATGTACGAGACAAAAAGACAAATATTATACTCTAAGGATCTTCATCAAGATGTGTGCGAACAACTCACTTGTAAGCACAGAGATGATAGATATTAAATCATTTTAAAACTTCTCTCATATGAAATGACATTGAAACTCGATGTATTTTTTCCATCCATGAAATATCAAATTGATAATAATTGTCATGAAATATCAAATTAATAACAATGTATTGAGTTGCCTCACTCTACCTCTATACTCGATCTAAAAATAATAATATACAATTTACTTTTTTATAAAATAATATTATTTTCAAAAAAAGTATAAAACTTGATAATAGATCTTTACTATGTGATCGTGACAAACCAGCTACAATCTGAGTGAACCTCTACCTAGTTGCTAGCATGATCTATAAACAAAATCTCACATCTTGGTTACCTCTTCACAATTCTAAGAATACAAAAAATTACATTAATATGAGAAAATTAATTTTTTTTTATGATTCTTATTTATCTAAAATATTTAAAAGAAATATCAATATATATGAATAGTTTACACTCAAATCAAGTGGGGAATCAACCGATGTACATCTCATCATTTAAAGTTCAAAGAAAATACATAAAACATACCTCCTTTGAAAAAAAAAAATAATCTCCTGAAAAAACAAACTCAATACCAAAAAAAAATACTTAAGACATTTCAAATCATTCATCTCAAACTCGGTATACAAGAATAATTTCACTTGAGATATATACAAATGACCATTTCCTATAATAAGAACATGCACTACTAATATTACATGTTATCCTCCTAGTTCACATCGATAGAAATAAAAATAATTTGATATATATCTCTTAAGGTAAAAAATAATAATTAATGAAAAAACCTATCAACAACACGTGTAGTTCAACTGATGGAAATGATGATGTGCACTTCCTCATTAGCTGCACCGTTGAGCACGGGGAAAAGATAATCATGCCTGACCCAAGTTCTTTGGTGATTGTTCAATGTGGCAATATTGGTCTAAGAAAGGGCAAATTACACAAATAATGAAAAAAACATATAAAACCACATTCTAAGAGATTTGTTAAATCATAGAAATTTTTTCATGGTCTACACGACATATGAACACTCCTTATAACAGAAAAAACTAGTGACTATCATAAAAATACCTCATCCACAAGATCAAAATCAACTAATGAATCCTCAAGTCTAGCTAATATAGTCCACATGTAAGAAACAACAAAAAAACAACAATGTGATGTTGGTAACCTTTACCACAAGAAAAAATATCGCAATAATTCACAGTATAAATTTATAAAAATTCTCTAGCTAAACCTTTTCTTAAAATGATTAACTTTACCGTCGTGTCCATTCTTTTACATGTACATCCACTTACATCACACTACCAGCTTACCTGGAGATGTCAGAACAAGATCTCATAAGTGCTTAAAAATTATTACACTTAGTTCATCTATCATTCTATGTCATCATCATAAATAATTAAGTGTATTGAAAAAAATATCAAAGATAAATAGAACTTGCGACAATGAGTACTTGGTAAAATAAATATTTATTCCTTTCATCTAGTATACATATTTAGGTTGAGATTATCAAATATCTCATCTTTTATCTCTCACTCATGAGGAGACTTGTACATCGTGCCTTATCTGATACTCACACTAGATTTCTACTCCTAATTAGCACCATCACATACCTCTATCAAGTTGTGGGTTGAACCGTCATATCAATACATTGTCCATACATCTTCTTAAATTGAATGCTTAATAAATAAGTTAATCTCAAAAAAATATTATATTTATACTCATAATAATCCAAGTGACCTCAAGTGAGTAACATGCATGCTACTTTTGAGTACTACATAACCCATAAACTATAGAAATGATGGCACAAGAGTCATATTAACTCTACCAATGAGAAGATTATATACAAAACAAATACACATAAAATCCTTGAGTTAAAAATAAAGACTATCTCCTAATGAACATAATATCACGGTCATTATATAAAAATATTTGATGTATATATTTATTATGAGTATTATTATATTGATTTTCTGTATTAATTTGTAATATGGCATCACAGACTCAAAAGCGACCTAGTATACATTTAATTCTAATTTGTAGACAATAAGTATGTACATTTCGATAGGTTCATAAATTTTATTTATGCAGTGATGTTTTTTGCAAGGAGAATCACAGCAGGCATATGTGGTGGAGGCAGCAGGTGTGCATAGTGGTGGCAAAAAAGGCATGCAAGGTAAGTGATAGAAGAAGCATGCACAGTTTGAGTGGAAGCAAACACAAGGTGGTGCATAGTGGCATTTTGGGCATAAATTTTATTTATACAAGGTGGCATACAATTGAGGCATGTTTTGGTGGTGGACAAATGTGCACAGAGGCATTTTAGCTAGTAACCATAATTAGGATTTTGCCAGAATTATAAAAAAAATAAATTTTAGGATTTACAAAATTTTTAATTTTATATAGTTTTATTTTTCATTTAGAAAAACCATAATTTTATGACACAATAAAAAAAGAGATTAGAATTACATAAGTAGAAGGAAGAAAACATCAGTTCAGTATACTCATTATAGGATGATAAGTCACACCAAAGATAACTAATAAATAGTATATCAAAATATCATACATCGAGTATTACACAATATTGAGAGAGTCATGTTGACTATAGAAATCATTAATGAAATCATACTGAATTTACTCACTGTGACACTTACACTTGTTAAAAATAAGCATAAAAAACTCAACTCTAAAACAACAACTAAGTATTCCCTTCTTTTAGGTATAATTAATTTTACACGTATACTCATTTCAGACTTATAAATTATTGACATAATAAGTAATACTAATTTTTAGTATTGTATTTTATTCATTAGATTATTTTCTTAGCTTAAAAATATTATTATAATCAAAAATAAATATTTAAAATTCATTAGATGTGATAACATACAAAAGTTGGGTATTTGTTACTTATTTATGCCTTAATTATTCATGATTTTCTAGTTAGTTTACTCTATTTGAAATTTCTTTGTAGACTTCCTAACTATAACTTTATTTTACTTCTACTTATGTGTGTTTGCAGGTTCAGAAGGCTCTAAAAAACACTATATTTGGGAATGAACACAATGAGTTTTCTCTTCAATAATAAGATCTCTTTCTATATATTTTAGTATGATATAATATTTTATTATGTATTTTAAGCTTAGTCAACCATCAATATCCAAGTTGAAAATATGTTATCATATTATTAAGGATATTTGACCATAGAGTACAACACCTATCAACTAAAAAAAATTATCAGAGATTATTATCATACACACCAATCTAGCTTAAGTATAAACTAATTTAATATAATAGACTCAATTGTATGGATACCTAGTAAAGATATAATCAAATAAGAATTTAATTTCTGATCACTTTTATTAATAAGTATTCATGATATATATGGATATATCTTTTTCAAGATAAATCACGAAATTTTTTTTTCCATTTATCAAACTTTTCATAAAATTATAAAAAAAAAATTGAAAAACATATTATGAAATAAAAATAATAATAATTTTTTTAAATATATGACTATAATCAAAAAATATATACATTCCAACACATATATTCAATATTTACATGACTATACTTCCCAACATAATGGGATTAGTAAAAAAAATATATACATCTAATTTAGCTAACATAGACACTCATAATCAAAAAATGTTCGAAGTCATTCATGGTGAAATTTAATTTTTATGACAATCTACCTCATCAATCAGAAATATTCTTATTTTCTTTCTCAAGGTATTGCCTTTCAGATCCTGCTTACTGGAGAAAAAATATTTATCTTACTTCATGAGGTTAAGAATGTATTTATTTTATCTACAATCACTCTTCGTGAAGGAAAGAGTTAACATCTAAAAGCTAGAGATGTGTATTCCTTTCATATTCTAGAACCCATAAAGATTATAATTATTTTTCATCATAAAATGATAATATTTTAGTAGGAACAAAAATTTTTTTAAAAAAAAAGACTATTTTTCAATGAGACTTTAAAAAGTATAAATCTAATTGTTGCATATGAATTCATTACTCTTCTTCCTTTACTTGTAGACCTGTCTACACTACAAGTTAGCAGAGATAATTATTTGTTAGATAAATCTAAGTTTGTTGTTACTTATTATAATATTAATCTCATAAAACAGCATATCTATTAATAAATTGATGTCATGTTAAATCTAAAGAAAATAAGATTTCACATATAAAAAGCTCATTCAAGCTCATTAAATTCATATTAACATTGTCCTCTATTTGTGAACACTTTATGAAAAAAAGTATAATTTAAAATTATACAAAGTACCAATTTTAGTTTGGTGACGAACTATGACTGTCATGCACGAGAATATTAGGTAGAGCAGAAAAAATATATGTTGTACACAAAATTAAGGTATACATTATGATTGTGTTGAAATTAATTTATTTTATTTAATAATTTTTAGATTAGTAAATAATTAAAAAAAATAAAAATTTAAAAAATATTTCTCTCACATATTTTAAGTCAAACCTCATTAAAAAATAAAAAACAATAAATATAATAAAAAAATTAGACAAAAAAATAAATAATAATGATAACCTAACCAAAAAATATAAGACTAAAACTATTATCTATCTCATGTTTCTACCTATTTGCCTATAAAACCTAAAATATACAAACATCAATAATCTAGACATGCTTTAACATAATTAAAAATAAAATTTTAGAGATATCGAAGATTGTTTGACATAGTATATATTGTATAAAAATATATATTTGTACCTATACTGCAACACTATCCAGCTAAAAAACATATTAATCAATACATTAAAAATAGAATAAATTAGATCTCAGATAAACCTAACTAAATGATAAAACTTTTGAAGTTCAATCAAATTAAGAGTCGATAACCTTTTTCATTTACCGTAATGAGTTTGAAAGGAAATGCATGAAGAAATAAATTACTAGTATTTTTTTTTCAATTAGATATTTAGAAAATCCTAAAATAGTTCATATTATATAAGCTTACATCCAAGTATACAACATAGTTATCATATAACTTCTAGATCGACAAATAAGAATAACATGCTAATATATTTTAAATTATAAAAATAAATAATAATTAATAAACTTAAAAAATAAATAAAAAAATTTCTGCAACGCCTGACGTCTAAACTAGTTATGATGATACTTCATTCACATGTATCACCATTTACTGTGTCAATTATAAGTATAAACTAGCAAAAACAATTTTATGATTTCTAGAGATTATTTAGCCTCATGATAACCCTACCATATATGAGTATCTAACATAAATTATTAAATAATACAATATTCAAAATAAAATTTTTTAGATTACATTTGATAATATTTCAAATAACGATATAATAATTAACATGTTTATCAAAATTATTAGAGATAGATCATCAACTAATATTTTTGGTATTAGATATACATGTCACATAATTAAGCTAATATTAGAAGCAAAAAATAAAAATTAAAATCCTGCTTTAAAAAATATAAAAAAATTACTAAAATACTTTATAATACCTAACAAACAACAAATGGTTAAACAATATATATTTGTCAATAAGGCAAGCAAGAAAAATTCTAAATGAGTATCAAAACCCATTAAAATTATATATTTTTTATTTTGAGTCATGTGTTAACTATTAAAAGTTGATATCATACTTCATCAATAATAAAAACAATAAACTTGATATAAACTATTCATACTAGATGACAAGATTTTATTTTTTAAATTCTAAAAAAAAATTATGATACAACAAATATGAATTCATCTATGTATATTGCTATCACTTGTATTGTAATTTAATAGACATACAATATTAATAGTATGTTTATCAAATATAGAAAATACTCTAATTTTAGTATTATGGCAACTAAGACAGAAAGCAACTATTTAAAATATTAAACAATTATTTTATCCTTTTATTATTTAACTGTCTATTAGAATCATATGATTAAGGTAAAATGAATAAAAAATATACACCTATATGATTATGACTTGGTACATTGTAAAAGGGATAAAAAACATTTGCATTGTACTTGATGTAGAGGTCCAATTAGAAATTTAAAGAAAATAAATAATCAAAGTAATTCTCTTGAATGATTATGACATAGTATCGTTGAATTTTTAGATCAGTTACGTACACTGCTAATTTTATTTGCCGACTACATGTGTATCATAAATCTTATATGCCAATGAACTATTTTGATAATACAAACTACTAGATAATTTTTAAAAATATTATTTGAGATGGAATTAGCAAATGAAATGATACGCAATGATACAACATATTGTGTGACACAAAATTGTTAAGAATTTGGAGGTGACCAACAAAGAACCTATAAAAATCTTGGAATTTTTGAACTCATTTCAAGATGTCATACCTATTGAGTTGCCAAATAAAATTATAACCAAAGAAAAAGATAGACTATTAGATTGAATCGGTACCAAATGCGCTTCCAACAACAAAGACATCTTATTGAATGAATCTCTTAGAACTTAAAGAACTAAGAAAATAATTGAAAAGGCTAATCAATATTGAGTATATTCATCCTTCAAAATTCTCATATGATGCTTTTATTTTATTTCAAAGAAAACATGATGATGCATTGCTAGGTGTCAAACAGACCAAAATGCCAAGGCCCGGCACAGGGCACGACCCGACTCAGCCTTGCATAGCCTCACACGACACAGTCCAAACACATGCTCATGCTCGTGCAGGGCCAACTCACAGGTCACGGCATGACTCATTCAATGACATGCCTAGGTCTACTGGGCCAAGTGTCGGGCCAAACACGACCCTGTACCATGGCACAAGGACACGCTATTTTGGCACGGTTTGATTCCCGAACCGTGCCAACCTACATCAGCCCCCCACCGGCCCACCACCCCACCCAGAAGCCAAACATACAAACCCAAACCGACAAATCCAAATTTTCGTTGGTCCTGAAACCCAACCAAACCCATCGATCTTTTTTTCCCAGTGGCAACCCGAGCCTAATTGTTCCAAAAGCCGTAACTTCTGAAACCTATGACCATTTGGGACGGTTAGACAGTCTAACCGACCAAAATGGTCCAAAACATTAAATTTCATCCCTAACTACTATGAGGTAAAATCCAGCGGCCCTAAAAATTTTACCCTAAAAATTCTGCACCCATTCTTTTAAAAAGAAATCAAAAAAAAATTTATTTTTTTTGATGTCTATTATCTCCCCCCACTACTATGGTCCAAAAAAAAAATTTTACCCTAACTACTATGGTCCAAAACATTCTTTTCGATGTCTATTATCTCCTCCCACCCTTGATTCATTAATTTTATGTTTTTAACATTGTTCTCTCTCTCATATTTTCTCTCTCTCTGTCTCCTCTCGACTCATTTTTATCTCTCGCTATCAGCTTTCGAGAATTAAGTGTAAATTATGATGCGAGTGCAGTGCGGGTATCAAAAATATAAAATTATTTTACGTATTATGATTTGCAGGTATTTTTTTATTATTTAGTTTTTAAGGTTTATTTTTAAAATTTAGTTTTATTTTTTTTAATTAATATATAAGTTTAAAAAAAATAATATACAATATAATTGAAAAACAAATAAAAAATAAAAATAACAAATAATAATCCTAATTATGAAAATGAAATTAATTATAATATATATAACAAAAATCCTATGGAAAAGTCAGAGACCTCGAAAATTTTGATTTCTCCGGTCGTCTCGACCCAAATATCTAAAAAATAAAAAAACTATAAATAACATCAATAGTTTGATTCACTTTAATATAATACAACAAAATAATAATAAGATTACCAAAGAATAATCTACATAGTACAAATATTGTAAAAAAATTAAACTGTTAGAGTTCGTATAGGACTGGACACCTTAAAAAACATGTCAAACTATATACCAAAAAAATATGATACATTAGATTCTAGGCAAACTCAACTCAATGATGGATTCATTGAGACTAAATCCAATTCAGCTTACAAGTATCAAATGGGCCGGGCAGAGCCCGGCACAAAACCAACACAGCATGCTACAATGTTGTCCCCATGCAAGTGCCAAGCACATCCTCGACACCAGTCGTGTCATGTCAAGCTAAGAGATTTTGGCCCACATGTCGTGTCAGGCACTACACGGGTGACCATGCACCAAGCATAATTATGATGGCAGAGGGGGACAATGAATGATGCCCGATAAATAAAAATCTGCAATCCCTGAAAAGACAATTGTGACACGGAGGTAGAGGTGTCAACTGGGCCGGGTCGGCCAGGACCGGCACAGGGCACGACATTGTTCGGTCGTGCCTAGGCCGGCCCAGCACGTTAAAAAACCGTGCCCTGGCCCGTGTCGTGACGGGCCTAGCCCGGCACTGGTTCTTCCCGTGCCGGTTTCACGCGGCCACGCGTGGGCATGGCCCGGCCACTCCCGAAAAAAAGACAGTGGGTCAGGTGGGATTGGACCCGACCCGCGGTCCCGACACCCGACCAAAAACCTATTCCCAACGGGAAAATAAAAAAATTTTAAAGTATTATAAATCTGAGCCGTTGGATTCACCTCCAACGGCTAGGGGACAGAATCCAACGGTCCTCGTGATTCTGCCCCCTAAATAAATATTAAAAATTCAAAAAAATAAAAAAAAATAATTTTTATAAAAAATTAATATCTTTAATCTATAAATTCTACCCCCCTCCCTATAACATTTATGTTTTTCAAAAACATATATCCTCTCAAAACTCTCTTTCTAGCACATAAACCGTGAATCTCTCTCTCGGGCCTCGGGATTTTGCTTTCGGCTTAGATTTTTGTGAAACTAGACTTTAATTCTGAACATTAGAGGTTGTTGCTGTGCACCATGCACGTGACAGACCTCACTGCTTTTACCGGGTAATTTATTTTACGCTTTTTATACTCTATCTCTCTCTATAGTTTCTCTCTCTAGAAAAATATTAGGAAAAAATAAAAATCATAAAAAATGACAAATATCCCTGACACGTATTTAAATTTGGAAAATGAAAATATTACACAGAGATCTGAGGCTGATGAAACTTTGGTTTCTCCAGTCGTCTAAACCCAAAGTTCTAAAAAATAAAAAACTAGGAATACTTCTGTAGTTTGGATTCATTTTAAAATCATAACATTAAAAAATATAAGGGATGAGGAACAAGAAATGGCACAGTATAAATATTGTATGGGACTATTAACATGCAAGAGTTCATTTGGGACTGGGCACCTTAAGAGGAATGCCGAATTATGCACCAAAAAACATGGACCCTTAGATCCTAGGCAAACCCAACTTGACACTACATTTTTTGTGACTGGATCGAGTTCAGTCTCAAAATTTACTCCCTTCGTATACTCCAGCGAGTTGGATATGGACAGCATGGCCAGGCTCATCACATTGATGGGTCTTCCGATCAGATTTTCGGAAGATCCAAAGATTGTGCGCATCATGCAGACTTATTTTAAGTCTTCCTATCGTAGGATTGCTAGGTCCACATCTAGGAATGATATACTAAAGATATATAAATTAGAAAAACAAAAAATAATTAGGAAATTTATGGCATATAGTGGAGTAGTGTCCGTGACGTCCGATATATGGACAAGTCACGATGATTCTTCTTATGCATGTCTCACGAGTCACTATGTAGATTCTAACTGGACAATCAATAAAAAAAATTTTAGGATTCACTGAGATTCTTTATCCTCATGATGGCCCGGCCATTTTTGAGTGTATGATAAAAATCTTTAGAGAATATAAGATTCAAAATAAAATTTTTAGTGTCACATTCTATAACACTTCTAATAATGGAGTAGCGATCAATATATTTGTTAGGAATATTAGAGACGCACCATTAGGAGAGATATTTCATGTCAGATGCATGTGTCATATGATTAAACTGATTGTTCAAGCGGGTATGAAGGTGTGTTCCCCCACGTTGGATAATATAAGCAATGCACTAAAGTATATTCGTACTCCTCGCAGACAACAAGAGTTTAGTAGTCTATGTTTATCTGCGAATCTTAAGAAGAAGATATTTCAATCGGATGTGAGACATCGTTGGAATTACACGTACCTGATGTCGGAATCATGTGTTGGATACGAACACGTAGTCTCCGACTACGTCAATAGTAAGAGTAACAAACTTACTATTGACGACACTGACTGGGCTTCAGGAATTTCATAAATAAAATTCCTGAAGATTTTTTATGACACGACGAACATGTGTTCATCGGTTTATACGCCAAACACTTGCATTGCACTCCGGTGCATATGCAACATTAGTAGCATGTTTAGGAAGTATCGAGCTGACCCGACGCTTAGCCATATGGTTGCAGAGATGAAGACCAAGTAATTGAAGTACTGGTCCACCATTCCATCTCTTTATTGCCTCGCTGCATGCATAGACCCTAGGGCTAAGGTGGAAGGGGTTGAAAACACTCTGACTTTCATTTCCTCGTGCATGAACCTGGAAGAGCCACCCGAAGGATTCATTTACGAGAAGTTAACAGACCTGTTCACATACTATGATACTAGGTATGGTGGTGGTGGTGGTGGTGAGATTGTGATTACAGACATTGATATCTTGTTCGGAGATGACGATTATTCCATTAACCTAGCGAGGGGGAAACGTAGGGGTGGACCATTACATAGGAGCGAGCTGTCTCGATACTTAGATACCGATTACTGCTCAATCCTATCACCTTCTGACAATAAGAATCTTGATTTATTACAGTGGTGGAAATCATATGAGTCCGCCTATCCCGTGCTATCTAGGATGGCACGGGATCTACTGACTCCTCCGGTTTCGAGCATAGCATCGGAGTCTGCTTTTTCTGTTGCAGTGAACGTGATTTCGGATAGGAGATCGAGATTACGTCCAGATATGGTTGAGGCCTTGGCTTGTTTGAAGGATTGGGAGGAATCGAGGTTTAGCATCCATGATCGTGCTGGAGCTGGGACTGGGACTGGGACAGACACTGCAGTCGCATCCACATCCACTACGATGACGGAGGAGTTGATTGCCGATGATGATGATCCATATGATACTGATCTTGATGTTGTGGCTGATGATTCTCATGATATGTCGATTGACGATTGATGATGATCTGCTATTTTTTGTTTTCGATGTTTTTTTTATTGATTGTGTTTGTACGCTTTGTTTGTACGTTATGTTGAAACTTATACTTGTTTTGTTCGGACCATCGGTTTCAAATGGATGATTAGTAATTTTTCATTTGTGTTGTTTAATTTTTTTTTAATTTTTATTTTACTAACATAATATATTGATTTATTTTTTTTACGATTTAAATTTTATTTTAAAAATTAATAACTTTAATATATAATTAATAAATATAATAAAAGATAAACTAATTTGAATTTGATAAAAAAAATAAATTTCTAACTTTGTTTTTTTATTTAATTTTTATTTTTAACATTTTTAAAAATATTTATATTTAATACTCTACACTTAAGCATTACAATATATAAAATTTTTTTTTAAAAAAAAAAAAAATTTCTGCCTGCCTCTCAGTCTCGGGCTCGAGTCTGCCTCAGCCCTGGCCTGTATGGCCAGGTCGAGCCCGAGCATGCCGGGCACCGCACGGCACGGTAGCACGACCGTGCCCTTATAAAACGGGTCGGGTCGGGCCGGGCCGCCCCATTTGACACCTCTGCATGGAGGCACACCGATAGAACCCTAATTTTTTTAAAATATTAGGATTTCAACTCGACCCAAACGGGTCGAACCAGCCTGAAATTGGGTGGATTTCGAGCCACGAGCCCATGACAAGCCTGACCTCTGCAGAACCACATCGTGCTACATGTCGTGCCTTGCACAGCATGCCAACCCAGTTTGGCCTGTAAAAATAAGGCTGAGCCAGCCCATTTGACACCTCTAGTTCAGTCTCAATGTGGACTCCTTCACATGGCACATCAAGTTAGAGATAAAAGAAATGATCAAACTGATCACCACGATAAGTATTTCGATTAAGTTTTCAAATGATCCAATGATAATCAGTATTATACAAGCTTATTTTCAGCATGGATATTATATTCCTAGGTCCATATTTAGAAACGACATACTAAAATACTATTACTTAGAAAAAAAATTAAAAATTAATAAATTTAAAAATTATAATGAGTATCAGTTATATTCAATTTCTAGACTAATCACAATGATGTATCTTATGCATGCCTCACCACTCACTATATAGATTCTAAATAAAAAAATAAAAAAATATTAGGATTCTCAAAAAATCTTCATCCTCGTGATAGTCCAGCCATTTATAAGTACATCATAAAAATATTTAGAAAATATAAAATTCAAAATAAAATATTTAGTATCATATTCAATAATATATCTAATAATGAAATATCGATTAACATGTTTGTTAAAATTATTAGAAATTGATCATTAAAAAAAATTTTCATATTAGATATATGTGTCACATCATTAACCTCATATTACAAGTGAATATGAAAATTATTTCCCCAATAATAGAAAACATACATAACTCACTAAAATTTTTTTGCACGCCTCACTAACAATAGGAGTTCGATAATCTCTATTTGTCTGTGTGTCTAAAGAAAAAAAAATTCTAATCGAATATTAAATATCATTAGAATTATACATACCTTTTGTTGAGGTCGTGTGTAAGATACTAACATATGATATCCGACTACATCAATAGTAATAATAATGAATTTATTATTGACGACACTAACCATGCTACAAAAATTTTATTTATAAAATTTCTAAAAATATTTTATTACATTAAGAATATATGTTTATTTGTTTATACTCCCACGACTTGTATTGCACTCAAGTACACATGCAATATTAGTAGTATATTTAAAAAATTTAGAGATAACCCAATACTTAGCAATATAATTGTAAAGATAAAAACCAAGTATTTAAAATACTAAAACATCATTTCATCTCTTTATTGTCTGCCTATCTGCGTGGATTCTAAGGTTAAAATGTAAAAAATAAAGAATATTTTGACATATATATCTTCATACATGAACCACGATCATCATCCTAAAGAGTTCATTAACAAGAAGTTGACTAAGTTTTTTATATAATACAACACCAAGTATAGTAGTAGTTGTAATCAGACTACGAATATGAACATGAATACCTTATTCGAAGACGGTGAATTTTTCATTCAGGTAATGAGGAAGAAATTATAGGATTGATCATTGAATAGAAGTAAATTATCTTGGTACTTAAATATCAATTACTATTTAATCCTATCACATTCCGATAATAAGAATTTTAATATTTTATAGTAGTGAAAATCATACGAGTCCACCTATCTCGTACTATCTAAAATGAAACCAAATCTACTGACACCTCCGATATCGAGCATAACATCAAAGTTTACTTTTTCTATTATAATGAATATAATTTCAGATAAGAGATTCAAATTATGATCAATTATTATTAAGACATCATGCATGAAGAAATAAAAGAATTCGAGCTTAGATGTCCAGGATCATGCTGGGAATAAAACAAAAGTAAATGAATTGATTGCTGATAATGATTTGTGAAATATTGATGACAAAAGACGACTTATATGAGAATAGGATTGAGACATTGATGATTGAACTGAGTGTCTGAGCTTACTTTACTGTCTACAATCTACTGCTATTAATACATTGATTTAAACAACATTTCATTTATCTTTTTTTGATTGACATTTTCTTTGTTTATTTTTTTTTGTTAGTTTACTTTGAGTTTGAAACATAATTCAGACACTTATGTTATGTATAATTTGCATTGGTTTGTATTAATATTTTAGTTTTATTGATTCCAACACTTTAAATTTTTAAATTTTAATTATTTATACCATACATTATGTTTTAATTAAATAAATAAATTAAAAATCAAATAATTAATTATTTATTTTAATTTTAATTTAACTATGAATTATTTAAGTATTATATAATTAGAATTTAAATTTTTTTTATAATTTTAAATTTTGGATTAAATTTTTTTTAAACCAAAACCATGCCCAAACCCCACCCCAAACCCAGCCCAAATAGGTTAAATCCGACCTGTCCAGGCAGGACGCAGTCCAACTTCATCATAGTCGGGCCGACGAGTCATGTCGAGCCAACTGTTATGAAGCCATATCATGTCCAGCACGGCAAGATGGCTCAATTAAGCCACCTAAAAATGGGTCGAGTAGGGTCGGGCCGGTCAAGCCCATTTAACACCTCTATCCATTATAGTTGTGCATTGACTATCAGACCCTCAACATCAACAAGTTAGCGATGAAAAATAATTATTTAATTCCTTTGATTGCAAACTTGTTTGACCAACTTGAGGATGTAACGTAATTTTCCAATCTTGATTTGACATCGAGATAATATCAAATTAGAGGTGTCAACCAAGCCGAGTCGGCCCGGTCCGGCAAGAGGCACAGCACGATTTGGGCGTACCTGAGCCGGCCTAGCATGGGAATTTTTCGTGCCCGGGCTCGTGCTATGCCCGACCATGACACCAATCATGTTGTGCCGAGACCAACTAGGCCTCGTGCCGTGCATGGCCCAGGATGATACCTGGCCCGTTGGCATAGTACCTCGGCACGAGCCAAGAAACCTAATTTTTTTTTAAATTAGAATTTCAGCAGTGAAGGGGGCGTGACGACGCACGCCAAAACCCTAATTTTTTTTAAATTAGGAGTTCGACTGTGCGGTGGCGCGGGCCGAAACACTAATTTTTTTTTCGATTAAGGGGTTGGCTGTGCGGCGGCGCGTGCTAAAACCATAATTTTTTTTAAATTAGATATTCAGCACGCGGCAGTGGGAAGACACACCGCAAAACCTCTAATTTTTTTTAAATAAGGGGTTCGGCCCAACTGGGCCAAACCCAGCAAATTCGTGTCGCGGGCCCGTGCCGTGCTGACCTCCACAAAACAGTGTCGGGCCAAGCCCGGCATGGAAGCATGCCCGGGCCGACACGTCCCGTTTGACACCTCTAAATGTAGTTTGCAGATTAAAAAATATATTATACAACCATAAGCAAAATCCAACAATTTAGATTGCAAAGTTTTAATAAGAAATCATCTCGTTAAGAATATATAAGTATCTAACTCATTTTTCTTTTTTTATTTGGAGCAGTGTTGATGACAAAATAATTTTATTGATTATCTACTTGGTTAATATTTTATCACGATAAATGATGCGTTATCACTTAATTCAAAGAATATCTTCAAGCATATCATAAAATAATAAAAAAAACAATTTAATTAAATATAAAAAAAAATAATAAACAATAATGCATTATAATATATATCATATAAATTCAGTACTTATTATATATATCATGAGATTATAAATTAGATTTCATACACCCACCATAAAAAAATAAAGATATTAAAAAAATAGACATTTAATTAAGATATCTCAAACATTCTTTTCAAAGAGTATTCCCGAACATTTTTTGAAAAATACAATTTTGACTTTTATCTATATCTTCAATCAAATATTCTCTTCTATCATTTCTTAATGCATTCCTTTTCAGATACTACATATCATAGAAAAATCTATTTAGCTTAATCCTAAAATTTTTGGGTCTGCTATTTTTCTCATTTTGTTTCTTCTTTTGTTTCTCTTACTAAAATACTCAAATCTCTTTCTAATGCATTAATTCATCCAAAATAGCATCACACTGTGATTGAAAAGATACATGCACTCTACACTAATAGGACAATGGAAGTAGTATAACAACATTCAAGAATGTGTTTTATTGACTAAAGTTGAATATTCACTTTAAAAATATATCCAGATAAAAAGATAAATCATTTTAAAACAAGATTCATAATGAGTGAATACGCTTATAAATTTAGTGTAGACTAACATAACACTTATTATCTAGTGGCCAAGATGACCTCAGTGTCAGTGTGTATTTTAATTTCTCTCACATCTCACAATTAAAAAATACATCAGTTAGATATAGAGGATATATTTTTTCACTATAATATTAAAGAAAAAATGTATAGGAAGCAGACATTTGGGTTTCAAGTAAGATAATCAGAGATATTTTACAAATTGCAAAAAGTATTGACTTAAAGCAGTCACCGACAACTTAATTTGCAAAATTTTCATATGCAATCACTTCATTTGAATGAAATGTATGACTTTTTTTTTATTTTTTTGAAGTATAACAAAAAATTTAAATTAATTATTTATGTATATAATATTCTGATTACGAAAGAAGACAAGGTGAAAATAACACAACTGAAAGCATAGCTTCAAACATTGTTTCAGACAAAGTACCTAGAGAGGCTAATTCATTTGATTAGCATAGAAATGACTTATTCAACAAAGAGTATCATGTTGTCACATAGAAAATATACACTTGATATATTTATGAAGATTGATCTTTTGAGTTATGTTATAGTAAATATTTATGTTGATCAAAGTACTGCCATCACTTCAGTTGTGATCCTTCTAATTGATTCTACATTTATAAAAGAATCATATGAAATATTACTATCTAACTTTGATCTAATCAAATATAACATATACAATCAGTATAGTTGATCTATTTCTAGATTCTCCTAATATATTTACTTTAACACATCTCTGTCTTTGTACATATCGTGGTATGAAAAAAATCTTCATAACTTACAAACTCTTTCAGATAATAAAGATACTTGTAGTTAAACGAATATTCAAATTCAAGTAAGCCACAAACATGCACCAAGAAAACATCTATAATACAAAGTTACACTTTTTTGGTAATAATCTTGTATCTAGAAAAAATAAGAGATAATCAATTACTTCAAGATCAAGTATAAAAATAAAATTCAGATTGATGAAAATTATTACTTATGAGATAATTTGAGTAAGTCATCTACTCTAGAAGATTGAACGAACCAAATAAGATGCATAATTTCTTTCTCAAAGAAAAAATTCAAGATATGACCATTAATACAATGTACATTCAAAAAGTAAGGCAGCTAACAAATATTTTCAATAATATTTTAAAGAGACTTCATCTTACATTTCTTTCTTTAAAGCTAAGTGTTTTAGATTTTTATACACCGGCTTAATTAAAAATATTGTGATTTTATTTATTTTATATTTGTTTGTGATATGTATAATTAGAGTACGTAATATGTGAATTGTTCTTATCACTTTTGCTCAATCTACAAGAGTAATTATTTTATATTTTATATCGGGTATTATTATTTTCAATTTATATTTAATAAAGTATAAATAAACTTGAAATAAATTCAAATTCAATGATATCATATCTAAGTTATGTTTAACTAAAATTTAATACATCATATTTTTTATTATATTGTTCAATTTATCTCATAAAGTGTCCAGTATCACAATTAATTTTGTAACTATCTTTTTATAATATCTACATAGAGCAGAGATTTTTTGACTTAGTATATTTTTTTTTGTAATTATATTAAAATGAAACCATATTATAGAAGCAAATCAATTATTAAGCTTAAGTTTTCTATGTTCAAGTGGAGATATATAATGATGAACATTAAGCAAATCAATTTTTGACATTTAGGTTAGATCATTATCAACATCAAATTTATCTATAATATTTATTTCACTTTTATTAAATTTACTAGAATTAATTTTATTAAAATGAATAGAATGAGTAGAAAAAGAAAATTGTAATATATCTCTATATTTCTACATAAAATATAATAAAATATACAAGTATTGCACTTTAAAAAATAAAACATTCAGCACGATGCTTTCATAGTTTTGTTGTTTCTTTATTTGACGGATGTCATCACTGATCAGTCAGGAATAAACATAAAATTATAATTTATAAACTTTAAAATTTTTAATATTACAAAATTTAAATAATAAAAAATAAAACTGAATAAAAAACAATTTGAGTCGAGCACAATGACATTTGATAATTTTTTAGATATTTATAGAAAAAAAAAATTAGTTAAGATAATTTTTTTTATATGTTGTATTGGACAGAATCCAACCAGCAATGGATTCTAATTAGTCCAACAGCTAGAATGGCCACTGAATCAAATGCCCACAGATTGAATCGTACGGGGTGTGGACAGATGATGTGTTCATTCAACCCAACATAGTCATCTGTTAAAAAAATATGCCAAGCAAAGCTCACAGTTCACTCGCCAAATTCGAATCTGGTGTTGAACCCAACCCTAAACTTGAGTCAAGGGGTTCGTCTTGACCTACTGCATGATCAGGGAACACAACACCAGCACAATGTCACCTGGGCCAAATTTGGCCCAATCAGGCCAACATTTTAGGTTGTGTCATGTCGCTTGGTCCTGCATCACATGGACAAAACCTCCAGGACCAGCACTGCCACCAAAAATATGTTGTGCCAGCCCATGCCCAAGAATGGTTTTGACCATCCCAGGTCATACCGGGTACAATATTTACTATGTCATATTGTAGGTCGTGTAAGAATGCTCCGCCCATTTGTGAAATCTACCTTTAGAAGACCTCCTTTCAGTAATCTTTACTACAAGTTTGTGAGTTGTATTCTAGGTATTTACACAACAGCTTAGGGTAAGTGTTGCAATGTTTATTTATTAATTTTATATTGATAATGAGGGTGCCCAACTAGTGAATTGCCTCAATCATTTTTCTGTGACTGTGTATGATAAAGAACTCTTGTATATTTATGAGCATAGGTTTATTACTATGTCCTTTTATGGCTTATCTTTTTCTAGAAATACTATTTTTCCCCACCCAATCATGTGCCTTCATCATGTCATGTTATTTTTTTCTATGGATAAAACATTTCTACCACGGTACAAACAGATATCAACAAAAAGATTATATATCCAGCTTCTAGTCTTGCAATCAGAAAAAACAAAAACATGGCAACTCCAAAAACTATTATCACAACTAAATAAGCACAAACATACATCCCAATCATACTGGGTCTTTCAGTTGATACATCCCATGCTAAAAGTGTCCCACGTCTATCTCCAACAAAAATCCATTCCAATACAGGATGAAAGGCAAAAGCACCAGCACCATTGAGTTTTATGGTGTTATCAACTGCAATTCACACCAATGAAAAGATACGGCTGAGAACAAAAATGGATAGAAAATGGTTGGTGTGGCAAATCTCTCACATTGCAGTGTGTAATGAACAGCATAGGTATGAATGTTGTAGGCTCGGATCAAACCGTCTGCATAAGCCACGTACTGGGAAAGATGATGACAAAATCATTAGCTATTCTCAACATAAGAGTTATTTCTTCAACACATCAATGTATCATGTGCACTCAGCATTATAAGTGTTCCTACTTTTTTAACATGCTAAGGTAAAGCAAAAATATACAAAAACAAACTTGTATGGGCGAAGCAATAGCATACATATGTAATTGCATCCTTGCCCTTGGTTCAAAAACAAGTTTTAACCAATCTCTCCCACTCTTCTGACCCTCTTTCAATGCATTTAAGAGAACATGAGAAAAGGTCAACAGCAAATAAACAAATTACCAGTACAGGGAGACGAGGATGACAAGCAAGATTTACTATGGGTTTCTTCAAATCAGTCTTTATTTTTGTTGGTGACCTTCCCCCTTCAACAGTTCCAACAACTTCACAAAAAATACAGAACATGTTTATGAATGGTATGGTAGAAGTAGAACAACATTAAAGAAAAGAAAATCTATACAGCTAATGAAACTTATAAAGACAAGCAGACCAACACACCAGCAACACTCATTCTCTGATGAAAACCAAAAAATACGACAGGCAGAAGAGGTGTCAAAGCAAGATGGACTTCTGTATCAACAGATATTTGCTCGACTTGTTTTTCGGGGGAATGCAAAACACAGCTTTGCTCGATGTCAAGATCACATGACCGGATAGTGCAATCCTACAATGTTGCACGACAATATTAACAAAAAAATACGCCTTATTAAAGGTGTGGGAATAACTGAAAATGAATATTGTAATTGCTGCCTCAATTTATGCAGTTACTAAAATAAGAGCACAACTCTAGTTAGTAAATTAGACATGTTGAAACAGCGCTAATTTGTCAATATGACACAATCACACAAGAAAATACCAAGTAACACTATCCTTATCTATGACACAGAAATTGAAGCACCTATGACACAAATTAACTTAGCGTGATAATTTAAAAAACAATAGAAAATAAAAGATTTCAAGAAAGTGAGACAAATCATTGCAAAGTCATAACTTTGTAAGTCAAAGGAACATATTTTTTAATTAAAGTGCTAATCAAACAGAATAAAGTTCATCATCACTAATAGGTCTTAATTTCAAACTAGTTGATATCATTTATATAACCTTTTGTTTTCATTCTACTATTTTTTGAACAAGATTTTTACTAAAAAGAGTATGAAATTGGAATAAAACATAGAAAACTTGATCTAGATATTATTTTAAAGAAATATGTTGCAGTTTCATCTTATTTTGTTGTTCATAATTTTTTTATTTTGTATTATTATATTAGATGGGAGCGCCCATTTATAGGTTATCCCAATTCATTATGCCCAACATATAGGTGCACACACAATACATGTGTATGTCAGTTCAATTGCTATTAACATATTATTTTTTTAATATTAATTTAAACATGATATCGGAGCCAAAATCCAGTACACATACTACAAAAGGATGTGTAGTACAAAAAATAATTATTATAAGTTATTTCTAAAAAGGAGGCTGAGAACACAACAAAATGTTGAGGATGATAAACTGACTATCAAACCCATTCAAGGATCCTCAAAAAAAAATCTCCATTATGTGAAAACTACTAAAAAATAGAGATATCAACTGAGCCGTCACAGACTGACATAGCCCAAATTTAGGTAGCCCGGTTGTGCCACTGTGCCGGCAAGGGACAGAATGAACAAGCTCTGCACAGCACAATGGCTCGGCATAGATAGTTGGGTATGTCGGGACCTTGCCGGGTCAGGCTAATGTTAGCTAAAAACAGCATGAATGGCCCCTGGTCACTTTGTGATGCTGCTGTGCAGTTGTGGCCTGTGCATTATGCTGTAGACTAAAGTGTGCAGACTGCAGTGCAGTCTGGTCTAGTCTAACTCTGGCCCTGGAAGCAAGCTTGCTGCCACTGTCCACTCATATTTGAGGATCTTCCAAGTCATTTGACCCTAGCTAATCAAATCGCAATATCATCTCCAAATATGATAATGCACAATGGCAGCAAAACTGTCATTACTGTGCATTATCTTACTTATCATCATAATATTTAAATATATTATCTAATTATTTATAAATTACTCTTTAATTCTTATGATTGATTTATGCAAGTATATATATATTTTATAATTTTTTTATATCTTCCATAATAACTAACAAATTCATATAAGTAGTCAAATAATAAAAAGAGAGAAAAAATGACTATTATTTTGAATATTTCTTTTTTATCTCAATAATCATGACATGATAAATTAAGTATTATCTATATTTACTAAATTGATTACTAATATTACATATATACTTACATGAAATATACATGATGAGAGTGTATACAAACAAATTTATATTTATCATATTATAAAATATTTTAAGAAAATTCATAAATAAATTATATATCTACTAGTCTAATTGATCAATCATTATTTTCTCATTTTTACTATTAAAATAATTGAATATTATATATTAATATCAAACACATAAATCTCATATCAAATATGTATAATTCTAATAAGTTTTAACATTTATTTAGAACTTTTTGTTCTTTAGGCCTACTAGAAAAGTGTTTTTATTTTAATAGATTTCATATATATAATAATAAATGAAAAATTATTTTATTCTTATTAATACTATTAGATAAATTATGCAACATATATATCTATCATAAAAAATTTAACATGTATGTTGTATATAATGGTTCTCACAAACATATTTATTATTATATTATTTTGTAAAATATTATCAAATATTATAATGAAAAACTTTATTTTGAATCTCATATTTTCTAAAAAAATATTAACACACACTTCAAAAATAGTGGGGTCATCATAAAATAAAAAAAAAACTCATTGAATACTAACTTTTTTATTAAGTTTTCACTTAAAAATTATTAAATAATTCATGACGCATGCAAATAAATAGATACCAACACTAGTCCAAATGTTTGACATCACAAACATTACTCCAAAAAGTTAGTAATTACTAATTATTTTTCTATTTTATAATCTTTTTATAATGTCATTCATATTATTTGCCATTATGATTATATGATAAGCGAACTAAATATATTTACATATATAATATAAAGAAGTCTATGATCCTCATAAAATCTACTTGAAAACTTAATGCTAACCATAAATTATCATGTCTTCTCTTACACACTCATGACAATAAATTAGAGGTGTTAAATTAGAGGTGTTAAATGCCCGAAGTCACGGCAGGCCATGCACAGCCTTGCAGGGCCCGAGAGGCAGAAAAAAAAAATTTTTTTAATATATTTAAAAGTTTAGATATTGTAATTGTATAGTATTAAATATTTATATTTTTTAAAATGTAAAAATTAAAAATTAATTAAAAAAACTAAGTTTAAATTTTTTTTAAATATCAAAATCAAATTAGTTTAAATTTTATTATAATTATTAATTATATATTAAAGTTATTAATTTTTAAAAGAAAATTTAGATCATAAAAAAAATAAATCAATACATAATATTAGTAAAAATAAAAATTAAAAAAAACATAAACAATATAAATGAAAAATTACCAATCATCCATTTGAAACCGAAGGTCCGAACAAAATAAATATCAGCTTCAACACAACATACAAACAAAACATACAATCAATAAAAAAAACATCGAAAACAAAAAACAGTAGATTATCATCAATCGGCATATCATGAGAATCATCAGCCGCAACATCAAGATCAGTATTATATGGATCATCATCATCGGCAATCAACTCATCCGTCATCGTAGTAGATGTGGATGCGACTGCAGTGTCTGTCATAGTCCCAGCTTCAGCACGATCACTGATGCTAAATCTCGATTCCTCTCAATCCTTCAAACATGCCAAAGCTTCAACCATATCTGGACGTAATCTCGATCTCCTATCCGAAATCACGTTCACTGCAACAGAAAAAGCAGACTCCGATGCTACGCTCAACACCGGAGGAGTCAGTAGATCCCGTGTCATCCTAGATAGCACGGGATAAGCGGACTCATATGATTTCCACCACTGTAATAAATCAAGATTCTTAGTATCAGAATGTGATAGGATTGAGCAGTAATCGATATTTAAGTACCGAGACAGCTCGCTCCTATTTGATGGTCCACCCCTACGTTTCCCTCTCGCTAGCTGGATGGAATCATCTCCAAACAAGGTATCAATGTCTGTAATCACAGTCTCACTACCACCACAATCATACCTAGTAGCGTAGTATGTGAATATGTCAGTCAACTTCTCGTGAATGAACCCACCATGTAGCTCTTCCAGGTTCATGCACGATGAAATGAAAGTCAGGGTGTTTTCAATCCCTTCCACCTTAGCCCTAGGGTCCATGCATGCAGCGAGACAATAAAGAGATGGAATTGTGGACCAGTACTTCAAGTACTTGATCTCCATCACTGCAACCATATGGCTAAGCGTCGGGTCAGTTCGATACTTCCTAAACATGTTACTAATGTTGCATATGCACCGGAGTGCAATGCAAGTGGTGGGCATATAAATGGACGAACACATGTTCGTCGTGTCATAAAATATCTTCAGGAATTTCATTTATGAAATTCCTGAAACCCAGTCAGTGTCGTCAATAATAAGTTCGTCACTCTTACTATTGACGTAGTCAGATATCACATGTTCGTATCCAACACATGATTGCAACATCAGGTACGTGTAATTCCAACGATGTCTCACATCCGATTGGAATTTCTTCTTCTTAAGATTCGCAGACAAACAGAGATTACCAAACTCTTGTAGTCTGCGAGGAGTGCGAATATACTTGGGTGCATTGCGTATATTTTCCAACACGAGGAAACACACCTTCATACCAGCTTGAACAATCAGGTTAATCACATGACACATGCATCTGACATGAAAGATCTCTCCTAATGGTGCGTCTCTAATATTCCTAACAAACATATTGATCACTACTCCATTATTAGAAGCATTATCGAAGGTGACACTAAAATTTTATTTTGAATTTTATATTCCCTAAATATTTTCATCATACACTCAAAAATGGCTGGGCCATCATGAGGATGAAGAATCTCAGTGAACCCTAATATTTTTTTATTGATTGTCCAGTTAGAATCTACATAGTGACTCGTGAGACATGCATAAGAAGAATCATCGTGAAATGTCCATATATCGGACGTCACGGACACCACTCCACTATATGCCATAAATTCATTAATTATTTTTTGTTTTTCTAACTTATATATCTTTAGTATGTCACTCCTAGATGTGGACCTAGGAATCCTACGATAGGATGGCTGAAAATATGTATGCATGATGCGCACTACCCTTGGATCTTCCGAAAATCTAATCAGAAAACACATCAATGTGATAAGCCTGGACATGCCGTGCCTACCCAACTCGCTGGAGTATACGAAGGGAGTAAACTTTGAAACAGAACTCGATTCAGTCTCAAAAAATACAGTGCCAAGTTGAGTTTGCCTATAATCTAATGGTCCATGTTTTTTTTGTGTATAATTCAGCATGCCTTTTTAGGTATCCAGTCTAAAATGAACTCTTACATATTAAAATTCTCATACAATATTTGCACTGTGTCATTTCTTGTTACTCACCCCAGCATTTTTTTGTGTTATGATTTTAAAAGAGTCCAAACTATAAAAGTCCTCCTAATTTTTTGTTTTTTAGAACTTTAGGTTGAGACGACTGGAGAAACCAAAGTTTCAGCAGTCTCAGACCTCCGTGTAATATTTTTATTTTCTAAATTTAAATGTGTCAGGTGTATTTGTCATTTTTTATGATTTTTATTTTTCCTAATTTTGGTCTAGAGAGAGAAACTATCGAGAGAGAGAGAAAATCATAAAATAAATCACCAGGTAAAAGCAATGAGGTCGGTCACGTGCACGGTGCACCGCAGTGACGCTTTAATATTCAAAACTCAAGTTAAGTTTCACGAAAATCCAAGTCAAGAGCAAAATCCAGAGGCCCGAGAGAGAGAAGCACAGTTTTTGTGAGAGAAATAGAAAGATTTGAGAGAATTTTTATTTTTGAAAAACATAAATGTTAATAGGAGGGGGGTTGAATTTATAGATTAAAAATATTAATTTTTTATAAAAAAAGATATTTTTTTTATATTTTTTTGAATTTTTATTAATTATTTAGTGGGCAGAATCACAAGGACCGTTGGATTCTGCCCCCTAGCCGTAGGAGGCGAATCCAAAGGCTGAAAATAAATATTATTAGTATTTTTTAATTTTTTTCCAGTTGGGGACTTGGGTCGGTTAGGGGCCGAGCACCACGTGGCCGAGCACCCGTGGTCTTTTTTTTGGGCAGGGGCCGAGCACCACGTGGCCGCGTGGGTCATTGGCGGGGCAGCCTGTGCCACGTAGGCAGCAGGCTAGCTCGACCGCGCGAGTGAAACCGGCACGAAAAGAACCCCTGTGGTGTGCCGTGCCACGAGCCGATCCGTGCCGGGTCAGGCACGGCACGGGCCGAATTTTTTAACGTGCTAGGCCGGCCCAGGCAGGGCCGAACCGTGCCTTGGCGGCCCGGTTTACACCTCTAGAATAAATAAATAGAATCAATAAAATTAAAATTAATCTACCACTAAAAATTTTGCAACTTATTTAAATTTGTCTGGAATCTTATGCACTATATTTTTTAATATATTTTTTGACATATCTCCTATATTGTCTAGAACCATTAATATTCCTATATATATATATCAATACATTATGTCCAATTTCTTGGACAGTTGACACCCATAAATTTTTTTAATTTTAATTATCTTAAAATATATTCAATATACCAATGTTATCTATTATTAGGTTTAATGCATAGCGGTGAACTATGAAGCACATATACAAAAAATTCATGGAGTGTCCATGTGTCGTACAAGTGGATACACTCCATATAGACGTCGGATATGTGTCCAATATGCTACATGATGTATCGTTGACCAAAATTGTAGGTCAATGAGTTTGGACATGGCGGAGATACCCGGAGAAGACATGGCTGAGATTTTGGTTTAAAAAAAATACTCTTCCAACTCAATTTTTTCTCACAGAAAATAAACCTCAAGTTTTTTTACATCCTGCAAAGATTTGAGCTTAAAAAACTCTTCTACCAACATATTATTATCACAAACACCGAACAACAAATTGACGACTGTCGATTGAAAAGTGAGAAACAACCTAGAAATGCCATGTAAATGATATTTTTTATGAAGAACGAAGAAAAAAAAAGAATAAGAGAATAAGAGAGGAAGAGGAGGGTATATGTACCTTAGGGCTTGCAAGCGTGCTAGTATGACAGATGAAACATAGGGGGTGGGGGGGTGGGAGCAACGTCGGGGAGGGAAAAAAATATGGGAGAAATAAGAAGGGAGAAAAAATATGGGTGAAAGATGATTTGGGGATAAGTCAAAAAAATTCATGGAAGACTGGAGAGAAGCACAATGGGATGTAGAAAGAAAATTATCATTAGGGAAAGCAAAAAGAAGAAAAAGGGAAAACGTGGGGTGTGGTGGAGGGGAAGTATTCCTCCTTTTTTTTACTTTTATTGTATTTTAAATGATATTGATATTAATACACCAATCAATCTTAACCCTATTAATTTCTATATATTATAAAAGGTATATAAATATAAATATAAATAAATATGTACTTTTTTATTTATCTAAATTATTTCAGGACAATAATTATCAGAAAAATAATTTTTATTTAATTTTATTATGTCAGATCTTTTCGTATTCGTTTCCTGATTTTTTAAAATTTAGCATATTCTCATGTCCCCTCATGTCATATCACAGTGGCTGTATTCATATTCGTGCTTCTTAGGCAGTAAAGACTAGCCTATGACTAAGAAGTGGCTCAGTCTTAAATCTATTAGTAGGATTATTATTATTATTTATATCTAGAACTATTTCATTTTTATAATATTGAATATTTTTATAATTTATTTTTTAATTTAACTTTGAAAATTTTAAGCAGGAGAAATATTTTTTATTTAATTTGATTATAATTTTAATAAATAAAATAATAACTTAAAAAGCAAAAAATAAACAAAACTAAAATACACAATATGTTATGTGTACTTTTAGCTAATGTGCCCAGAAGGTAACAAACCTACAAACCAAAATACACAATTACCTCAGACCAACCAGAAAAAATATTTGCTCACCAATATAATAATTTATAATTTAGAAAATTGAAATTATAAATATAAAATAAAAAAATTCACAAAAAAAATAGAATTAACTTTTAATATTTTGAGAAATTAGAAAGAAAAAAATGATTATAATTATGCTGTGAAAATCTTAAAATATAAACATAATATTTATAGAAAATTTTTAACAATAAAAAAATATTATTTTTCATTTTTTTAGTTACTTTAAAAGAAAAAAATCAACAATCATCAAATTTTTGTCCCTTAGTTATTGTGAGAAATCCAAAAGTTAATGTGATGAGTGAATTTTATAATTTATTATATTTCTATTAAATGTTATTGATAGTGATGGGATAAAAAGTTGTCCTATCAACAATGAAGGAATGCAACCATTTAACAGCTGCATCTTTTAAATGTGCCATGAGGCATGTCCATGCACAACTATGAACCATGTCAAGCCTCGTGCCAATCTCAAGCTACCCAGCCTAATTGATACATCTACTAAAAGGGGGCATACAATATCTCTATCTAATAAGATAATGGATCCTTCTTGATCTTCAGATGCTACAGCTTTCATAACTCATTCGTCCATTTTAAACTCATCAATTATTAACTCAAGAACTAATAATCACAATATAAGTGATCATTCTATTTTTACTATTATTTTGTGTAGTTTATTAAACATTTGATATTCAATGGCAATCCCTGAAAAATTGTGTATTCAACTCAATTTTGTATTCCTATTACATATTTTGTTTATCGCTATTTATCATGTTAATTTCTTTTAAATAAGTTATTTTTCTAGAGAAATTAATTATAATGTTAATTTCTATTCTATTTATATTTATTTTATGGACTAAAAGACTCGAAGAAAAACTTCATTAATAATTGAGTATGATAGATTATATATTTTCTTAATTAGTAAAATATTTAACTAAATATTTGAGTTTGCTTGACTCGTCACTTATACATTCTAAATTTGATCATTAATCAATAATCAAGTTTAGAATAATATATTCTAGTATTAAGGAAATCAGTATACTAGACTATAAAACATAACAATTAAGAAGACAACAATATTTCATATCATATTTGCCAAAATGAAGTGAATAAAAACTCATTCAATACACATGCATATGAGGACCTAGCATAAATAAAACCAAAGGTGATGTAGATATTTTATTACTTTAATAATTTTTGAGTTATAATTTATTTTATGTTACTTTTATTTTTTTTTCATTATTTATGAGTACCCACTCATAAATAATGAAAAAAAAATAAAAGTAACATAAAATAAATTATAACTCAAATTATTAAAGTAATAAAATATCTTTTTTTATATATACATATATAAAAAAATTATGAGTACTCATAAATAATGAGTACCCATATCATATATATGGTTTTGTTATATATATACATATGTATATATATATACATATTATATATATATATATATATGGTTTTGTTATATTCAAACTTAATTTTTTTTTAATATTTAACAAAAAAAAATCTTTTTGCATTTTCTTCATTCCTCCTTCCTTTCTCCTCTCCCATTCAGGAACCTAATGTAAGCTTTCATGGAATAAGAGAGTGATCTATGGTGAAGGAATGTCAGCACTAGGGTGCACAAGTGATAGCACATCCTCTGAAAACTCCAAAAATAGTTATCCAATGACACATTGTTCAACTAAAACATCCGCATACAATGAGTTTTATGTATTATGTTTTGTTGATTTTTAATCATCAGATATCCAACGACATGATTCGAGTAGAACAAATTTTTTTACAGCAACGGTAGTAGAGCTTGCAACAGCTGACGTTAGGACCAATGTGACTGCAATTATACCGAACCATCACCAACATAATACCACATATTCTATCATTTTTTTTATTTATTTTGTTAAAAAAAACACGAACATCCAAATTAGTTATTTCTCTTTACAACTAAAAAAAAACAAACAAATTATATTGCTCCTATTGACAACCAACTTTTTATAGCCAAAATTTTTTGGTTTTACACTTAAGCTTTTTCTGGTATTTGTTTTTAATTCAATTTTGATTTTCTTTTGTAAAGAAGCATGCATTGTAATGAGTTATAAATACGATCATGAATCAATGTGAAACTACAAAAGATAACTCCATATAAATTAAAAGCATACATATTTTCTCTTTCAACGACATTAATAAGGATCTGATATGTAGCCCACGGATATGTGGATCACTTTATTCAAACATCCATCTCTTTAGTTATTTCTCTTTACAACCAATAAAATACAAATTATATTGCTTCTATTGATAACCAACATTTTACAGCATATAGCCCAAATTTTATGGCGTTACAATTCACTTATTTCTGACTTTTGTTTTTAATTCAATTTTGATTTTCTTTTGTATAAAAGTATGCAATGTAATGAGATAGAAAGATGATCAAGAATCAATGCGAAACTGCTAAAGATAACTCAATATAAATTAATAGCATATATATTTTCTCTTTCAATGACATTGATAAGGATTTAATAATTTGTAGCCCAAGAACATAGGATCACTTATTCAAACATCCACCTCAAACTAAGATTGAGATTGTAAAATGGATACAAATTGATGCACCATGTGATAATCAAATAATCTCAATATATCAAGTATGTTTAGCTCTTGTGATACTTGCAAGAAATTTAGAACATTACTACTTTGATGTAATCTTCAAGAACATTTCATTTATATAGTGTTATTATTCATTTATGAATGTACAAATTGACTAACCAAGACAAAAAAACTTGTTATGCGACTTAGACATAATTGTGAAAAAGAATTATTGATGCAGTACCAATATTGACAAACTAAATATCATTGTGAATATTTGGCAAGCAAGTTTGTAATATTCTTCACATGTTGCCATTATGAGAGTGATATTAGTTTACTAACACATTCTTGGGAAACATATATTTCCCTCTCCCATAAATTTATTAGAGTGACTTGGGTAAGGACATAAATATATCAAAATGATTAGTCACAATACAATAGCATCATCATCACATAATAGTGATGAGAAAACTAAGAGACTTGGAAGAGAGTCACTCGAATGCATGAGTATAGTAATGACATTCATTCTGTAATAAATTAAGACATTCTCAAAAAAGATTTTGAATATTACATCCTAAGTTATTACAAACTTTTTTAAAATCAGAGATTATATAGTTCATTGACCTACTCAAGTTAGTTATCATACGATAGCAACCACTGAATTGTAATAGTGACTTCTCGGGATCAGTACTCCAAACTTTATTCTTTGACTATTATTGGATCATGTAAATCTATATGAAACTATAGTTTCTGCTCATCATCTTACTCTAAAATATTTAGTAATAATTTCAATAACTAAGACATGCTATAAGTAACCATACTATTTTTATATCTTGTATATAATCTATAGTTTCCAATATTATCATGATTGATAAAATCATCATATGGCCCAAGAGACATGGCAGTGTCAATATTGATTATTTTTTTGACATGTATGTAGCAAAATTTTATCATAAATTAATTTTTATAAAGTTTTTATGCATGATCAATTGACCAAAAAAATGTCTTTCCTGATATTTAACAAGAATGATTGAACATATTTTTCTTGACTCACAATAATTCTTATAAATATTTGTCTATTATTTATATAATAATACTTTAATCTCGAATAAGCATCCTTCACTAGAGATGCTAAAGATTCCTGAGTCAACCATTAGAAGTCTATTAATTATTAGGCATGTCAACCAAAGAAACACATTAAAACTTATTATCTAGTATGTAAAAGGACTATGAGAGACTTATGACATCTGATTAGACATGTCAAGTGGATCCAAGTCAAGCATGAGATTCAAACAAAAATATTATGTCAAGGTAAGCACAGAACAATCCAAAATCATGCTTGGAACATGGTCATAATGACTCATGGCATTGCTAGTGTCATGTAGTGACAAGACCACACAAGCTTCGTGTCATGTAAGGCAAGCCCACATGCTCAACATGCAAGGCACAAAAAGTGGAATGGACCCATGGCACATCCTACTTTTAAATTTTGCAAGCATTTTACAAAGATTGCATATTGCTTTAGACCAATAGGATAGCATTAGTAATTAGTTCCTATCAATTACATGTCAACCACAAAAAATTAGAATATAAAAAAATAATAAAAATAATAAAAATAATAACAATAAAATTAATAATATGTAAGTCATTGACCTTGTTTCCAAAAGAAAATAAAAAAATAATAAATATATTTTTGAAAACAAAAAAAAACTATATATAACAAATTAACATATTTTACTTTTTACAACTTATTTATATTCTTGCTTCTCCTCGATATTTCTTATTTTCTTATATCATAATAATAATTTAGTGTCCAAATGTTTTTGAATAAATTTATTTTTATTTTGAAATAAATTTATAATATTATAATATTTTTTATTTGACAAATAAATTTTGATTGACAAGATGGTAAAGTAATTATGTTTATAAAATTATTGCATTATACTATGTGCCCACAACCCACAGAAAAAGAAAATATTGCATATTTATTTATTTGAAGTTATTTTTTTGGTTAATTTATTTATAAAATTTTCATATAAAGTAAAATTATAATTTATAAAAAAGTTCTACTCCACAAATTTCTAAAAACATGAACTAGAATATAAAAATAAAAAAATAATATTATTATTAAAAAAATAGAATAATAGTTATTTTAAGCACAAAACACACACTGAAATATACAATTTTTTTGGTGATTAGAAGGGCAATGCACAATTAAGACTTAGATATTTTTTTTAGTGCACTCTACCTAATAAATATAAATTATATATTTTACTTAATATTATATATAATTCTTATATATTAATTAAATACAAGCAAGTAAAGTATATTAAACATAAAAAAAAAATATTATTAAAATTCAATATAACAAAATTTTAAAATTCAATATATGTATGTGTGTGTAGATATATATATGCGTATATGTATTCATATAAATATATATGTGTATATATATCCACATATATGCACATATATTTACATATATACAGAGACACACACACACATATGTGTGTGTGTGTCCATACATATGAATGCATAAATACATATTTATGCATAAATATGTATGTATGTATGCATATATATGAATGTATACATATATGTCTAGATACATATATATACACACATAAACATATACATGTATATGTATGTAAACATATGAATAAGCTTGGGTTGCTCAATTCAGGAACAAGCTTGGACAACAACAAAAAAGCTTTGGCAGCTTGTTCCAAAAGCAAGGCAAAGCACATGCACGATGATTTCTTTCACCTCTAGTACCTTTAAGAAATCATCATGCCTCACCTAATATAAAACAATTTTGTTCGGGCATAATGTTGCATAAGCTTTAGGCATGCCTTTAAAAACTGTGAGTAGATCTAGACATAGATAACAATAACCTAACCGAAAAGTCTAAGACTAGGTTATCTCATAGGGCTCTGGCATATGCACAAACAAAACTTAAAAAAAATATCAATAGTATAAACATATTTTAAGATTATTAAAATTAAAAATTTTATTACTATCAAAAAAAATTAGACACTATGTATATTATAAAAAATATATATACAAGTCAGAATACTAGTGGCACATGACATCTTTATGTGACATAATGATCTATTAGATACTCACAAACATAACTTTGTTGACGATTGATATTATGATTGGATCTATGATAGAACCAAACTTAAGAGTATACGGACCTGATATTGGAGCTCAAATCTAAAGAGATTCCCAAACATAACTTTGTTAACTATTGATATTACAAAAAGAAAGAGTATACAAGCATGAGGAGAATTAAATCTCATGTTTTGAAATTAGTAATTCAATTTCAAATTTGAGTATTATTAGTAAACTAAGGGAAAAGAAAAGTCCTTGAATACCAAGTATTAGGTCAAGCTTAATATTAAGTATAACTTAATATCAAATCCAGGACTTGAATATACAAGAGATAGTGTATTCAATGTCTCGAGAAGAAAGAAAACTCTTACAAAATAACTCACACTCACACACACATTGGAAACAATTACAATAAGAAGACTTTCACATTTACAACACCTCACAATGTTCTTTGTGTTGTCTAATTTCTATTACATTTACAAGATACTTAAACAAAATAAAAAATATCTTTAAAATTTCATTAATGTCATGATACCAAAAATAGCATCACTTGAATTATTAAGTCATCTAATCACAATAACATAAGATATATCACGACTATCATGATATTAAGACACCACAAAACAAGGTGACATGACTTCATGCATGTTGCGACACCATAAAATATCATCGCAACACCAAGACACATGTTACAACTTCAGTTGAGTTACGACTTGATAATATGGGTCACAACTCTAAAGCACAAGTAATATTTTCATTCAAATCATGATATCAAAGAACAAGATCACAACACTATCTACATAATCTTTCAATGATAACCAGAAAACACAGGTTACAAATTTGTTGAGGTGTCAACTTCATAGTTCAAGTCATAACTTTGAATACTAATTGCAACTTCAAAATGTACAAGTCAATACTAATATTATCTCATTGGCAGATACTTTTATATCTTCTTCTCTAAATCTCAATTTTACACCATTGAAACTTTCTTACACCTACTACATTTAAACTTTCTTTCAGTTCAAGGGCAAATTCACAAGGCTCTCAAATATTACTCTCCTCTAATGACAGCATTTCTCTTCCTTGAAATGCTCCCACTACTTTGGATTTTGGACAGCCACTATCTTTGAATTTTTTTCCAATTCAATGACAATTTCATAAGGCACTCAAATATTACTCTTATCCAATTACTACAATTTCTCTTTCTTGAAATGATTCCACAAAATTAACTCCTTAAAACTCTTGCCTTTTATAGCAATGCACTACTTGTCTCATATATCATGAAGATCATGATATGCACTATCAACATACCTTTATAAGAAGATTTATATCTCATGTAAACCTCTTCAATATATGTTGTCTCGACTACATCAACCTCAACAAAATCTTCCACCTCTGTCACTTCGACCTCTTCATCAAGAGAGTAAATACCACTAGTAAAATAAAATTATTACTTGATTTGTGAGGTCGCGACAATAAGATGTTGTAACTCATACTCACTATTTCCAAATCATGACCACTTCAATATCCACATTGTGACTTCTCAATATTTCTCCATTATTGCACTCCCTGAATGCTACATATCTACTGTAAAAAACTATTTTATTTCTGAGTCCCAAAACTTATAGCCTTAAACTCATGCCTTGTAGCCAAAATAAATGTTTCACAAATTTAAAATTCAACTTATTCTTCTTTTCATTGGCACATGGGAGGACTCATCACTCAAAGACTGAAAGATGGGCTACCCTCAGCTTTCTTCCCATGCAATACCTCAAAAGTGTTTGAAACTTTACTACCAAAACAAAGTAGCATACTATAGCGACTACTTCTTCCCAAAACTCTGATTGCAAGCATGCCTATCTCCTTATACATCTCACTTTTTTGATCAAATTTTTTTTCAATCTATTAACTACTCTATTTTATTGTGATGTCATTATAATTATTTTCTATATAGCAATTTCCTGCTCAATATAGAATTCTTCAACTATAAAATATTCTACATTATTATATCACATTTGCAGAATTTTTATATTCTTATGAAATTAGTTATCCACCAACACTTTAAACTTAGAGGTGTCAAGTGGGTCAGGCAACTTGAGCAATGACACAAGGCACCGCCAGACTCAGTCATACCTGGTCCAGCACAGCATAGTCCAGAATGATGCTTAGACCAAGGTCATGCTGGCCCAAGGCACGACTCATGCCGTGCTAAGCCAGAGACAACAATGCCTCATGTCGGGCCTGGCACAATCCACATGTCTGGCCCGTTGGCATGGTCCATTGGAATGGTAAAGTTGACTCACGACAAAAAAATCAGGATAGGTTTACCAAGAAGCAAGCATGGTCAACTTGGCCCGCTCTTGACCCACCCAATATCATATTTTATTTTTAAAAATCCTCATTAAAATTTTTTAAAAAATCTGCCATGTGGTAAACTTTTTTAATGTGACCCACCACATGGTTGGCCCTAATGACCTAACTGAATGCAACTGTTAGGCGCATCAGCTTGTGCGTCTCAAGATTTCCCCATTCTTTCACTATGCCCATTTCATGACAGAACTTATTTAATACCCATATTGGAACTTCTCAAATTTTCTCCAATCTTGCTCTTCCTGAATACTATATTTTTACTAATCTACCATAGATAACTATTTTTATTTGAGTCCCAAAGGTTGTAGCCTTAAACACATTCCTTATAACTAAAAAACTTATATTTCACTAATCTAAAGTTCAATTTATTCTTCCTTTAATTGGCACATGAGAGAACACATCACTCAAAAATCCAAAGATAGGCTACCCTCAACATCAGCGCATGCAACACCTTAAAAAGTGTTTAATCCTTCACTAGGAAAGTAGCATGTTATGATGACTACTTCAGCCCAATACTCCAATTAAGCATGCCCAACTCTTCATACATCTCACTTTTTCCATCAATGTTCTATTAGACTTTCAGCTACTTTATTCTATTGTAGCTGCAAAACATTATCTATCTGCAAAACATTCCTTCACTAGGAACTAGTTTCAACACCTTAAAAAGTGTAATTATGATTATGTTCTATATAGCTATTTCTTGCTCAATATAGAATTGATCAACTAAAAAATATTCAATATTATCTATCTGCAAAATATTTATCTTCTTATGAAGCTAGTTCTTCAACACCTTAAACTTAGATGTCAAAGTAGATTAGGCAGACCAAGCACAGCATGAGGCATGGCCTGATTGAGTAGTGTCTGGCCCAACACAACACGGTCCAGAACCATGCTTGAACCTGAGTCGAGTCAACCTGAGGTACAGCTCGTGCCATACTGAGCCAAAGGTAGTCGTGCCTCATGCCAGGCCAAGCACAACCTATATATCTGACCCGTTAGCACTATCCACGAGTATGGTAAAGCTGACTTAGGACCAGAAAATCAAAAACTGAATTACCATGAGCGGGTGTGGTCCACTTGGCCAAGCCCAACCCACCCAATACCAATTTTTTTTTAAAACTTCATTAAAATTTTTAAAAAATCCACCACATGGCCCATGCCCAAACTGCCTGTCGCCATACTTGCAACAAATGAACACATATGATATTTAAAAAAACTAAAAAATATAAAAAAAAAAGATAAAATGTAATGCAATAAGTTACATTTTCATGTTTCTACAGTATATAATTTCCAAGCAGATTATAATCCAAAAATTAGACGTGAGAAAACTTGAATGGACCTCTAAAACCTAGGTAATTGGGGATAGACAGCCGAAGCCTCAGTTTAATGTGCTGGAACATATCAAGTTCCTCAACAAAATAGCCTTCCAGCAGGTCCTTGAACATCAAGTTAGTAACTTAATAATTTAAGTGATGCTGGTGACTTTTGCTTGTGATGTGCCACCACTAGACTAGAGTAGGCTAATTGTGGAATAATCTACTAGTTCCACATGAACACTGCAATGCCGCCTTTACCACATGAGATCTCCCATACAAGCAACGCTGCTGACTTTGCATGTGAAATGATCATTAGGCACAAGTCCCGACCTCTATGAATATTTGAAATTAAAAAAAACTCATCCCGGAAAGAACACGTTTTGCTAAAAACTAACCTCTATAATAGCAATAACGGAATGTCCGCCGATTGGATTATAAGACATGCGCACAACAGGCAAACTGATGTCAGCTGAAGATAGCTTGCTTCCTGTTAAAACATCAAATTCTGGACAGCGGCATCATAAAGCACAAAAAAAGAACAGATCAGTTATCACTTATCAATCGCAAATACTCTCGGGCTGACAAAAAACGCAGGCGACTTCAAATCGCAAATACTACATCAAAATGCATGCGGCGTTGTTTACCAACTATATAGGTTCCAATGGCGACTGCAATTAGAGCCTGGGTAGGGTGAAATACAGCAACATGAGGCTGTAATGGCTTATTAACACCGCGACCTATGTGCTTCAGATCTAACTGCTGAACCGTTGTCCATTCCATTTCTATAGATTCAATCTTTTTTATGTTTTGGTATATAAATTTTTCTAGTATTAAAAATAGGATGAGCAAACGGAAGAAAAGAACAGCATGATGAACCAAAGAGCACAATGTCACGGACTAATTCTTCGCCGGCAGCTAGAGCAACGAAACAGTTATTAAGTAAGTTCAATCGAAATTTCATTATAGTCCAATGGCAATACAAGAATGACATTCCATGATTCCAAAAAAGTAGATATGCATGTTTCTTTAAAGGGACAAATTATAGGGACAAATTATAGGGACAAATTATAGGGACAAATTATAGGGACAAATTATAGGGACAAATTATAGGGACAAATTATAGGGACAAATTATAGGGACAAATTATAGGGACAAATTATAGGGACAAATTATAGGGACAAATTATAGGGACAAATTATAGGGACAAATTATAGGGACAAATTATAGGGACAAATTATAGGGACAAATTATAGGGACAAATTATAGGGACAAATTATAGGGACAAATTATAGGGACAAATTATAGGGACAAATTATAGGGACAAATTATAGGGACAAATTATAGGGACAAATTATAGGGACAAATTATAGGGACAAATCATAGGGACAAATCATAGGGACAAATCATAGGGACAAATCATAGGGACAAATCATAGGGACAAATCATAGGGACAAATCATAGGGACAAATCATAGGGACAAATCATAGGGACAAATCATAGGGACAAATCATAGGGACAAATCATAGGGACAAATCATAGGGACTAATCATAGGGACAAATCATAGGGACTAATCATAGGGACTAATCATAGGGACTAATCATAGGGACTAATCATAGGGACTAATCATAGGGACTAATCATAGGGACTAATCATAGGGACTAATCATAGGGACTAATCATAGGGACTAATCATAGGGACTAATCATAGGGACTAATCATAGGGACTAATCATAGGGACTAATCATAGGGACTAATTATGTGGACTAATTATGTGGACTAATTATAGGGACTAATTATGTGGACTAATTATAGGGACTAATTATATGGACTAATTATAGGGACTAATTATATGAACTAATTATAGGAACTAGTTATAGGGACTAGTTATAGGGACTAATTATAGGGACTAATTATATGGACTAATTATATGGACTAATTATATGGACTAATTATATGGACTAATTATATGGACTAATTATAGGGACTAATTATATGAACTAATTATATGGACTAATTATATGGACTAATTATATGGACTAATTATATGGACTAATTATATGGACTAATTATAGGGACTAATTATAGGGACTGATTATAGGAACTAATTATAGGGACTAATTACAGGGACTAAATACGGGGACTAATTATATGGACTAATTACGGGGACTAATTATATGGACTAATTACGGGGACTAATTATATGGACTAATTACGGGGACTAATTATATGGACTAATTACGGGGACTAATTATATGGACTAATTACGGGGACTAATTTTAGGGACTAATTATAGGGACAATTATTTTCATAAAATAATTGAAAAATTTAACTCAATTTTAATAATTAAAAAAATGAATATCAAACTTTCAAGTAATTAATTTTTGATACAAAATTATATTAATATGAAAATACTCTTAACTTAATCCCTAATCACCAAACTCGTTGGAAGCTAGTGCAGTCAGAAGCTCCACCAAGGAGCTAGATAAAGATCAGCTCGCTAGAAGCTCGTGCGCAAAGTTTCAAGGAACTCGATGGAGCTTGTGCAAAGCTTATAGAAGCTTGATAGAGCTCAACGAGCTCCACTAAAGAGCTCGATGGAGTTATGAGCGAGGGGCAAGGGGCGAGGTGCTAAGGACAAGTGATTATTGATCAATGATTAAGTTTAGTGATTAGGGATTTAGTTGAGAGTATTTTCGTATTACTATAATTTAGTTTATTGTTTTTAATTGTTTTATGAATAGTACACCAAAACATAATTCTCTCAATTTTAAAATTAAATCTACTCGTCGACATTCATTTAAAAAATAAAAAGAAAAACTTTAAATTTAATGATATCAAAATATAACTTATAAAATAATATTAATATTTTTGTTAACAATAATATTTATAACTTTTAAAATCATAACGTCTACATGTATAACTTCAATTACATTAATAAAACTTGAAAAGTATTGTACATAAATATAAAAATATTATAGATAAGCATATATGTCATGTAGCTCATTTATAAAGAATAATAAATTTGGAAAAAAACAAAAAGACAATAAAAATTCAATCTTAATATTATTTCCAAAAGTCTTTCAGATCAAAGGATACTATTTATATTTTAGAGTCACGAATAGTCATCCTAAAATCTAAAATACACATTCTAAACCCTAACAGAGATATCTTGAACCTCAACAGACACATCCCAAAATTTAACAGACTCATTTCAAAAATCAACAATCACATCTCGTAATCCAACAAACATGTCCCAAAACCAAATATATCACAATATTCTACAAACACATCTCAAAACTTAACACATACATCCCAAAAATCCAACAGACATATTTCATAGTATAATAAATAACTAATAATAATCATAATAAATTTGATTAGATTTGAATTTCTTTTCTCGTATAAGCCTAGATATCAGTTTACTTCATTCATCATCATTCTCACATGGTTGAAAAGGAATTAGATATGATAAGTGAAAGAAAAAATAATAATCCAATTATATAGGATCCAATTGACAAATATCACCATCTAATATTGAAATAGTATCATATTCAAGACAACCATGTCATTTGACAAAAAAATGATACAAAGTATCATTTATTGATGTCACATACTCATCTAGGATGATATCCACCATCACCATATAATACTACAAGAAAAGCACAATAGATATGCTAGCTTTACTAGCAAACATAGTAAAAGGCAAAGTAGAGGACTCAAAAATGTATTGGTATGATAACAAATCTTCTACATTGAAAATAGGGCTAATATCCATATCATTAGGCAAATTCATAAACAAATCATCTTGCATTGACAAATCGGACTAGAGGAAAATAAAGATATATCAGAAAGACTAGAAAGAAAAATAAAGGAAAGAGATGAGGTATGACCAATGTCATCCCAATTAGAGAAACAAGAACATAAGTCAAACATAAAATTGATTTAATTTGGAATTAGATTTAAAACCTATATCCTAAATGCATGCTACCCTAAGGGATACCTGGATCAATAAAATATTTACCAAATTATCTCACTAAAATATTTCTCCATTGTCAAGCTAGTTTAGGAATCTATGATCAGTTTATATAATTATATATAATGAATAAGATTTGTAATGAATAATTTGTGGTTTTGTGATATATTGAATATTATTGAATATGTGAATGTCATAGAATGCCAAAACTAGGGCTTCACTAGCCAATAGAAGACTTGTGTTATTTGTGGTAAAGGGTGAAAAATAAACCATAAAACACACGTAATGGAATATGCATTAACATAAAGTGGCAATCCTTCAACTACCTTATTCTTGTGATGGCCTCATGGGTGAAATTGTTATGTTGGAGTAAGTTTAATTTATGTGAGTATGATGTCAATAAAGCTAAAAGCACAAATATTATTATGATCACATCATCTTGTGTTCTTTATACGTAATAGCTTTGAGAATAGATATATGCATAGTCAAAGTAACCAACAAAGAAAGTTGAAGAATTTCCTAAAATGAGTAAAAGTATGGTGTTGCTAATTATTAGGCAAATGTACTACTTTTATGGATGGTGATAGGCATACTAAAGGCACAGCCACAAGAAGATAATCCACGATAGTAATAGTTTGTGATTGATTAACTCTTAAAAGCTAATAAGTCAATTGAATATTTCATATTATCTTATCATTCATGCAACAACTATTTATAACATTATCATAATAATTACAAAGAAAACATCATCATATATAAGAAATAAAACTGGCATTAGAGTATATATATAGTTTTGAAATCCAATATTATCTTATTAACTTAAACAATTTAGTCAAGTCATTGACATTCAATAAAAACAAATAATCATCTCTATAAGATTGATATTTGAACTTATATCTATTTTATTACTTGTATAACTTATATACTTTTCAAATACAAATAACACATAAAATATGCATAATGAGCTTTTGGTGACATTGCTAAGAATCATCAAGCTTTGGGCATCATCAGCAAAGTCACAATAAGTTTTGTGTGCCGCTATTAAAGATTGATTTTATTTTGAGTAGATAACTTTTAGTTGAACTAACTACTTTAAAGGATAGTAGTTTAGGTTTTTAGTTTATTAAATAATCATTTTGTTTTTTATTTGTTTGTTTTTTTGTTTTTGTTTTGCATCCACAAAATTGTTTGAATAGAAGGTATTGGATTCAGCCAATACCTTTAAATCTAGAAATAGAAAGGACCATGTAACCTTTATTAAGATGTTAGACTAAGAGAGTGACTATGGAGGAAAATGGTAGTAATGATCTAACCAATAATGTGTTGAACAGATTATCTAATATCTTATTCTCATTGAACCTTTGGGGATTATTAGAAGCTAATATTGATGGATAACTAATCTAGAATATGTTTGCAACCTATTCAAACAAATCACTTTGAATTAAAACTAAAACTCATATCCATGGTGCAACAATATTAATATAGAGAAGATATAATAAAATATCCAAATAGTAAGTCATGACATTATTGGAATTGTGCAACACGGTGAAAATGAAGGGAATTAGTTAGGATGCAAAATAATTAAGATAGTTTTCATTTTCTTCGAGAGACAAAGTAATGACTTGGTTTCAATGCTTATCATGAAGGTCAAATGAGAGTTGAAATGAGCTAGTTCACGCATTCTTCAAACCTGAAATCATTTTAGACAAGAAGAGAATAAGACTTTATACAATGGTTGGGGATTGATTTTAAGACCTACTAAAAACATGCCCATAATATGGATTTCATCTGTGGCTTCAAGCCTAAATATCCTATAATGAGTTGAACTATATGAAAAGGTGCATGGTGGTTGTGGCTTTGCATGGTTCCATAATAAACAAATAAATCGAGGAGATATTTTTTTCATTCGAGGAATTGGTCAAAATAACTATCAAACTCTAAATGAAATGGTAAATGGAAGAAAATAAGTTGAAATTTTGGAGTTGGAAAGATTGTTAGCTACTAAGGCCAATATGGATGCATTTTATAGATAATTTTCAGCACAACACAAATAAGAAACAAAACATGAGAGACATGGAAACCTACAACAACAAGATGTGAGTAATTTTGACTCGATTTAGCAAGTTGAAGAAGTAAATGTACAAGAGAATAAGGAAATATTTACAAATCCAACAATATTCTTATGTACTATCATCTAAACATAAGAAATTATGAGAATTTATCATATGGGATCTAAGGAAATATACAACATAACTATGATCCATATCAAAAAAATAGTTAAAGTAACCTGACAAAGTAATAAATACAAAGAGTTTCAAGCTTCAAATATAGCCAGTAGAGCATAGTAGCCAAACCATTATTTACAAATAATATTTGTGCACTTCTAATAGAGATAAGTTACAACATATTTCTTCAATGTCATGACACAATTAAAGAAGGGAATACAAGATGATGTAGCTACATTTTCAAATTTATGACTATTGTTGAAGCATGGATAACAAACAACGATATCCTAACTTTTAATAAATTCACGATATCTAAAGACATGCATCTAGAAGGAAAGAAGATGATAGATAGCCAAATTTTGAAAAAAATACATGACCAATATGTTGGCCCAATAACAAAAAAAAAATTAGATTATCATCCATCCAAAATCATTGACCAAAAATATAGAAAACATGAAGTCGAAAAAGATCAAATACTATATAGAAAAGATTGTGTGATCAGTCAAACTCAATAAGTAAGCCACAAGATATCCATGCTTGTGTTGATGGAAAATGTATGGTTTATGGTTGAAAGATATATTGAATATTGACGGATATTCAATATTCTTAGAATGCCTAACCTAAGGATTCACCATTGGATGGAGGATTTGTATTGGTTTTTGTATATGATGACAAGCCACAAGATGCATGTAAGGGGATATGTCAGAAAGTGATAGTCCTTCAACTACCTTCCCTCTTGTGATGGTCTCTATGGATAAAAATTACTAGGTTGACATAAATTGAATTGATATGAGTATGATACTAAAAATGAAATGCATAAATATTATTATGATCATATCATTATGTGTTATGTAGAAGCACTAGCTATAAAATAGAGACACGAACTATCAAAACAATCATCAAGGAGAGTTGATGAATTGTCTAAAAGGAATAGAAAATATATGAATAGTCAAAATATATGAATTGACATAAATTAAATGTCCTATTTACATTGCACAACTACAATGAAATCATTAATGATAAAGATAGCTCATGGTTGATTAACTTTTGAACGCTAACAAAGTAATTAGAGACCTTGCATATTCATATCATTCATCCAACAAATATATATAACATTAACAGAACACCTAAATAGGAGACATTATTATACATAATAAAATAAATCTATCCTAGAGTTTATATATCTTTTTAAGACTCAATTTTATTTTATTAACTTATGTAGTTTAGTCAATTCACTTAAATTCAATCAAAAGCTAATACCAATCACTATGAGATCAAAATTATGACTTATATCAAGTTTATTACTTATATTATCGATATCCTCATAAAATATAGTTAGTATGTATAGAATATATCTAATGAGTTTTTGGTGTCATTACCAAAAACCATCAAGTTTTTGGTGCCATTACCAAAAACTATCAAGGTTTTGTGTCATTAGCAAAAACCATCAAGTTTTTGGCATCATCAACAATATTGCAATAATGATCTTGACTCAAGACATCACCAATACCAAGATTTCATGTATCACAAGAACCCACAAAAATAATGGTTAAATAAAGATACCTTAAAACATGCTTCTCAATCATTTTAACCTTGATTTCTCTAAATTACTAGCTAGAAACATGAGACCATTGAAATTACTACTTTTTAAGCATTTTGTGATAAGTGCCACATTAATATTAAATCCTATTTTAAATCTTATATAGAAAGAAGCTAAACCATGAAAATTATGAGTCTCAATGATAGATTTTGGTTGTAACCATTTTTTAATTACTCTAACCTTTTTCGAGATCAATAGAAATATCATGTTTAGACAAAATAAAACGTGGGAAAAGCACATTAGGTTGCATAAAAAATTTTTTCAAGGTTAACATAATGCTTGTCGCTCAAGAGTAAGAAAAACGTATTGAATGTGTTCTAAAAGCTCTTCTTTGGATTGGTTATAAATTAGTATGTTATTAAAATAGATGACTAGAAATTTACTAATGAAATGTTATAGGACATGAGCCATAACCTCATAAAAGAACTAGAAGCATTAGACAAACTAGCTGGCATGGATAACCACTTAAACAAATCATCTTGCATTTTTAAAAGATCCGACTAGAACTGACTCATGCAAATCTATATTAGAGAACCGACTAGATCTAGTTAAAAGATCCAACATATCCTAAATGCAAGGGATATAAAATCTATATTTCATTCTGATCTTATTGATAGCTCTAATATCTCGACACATTCTACCAAATTCATCAATCTTAGGTGTTAACAAAGTTGGCAATATCACAACTAAAAATTACGATAATACCGATCAAATTTTTAGGTCGATAATTTGATCGGTAATTGTAGTCCAAATCATGACTATTTAGCGACCAAAAAAGGTATTGGAAAAAAATTTTCGACCAAAGACCGACCATAATTACCGACCAAATATTTTTGGTCGGAAATTGGTCTATAGAGTGGTTATCTAATATATTACCGACCATTTAACGAACAAAAATATATCACCATTAAAATTAGTCAATACAGTGGGTTTTGAAAGTATTTATAACTTTGTACTTACCAATCATTTACCGACCAGATATATAGGTCAGTAATTACCTACCAATTCAAGACAAATTTAGAGATCCAAAGAATGACATCAGAAAAAATTACTTTCAACCAAATTTTTGACTAACTACCGACCATATATTACCGATCAAATATAATTTGTCGAGAATATAGTATGTAAATTAGGAGGGAATTAGCAAAAAATATTCTCGAAAGATTACCGACTATTTAATGACTAAAAATATATAACCATTTAAAATGGTCAGTAAAGAGGCTATTTAATATGTTCATAACGTCGAATTTACCAACTAAACTTTTGACTGAATATTTAGGTTAGTAATTATCGACCATTTCACGACCTAATATCGACCATACCTACCAACCAAATATTTTTGGTCGGAAACTGGTCTGTAAATTAGGATGAAAATAGCGAATAGAAATTGTTAACAAATTACCGATTATTAAACGACCAAAAATATAATACCATTAAAATTGGTCGATAAAGTGAACTTCCAAATACATATAAATATGTTCACACTGACCTTTTCCCGACCATAAATTTGGTCGGTAATTCATTATTTTAATTTTTTGATTTAAAAATCATTTGCTAAGTCACTAACACCTACATTCATCGAAACTCTATCATTTTTTTCGAATCAAACACGACTGCAAGCATAAAATTCTTAAAATTTGTTATCTTCTTCTGAATCCAGGTAAGATTTTATTTGTTCTTCAATTTCAAAATACTTATACATATCTCTGTCTCTCTGAATTATATATATACAATCAAATTTTTGTTTTTTCAGTATAATCAGGTATTAGGTTTTTTTATTTCTCCTCCAAATTTTTTCATTTTGCTTCAATTTCATTTAATCTATTCTAACAAGATTTTGACTCGACATATTTAATTAAACTATAATTTTTTAGTTTGATCTTTGTTCTTCTACTATTTAGATTTTTAGGGTTTTATTAGTTTTGATCTCAATTATAGAATGTTTGCATCCGAATAATCTTAATGTTAATGGTTAATATTTATATAATCATATGACATTATATATAAATGTCTATACTTTAATATATATAATGATTAATGTTAAATCAAACTTTTATATAATGTTAATCTTTAAATATCTATAACAGTATATATAAACTTTTATACATTTATATAATCGTATGATATTATGTATAAATGTCTATACTTTAATATATAAATCGTATTACATTATAAATACACATTGATATGTTTATATAAATATATAATGTTATATATAAATATTTATACATATGTATTAATATTTATAAATATCTATAAAAAATTTACATTAAACTTTCCATTTATATAATTTTTAATATAACAATTATATAACATTAAATGATTAAACAATTTTGTAAATATTTATATTACACATTATTTTTTATATAAATATAGAATATATATAATGTTTATATAAATGTGATATATATACTATATAGTATTTATAAAAGTGTTACATATAAATATAATAATATATAAGTAACATTTATAAAAATATTTTATTCACAAATATTATATAGATACACATGTTTAATTATATAATCATGTCATTTTATATAAAAGTATTTATAACTATATTTATAATAAAGTAAACTATTTTTATAACTATATTTATAACTTTATATAACTAATTTGTAACTACATAATAATGTATAACTATATGTATAATTATATATAACTTATTTTTTTTAAAAATATACTATATGTATACTAATATATAACTATATATAATTATATTTTACTAAAGGTACAACTATATAAATGTTATATATAATTATATATTTAACTACATACATATTTATAACTATATGTATATAACTATATATAAATATATGTATAAATATATAACACTCTATATAATTAAATATAACTATATTTGTAACTATATATACATATATGTATTCGTATAATTAAATTAAAATATTATTTATAACATTGTATATAATTATGTATAATTACTTGTATGAATATATCTATATAATACTATATGTTTAATTATATATAACTATTTATAACTATATATATTATATGTAAAATAATATATAATTATAAATAATTGTATCTTCCTATATGTATAACTTTAAGTTTTATGCATAATTATATTTAAATATTAAATTTACAGCTTATATTTAATATATATATGTATATAGTAGTATATAAAAAAATATTTTACTAAATCAATACCTATACATTACAATATGTATTAATATATACAATTAAATGAACCATTATATAAGCCTACATGTAAAATATATGTTTAATTATTTGTGTAACTATATGTATAACCACATGTAACAATATTTATAATTACATGTATAACAACATACAACATTATTTTAAACTATATGTGTATAACTATTTAAAAATATTTGTATATCTAAATAAATGTCTATATAATTAAATATAACTATAATTAGAGATAATCGTATTTGTTAAATAAAATGATTTTTTTAACTAGTTATGGAAGATGATTGTGAATGGATATACAAGGGTCGAATAATGAAATGGAATGTTCTCTAATGAATGGGGGGATAAAGTTGAATTTATTGAGTTTGCTCTGAGACATATTGAGTGTGTGAATGGTGGTACATATATAAGGTGTCCTTGCACTTTTATTAAATGTTAGATTAAAAAATTTTTGAATTTTGAGACCATGAAGATGCATTTATATAGAAATGGTTTTTTGATATATTACTATCTCTTGATATACTATGGTGAGAAGCAAGTCCACCAGAGGTGTTCAAGTTTAGTACGGGTGTCAGTAAGTGAAACTGATCAGATGGTCTCGGATAATATTAATCACGCTACATACCATAAAATGGTTTTTGATGCTACGGATCCTAAATTCAACTCGAATGAGGAACCCAATGCCAAGGCAAGGAATTTCTATGACATGATTCGAGCTGGAGACAAACCTGTATATGTGGGAAATTCTAAGCAGACTCAACTTTTTACAGTCATGAAAATGTTAGAAATAAAGTTTAGACACGTGTTCGCATGCATGGTTTGATGATATGTATAAATTCATTCAAGAATTACTGCCAAAAAATAATCTGATGCCATTGGATTTCTCCAGCACGAAGAAGTTAGTTAGAGGCTTGGGATTATCCATACAGGTTATTTATTGCTGTGTGAACAACTGTAAGAATATACTAGGGTGATGATAGTGACCTTAACAGTTATAAAATATGTGGGCATGCTCAGTACAAGCAAAAGGTTAGGAGTTCTGGAAATAGATTGTATATACGTAAGTTGAAGGTGTCGTATAAGAATATGCACTATTTTACAATAACACTTAGGTTGCATATACCATAATAGCTAATGTAATGAGGTGGCATTCAGAGCATCAGTTGGATGACGAAAAGATGTGTCACCCTTCTAATGCCTCTGCTTGTAAACATTTTAATGAGTGTTTTCTTGATTTTCCTTCTGAAGTTCGAAATATTAGGCTGAGTTTAATTATTGATCATTTTCAGCCATTTGATCAATCTGGATAGTAATTTCTGTGTGACCTTTAGTGGTGATGCTGTATAATTTGCCTCCACACTTATATATGAAAGGAGGAATTTATGTTTGTAACTATGTTAGTACTTGGGCCTACAAATCCAAAAGAAAAGATAGATATTTTCTTACAGCCATTGATTATGGAGTTGAAAAGTCTTTGGGGTGTTGGGGTTCAAACTTATGATATTTTCAAACGGCAATATTTTTAAATGCATGCTACCCTAATGTGGACCATAACTAACTTTCAAGCGTATTTTATGATGTTTGGGTTGAGTACAACTGGTATGTTGGCATGTCTGCATTGTACGGAAGATTCTGATGCTTTTAGATTAATTAATAGTGGAAAACAGTTATGGTTTGATGACCATCAGAAGTTTTTGCCCATCAATCATCCGTATCGACATAATACCAAAGACTTCATTAAGAATAGAAAGGTTACTAAACAATTCCCGAGGTTTAGATCTGGGGATGAAATTCTATAAGAATTGAATAATAGAGGCTTGAAAAATGTGATAGATGTTGATCCCGAAGTTGTGAATGCAAATATATCGAAGACTTGTGAATAGAATAAGAAAAGTATTTTATGTGATTTGCCCTACTGGCGTGAATACTTGCTCAGGCACAATCTTGATGTTATGCATATTGAGAAGAATGTGTTTGACAATATTTTCAATATAGTGTTTAACATTCCATGAAAAACTAATTAAGGACACTTACAAGTCAAGAGATGAGTTGAATAAATATTGTCATCGTCATCAATTTGCAAAAAATCTTGTCACCAATAAGTACCCTGATGTGCCATTTGTTCTGAATAAATCACAAAAGAATATTGTGTTGGAGTGGCAAAAAAACTTGGATTTTTAGATGGGTATGCTTCTAATCTGGAGAGATGTGTGGATGTGAAAAAATTTAATGATGTTTGGCATGAAAAGTTATGATTGTCATGTATTCATGCAAAGGTTGTTACTAATTGCTTTTTAGGAATTCCTACCTAAAAGAATATGGGAGCCGATAACTAATATTTCTTTATTCTTCAAGCAACTGACTTCTTCTTTATTAACTGATGAGGAGTTAAAAAATATGTGTGAATAAATTTTTGTTATCTTATGCAATCTTGAGGAAATCAATCCTCCTAATTTTTTTGATTCAATGGAACATCTTCTAGTGAACTTGGCTTACGAAACTAGAATTACTGGTCATGTCCATTATTGTTGGATTTATCCACCAAAAAGGTAATATTTATTCACTAAATCAATTCTTTTCCTATATATATATTTATATATTCACAAAAATGACTTGTAATTTTTAATAATCTTTTTGTAGATACTTGAGGAAAATAAAGCATACAATAATGAATAAGGCTCAAGTTGATGGTTATATATCAATAGGTTATATTAAGGAAGAGGCTGCAAAATTTGCATCATTCTATTTCAAAGAAAGAGATCCAACTCTTCGACTTAAGGAAAAGTGTAATGAGGTTTATCTATTATGACAATGTGGATAATGATATGTTTGAAATTTTCAAGCCTCCAAGTAAAACAATTGGTGCTGAATGGAAAAGATATCTCGCATTCTATGAATATACTATAGCTCATCTATATGTACTAATGAATTGTCCATAGGTTCAACCATTTATTGAGAAAGTATTTACTAATAGTGAAATGAGATTTATTTATCATTATAATTTACTATTTCCTATCAATGTATCAATTATTTTTAATTTCTTTTTTTATTGATTTTGTTATAGATAAACGTAAAGAGTTTTCAAACATAAATAAATAAGCTATCAATGCTGTGATGGAGCAAGAGAATTTACATCATTTTTTGAAAAATACGTATGTTTACTTAAAATGAAAATTAAAAACAATTGTAATGTTCTAATAAAAATTTATAATTATAATCTAAATAATCCACTTAATTTTGATTATAGGTTTATAATCGTACAAATAAAATTTCCAATTAATATCTTTAAAGTATAGCACGAGGTCCCCTAAGAGAGGTTAGAACGTACAACAGTTACTGTGTGAATAATTTTAAATTTCACACTAAATCATATGGTAGTTACTGGGCAACAGACAATAAGGGGGTATGCATTAAAGGATCCAAATATAATGAAACCAAATATGACTATTACAAGACTCTGTTCGAAGTGATCGAGTTAGAATTTGAAGCCCTCCCAGTTAATAAAACTATGTTATTCAAAAGTGAATGGTTCAACCCAATACCACGTGTTGGTATTATTGTTCACCCTCGATATAAACTTGTTGATGTGCATAATAAAAAATGATTCATCAAGTATGAACCTTTTGTCTTAGCAGTACAAGCATCACAGCTTTATTATTGTGAATATCCAGTCGGATCAGTCCTAGAAATGATTGGAAAGCTGTGTGCAAGATCAAAGCACAGGCTCAAATTGATATTCCCGCATCACCAAGTACTGATTTCATAGAACTAGATTTTCAAAATGATGACAATGATATTATAATAGAAGCTGTGGTTTGGGATTAAGACATCCTTTTAGTCGCATCTTTTGAAATGGATACAAGTGGGGATGTAGATGTTGATAAAAATTTAATTAATTATGAGAAAGAAATGAGTTATGAAGAGGAGTTTAAAAATGATGTTACTACATCTGGAGAATAAGATGAACCAGATTTGGATAAAACTGATGAGAATCAGTAAATAATGAGTTTTATGTTATTTTAATTGTTAATCATTTTTGTTTATTTTCACTGCCTTATGTATTTTTTATTGATATAACACATGGATGAGGTAGAAGCAACACATTGCAAGGTCATACCATTTATGGTATAGGCAGCACGTCCTTAGGTATGCCGGAAACTGGTAGAGGGGCATGGGTGGATGAGATGCCACATCAGATAGAGAAGGTTGTGAATGTACCTCAGTACCAGCATCGGTTGACTGATCCACATAATGGTCTTGAGATTTTGATGAATGATCAAGAGACGTGTGAGAGAGAGAAGGGAGAGGATGGAGACGTTGGAGAGTCTTCTTTAGAGCATGCTACAAACGAGACTCTTTCTATTTATTAGTCTGATCCGATAATTGATAATCCATAAGATATAAAACTTTATAAATTTTATATATTTATTAATTTATTTCATGCTTTCTAATAAATTTTTGATTACAAGATGAAGTTAGAGCTATCTGGTTCCATTTCTAGGGTCTTGAGAACAATTTTCAGAAAGTCCTTTAAACCTAATTGACTTAATTGGAAGTCACTCACACATAGAGACCATTTGATAATTTGGAGAAAATTTAAGGTAAATATTACTACCTAAAAATTTGTACATCTTTTATTTATTCTTTTGTTCATTGATTAAAAATTATTTATGTATATTTATAGAAAGTTTACTGGTGGACATAGTCAAAAAAGGTGGTCAAAAGTGTGTTCTACAAACATGCTGTCAGTCGGTATAAAGACACCGTGCACGAGATCAAAGATAAATGATTAAAGAAGAAAGAAAAAGATTCGAGAGTCCCGCATCATGTTTCAATGAGTGGCGAAGCAGACAGAAAGACCCGCATTATAGGAAGAGGTGTTATGGGCAGAGCGGCAATCGTCGCTCATAGCGGGTTGGGAAGGGTAGTGGCATGTCTACACATACTTGTGGATCTCGCTCTATGCATGAGCATGAACGAACATCGGTATTATTTCTAATTTATACTTTTTATATTTATTACTTTGTAAAATATGTTCAATTATGCCTAAATTTCATTTCTCATAAAGAATTTTTTTTCAATAGAATTAATGTTTGTATTGTGCGTAATTATAGACATGCAAGGAGGGTAAGAAGCTCAGTGCTCCTCACTTATTTAGATACATGCACATGAAGGCTCATAATGATCAGACTTTTGTTGATCAGAGATCGCGTACATCAAATGTAAGTCTCATTAAAAAAAATTTAACTTTTCTTTTTTTTTGTTTGAATATAAATTGAAACACTTTTCGTACATTTTTATTAGGCGAGATATGAGGAAATATTAGCTGCTGCGACTCGAGCATATTTCCAATCTACTTCGGGTTCATGTGATGGTGCAACAAGTAGTTCTCATTCATTAGCTCCACTAGTTGATACGAATCAGATTTGGTATGCGACTATTGTTGGCAAGGAGAAGACGCCCATCTATGGCATCGGTTCGTTAACATCATCATTCTACTTGCAAAGACTACCAAACTTTGAAGTTGAATTTTTAGGATCAGTTTTGAATTTGTTTTCGAAGATGGAGGAATTTCAGAATGTGATGCGAAATGCGATACAGTATCAATTGGTTGATACCGAGCGACGCATGATTGACTATGAGAATGATAGGGATGAGTTGCATATGCATTTTGACTGGCTTACAAATAAGTTTCTAGGAAGGAGGATTGCAGTTCAAACATGATGATCTACCTTGGATTGTTCGGCATAATGCTTCAACTACAACATCTACTCCATCACCTGTAGCTACACCTACGGCAACAACATCATGACTAGCAGCAGCAAACAGCTCTACTCTAGTACCCGACATCTCACTGTGTGGACTAGAAACATCGCGACATAACGATTATGAAACTAGGTTGGATAATTAAGTATATTACACACATTTTTTTTTCAATCCCTCATACTTTGATTTTAGATTTTATTTTTTTTATTTTCTCTTAGTGTATTTAATATATATATGCAGTATATAAATTTGTTAGCTGGAGTTGATTGATTTTTTTTTGTATTATCTGTATATGTTTCAGCAGCAACTTCATCAAAACTAGAAGTTAATTGGATTTTTTTGTTGTGTTATCTATTCCAGTTTCTGCAGCAACTGTAGAAAAACTACAAGAAAAAAAGTGGTCGGTAATTACCGACCGAATTATGATCAAAACCAACCAAAATTTTTTAATATCAATAATCGGTAACAGGTCACCAAATAGTCGGTAATACTTTTGGAGATCAATTACCGACTAATGATTTTAAAAATGTTTGGTTGGTTTTTAGTCGCATTTTTTTCGATTATTACCGACCATTTTGTGACATTTACCGACCTAATGATTTGGTCAAAAAATGGTTGGAATATAGTTGGAAATTATTTATCGGTAAATTGTATGTATATTATCGGTAATTACCAACCATTTAGAGACTATTTATCGACTTAATATTTTTGGTCATAAAATGGTCGGATTTTGTTTGTTGGTAAATGGTCTATAGTCAATCGGTAATTACCAACCATTTTGAGACCATATACCAACCAAGTTATTTTAGTTGGAAAATAGTTGGAAATTTAGTCGGTAATTATTTGTCGCTGAATGGTCTGTAAATGGACGTTAATTATCGACCATTTGGATTTCATGTACCGACCTAATTATTTTGGTTGAAAAATTGTCGGAATATAGTTGGTAAATGTTTGTCGGTAGAGGGTCGGCAAATAGTTAGTAATTTACCAACCGACTGATTTTTCGTTGGTAAAAAAATTATCGACGAGTAAAATTGCTACCAAATATTTTGGTTGGTAAATGGTCGCTATTTGGTTTACTGACTAAAAACACCGAATTAGCGACCAAATAATTAGTCGGTAATTCGGTGAATTTTTGTACTGTATGTTGTGCCTAATAAATCATCTCTCTAAAGTTCTACATGCATATTCAACTTCTCTCTCTCTCTAAGATTCATCCTATAATGTGGATGATTAGGGTTGTTGAAAAATTAGAACTAAATCTATCCCATATTGGTTGTCTATTAAAGCTGGGAGTTTGTTTGGCACTCAAAGTACTAAGTTTTTGTGGGTGTTTTAGTTATTTTCATAATTTATTTGTACTAGAAAAATGATTAGAAAGAATGTTTTATTGAATTATATTTTGGTTAGATTTTGATGAATATTAGTGTAATCAGCTATAATTTGGGTATAAATATTGGTCTTAGTGAAAATTTAAACTAGAGAAGAAGAGTAAGGAAGAAGTCATGACATTTTCAATGTCATAGTATTTTTATACTATTTTGTACCTATTTAAAAGTCATGGCAACCTTTTTTGGTTGTGACTTTATAAATAAGTCATGACACTCATTGCACGTCATGAAATCAAAAGCATGAATATCACCCCCAATTTTGGACAGATTCAAGCTAAATGTATGTAAGAATTGATTATGAACTAGATTTGAAACTATATCTTAACACTACTATCATTATTAACCCTTGATTCAATGAGATGATCTTCCAATCCTCTCTCATGAAATCTTTACCAACATCAAGCTAGTTAGGGATCTATGATTGATTTATTGAAATATGTATGATGAAATCACTTTTTAAATGAATAACTATAATTCAGCTATTCTTTGAATGTTGATGGATATTTGAATTATTTAGAATAGAGATTTAGAGTTCCACTATTAAATAGATTTATGCATGTTAGTCATGGTCAATAATGATAGGTAAGTCATGAGACACATGCATGATCAATATAAAGTGATAACCATTATATTTCAACCTCATGTGATGGATTTATGTGTGGAAACCATAGATTTATGTAAATTAAATTGACCTGATTATGGTACTTATAAAACTGAAAGTATAAATAATGGTATGACAACTTCATTATGCATATTTTAAAAGCATAGACCTTTAAATGATACGAGGGTTATATGGAACATCTAACATTGGGTTTCATCATTCATGAGAGTCATATGTTAGCCATAGTGGATGGTGATAGGTAAGTCATATGACACATGTTAGGAGGTATGTTTTGTAAGGTGGTGATTAACCTTATGATCATTTTTCCCTTATATGACTTTCATATGTGGAATTATTAGGGTGATGTATGTTAATTGATGCAAATATGGTACTTACAAAGCTGAAAGATCAAAATAATTATTGCCATATTATTTCACATCAATCATGATAATTAATATTAGATAACATAAGTATATACTCATAGTAATCATCAATGATATTTAATGAATTACTTAAGAGAAGTAGAAATATGGATGACATATTATTACTTGGTGTAATTTTAAAGGCATGACTACAAGGGGACTATCCATGACATTGGTAGTCCATGGTTGATAATTACTTTGTATGCTAAAGAGGAAAAGGGTCATCCATGACTTCTTAATTTTTGTCCAACAATCAAGGATGACATTGCCAATATCTCAAAGAATACTTCATCATACATAGAAAAGTATGTCAATCCTATAGTCTAAATAATTATTTGAGAACCAAATTTATTTTTTCAACTTGAGCAATAGTTAATTTACAATTGATTGGTTAAACTATCATAACAATACCTTCAATTATTTAGAGATGACATGCTTACCAATACAACTTTTAGTCTTATTATGTTTCAAAATATTTTTCTTGCCCATGTACTTAAGAAATAAATATTACAATTACCAAAATTTGTGTCAATATAATCATAAAGCCAAGGATGATCTAAATAAACATAGGCAACATTCATGGGTAGCACATCACAATAAATTACATTTTTATAATCTTTCATTTGAAAATAGACTAGATACCAATAAGTGATGGGTAAAGTATGGTCATTCACCCATGCTATTATAAAAAAATTTAATTGTTTTTCGATTAAACAATTTGATATCATCCTTAAAAACTACATTCATTGAACTATCTTCATCAATCACTAACTTACATTTATTATCTTCACTCTGTATGACTATGTGAAAAATACTAGTATATTTCTAATTATCATTATCTATAATTATGGATAACACACATCAACACCACAATCTTCATTAAATTTTTTTCAACACTAGAATAATCTAAAAGATCAACAATTTGGTTTTCTTCATCTCATATATTACTCTATTAAACATCTAATACTAATGCACATTGGGGATAATGAGCTACAATATGACTCTTGTGATGATACTTATGACATATAATTGATGAATTACTATCCTTAGGCCCAATATGTGAAGTAGTAAGAAATGAATTATGCAAACTCAACGTTGTGCTCCTAATGTTATTGGGCCTAGTTTTATCTTTTAATGAGATAGAATATGACCTGGACTGACCTATGTGTGCAAAAGAGAAAGGTCTATTTTACTATTCAACTTCTAAGGCCTTTTAATAAGTATCATTTACAATATATGGAGCATGCAATTTAACCATCTTGTAAATGTCAAACTTGAGGCCATTAACAAAATGAGTGTAGACAACAAATTGATCCTCAACATGGAACTCACTACATCCAAGTCTATTATTCGACACTCTATGTACCTACTTTTTTGGGTCATTCGACAATGTATTCATTTATGTGTTTGTATGTAATTCAATATTAATTGGAAAATTTTACTAAATATCTATTTTGGAAGAATTTGATTTATGTTAGTGAAATTATGAGTTATTGGGTGAAATTTATACACTTGGTAGAATGATGTCATAGAGGGTATAAATTGATGGTGAATCATGATATTTCCCATATCACAACTTGGTTACACCTTCTACAATTCTTTTGAGCAATTGTAACATCTTTTCTTGGCAATAACTTTATAAAACCAGTCATGAATCTTTGTATGTAATAAATCTACTATTGAATTGATACAATTTTTTCACTATATAACACAATCTTCATGGCTATGACATTTTATTAGATTCACTATTATATTATCACTAAAACATCATAATTAATACATAACTAAAACACTAAGTAAAATTAGTCATGATAATATTTTCTTTATAATGAACATTAGCTCTAGATGTGGCATTTCAAATGTTGCAGCATTGTGCTTTAGTGAGAAAACACAAAGTCATGGCAATTCTTAGTGCCATGACTTTGTGTTCTAGAGGCAAATGCCTAAGTCATGACTATTCTCAGTGTTATAACTATATTCTATAGAAAAATTATCTTTGTCCTAGCATTCCTAGTTTCATGACATCATGCTCAAGAAGAGAATTACTTGAGTCATAATATTCATTGCCACCATAACTTTTATACTCTAAAGAAGATTCAACTAGATAATAAAGTCGTGACCTCAAGTTAGTGTTGTGACTTCTAGCTTAAAGTATCGCATTGATCCTCAAAGCATAATAGGAATGCTTAAAATATTTTGAAAAAAAAGAAAATATTAAAGAATTGAATTTTGAGCCAGGAGCAATAAACCCTAGGTAATACAACTTCAACTCCTAGTTAGTGGCATATCCAATGTCAACATGAGTAATAATTATTTGTGATTAGGTTTTGAGACTTATATCTTTACTTTGGTTTTCATTGTGAACAATCGATTCAATGAGATACTACTTAAATTATCTCACGTGAATTCTTCCCTAATATTAAGTTAAATTGAAATCTATAATTAATTTGTGTGTATGTGTGTATTTAATGATGTGATGTGATATTATTTATATTTGTGATGTTATTTATATTTGTGATGTTATTTATATTTGTGATAATATTTTGGTTTAGGTGTTGTTGAATATGAATTATATTTAGAACTAATATTTAGGATTTTTATAATATCTTAGGTTTATGTGTATTAGCTATGATGGATGATGATAAGTATTTCTTGATATACTTATCATGAAATACACTTGCATATTATGTTAATAAGAAAATAATAGGCCTTCTAATATTAATGTGTGAGATAACTCTATGCGTGAAAACTTGAGATTAAAATAAGTTTAATTATTTTGAGTATGGTCATAATGAAGAAAAAAGAACAAGCATATTTAAAACCAATCTATTGTGCATATTCTAAAAGTTAAGAAAAATTCTAACATAGAGATTTTACCATAATGTGAGAATCATGTGTTGGTCATAGTAGATAGTAACATGTATGTCATGAGGGACATGCAAGTGGAGATGTCTCATAATACGATGACAACCTTGCGAAGTATTTTTATTGTATGGTTTTTATATGTGAGATTCATGGAAAGACATATGTTAATTGTTACGAGTATGGCACGTATGAAGCTGATAGCACAAATATATTTAGTGCCATATTATTTTGCATCTTTATGACATTAGAGGTCGAAAATTAAAAATGCACTCTAGAAGTAATGATAAAAGATAATTGATGCATTGTCTAAAAAGAGTAGACATTGTGAATGACTAGATATAAAATATGTAGTTTTGGTTGTAAAATACTAAGGGCACATCTATGAGGAGATTATCATTGGCAGTGACAATCAAACCTTAATAGTCATCTTATATGCTAAAAGAGCAAAAAGATATTTTTACACTCATCTACCATTCATCCAACATACGAATATAGTATTGCCAAAATACTAAAAAGATATTTGGTTGAAAAGATACGAATATAGTATATGCTAAAAGAGCAAAATATTATGATTGACTTACTTAATAAAGTAAGTCAATCATATAGTCTAAGTTTCTTTTCAAAAACCCAAGTCTATCAACTTAACTCGGGTAATAGTTAGTTCAATGTTGATTGCTCAAACTACCTATACTTTATTTCTTATGTGATTAATACCTAGACATATATTTATTTTACTATTAATATGACTTAAATACTTGTGGAACTCCATTAGATGAGAAAAAAAATATCATAACGAGCTTTTGAGACCATATCACAAACTATAAGTTTTGGTATCATAACAAAGTTACAATACCTAACTTCCTAAAATTCAGCCAGATTTTTCACTACACTAAGAATCATTTGTTTTAAATAATAAAGTCGTGACCTCAAGTTAGTGTTGTGACTTCTAGCTTAAAGTATCGCATTGATCCTCAAAGCATAATAGGAATGCTTAAAATATTTTGAAAAAAAAGAAAATATTAAAGAATTGAATTTTGAGCCAGGAGCAATAAACCCTAGGTAATACAACTTCAACTCCTAGTTAGTGGCATATCCAATGTCAACATGAGTAATAATTATTTGTGATTAGGTTTTGAGACTTATATCTTTACTTTGGTTTTCATTGTGAACAATCGATTCAATGAGATACTACTTAAATTATCTCACGTGAATTCTTCCCTAATATTAAGTTAAATTGAAATCTATAATTAATTTGTGTGTATGTGTGTATTTAATGATGTGATGTGATATTATTTATATTTGTGATGTTATTTATATTTGTGATGTTATTTATATTTGTGATAATATTTTGGTTTAGGTGTTGTTGAATATGAATTATATTTAGAACTAATATTTAGGATTTTTATAATATCTTAGGTTTATGTGTATTAGCTATGATGGATGATGATAAGTATTTCTTGATATACTTATCATGAAATACACTTGCATATTATGTTAATAAGAAAATAATAGGCCTTCTAATATTAATGTGTGAGATAACTCTATGCGTGAAAACTTGAGATTAAAATAAGTTTAATTATTTTGAGTATGGTCATAATGAAGAAAAAAGAACAAGCATATTTAAAACCAATCTATTGTGCATATTCTAAAAGTTAAGAAAAATTCTAACATAGAGATTTTACCATAATGTGAGAATCATGTGTTGGTCATAGTAGATAGTAACATGTATGTCATGAGGGACATGCAAGTGGAGATGTCTCATAATACGATGACAACCTTGCGAAGTATTTTTATTGTATGGTTTTTATATGTGAGATTCATGGAAAGACATATGTTAATTGTTACGAGTATGGCACGTATGAAGCTGATAGCACAAATATATTTAGTGCCATATTATTTTGCATCTTTATGACATTAGAGGTCGAAAATTAAAAATGCACTCTAGAAGTAATGATAAAAGATAATTGATGCATTGTCTAAAAAGAGTAGACATTGTGAATGACTAGATATAAAATATGTAGTTTTGGTTGTAAAATACTAAGGGCACATCTATGAGGAGATTATCATTGGCAGTGACAATCAAACCTTAATAGTCATCTTATATGCTAAAAGAGCAAAAAGATATTTTTACACTCATCTACCATTCATCCAACATACGAATATAGTATTGCCAAAATACTAAAAAGATATTTGGTTGAAAAGATACGAATATAGTATATGCTAAAAGAGCAAAATATTATGATTGACTTACTTAATAAAGTAAGTCAATCATATAGTCTAAGTTTCTTTTCAAAAACCCAAGTCTATCAACTTAACTCGGGTAATAGTTAGTTCAATGTTGATTGCTCAAACTACCTATACTTTATTTCTTATGTGATTAATACCTAGACATATATTTATTTTACTATTAATATGACTTAAATACTTGTGGAACTCCATTAGATGAGAAAAAAAATATCATAACGAGCTTTTGAGACCATATCACAAACTATAAGTTTTGGTATCATAACAAAGTTACAATACCTAACTTCCTAAAATTCAGCCAGATTTTTCACTACACTAAGAATCATTTGTTTTAAATATTTCACTATACTAAGAACCACCTATCACACCCCATTGGGTGGTGGGTGGTTTACCTTGATGAATCATGTTCTACAAAATAAGTTGATAGTACATCTTAGCTAAATTAGTTAATTTAATTTTAGAAAACCTAGCATGTTTATTATCAATCATCTCTTATAAATCAAAATATTTTACAATAGCAACTAACCAATCAGAGAAAGTATTAGGATCCATCCTACTATCAAATTAATGAGTATAAAGTTTGACTTATTTTGTTGTCTAGTTGAGGTTGTCTAACATGTCTAATATATTTTCTTCCCCAATTACAATTAATCCTATGTTGACATTATTGAGGAGCGACATCCTCTCTCAACTAATTGGGTGGGCAATTTGTTTTAGGTGGATGGAAATCAAATGGGTAATTGGTAATTGAAACTAATCACCTAGGTAAAACTAAAGCTCTTAGGTGTGAGGTTGATCAATAAAATTACTTTCTATGTTCATCTTACCTAGATTATAATGCAATCTATATATGAATTTATTAGATTGATGTGAACCTTCATTATTATGTAGTGATATGATATGTTTCCAAATATTTTCATCCATATATTCACCTATCTCATATTTACCCAAGTATTTTATTAGCAAAATCATTTTTCATTCATTGCATAAGTATGTTGTTTGATGGTAGATTCATGTTGAATTAATTGACCATGTATTAAATTTAAATTACTCACTAATGTGGTGACTAAATTAAATTATACTTTATTTTGTATCATGATAATGAGTAATAGAAAAGAGACTATCGCTTAGAACTTGAGATAAAGCTAGTAGTCTTAATTCAAAATTATTAAATTTATTAGTTTGACCTTTTGTGTAAGGTAAAAGAGGAGATTCAATAGTATCACTTTTGATGGATGACAGGCTATGCTAGAATCAAAATTTCACGGAGTAATAAAATGTATAAACCATATGCTAATGTAACAAATACAAATATAAATTATAATTTGATTATATATAACAATAAGAAAAATATCATATAGCTATGAAAAAATCCCATATAGCTAAGGACAATTCACTAGCTAAATGGGCATTTTCCATTACTAAACGGGGTATAGCGACAGATTAACAATGGATCATTTCCCATTCCGAAGTGCTTCTCGCTAAAATTTAGCGAGGGAAAGTGTCCCTAACTAAAAATTTCGCAACGGAAAAATCCCTAGCTAAAAAAATCTCTAGCTAATTTAGAAAGCTAAAATTGATTTTTCGTAGCCAAACAAATATAACAACGGAAGATTTCCCAAGCTAAAGTGCTTGTCACTAAATATTAGCGACTGAAATATTCCCTATCTAAATAAATTTAGTGACGAAAGAATTCCCTTGTTAAAATAAAAATATCCCTAGCTAAATTAGCTAGGGAAAATTTGCTAAATTAGCTAGGGAATTTTCCCCTATTTTAATTTCAAAACTATTTTTAGAATTTAATTTATTTGAAAATTTTTTTAATTAAATAATTTAATATTTCTATATTAAATTGAATAAAAATAGTTACTATAAATGATAATTTATAATTAACAAAAAATAAACCCATTTAATAACTTATTCTAATATAATATTTTACATAATTAAAAAAAATAACAAAATTTTATTATATCTTATTAATCAATGTATTTACCGACAGTACATAAAGTATAATCTATTCATTCATTGACATTGCTTTCTCTCTTATGCTTCTCCGATCACCATTTTTTTGCTGTGACAAAGCTGTTCGAGTCATGGCACGTCATGTATAGTGAAAAATCTCATCACTTATACAAGCTTTGTATAAAGAACAATGCGGTGCCATATCTGTAAGAAATTAAAAGTACTCAATCAAATCAAAAGAAAAAAAAATATGTTTTGATAAATATATAATATTGCATTATATGTGTAAATATATACTAGCATTTCACTCGTACTTATTTTATTGCAGTATATGTGCATAAAAACTATAGTATTATGTGTAAATATATACTAAGTACAAATATACTCAGTATATATGTACATGAAATACTATAGTATTATATGTGTGTATATACTGAGTATATATGTACATATATACCGCATTTATTGTTGTTGCTGCTGCTACCGCTGCCACTCTTGCTGCTACCACTGCTGTCGCCGCTGCCGCCTCCACCTCCACCCTCGTCGCCGCTGCCATCGCCATCTCCACCATCCCCGCCTCCATCGATATCGGTGTTGCTAGTGTCGCCGCTGCTGCCACCGCCGATGCCGTCGATGCTGCCGCCACCGTCGCCGCAGCTACCGATAATAAAAGTATGGCGGGTGATGATGCTCGATTGATGAACTTTGATTGAGAAAGTTTTTTACGAGGCAATGAGCTGCTTCTCCCAAAATAGGACCTGATATTCCTCTTGAATCAGAATTATACGACACTACACGAGCATCATCATCATCATCATTCTAAGACCTAGTACAATTAGAACCAGTCATTATAGAATCTAGAGTAAAAAAACTTATTGACTCATACGTAAGCTTTGTACCATGTGATAATTGCATATCAATACAATTACTAAGATTTTTAAGACCAACCTCTATCTGCATGGCTGGCTTGGACCAGAAATATCATCTCAAAGCTTTAGGAAATGTCTAATATCCATCGCTTTTATTACCTACATCAGTGAGTAATTATTTTTCATGAATTCTCCCTAGCTTTTGACCCTGCTTGGTAGTTGAAAAGGGCTTGGTAAATTATCTAGCTGGCTTGCTTAAGTGACTAATGGAAACGGGACTGCGGTAAAGGATGGAACACTTGTTGTTTCTTATACTTTTCTTACAACTACCTATTATGATTGGCCAGAGAGCGGTGAAAAGCCAAAGAAGAAGAGGAAAGAAGTGCAAGACTCCTTACATGATGCACGCAAAGCTTGGAAAGCTAGGGCTAAAGACAGTTCCAATCCAAGGAACTTACACCAAAGAGTCCTGGCAAATGATGATTCAGATGAGATTCAGCATTTTTGAACCACTAAACACTCGGTTTCCATTTTGGTTGTAGGTGTAACCAACCTGCTATTAAGGATATGGTAGAAAGAAAAAATAGAACAAGAGCTCAAGTATAAAGATCTTCATTAGTGCGTAAACCGATTGTATACCACCATTGATAAACACTAGAATAAGCGATATTCACTATGCCAAGAGCACTCCCTCGAGTAAAAGGTTCTATCGCCGTTTGACCAGCCAACGGATTTAAATTAATGAATTTGAACGAATCAACTACTCCATTCCCCTCCCATCTTGCAGGTAGGAATGATGGATGCTGATTTCCAATTCTACTATGGAATATAATAGAATATTGATTGGCTTTAGGGCCAATATAGTTATAAAAAATTATATATCGTAAAACATTTAGTTTTATTAATATATATATATATATATATATATATATATATATTCATATGAGTAGTTATATTTAGTTATACATAAATATATACAATGTTATAAAAAAATATAGATTTACATATATGTATACATATATGCATAAATAGTTAAAAATAGTTATATTTAATAATATAAAGTTTTATTTAGTTTTACAAATATTTATATATAGTTATACACATATAATTAAACATAATGTTGTATATTGTTATACATGTAATTATAAATATAGTTACATAGGATTATACATATAGTTATACTTATATTTTTACATGTAGGTATATATATTTATTCATATAATTTTATATAATTATACATATAGTTATGTATAGGTATAGATATAGTAAAATACATTTTTATATACTTATATATACAAATGTATATTAAATATAAGATGTAAATAATATATTTAAATATAGTTATAAATAAAGCTTTTATAGTTATACATATAATAAGATACAATTATTTATAGTTATATGTTATTATACATATTGTATATATAGCTATAAATATATTTATATAGTTAAACATATAGTTATATATAAATATATTCATACAAATAGTTATACATAAATATATAAAGGTATAAATAAATATATAGATTTACATATATGTATACATAATTATAAATATAGTTATATTTAATTATATAGAGTGTTATATAATTAAACATAATGTTGTATGTTATTATACATGTAATTATAAATATAGTTACATGTGGTTATGCATATAGTTATACTTATATTTATATATGTAGGTATGTATATATATTTTATATAATTTTATATATGTATACATATAGTTATCTATAGGTATATATATTGTAAAATACATTTTTATATACTAATATATAAAATGTATATTAAATATATGTTGTTAATTATATTTTTAAATATAATTATGTATAATATTTTATAGTTATACATGTAGTCAAAGAAAATTATTTATAGTTATATGTTCTGATACCTTTGGGATCCAATGGCAAAAAGACACAATAGAAAACAAACAAGTTTGACTTACAACAGATCAGAACAAAGTAAATGCAGTCTTGTATTTTAGGCATGCATTATATAAATATAAATACAATTTGAATCCCCATATAAACAAATGATGTCATCCACATAATAGAACAAAACTCAAGCAAAATAGACAAATATTAGATCTACATCCAAATATGTCAACAAAATTTGCCTCATCCTGCTAAAATTGTTTATGACTTGCTGGTAATGTAATTGGAAAGCCAATCAAGACCCTCGTATAGGCCCTCGCTAGCAGTAGCACATGTGCTCTGAATGTGCCAATGGCTTTGGAGAAGAGAGTGAAGTCCTATCTTGTCAATAATTTTAACTGCATTCATTGCATTGGGAATATCTTGCTTATTGGCAAACACCAGCCAAACTACATCTCAAATCTTTTTCTCGTTTAGCATCCTATGCAACTCATCTCTGGCTTCAACAACTCGATCTCTGTCATTGCTATCCACCACAAATATGAGACCTTGGGTATTTTGGAACTAATCCCTCCAAAAAGGGCAAATCTTGTTTTGACCCCCAACATCCCACAATGTGAGATTGATGTTTTTGTATTCAACAGTCTCTACATTGAAGAGAATAGTAAGAATTGTAGTGACAATTTCACCAAGCTTCAACTTATACATAATGGTTGTCTTACCGCCAACATCAAGACCTAGCATCAAAATCCGCATCTCTTTGTTGGCAAATAGTCTGCTGAACAGCTTTGTGAACATAAACCCCATTTCTTTCACTAAATCTCAATCCCTTTGTTGTATGGCAGTAAAGAGATATGATGAGAGAAAGAAACAGAATCAATAGACTTCAAGAGATGGTCACCAGAGAGGGCGGTCATCCTCTATATGTTTTTAAACCTATAGTATATATAATTAAAAATAGTGTTATATAGTTAGACATATAATTTTATATAGATATATTCATACAAGTAGTTTAAGTAGTTATACATAAATATATACTAAGTTATAAATAAATATATAGATTTAATTATATGAATACATATGTGTATACATAGATACAAATATAATTATATTTAATTATATAGAGTATTTCATAGTTATACAAATATTTATTTATAGTCATACACATATAGTTATAAATATGTATGTAGTTAAATATATAGTTATATATAACATTTTATAGTTATACATATAGTAAAATACAACTATATATAGTTATATATTATTATACATATGATATATTTTGTTAAAAATATAGTTATATAGAAATACTCATATCGTTATAAAATATTATATAGTTAAAAAATATTTATATATAGTTATTAATATAGTTATAAAAATAGTTTACATAGTTACAAATATAATTTAATACAATTATGAAGAGTTTTATATACCAATACAAATATTTATAAATAGTTATCATATACTATTATAATAACGCACTGTCAAATGCCCAATTGAATTACACTAATATAGAGAAAGAACTTGTATCAATAATCTTATCTTTTGGCAACTTAATATCATATTTAGTGGGAACCAAAGTCATAGTATATACTAAATATTCTATAATCAAATATCTCATAGAAAAGAAATATGTCAGGCTTAGATTAATTTGATGGATTTTACTATTACAATATTTTGAACTAGAGATATTATATAAGAAATGTACATATAATCAAAATTAAAAATAGTTTATCAAGACTATAAAAAGTAGATAGAAGAGTTGTTGAAAAAGATATTAGATAGATTTTTTATCTGAACAAATTATAGTATTGAATGAAAATGTAACTCCTTGGTAAGTAGTATTGAATGAACCTTATCATTGCAAGTAGTACCCTGGTCAAATTTTGTGGCAAAATGTTATAGATGGGAGATTAGTAGTATCATGCAATAATATCACTTTTTGCTTGCGCTCTCATGAATTTGTGGAACGTGTTAATATCTATGTGCTCAAGTAATTTTCTTCTCAAAATTAATGTTGATATTTACATATATTTGTATAAATATATATGTGCATATACACTGACCTACACACAGACACACGTTTATATATCCATATACATTACTATACATTATACATCACAATACACATTGTTTACGTTTGTATATATTCACACATGTATCTACATTTTCAAAGTTGTGTGCATATACTTGTATGCATGCATATACTACTGAACACCCACATAAACACACACATATACCTATATACATAATGTATTTTTAAAGTTTTACATGAGACTATTATATATATATATATATATGCGTGTGTGTGTGTGTGTGTGTGTGTGAATGTATTTAAAATTTTTTGATTTTAAAAATTTAATTAAAATAAAATATTTTATATTTTACGCAATTTATAAAATATTATAAATTATTTATATTTAAAACAAATATTTGTGCGTATATGCGCGTGCGCATGTGTGTGAAGCATATTAATGCATAAAATTAAATTATGAATTAAATATATGAGCTTCTATTTTTTTTAAATAGTTATTTTTTTAATATTTATATTAAAATTAATATCATTATACTCATATAAATAAATGAAGTTGGCATATTTGTAAATTATGTTGTTTTTACAATTATCTTAAAAATTAAAATATAGGTCATAGATAGATAATATTGTTTTTTTTTATATATAATTTTTTTATAAAAAATTAATGTCTATGATAAATTTCTAGCTATTATTTATTGTCATTAATAAATTTTTAGAAACTTCAAAATTCAAACAAATATACTTTAGTGCATATAAATACGTCTTTAATGTTTTATAAATAATCAATTATTTCTTTAATTATGTTCAAACAAAACAGATTACCATATAAATACATGAGTAAATTTTTCTACAATTAATTAAATTTTTTATTTTATTCAAAATATATAAATGATCCTGTGAACACACAAATTTGTTTTTTTTTAAAATTATTTTTAATTTTTTTTTTCAAATTGAATACATTACAATGTTTTTTTTTGTAATTAATAGATACATTTCATATATTATTTATTTATAATAAATATATCATATTTCAAATTATGAGGTACAAATTTTATTTTATAAATAAATTTTATTTTTAAAGTGTTATCTTTGTAAATTGAAACTACATCACATATATATCTTAGAAATTTTTTATAATATTTATTACACATACATATTGTTATTTGTTTTGAAATTTACAACATGAATTTTAACAAATAAATATTTTATTAGAAATCAATTTTAGTTAAATGATATTAAGTGAAACATAAATACAAACCCTAAACATATTAAACCATAATAATTTATACAAACATATAAAAATACAATAAAAATACATTTAAGGTTAAAAATATTAAATTTACGTTTCTATAATATATGGGAAATGCTAACGATTTAAACAATTTCAAAATATATATATATATATGAATTAGATCAATGATACGAATGAATATTAAGTTTCTGAAGCATGTAGTTATACATGTTGTAGATGTTGTTATATATAGTGTTTCATGTAATTATATATATTTATACATATGGCTCTGTATAGGTATTGATGTAGATAAATACATTTATATGTAGTAATATGTTGATATACATATTGTTAAATACATTTATATATAGTTATATATATATATGTATATTAAATATATGTTGTTATATTTATATATTATTATGTTTATGTATACTATTTTTATAGTTATAGATATAATAAAATACACATATATTATGTGTTATATACACACTGCACAACACAAACACCAACACTCATTTTGTGATTATACTAAGAAAAATAGAATACTGTCGAGTAAAAAAAAAGGAAATAATGTCGGCATACCTATTGTGCACCATCAATATCCACACAATGAGAACGCATTGTATCACAAATATATTTGGTATGTATATGAATAAGTTTATATAATCAATCCAAGCAAACAATGGTGATTAAAGAAGAAGAATTTTGGAAAAAAAAATTAACAGAATCAATACGCAAACTCTTGCATTAAGATAATCAATAAAGAATTAGGATAGAAAACGTACCTCAAATCAGTAACAAATTATCACTTAATCTTCAAATAAGTTTTGATGCGTTGGTGTCGAGAGATAGATGGAGGATTGTGGAGGACTTGTACTTCGCTTGTTATAGTAGTCTCTGGAGTCTCGACAAGTGATTATATATATTATCAAAATATTATATATTTTTAATTATAAAAACATTAAATAAACAATATATATATATAATACAAAAAAGACTCATTTATTTTATTTACTATCAAAATTTTTTCAGTAAAACTAATGTGCATATAGCAAGGTATGCATGAAAAACAAACACCATAGAATTTTTTATTATAATATTAATTAAACAATAAATATATAAATAATTCAAAAAAATATATGTTTAACCTTATTAAAAAAAATCAAATAGCTATAAAATTAACAAACTTCATATAATAAGACATACATGAAAAAATGATTTGTCTTCTAGTCACTCTCCTAAGAGTTATAAAATACTCTTAATGTTAACAAATATATAAAAATTTATATTTTATGGTTATAAATTTTTAAGAATTCATATTAATTTTTATGAAGATAATATGAAATAATTTTAAAGGCATGAAATTTCATATTATTTGATATCATTAATAATTTATTAAATTCTAAAAATTACTTAAAGTGAGAATATAATTAAAAAAACTTATATTAATTATTTTATTAAAGACTGAATGTTAAAAGCTAATAGTAAACATATTACTTAATTGTTTAATTTATTTTCTTTTAACTTTAATGAAAAATTTTATATTTTTTTATATTTCAAGATTTTCAAATTTTATATTACTTTTTTTTTAAGTTTCCTATAATCATAAAATTTTTTTTATACTTATAATAATATTAATATTTACTAGTTTATTCGTCAATTCAGATATTTTTGAAAATATTTTCTATTTTATCATACAATAAATTAATTTACATTTATATTAGTAGAAATTTTAATGTATGTTAATTTAATTTTTAAAATATAAAAAAATTATTATACTTATTGAATTAATTATTTAATGTTACTTTAATATAAAATTGTAAGTTTCTTAATTAATAATTTTAGAAAAAAAATTTGTATAATTTTTTTAAAAATTAATACATTATAGAAATAGTTATTTTAGTCCTTATTAATATAATTTTTTTGTATTTTTATATTTTTTAAATTATTTATTTTTAACATCCTTTTTTTATAATTTTACGAGAAGCAAATGTATCTTTCAAGGATTGCTCATCTATAGACCATTAACATATATTTAATAAACAAAATTACAGAAAATATTAAAACTAATAATAAATTAAAAAAATTAAATAATTAAATATTGGTTAGAAAAATTCCATCGCTATGTTCGGAATTTAATTAGCTAGGGAAGTTCAATCACTAAATTCGTCGTTATATTCTGGATTTAATTAGCTAGAGAACTCACATCGCAAAATCTGTCGATATATTCTGAATTTAATTAGCTAGGAAATTTCCATCGCTAAAATCCTTCGCTCTATTCAGGAAGTAATTGGCTATGGAAGTTTTGTCACTAAAATCCATCGCTATATTCAGTATGTAATTAGCAAAAGAAATTTCATCACTAAGTCAGTCACTATATTTCTAGATGTAATTAGCTAGGGAAATTCCGTTGCTAAAATCCATCGCTATGTTCCGAATGTAATTAGCTAGTGAATTCCATCACTGAAATCTGTCACTATGTTCTGGATGTAATTAGTTAGGAAAATTTCATCTCTAATTCCGTTGCTAATATCCTGATTTTATTAGCCAGGGAAATTCTATCACTAAAGCTATCGCTAAATTCCCCACTTTTCTTGAGCGAAATTTACGAAAATATTCCGTCACTAATCCGTTGCAAATTTTTATTTCAATGAAAAATCATAAATCTCTAGCTATTCCCTAGCTAATCCCTTATAATTTAGCTAAATATTGATCACTATCTAAAATTCCCTAGCTAAATGAACATTTTATTGTAGTGTTATTTGTGTTCTTTCTCTTATTGTTTTTATTCTTCTTCATTTTCTTATTTATCATCTTATTCATCTTCTTTGTCTTTTCTTATTTTTTTTCTTCTTTATTTTCTACATCTTCATCTTCTATTCTTCCTCATTTTTATATTATTCCCTCCCCTTCTTTTTCTTTCTTTATTCATCTTCTTATTCTCTTTCTTATTGCTTTTGTTTTTCATTATTTTTTTCTTATTCTTATTCCTAATGGTCTTCTGATATTATCTTTTTTTTTCTTTTTTTCTTTTTCTTATTATTTTTCACTTCTTCTTCTTCTTATTTATCATCCTTTTCTTGCATTTTTTATCTCATTCTTCTTTTTCCTTTTTCTCTACCTCAAATTTTTGTTCTTTTCATCTTCTTCGACTTTTTTTTCTTTTTCTTTATATTATTATTATTATTATTTTATTTTTTGTCATCGTCATCATCATTTTTTCTTTTCTCTTTTATCTTCATCTTATTCTTTTCATTATTCTTCTTATTATTCATATTCTTCTTGATTATCTTTTTACCTCTTTGTAATCTTCATCTTCTTCTTTATTGTCTGTTTCATTATTCTAGTATTGTAATTCTTCAAATTATTATTATTATTATTATTATTATTCTTTTACTTCTTCCTCTTCATCATTATCATTATTTTTTTTATCATCATCATCAAATTCTTATTAAAATTAAAATTATTAATTTTGTTTTTGTTATTATTGTTCTTCTTTTCATTCCTTTTCATATGCTACTATTATTACATATTCTTTTTATTTTTCTAATTTCTTTTTCATTTGTTCTTCTTCTTTTTTATCATTATCATCATTGACTTTTTATTCTACTTCACTTTTTCTTTTTTATATTTTTCTTTATTTGCTTATGTTTATCTTCTTTCTTTTATTCTCATTTTTCATCATCATCTTCTTCCTTTTTTATGATTCTTTTTTTATATTTCTTTTTTTTTCTTTTTTTTCTTTTTTTTCTTTTTTTTCTTTTTTCTTCTTTTTTTTCCTTTTTTTTCTTTTGTTTTCGTTTGTTTTCTTTTTTCTTCTTTTTTTCACTTTTTTTCTTTTTTTCTTTTTTTACTATTTTTACAATTTTACTTTTTTTTTTACTTTTTTTTACTTTTTTTTACTTTTTTTTACTTTTTTTTACTTTTTTTTTCTTTTTTTTTCTTTTTTTTTCTTTTTATTTTCTTTTATTTTCTTTTTTTTCTCCATCATCATCATCATCATGATCATGACCATCATTATCTTCTCATTCATTTCATTTTCATAGTTTTTCTATTTCTTCTTTTATCTTTTTTATTCTTTTATTCTTTTTTTTCTTTTTTTTTCTTCTTTATCATCATCATATTCTCTACAACTTTTGATGCTACTATTTATTTAACTTTTTTTTGTTCTTTTTTTGTGATCACTTCTTTTTCTTATTTATCTTATTTTTTTCAATTAATTAATATTTTCTTTTCTTTATTATTATTATTCTTATTATTTTTATTCAATTTTTTTATCATCTACTCTTTCTCTTCGATATTCTAATAATAATAATAATTATTATTATTATAATTATTCTTCTTCTTTTTATCTGTATTTCCTAATTCTTATTCTTTATTATTATTATTATTATTATTATTATCATCATCATCTATTTTTTCTATTTCTTTTTCTCTTTCTAATTTTTGTTATTTATTTATTTTTTCGTCTTTTTCATCTTATCATTCTATTAATATAACTATTTTTTTTATTTTTCTTATAGTTATCTATTTTTTATCATTATAATCCTAATCATTTAGTTTTTCTTCATTATCTTCTTGTTTTTTTTCTCTTTCATATTCTTGTTTTATTTTCATCTTCTTCTATTATTGTTCTTCTTTAACCACTTCTTTTTTTTCTTATTTTTCATCATCATCATATATTTATTTTTTTATTTTTTATTTCTTTTTCTTTTCCTTCATATTTCTTTATTTATCTCTATCTTCTCTATATTTGTCTTTTTTTTTCATCTTCAACTTTGTCTTTTATTTTTCATCTTCTTTTTATTTTTTTTTCTTGTTGTTTTTCTTCTCTTTTATTTTTTTCATATTCTTTATCTTTTTCTTTTTATTTCTCTTATTTTTTTCCTTATTTTTCTTCTTTATCATTATCTTTTTTGTTTTTCTTTAACTTTTTCTTCTTCTTCTCTCTCTTGCTCTTTCTTGTTATTTTTCTTATTCTACTTCATCCTTTTAGTTTTTTCTTCCTCCTTTTTTTTTCCTCCTTCCACTTCTTGTTTTTATCTTATTCTTCTCCTTTTTTCATCTTTGTTTTTTTTATCTTCTTATTCTTTTTTTTTCTAATCATTTGTTGTCATGAATACAAAGCTTTAGTGCAATATCTCCAACAATATGCTAATAATTTTTTTTCATCAATTACCTAAGTTAGACTACTCTTACCTCTTAAAAAAATTATAATCATAAGATCTCACTTATATGCTTACTAAGAAATATAAACACATAGAAAGTGAAGATAAATTATAAATAAAACTTGAGTGAGTATAAAAATACGAAGACTCTCTTATATGTTTAAAACTCTCTTTCACTAAAAGCTCATATCACAATCTTATTACATAGAAAATTCCAAAAATATTTTTAATTGAGAAGAGAACATGGGCTATGACATTTTCCTACACTGATCTTGTTAGTGCTCTCATTGAACCATCAATGTAAAACTTTGTAATCTTTTAGAATTTCCATAATGTATTGATGAGTTCTCAAATAGCTTCATTATCTGGTAGACTCTTTCATTTCATTAAGCATTTTTGTCTTAACATATAATTATTTAATGAGGACACTAATAAGATATTTTTCCTTAACATGTTTTGCATGAACATGTAATTATTTAATGAGGGCACTAACAATATCTTTTGCCTTAGCATGTTTTTCTTGAACATGTAATTATTCAATGAGTGCACTAACAAGATCTAGTAGATTAGTTAACATCTAGGCAAAAATATTTTGCATGAACATGTAAACATTTGTATGCAAAATAACTTTAATGATTTTTCATAGGAAACTTTTACTCTTGTCGATGCTCGATGCAATTCCCTTTATGTCTAATCACCTTGATCCTCCATGAAATAATTTCACCATGCTCACAAGAAATACTATATACATTAAGTTTTTGAGGAAAATAAGTTTATACGTGATATTTTCAAACCTTTTGAGAATATGATAGTCCCTCAAAATTTTACATGAGTCCATTGTTTACTATTTTGTGTTCTATCACCAAGTATAGCATTATCAAAATCAAGTCTGCCACTTAATATTGCAAATCTTTATATTTACTAATCAAAATTTTCAATCAATTGGCTACTTTGTACAATGTGATTCAAGCTAAGTTAATTCATCCTTAGAATCCCTTAGAAAAATGATAAGGTGCTTGATTTGGTCATGCATATTTTATCACAATAGTATTTGGGGTCTATGGTTGTTACACATTAAATTTTCATTTTGAATATTTTCCACGTTGCAAGTTATAAAAATATTTTGTAATATCAAGTAGTTTCTACCAGTCCATATATGAGGTGTTCATAAAGTGTTATAAAAACATATCCAATAAAGTAATGAAATTTTATATCTACCCATTGATTTGGGAGTGTACTTATTGAAAAATTCAAATTTGATTCCATATACTTCAATAGTTCTCTCTAAATGTGAATATGATACGAAACATAAAGCATGATTACTTTTATAAGTTAATTCACTAAGCATGTCTTAGAAGAATTGACCCTTAATTAATATAGGTATTTTATAGAATATTTTTCTAAGTAATTCACTTTAATATAGGAATCACATATCCTTGTGGTATATGGCGGTGGTTAAGTCATGAGACATGTGTGATTAGAGATGACTCACAAGGTGATGACAATCCTGTGAGTTACTTTCTATTATATGACTACTACTAGTGAGATTTAAAGGAAAGTATATGTTAATTAAATGAGTATGATGCTTAGAAAATAAAAAATGATAATGCTTTTACTACCACATCTGTTTACTTCTATATGACAAATGAGAATGGAGAATAAAAATGTATATATGAAGAAACCATCAAAGGTAGTTGATGAGTTACCTAAAAGGTATGAACTAATGAATGACTCTCGAGTAGAGAGGATTTATCTTCTCACTATTAAAGAACTGGGGGGTATCTATGATGGGACTATTATTAGGGAGGGTCTAATAGTTGATAACAACCTTATATTCCAATAGGACACTATGACATTTCCATAATAATCCTACTTTCATTCTATAACAATGTATAATAATATTTAAACTATCTAGATAAGTCATCAAACATAATAAAATATACCAACCCTAGAATTTAAGTATATTACATAAAACTTAGTAGTATTCTTTCAACTAGAGTAGTTGTTGATTGATAGTTGGTTAATCGAACTATTTACATAAATCATGTGGAATTGATATTTGGATGAAAATTTACTTTACTACTTATGTGATTGGTTAGATGAGAGACCCTCGCATAATGAAATCATATGACTTTGTCTAATTCTAAAAATTAGGTATCATGACGAAGTCACAGTATTTATCATCCAATATTATTTGCATATATACTAGCTAGTTAATCAATGCTTGGAAAAGACTCGTGTAAGCATTCATATAAGATAAATCATGATATTACATCTTAACTAAGCACCAGATTAACAAGGTTTTATTCCTAGATGTATTTTTTTAATGCATCGATTCTAACTTTTTCTATAACTCGCTTACTTTTGTAATTACAAAATATGTAGTGGAAAGTTATCTTTCTAATCCATTATTTCATTATGATAGATGCCTTATAGTGTAAGTTCTTTCACTTGACTTCATCCATTCTTTTTGGCTTCAGATCACATATAGCTAGTTCAAGTAAGAGGCTGTTTGATAACACACTTGAAATTTTTAGTGCATTTGAAAAAAAAATGTTGTGAGCTGAAAATTTAAAATTTAAAGTTGGTAGATACCTACTTAATGTTGAATGCTGAAAATTTTCAACAATTTTTTTTAAAATTGCTATTTTGTCTTTTTTTTTCATTTTTTTTTCGTTTTCTCATTCATGCTACAGTTCAGTTTGTGAATCTGTCTTCTCCTCCTTTTTTCTCTTCCACCACAAACTCTAATCCTAACCCTAACCTTAACCCTCTTTTATGATTAATTTTAAGAGAAGAAATAACAAATCAACTAGTTATTCATTAATTTTTATTTTTATATTAGAAATTTAGATAGTTTTGAAGAGTTTAGATTTTATTGGTTATTTTTCCAACATTTTTATTTCTTTTTTGGATTTATGATTTATTTATGGATATGTTTTTAGCAATTTTATTTTTTTTTTGATAATTAATAATTGTAGTGAAAAAAAAAATTTCATTAGAAATTCTATTTATATTGGATAATATATAATACAATGATAATAAGGGCATATATATAAAATATATCATTTTTAGTATTCAACAATTACAGTTATCAAACAATATATTTATATTCATTATTCAATTAATAGTAATTTATCAAATAGTTTTTCAATACAAATTCAATACTTATAAAATTCAACCTTAATTATTCAGCAGTTATTTTTCAGCGCTTAAATTTTCGAGTTTTTTAAAATGGGCCATAAGTCTCTTATCATTAAAAGATTCATCATTTTTATTTTTCAGGATGAACAGTTAGATAGTTTCAACCTAATCATATCAAGTGAATTTTTTTTTTTATCCACAAAATAAAATAATTCAATCTCTAAAAATAAGAACTTGAAAAAAATTAACCTTTGATACCACTATTGAGAACCAACTGAGATTAAGCTCAAAAACTAAGAATGGTATCAAATATTTCCTTGGTCCAATAATGTTAATTAATTTGATATTTATCTTTTTAAAATCTTTTAATTTTAATTGTTATAAAATTTACTCAATAATGTAGTAAATTCCAACTCACTTTTCATACTTATAAAATTTCTATCTAAAATACGTAAATAAACACACACACATACACACACATATCTATGTATGTGTGTGTGTGTGTGTGTGTTTCAAATTATCTAATATATAAATTTTCGCAAATTTATGTATGTGTATATATATTATCCAAAATATATTTAAATATATATATTAAATGATAAATTACCACAAGTACACGCAATTATAAACAAATATACAAAATATTCACACAATTAAAATGAAATGAAATTATAATTTCCTAAAATCCATATAACACAATTCAATAATGAAATGAAATGAAAATACCTTATATTGCATGTTTATTTTCTTTGGTGTTATTACATGTTTTCAACCACCACAAACACAATATGAGCACTACTTGAACATTGAACAAATAATCTTTTCATGATTATTGTATGAATACTGCACATCCAATAACCCCACATGAATACTACATGAATACCACATGAACTGATGTTCTTCCTCAATAAGTCCTCAAATAGAAGAGATGTGAAGTAATGCTCGTGATCAATTATTTTTTAAAATCTTACTGAAGAAAGGAATCTCAAAAATACTACAAAACTTATCTTTTTTGTGTTGCAAAAAATAAACCTTAACCATGCCAATACCTACATGTGCAAAAAGGATTTTCGAAAGATCACAATCTACCCGACTTTTGAATTTCATTATTCATGCACAATCTCATTTCTCTTTTTTATTTTTGTGTGTTTTAGTATGTTTTAAATTTGATTGTATTTGAATCAAGTTTAAAAAGATTTACTATCTTGTTTTAAACATAAATCACACCTAAATAAATCAGAGTACTTATATTGTCATTTAAATGAATTAACATAAAAAGCCAAAACTAAACAAAATAATAATAATAAAAACTTAAACCAAAAATAAAATAACCCAATCTTCCTTAAACCTCATTAGACCCAACATTGTCTTGTGTGTGAGCTCACACAAGGAGTTTCGATTCTCTCATTCTAGATGAGAGAATTAGAGAATCATATTAATAAAAAATTATCACCCTTTTGATTGATCATATGCTTCCTCATTTGTTGTTTGTTTATCTGTGTTGTTTGATACATGTGATATTACACACCATGCAAACTACTATATTAGAGGCAGAGATAAGTGGTGCGTTTTGAATAATTATTCAATTGCTAGTTAGTTTTTCTTTTTTCTTCATCTAATAGTTGGAATGTAGAAACTTGAAGATTTAATATAGGGAACTCTAAACATTTTTGGGTTGGGTTAGAGTGGATACTATTTTAGTATATCATTTGGGAATTATATTTCCCAAAACACACTAAACATGTAAAATGAAAATTTAATTTTTTTAAAACTTCTTATCCTGCATGGTACATCAAACAATAATTTTCTTCTAAAAAAAATGTGCATATTGAATATGTGATATTGAAAAATATGAATGATGTTAAAAATAAACGTGAATGCATAGTATATTCTTATACATCTCATATAAAAGGAGCTTAATTATTTATATGAGATATATATTTTTTTGATTAAGAAAATTCTTTATTTTCCTCTCAACTCAACTTTTGTAAGTATTTTACAACAATGCATAATTACGAATTAAATTATAATGTTTATTTTCTTTTTCTTGGTTCGGTTGAAAATAATGGAAAGTCAAATTTTCAAAAATATATTATTGTTTTCAACAATAAAACACAACCGTTGTCCAAACATACTTATAAAAAAATTAAAAATTTTTTTTTTTTGAAAATATCAAATTTAAAAGGATGCATAGATTATTTTTTTTATGACAACAAAGAATATTTGATAAATAGGAAAAAGGAAAAAAATCAACATCAACAATCTCTTGAACGAGAAAAGACGTAGAGTCATGAGAAATATTATTTTGAGAGATAGCCCTTCTCATTGATCCATCTTCTAAGCAAGTATGAGTGAAATAAATATCGAATTATTGATGTAGCAACATGTATAATTAATGCAAGAGTGAAAATAGTCATGAGAAATATTTTTCAAAATAAAACTCAAAATCATTTAAAAATGTAAACAAGAAAATTAGTTTTTTTGTTATCTCACTCTCACTCTCCCCCAAACTCAACTCTATTATTTTATAGGTTAAATATGAAAATTGGGGCTTGAGTTATGATATAGCAAATATCATGAGAAAATGTATTTTGTGTCCCTAGAGATTGAACTAGTATCTATAGGATTTGATTTTAATTATTTTTAACTAATCAAATTGTCGTGAGGTTCATTAAAGAAAATTGAATTACTTTTGTTTTTCTTACTTTCTAAATATTTTTTGATGAGAAAAATAATATCTGGGTACCCAAAATTAAATTATTAATATATTGTTTTCTCATTTTTAAATATGTTTTTTTTGCTGACGTGCTAGAGATGTGGATAAATTTGGGTTAATTTTTTTTAAGATTTTGATATACTAATTTCAAAACAAATTGTTTAGGGTTATGTAAATAATTTCCGTTTGGATTATCTAAAAATAGTTTTCACATTTTCAAACTGGTTCACAAACGGATCTTCCTCTCTTTGAAAATCCGTAAGAAACTATGAGAGAGATAATGTCAGTCCAAGTGGGAAGTTTCGCCAACTTTGTTGGTTCTCATTTCTGGAATTTCCAGGTAAATCTTGTCCTCGCATGCTCACTCGTATGTTGTTCATTGTATCCATTTGTTAGTTCTGTCATGTTGATACTTTTTTTTAAAATATACATGTTCAATGTGGCTGCATTATGCCTCAGGATGAGTTGATAGGATTGGCTGCAGATCCAAACAGCGATGCTATTTTCAAGAATCAAAATCGGTATTTAAACATGGATGTGATATGTCGTACTGGAGAAACACGTCAGGTGGGACTTTTTGGAAAACCCGATTTGATTTTAGTAACGGTGTAGTTCAATTAGTTTCGTTTTGTTCAATGGAAACTTTTTCTTTATTGGAATATGCTACTATCGTTGGTTACGTTGAACAATATGTCCGGGACAACATTCGCAGCTACTAGCTATGAGTATCGAAGATATGGTTCCAGGTGTCTTTTGAAACAGCTATTGCAGTTCTGTTATATAAATTATTGCTAATTAAAATATTCATTAATTTGATGCTTAATGGCTATTACTGCTACTTGATTTATCAAATGCTAAATTTCTTTTTCAATGGACAAATTTCAACTAATGCTATGGAAACTTTAGTTATCTACTATGGAGAATGTCAATGCGAATATTAATTGCTACGTAAAACGGTAAAAGTAAAAAAATAGCATATTTTATTTTGTGTGGTCCATGTATAATGCTATTTTCATATTCTGTAATAATTAATTTTTAAAATTTATAAAAATCAATTTTTGATATATAGCTAATATGAATATGTTAGTATTAATATTGTCATTATTGAATTTAATATAAAAAGAAAATAAGTAAATATATAGTTTTATTTTGATAATAATGTAATTCATGATAGACGTGCAAGTGAATATGTAGAAAAGAAAAGTGATTCTAGCATCATTATATTATGGGTGTTTTTTTACATAATTTATCATTTTTTATTACATATGGAAAAAACATTATTATCGAGCCTCATTTGTTTTATAACAATATTAAAAGATTTGGTTGTTCAACAATCAAAGAGGATAAAAGAAGTGTGTATGATAATTTGAATAAAATATAATATACTAAAAAATGGTAAGGATATATTTTGAGGTTAGCTAAGGCTTAGCTAACCTCAAAATATATTTTGAGGATAGCTTAGCTGCTAAGCTATCGAAATAAAAATTTAAAGAATTAATCTATTGTAGCTATTATATTATTTTAGCTTTTTTTTGTTTTTTATATTTTTGATGGCAGTGTGATTTATGGAATATAATAATTAATTTTGCATATTATATAAGATATTTAATATATGAATTTTATTAGTATTATTTTGTAACATACTATCAAAGTGGTGGTATTTTGGGTAGAAACCCTCATAGCATATGGTGTTGTTTTGGGTAGCAGCCCTTATAGCATGCGGTGATGTTTTGGGCATAAGCCCTAATAGCATGCAGCGATGATTTGGGCAGAAGCCCTAATAACATGCGGTGATGCTTTGGGCAAAATCCCAAATAGCATGTGGTGATGTTTTGGGCAAAAGTTCTAATAGCACACACACAGTGATGTTTTGGGTAGAAATCCTAATGTGTGGTGGTATTTTAGAAAGAAAACTTAATTAGAGTTTTGGAAAATTATTAAAAAAATAAAAATTAGGATTTGCAAAAACCTAATTTTAACAAAAATATTTTTTGTTTGAAGGAATTAGAATTTTATGGTACCAAATGATGAGATATTATCATAAGATAAGTATATGAATGAGAATTATATTTTAGCATTTCTACTAAAGGATGATGTATCATACAAGAAATAACTTTTGAATATTATATCAAGAGAGAAGCTTGAAAGTTTTACGTAATACTAAGAGAAACAAATTGATTATCAGAGTAATTTAGAAGTATTTACAAAGTTCATTTATCGTGATACTTGTACTTAATTGAGAGAAATATTTAAAAGTTTTCTTAATGGCAGAAATACAATGTTCTATTTTTTTAAATATCAATGATTAATTAATTAATTTATTTTTTTTCAAATTTATAAATTATTAACATATGAGTTAATTTTTATATTGTTGATAATCATATCTTATTTATTATATTTGTTTCTTATTTTAAAAATATTATTATAATAAATAGATAATATTTGAAAATTATTAAATATGGTAGTATTTAGCTTAAGCTTTTTTTATTTTTTTATATCTTATTTATTATTGATTATTTATTTAACTTAAAATTAATGAGTTATATTGTTAGACAATTTGATTTTGATTTTATTTTTATTTTTATTAATATTCGTGTGTAAGATCAACATATTCTGAGAAAAGTTTTTTTTAAAATTAACCAGAATTAATAATATATATTCTCTCGATAAGATTTCCTTCTAATTGTTTAATTGTGTTGGATCTTTGTTTGTCTATTATTAACTTGATCATTCATTGCTAGTCAAGATGAGAATATTTTATTATAGTCTTAAGAATATTTTAACTATAAAGTATAAGTCATATTAGTTAAGAAAGTTTATTAGAGCTTTCTATCCAACATGCTAGTTTAACTTGACGAAAACTTATTTAATTTGATTCACTTAGATATATAAAAACTTAGTAGACACGTGACTAATAAGAAATTCATATATCCGATTATTTTTATTGATGATTACTTGAGATATAGATGTACATATTTCTTTCTCTATATATATCATATATTTTATTTTATTTTTTATATTTTTCATAAAATAATAAAAAATTAATTTAATAAAAATATTAAAAAAATACAAGAACTAATAATATATTTAAGTAAATGTCAGATGGATTCAATACTTAGCATGTGAATTTTGAGATTATATACTAAATTTCTCATGCAATCATACCTTGACATAATAAAATTATCAAAAGTAATATTATATATCTAATTAAGATTATCTAGACATTTTTACTAGGGAAAAGTATTTTGAATATTTTTAGGCACGTACAATTTTAATTATGTTATTTTTTATATCTTATTTTATTTTTGATATTTTTTGATGGGAGCACACAACCTGTCAGATGTCTCAATTATTTTAGTTTATTTTATAAGAGCATTAATCGTATGATATTTTACATTAAGTGTTTATTTTATTTTGCATTTCAACTTATAACATGATGGCATAGTTTCTTTCATTTTTTATTTTTTTTATTCTTCATTTTTTTCGTCCTCATTTTTCTTTTATTTCTCTTTTTTTTCATCTTTTTATTTTTATTTTTTTTCTTATTAACTTATTCCTTATCATCATTGTCATTTTCTTATTCTTTTTCTTTATTATTATTATTATTATTATTATTATTCTTTTATTTTTTACTTTCATTCCTTTTTTTTTTCTTATTTGTTTCTCTTTATTCTTTTTTATTTTTATTTCTCTGATTATTTTCTCTTTTTTTCCTTTTTTTTCCTTTTATCTATTCTCTTTCTTTTTCTTCATTTTATTATTATTATTATTATTATTTAATTATTATTATTATTCTTCTTTTTTTTGTCTTCTTGTTGTTATTTTACTTTTTTTTTTATTCTCTTTTCTCATTTTTTTGTTGTTTTACTTCTGTTTCTTTTTCTCATTTTTTTTGTTATGCTTTTTTTTCTTTTTTTTTCTCATTTTTTTGTTCTTTCACATCATTATCATTATCATCTTATTCTAGTTTTTTTTTCTATTCTTATTCTTTTTTTTTTCTCTTATCTTACTATTTATTCTTTCTCTTTTTCCTTTTTTTTCTCTTCTTTCTCTTCTTTCACATCTTCATTTTTTTTCATTTTTTTCTATTTTTTTATTTCTTCTTCCTCTTCTCTTTTTTTTTCTGCTTTTTCTTATTTTTTATTCTTGTTATTTTTCTTATTTATTTATTTATTTATTTTTTCTTTTTATTATTCTTCTTATTGTTTTTTAAATTTTTTTTATCTTTTGTAATTTTTTCTTTAACTTTTTTTTCTTTTTGTTTTCTTCTGCTATTTTTTCTTCCACTTATTATTATTTTTTTTTTCTTCTTTTATCATATTATTATTATTATTTATTCTACTTTCTCATTTTCTTTTTGTTGTTTTTTTTTTCTTTTTAATTTTTTTTTCTTCTATTATTTATTTATATTATTCTTTTTTTTTCTCATTCTCTTTTATTTCTTTTTATTTATTTTTATCTCTCTTCTTTTTTTTATTTTTTATTAATCTTTTTTTTTCTTATTATTATTATTATTCTACTTTTTGTTTTTTTTGTTCTTTATTTTTCATTGTTCTTGTTTTTTATTTCTTTTTTTTTTCATTATTTCATTTATTCTTTCACTTGTTTTTTTTCTATTGCCTTTTATTATTATTATTCTTTTTTTTATAATAATAATAATGATAATAATAATAATGATAATAATAATAATAATTATAATTATTATTTTTTTATTCTACTTTTTTTTTTCTTATATATAACATAGACACGAGCATATTGAAAGCACTTGTATAGTGATTAGCACATGTAGTGTAATAGAGGTGTGTGAGTATTGGATTTTTAGCAAACTTTAGCTGGCAGTACTTGTGATCGATAATGATCAATGATGGCGATAACAGATAACTATGACAAAGGGAGAAATAATGTAGTATAAATCCTAGCTAGGTTTTCATGAGATTTGTAATAAAATGAAGACTTGGATGTGTTATTTTTTGTATTCTTTGAAAGAACTATAATTTTGTGATTCATATGGATTATCATAGTAGAGGTAAATAGAAGAGTATTAATTTAATGTATTCATTCTATGACAAGAAATTGAGTGTTATGCTTCAGTGAAAGAGATAAGCTGACTATTGGAATCAATTAGGGATTCTCATAGGATCTATCCATTATGACACTTATATAGAGGAGTATATAAAATTTTTTTAAATACAACAACAAATCATTTAGTTTTTTTATGTATCACTAATATTTATCTGTACTCTTAGTTTAGGCTTTTAATTTTTTGATATCAGAATAACAATAAAAATTCTTATCATTGATACTTATGTTTTATTCTTAACATTATTATTATTTTTTCAGAATATTATTATTGCTAATAGAAAATGTTTAAGTCATAAATTTTAATTTTATATTTATTTTAATTGATATTTATTTGTAAGATTAATAAACTATAAAGAAGATACCATTTAGGATTAAGCATGCTAGATTGCTTATTCTTTTGTAATTAGTTAAATCTTTCTCAAGATGTGAGAGTATTTAGATTTGTTACTTGTATATTCTCAATTTAGCATCATCATTCACCAAGTTGATATTATATTACATAAATCTTAATGATATTTTGATCATATAGTATACGATATTTTTACTAGTAATGCTTATTAGAGTTTTTTTATACTACATTAGTAAGGCTTGTGCTTCTCATCATGCATGCCTTTTTGTGCCTTTCACAAATGGTGCGCCTCTCCTTAGATGATTTGGCAAGGGTTTCATGGTACCTATGCTTTAGTCATGCTTGATATGTGCCTTTAATAACACTTGTTTTAGATTGATACTTAGAAAGGGTGCGAATATCATTTGTTTTAGATTGATAAAGTATTGATGAGTATTTATATTATTTTATTTTTGAGCTGGACTTGTTTTTTACTAATTTAGGAAAAGCAATATTCTAGAAGATATATTTGAATTTATTACATTTATTTATTCTTTTGTAGTCTCATTTTAACTTCTAATTGTGAAATAGATTTACATTTCAATGATATTTTAACTCATTGATTAATATTATGATAATACAATGACTTTAGATACAATGAGATTATCAAGAAAGGAAATTTAATTTGTGTCTAGATGATCTCTTAGCTCACAAGTCTATTGTTGCCTCAAATCATGATGAGTTAGGAAAAAAAAGTTTGATCACTAATGATCTATTATCTATACTAGTAGAAAGAATACTCAATTTATTTTGAATATAGAAGAGCTTTTTGAGAAGCCAAATAATTCTATGGTTGATTCTTTTGATATTGATCTTATAATCGTTTTTTATAATAAATATAATTTAACTCAATATCATATTTCACAAGTATTATTATATTTATGTTATTCTTATTTTTTTTTACAATTTTTCTTGATTATATTATGATATCTAATTTTTTTGATATTTTATCTCATCCTAGATAAATCTAAATTATGTTGGAAGCAATAAATAAATATTTTTCAATGAGACTTAGGATCTACTTTTAATTGCAAGTAGATGTTTAACCTAAAAATTGATCTAGATGAAAAATTAGATTGCATACATGCAAGACTTATTGTGAGGTTGTTTATTCAAATATTAGGTTTAAATTATTAGAATAGTATTTTTTATTGACTAAGATGAGTTCACTATAAAAACTTATGCAACTGTCAACTTCTCATAGATGGAGGATATGTGATGATCTATCCTCTTGGTGACCTTAACGAGGACATGTATATAGAGCAGTCATTTGGGTTTGTTGTAGTATAGTCAATTTTTATAGATTATGAAAAATATTATATGGCCTAAAATAACTTGATTTACTAGATCTTCAATGGCTAACATCTCTTTTGGTTTAAATATGTGTTCCACAAACTACTCTTTATTCTATTGGAGGAGTTCAAATGATATTATTCTTTTGTTGATTATGTATGTGAATAAGATTATAATTAAAAGAGATGACGTATTGAGATAAAAGTTACTTGCTCAAGTAATGGCATTGTGCTGCCATTGAGTAGGAAAATAATTGATACTCTCATAATGGTTGTTAGTGTTTAGGGTTGTGCCCAACCACTGTGCTATATAGCATGTGTCACGAAATAACCTAGAATGCAGGCTCGTGCGAGCTGTTTATAGTTTTCATGGCCAACTAGGCTAGCTTGGATTTGGCCCAAGCTAGCCTAGACCTAACCATGCTATTTGAACAAAATAGAAGAGGGCGTCCAGTTGATGATATAGTTTTTTGTAAAAATCATATATCACTAAAAATATTTTAATAATGTTTCTATTAATATATATTTTGAATTATCTCAATTAGTTATTTATTTCTTCTAAGTTATTTTATTATGTGGGTGTATGCTGATATTTATTTTAATGTATTATTACTTTTTAGTTTTTAATATTTCTTTAAAATTAATTTTTTATTATTTTATGAAATAGATGAAATAAAAAATATATATGATCTTTCTTAAAAAAAATTCATATATATCCTGAGTAGTAATTAATAAAGACAATCAAATATCAAAAATTTTTTTATTTTGTGTATTTGCTAGGTCTTTATACGTTTGAGTATATCATATAAAATAAATTCGTACTCACATTAACTTAGTCTTAATGATATTAAAGTTTATTATATTTTTTTAACTGACATGTTTTGCACTCTAAGGTATAAATATTTTTAAGAATATAATAAAATATTTTTAACTTGATAATTAATGAGTAATCAAGTTGAAAATGAACAAACAAAGAATACAACTAGAGGTGTCAAACGGGCTGGGCTGGGCTGGACAGGTCTAGTTTTAGGCTGCCCAACTGGGCTTTCGTGCCGGGCCAGGCATGGTTCAGTGGAGGTCAGCCTAACTTCGCTTGGGTTCGGCCTGGTTTGGGTCGGGCCATAATCTTAATTTTTTAAAAAATTAGGGTTTTGCTAGTGCGGCAGCAATGTGCCGTACCGCCATCGCTTTTTGGGGCTCGGCGAGTTTTGCCAGTCGGCATCGGCTCATCGTGACCATGCTTTGTACTGTACGTGGTCACGACGTGCTGTCCACGTGCTAGGCATTCGTGCTGTGCCTAACACGACACCCGGGCCGAAATCCCTTTGCCCGGCAAGGCACGACTGGTGCCGAGGACATGCTCGACACGGGCATGGGCACATATCATTCCCGTGCCATGCCGGGCCAAGCACGGCCAAACTATGCCATGCATTGTGCCTACCCAGCCTGGCCTGGCCCGGCCCGTTTAACATCTCTAAATTCAATACACTTAAATATTTATTATTATATCTTATCATTAGTGAAAAAACATATAGTCTATCATGCTCACTCACTAAGAAATTATTTTTCAGTCTTTTAATCCTATAATAAATATCAGAATAAAAAAAATAAAATCATAATTGAGTTATTTCATTTGAGAAGATAAATCAGAAAAAATATTAACATGGTATTCATGAATAAACATAATACTTGGAAGAAACTAGGATAAAAACTGAATACTATGGTATTTAATGATTTTTGAAGTTAACATTAACCATCATAATATTTTAAGAGTGAAAAAAATATTATAAAAATAGAATGACCACTTATAACGTGCACATTGACTTCTGAGTCAATAATTCATGAGCACGAATTAGAAGAATGAGATATAATAGTTATAATACCTGGAAGCTGGGCTTGGGAAAGACGTATTGCTGTCCTACTAAGGAGGAGTCCTAAACATTCCTCTTAAGCAAGGGTTACCGTGGAAAGGCATTGTGGGAACTTCTTAATGCATCAAGTAGAAGATTGTTAATCTCAATAATTCGTAGTGCTCTCGTCATCTTCTCTTGAATTAATTTCTAATAACTATCTTTGGGATCACCGAAGATAGTTATTAGAAATTAGGGTTTTCCAATCCAAGACTCTAATTTGGGAAAATATCAATTTCTTTCCCATGCGCAATTGAATCTCCACGATGCATCTAATGCCTGAAAACATGCATCTAAAAAATGTAACTGCCATGTTAAAATGACACACTACCACTGAAATTTCGACGCAACCTCTCTTCATGGTGTTGACACCCGTTGCACACCCATCCTGTATGATGATAATGTATGACGACATACATTGTAGCAATCATACCCATGTACATTGTGTTGGTATAACGTGTCCTATTTTTTTATGGGTTTACACCCTTACATATCCTATGATTTGTAATTGTTATAAATTGATGCAGAAAAAATAAAAAAAACTAATAAATAAAATTAATTTGACACAATTTGTAATAATACAATGCAAGTTAACTGCAATTTCATGCATCCAATACTGAACAACACACATAAAAGCCCCATATATGGATGGAAAAATGATTGTGGTAGCCTACATGAGTTGTGTGCTCCAATCAAATAGAAAAAATAAATAAAAATAATAAAAATAATAAATATAAACTCTAAAAACCTTCATCAAATTAGTGCGTGAAAATCCAGAATACTGATTAATAGACTATCATTTGAGTAACCAATAGACTATCATAGTTTGCTTGAATGAAAATGTGCCTAGGTTATTGGGTTCTTCAAACTTTGAATTTAAATGACATATAACCAAGTCAAACTCGTTTAATAAATGTTGATTATTGATGAACAATTGGTAAAGTGTTGTTACCCCACAAAACTTAACAATTTTAGTTAGATAATATTTGATTTTCACATGATTGCAAGCCAAAAAAAAGAATATCTTGCAATGTTTTTTTTTTTCTAAATCTGATTTAACATTGGGCAGTGAATGTGAAGGAAGCAAACCTAGGAGTCGTGAATATTCACAATGGTGACCACAATAATGAATGTTTAGGCCATCTTTAGTTGAATCATTGCTTGCAACAATTGTATTATGTTGATGTGATAAAGAAGTCTCTACAATAAATTGACAAACAACGACATCATCATTTGACTCCTTAACATAATGAGAAGAATTTTGCTCAACAATGATTGCAAGATTAGATAGTGAAAAATTTAGGTTATCATCTAATTTAGAGTCATTATCATTATTAAGATTATTATTCATTTTTGTTCTAAAATAATTTGACTTATTCATAATATTTGCATTTGAAGTATGTTGGTCTTTCTAGTTTAGAATATCTAATTCAAAATTATCTTCACATATTAAAGGAACATTCAAAGAGAAATACAAAGGTTTAATCACAATATATAATAGTAGATTATACACATTTGCTATATATTTTTTATGTATCTAACATGATAACAAGTTGAATGTTATCATTTTCTTTTAGAACAAGTGATGTCATAGCTTTCAAATGTGTATATAAGATTTTACTTTTATTTTTAAAGTATTAAATAGACTTGCTTTGAATGGTACTTGATTATACCATTTACAAATCATTGGAATATTTTAATAATTCGAGAGTTACATTCTATATCCAACAGATATATTATACTGGTTAAGTTTTCAAAGGATAAAAATATATCTTCTATCAATAATATCTTAAATATGGTTAATATAATATATATTGATATTGTTAAAAACTATTTAATCTTTCTCAAACTCTGTTCAATATATTTGAGAATAGAGAGTAATTTTTTCACATTATATGGTACAACTGTAATAAATTATTGTTTAAGATGTGCATTTTCAAGTTTCATCGTAAATAAGTGATTACTATCATAAAAAGAAAGTAAAATATAGTCTTCCTAAATCAGTAATTTAATGTTGTTAAATCTGGAACACTAATTTTGTGGGGTTTCCAAATTTTATACCCCAAATTAGTGTTATTAGTGTGGTAGATTATTGCTTCGAAATTTCATATGCTGACATTGGGGAACAAAAGAAGAAAATAGTAATTCCTACAGTAGAAACCCTAGTTAGGGTCCCCACCTGAAACACAACAGCGGACCACCATGCATGTTGTTTTCCACTGCGTACATCACCATGTGCTTCTGCTATGCTCTGTGTACCATTGTGCGCCTGCGCACTCCACAAAAGAAATATGTGTGCACAAATTAAAGATGCATGCTTGTGCACACCACCATGCAAACACCACTATGCTCACCTGCGCACATAATCTCTCTTTTTTTTTTTAATATTTTTGTTTTTTCTTTTTTTTTTAATACTATTGCATATAACTTTTTAGTGTTTAGGACCCTAACTTATATATATATACTTTTTAAGGGTCTTGTTCCCTAGGGTATGGATGATATCACTGATATAAATTGATATAGAAAAAATAAAAAAATAACAGCAGACATTAATTTAACATAACTTGAAATAACATAATATAAGTTGATTCAACTTCATACAAATCAATACTAAACAACGCATAGAAATTCATTATTTAAAAATAAACTAAAAAGGTAATGACATAATGAAATCATGCTTAATAAATATATGCAAGTTAAGCTTTTTATGTTGGGTTGGCAAACACCTTTAAAAATGTGTAGTTCGACACAGCTCGTTGGCATCCAGGCTGCCTGGGTAATTCCGCATTGTGCCCAATTGGGTTGGACTGGCTAAAATCCAAGACCACTCTGGCGCTAGTACTGGTACATGCTCGGCCTGAAATGGCTTGATCCCGAGACCCCAAACTAGCACAGGTTCATTCTGGGCATCCCAGTATTGGACACATCTAGCTTTGGTTTGGTCCAGGCTAGCTTGGGTATGGTTTTAGCCTTTTAGGCAATCCTGGTTCTAAGTGCTCCAATCAAATTTGAGTTCATGACATGCTTGCCTACATTGCTCAAGCAAATCAAGCATGTTTTGCTATGTATATAAAAAACTAGTGTGAGGCATTATTTTGGTTTTTTTTTCTTGGAATCTGGTTAGCCTTAGGTTGTCTATGTTTTAGGCCCGAACCCAATCCAATTTTTGTATGGGTTAGAAATTTCTAACTCCAACTCGGGTCAGAATATTTTCCCGACCTGGGGTTGTCTCGAGCATCACTCTGGTCATTTTGTCAGTAGGCTGTTGAGCTGAGCCATGTCGAAAAAGATTTTGTATGCAAGCTGAAATGCTTGGCCCAACACGAGATGTGCTGCGTTCCAGCCCCCCCCCCCCCCCCGCCATATAATGAGTTGGTCGAATGGGGACATTCTATGGGTTGGGTGACTTATAACAACAGATAAAAATAAAACAATAAACAAAAAATTGTGTAATTTTTATGGTGGGAGCATCCATGGGATGCCCCAAGTAATCTTTGTTCTTATTTATTGGCTGGGGTCCGATGTTTATATTTCTTTATTGAGTGTACTATCATCATTGTTGAAAATTGTTCTTGTTGTTTTTTACCATTATTTATATAATCTCTTGGACAAAAAGACCTGGCACATGTGGGCTACCTCAAGCAAACTTGCCCCCCATGTTATGGGCTTTATGTGTGTTAAGTTTACTTCAGTTGTAATGAAGTTGAAATTGTACCATTTCAAGTTATTTTAAATTATTTTTTAGTTAATGTTATTTTGTTTTTCACATTTAATTTGTAACATGGTATCAGAGTCGTATTATGGGGAACAAGACCCTAGGGTAGTGTGTAAGGCGACACTTTCAAAAAAAGGAAACAAAAAGGGTTATATGCACCCACATTGTAGGCATGCTTACAGCTTAGTGAGGGTAGAGGTGCATGGTGGTGTGCACAGGTGTGCATAAGCACATTTTTTTTTGTATGCATAATAATGTGTGTTGTGTAGGTCCCTTGTGGAAGGCGACACTGTTATTTTGACTAGAAATAATAATTAGGGTTTTGAATTTATCAATAGTAAATTGATTTATCAAGATCCAAATTCAGGAGAAATTATAATCAATAATGATAACATATTCTAAAAATCATAATTAAAGTTTTTAATTTAGGATTCTTCTAAATTGGGATTTTAATTTTAGAAACCCTATTTTTTGATTTGAGAGATCCTTATTTCTCTATTCTTGTAAAAGATTCTTGATGAGACCAAATGATGCATAAATTAAACATCTTATTTAAACAACTTATTGTCTTGTTATTATATCATACATATGTAAAGTATATTTGCTCAAATTAAAATATTAATAACAAATAAATTTTTGAATTATATCAATGTATAAAGATATATGTTATTGTTTAATTTATATGTTATTGTTTGTATTTTTGAATAATAGAATCTGATCCATCATAATTCATATATTGATGATATGCTGAATAAAATATTTAGTGTAATTGTATTCTTATTTGAAATCTAACTTATAGATTTAGTAGATCTCTAAAAATTATAAGAAAGATAGGATATTGTATACTGATGCTTGACCTGGATTATGACTACTTATATAGGTGTCAAACGAGCAGGGCCGGGCCGACCCGGCACCTTTTTTTAGAGCACGACCGTGTTTTCGTGTCGAGCCAGGCACGGCGTGGTTACTGTATTGTGCCGTGCTTGGCCAGGCCCGCTCGGGCCTGGCCGTATGGGCCACCCTACGAGCCAGGAATTTTTTTTTTTAAATTTTATTGTTTTAATTTTTATTATATAAATTATTAAATTATATATAAAATTATAGATAATGTATACTATTATAAATTTATAATATGAATATTGTTTAAAATTTATTAAATTTACAAAGTGTAAATTTTTTTTATAATGTAAAATAAAATTAGTTTAAAATTTATTAGAATTATATAATAGAGTTATACATTTTTAAATGAAAAATTAAAACAAAAAAAATAAATAAATCAATAAATAATGTTAAAAAAAATTAAAAAGTAAAAAAACATAAGCAAACCAAATGAAAAATGACCAATTAGCATTATCATCAATCGTAAATCGGCATATCATGAGCATTATCATCAATCGTAAATTGGCATATCATGAGCATTATCAATCGTAACATCAAGATCATCATCATCAACAATCAACTCCTTTGCTATCGCAGTGGATGCGGCTGTAGTCCCGGTCCCAGTTCTAGCTCCAGCACCATCACAGATGCTAAAGCTCGAATCCTTCCAATCCTTCAAACAAGCCAATGCCTTAACAATATCTGAACGTAATTTTGATCTCCTATCCGAAATCACGTTCACTGCAACAGAAAAAGCAGACTCCGATGCTATGCTCGACACCGGAGGAGTCAGTAGATCCCGTGCCATCTTAGATTGCACGGAAAATGTAAACTCATATGATTTTCACCACTGTAATATATCAAGATTCTTAGTATTAGAATGTGATAGGATTGAGCAGTAATCGGTATCTAAGTACCGAGAAAGCTCGCTCCTATGTGATGGTCTGCCACGATGTTTTTCCCTCGCTAGCTGAATGAAAAAATTATTATCTCTGAATAAGGTATCTAAGTCCGTAATCATTGTCTCACCACTACCACCACCATACCTAGTATTGTAGTATGTGAACTGGTCAGTCAATTTTTCGTGAATGAACCCTTTAGGTGGCACTTCCAGGTTCATGCACGAGGAAATGTAAGTCAGAGTGTTTTCTACCCCTTCACATTAACTCTAGGGTCCATGCATGTAGTGAGGCAATAAAGAGATGCAACGGTGGACCAGTACTTCAAGTACTTGGTTTTTATCTTTGCAACCATATGGCTAAATGTCGGGTCAGCTCAATACTTCCTAAACATGCTACTAATGTTGCATATGCACCAGAGTGCAATGCAAGTCGTGGGCGTATAAACCGACGAACACATGTTTATCGTGTCATAAAAAATATTCAGGAATTTCATAAATGAAATTTCTGAAGCTCAGTTAGTGTCGTCAATAATAAGTTCGTCACTCTTACTATTGACATAGTCGGATATCACGTGTTTCTATCCAACACATTATTCTAACATCAGGTACGTGTAATTCCAATGATATCTCACATCCGATTGGAAAATCTTCTTCTTAAGATTTGCAGACAAATAGAGACTACCAAACTCTTGTTGTCTGCAAGGAGTGCTAATATAATTTATTGTATTACGTATATTATCCAATGCATGGGAACACACCATCATACCCACTTGAACAATCAGGTTAATCACGTGATACATGTATTTGACATGAAAGATTTCTCCTAATAGTGCGTCTTTAATATTTCTAATAAACATGTTAATCACTACTTCATTATTAGATGCGTTATCGAATGTGACACTAAAAATTTTATTTTGATATTTATATTCCCTAAAGATTTTCATCATACACTCAAAAATGGCCGGGCCATCATGAGGATGAATAATCTCAGAGAATCCTAAAATTTTTTTATTCATAATCCAGTTAGAATCTACATAGTGGCTGGTGAGACATGCATAAGATGATTCATCGTGACTTGTCCAAATATCGGACGACACGGATACCACTCCACTATATGTCATAAATTCATTAATTATTTTTTATTTTTTTACCTAATACAATTTTAGTATATCATTCTTAGATGTGGACCTAGGAATCCTACGATAAGTGGGCTGAAAATATGTCTGCATGATGCGCACTACCATTGGATCTTCCGAAAATCTAATCGGAAGACTCATCAATGTGATAAGTCTGGTCATGCCGTCCCTACCCAACTTGCTGTAGTATATGAATGAAGTAAACTTTGAGACCGAACTCGATCAAAAATACAATGCTAAGTTGAGTTTGCCTAGGATCTAATGGACCATGTTTTTTGGTGCATAATTCGGCATGCCTTTTAAGGTGTCTAGTCCCAAACGAACTCTTACATGTTAAAAGTCTCATACAATATTTGTTCTGTGCCATTTCTTCTTTCTCACCCCTAATATTTTTTTTGGTTTATTATATTAAAATGAGTCCAAACTACAGAAGTCCTCCTAGTTTTTTGTTTTTTAGAAATTTGGGTTGAGATGACTAGAGAAATCAAAGTTTCAGTAGCCTCAGATCTCTGTGTAATATTTTCATTTTCTAAAGTTAAATATGTTTCATTAGTATTTATCATTTTTTATGATTTTTATTAATCAGAATACTTATTTAGAGACTAGAGGATAGATTTAAAATTTATCTAATTTAGGTATAGAGCGAGAGATTAGAGAGACAGAGAGTAAAAAAAACTTAAAATAAATTACCCGGTAAAGCAGTGAGATCGATCACGTGCACGGTGCATCACAGTTTAGCTCAAAATTCAAAATCCAAGTTGAGATTCTTTAAAAGCAAAGTCAAATGATGAAATCTCGACTTCCCGAGTCCCGAGAGAGAGATGCAAGATTTTTGAGAGAGAAAATGTGAGATTTGAGAGAAAATATTTATGAAAAACATAAATGTTATAGGGGGGAGTGGAATTTATAGATTATAAAAAATATATTTTTAAAAAAAAGTCATTTTTTTGATTTTTTTTAATTTTTTAGGGGGCAGAATCATGAGGGCAGTTGGATTCTGCCCCCTAGCCGTTGGAGGTGAGAGATACAACGGCTACAATTTAAATTTTTTTTTTTATTTTTTTTTTGCCTGTTGGGGGGGGGGGGGGGGGGAATCGGGTCGGCTTGGGGGACCGCGGGTCTGGTCTGATTGGACCCGACCCGTGGTCTTTTTTGCGGGAAGGGGAAAATGCCGTGCTTCTGTGCCGTGCCACGGGTCACGGGCCACAGAATAGTGCCGGGTCAGGCACGACGCAAGGCTTGGTTGGCCTCGGCACGGCACGGGCCGTGCCTTACCCGGGCACGGGATTTTCTCGTGCCGGGCTGGCCCGGCAGGTTGACACCTCTAACTACTTATTGTTGAAATATTTTAATGTTGTCTAAATAATACAAGAGATTATCATTCAGAGCAAGTCTATTTTCTCAATGGAGGTTATTATGTTTTTTTTTCTAAAAAAAGTGATGACATCCAATTTATTTCATTGTTAAATATATTAAAAATATATATTAGAGATAGATTATCTTCTGCTCAGAAATAAAGTGTGCTTAAAATTTTGGGGTTTTCTTTGGACATTCTTTTCATATGGTAAGATAATCTTGAATTAGATACTCTACATTAGAAAGACAAATATAATTCAAATATAGATGTGGATAATGATCTTAGTGGTGCTGAGAAATCTAAATTAAATTATAATTTAAATTTTTCATATCTTAATCTTCTATTAAGTGCTAAAAATAGTTCTCACTTTTCAATTAAGAAGTTACATGGTGCTGACATTGTTATTATTCAATTTATTTTAGAAATTTCTTTGTCACATCAACCTAAAATACTTATTGTAATTAATGTTACAATTGAATGTGACATTAGCATTCATGATTTTAGTCATCACTTTGAACACTCCCGTGTTATACTGGGTTTGCTTTCCTCACTGTCCAATGCTGCATGATATTTACAAAAAAGAACATTTCAGGATATCATAGCAACTCATTCCCATTTAGGAAGCACTTTACCAATTACTATATATGCTTACCTTATTTATATGTCATGTAAATTAAAAAAAGCTTTAAGAAGAATTTAAGAATCTAGGGTCATTTCCAGTTGGGCAGCATACAACACTCTATTGATCATATAAATGTTGTTTTAATAGAATACCAAAGGCTGTCCTCACTGTTACCTCATACAGTTGTCATGTCTGGAAAAAAGTTAGCTCATAAATTTTTAGTTTAGTTCTGGTTCAAAATGACTTGTTTTTCCTTTGATCTCAGTATATTTGGACTTTTCATGCATCAATTTGGGGAGGGGGGTTGAAGCTCACTCTCGCTGTTTTTTAATGTTGTTATTTACATAATCTGTTTGAAAGGAGCACCCAACACGTGTGAGTTGCCTTAATCAAACTTACCCCTTGTATAAGGTGCTTTGTGTCTGCTAAATTTAATTGAGTTATAATAATTACTATTTCATTTCTTAGTGATTGCTATATTATCATGAGTTTGTGTTCATTAAATTTTACCAAAGTGAATTGGGGCCATTGATGAATTTGTATTGCAATTACTAATAATTGTATGTTGACAGGTCAAGAAAGTTTATGAACGATTTATTTAGCTAATACTAATACTTTGCTAAAATTGAAATTATGGAAAAATGTTGTGAATGAAGGGTGTAATACATTCTATTAAACTCAAAGTGAAATACACAAAATATGGCACACTGAATCATGGGTATCTATTTATATTTCTATGCAAGTTTATATAACAACAATTTGTGAACATTTTTTGTTTTTTTAATAATTTTTGATGGGTTAATAACAATATATGTGTGTGTGTGTATATATATATATATTATTGTTGGCTCTTTACACGGGGGACTTCCATTTACGAAAGCAAAATTTCAATGATCTAGTCCATTTCACTAACAATGCTGTTATTCAAAAATGTGCAGGGAAGCATTTTTCATACGCCTCGTTTAGTTTCCATTGATTATCAAGGTACTAATTGAACATTATTGTTAATCCACTTTCCATTTTAAGTGAACCAAACAAACAAGAGTAATTCCCAAAGATAGAAGAAAACATAATGGATAAACATGGTAGAAGGGCGGTCCAATGCAACACTTGGTTGTTTTGGATATTCATGAGAGGGAAAAATTATAAAACAATTTTATATATAATTGTTTTGAATTTCACTCAAAGGAGGAAAATATCTGTTAAAACCCGTATCTATTCTTTCTTCTTGTTCCCTTTCTTTTTGTCATACCTTTTTTTTTCTTCTGTTGCATCTATTTTTTTGTTGAAACAAATTGTAAATCTGAAGGGTCCTACTTTTAATATCATGTAGACGTTTTAAATGGGCAAGGTTGCATGACATAAGACACTATTTGCATAATGGCAGGCCCAATGCAACACTTGGCTGGCCTCTGAGGTTCCACATTTGGCTTGAGCCTTGTCCCCTTTCTCGATACAACCTATTTGTGTATTCTAGAGAATAATTGAAATTTAAAAATTAAAAGAGATGATTGCATGATTATTTGATTTCTTGGGAGATTTTCTACTTTGAACATGCTCATAAATTCTCCTTTCTAACACGACTTTAAATCTTGGGTGGAGGCGGCAAAAGGCCTGTGCTGGGCTGGCAAGTCTAAAAAAGAGGCAGCCTGGTTAGTCCTAGTGTCCCATAGGGCAGAGCAGGCCATGCCTGGTCAGGTTTACAATTAACCCAGCACGACCTAGCTAAAGGCAAGGGCCATGCCTGGCATGAGACCATGCTTTCCCAACTCGAGCATGTGCCTTGGTAGGGCCCTTGCCTAGATTAGTCAGGGCATGAGCAAAGCATGACTCGAGTCCATGACTCTTGCTTAGTGGCCTCAACCCAGGGTGGGTTCATGCCCGGCTAGCTACCTGTGAGCCAGGGCACAAGCAAGACTTGGAGCGAATCCGTGGCTCATTCTCAGCTACTGGCTTGCCACCAGGGCATGAGCAAGCTTTTGGTCGTGCTACCTTTGACTTTTACTAGGGCTATACTGGTTACTAGTCATGTCTCATATCTGTCTAGCCTTAGTCTGGGCTTGGGCTACAACATACTGCTACAACTTGCGCACTATACTTATAAATAAAAATTAGTAAAAAATTAAATGACTAAAAGACTGTGCTCTTTGCACAAGACTCTCATCAAGTGTGAGGTGTGAGAGTAGTTAATATTTCGATAGACTTATCTTCGAACTCGAAATCCATCACTTTTGGACGAATGTATTTGTCATCACACTAAGACATGACTTTTTACAAATTAAATAAATAAAAAAAATTTGAAATTTAATTTAAACTCAATAATATTTAGTTCATTAAAATTTTTTAAAATATAAAAATTATTGACTACATAATTATATTGAACATAAAAATAACATAAAAAATTTATTTTTCTAAATTATACTACTAATAGCTAGCAATTGATCATGATCACAATATGTTTAGTATTGGTCTTGATCATTTAAAATTTTAAATTATTCTCATAATTTATCAACAATAACTTGAAAGGTCATCTATATGTATTTTCAATCTTTTAAGCATTCTAAATTTTCTAAAAGATTCAATATTAGATTTGTGTTTTTGTTTGTAGCTATATTTATAGAAATAGAACAAATATACTCTATTACTATAGTATATACAAGAGTGATCAATAGATCACATATTATCATAGATAATATGTGATAAGCTGATTCATAAGATTTAATTAATTGAACATGTCAATTATTTAAACAAGACAGGAATAAATATGAATAATTTTTGATAGAGATCATGATGCAAGATCTGAAAAATTACATAATAAGACAATATAGTAGATGTAGAAGACACTTGGTTAATAAGTTAGTTTGTAGTAAATATTGTATCTCGCAAAAATCATTTTGGAAACTTCTGCTAAAAAAGAGTATCCAAGTCATCTCATCAAAAATGTTTATTTTTTATTTTCTGCAATCTTATTTTGTGGGGTAGGTTAGTATATGTAATCAGATATATAATTTCATGATTAGTACAATAAACATAAAAAATATTCGACATATATTCTAATACATTATTATTAATTATTTTTTTAATATTTTTATTAATTTTATTTTCTATTTTTTATTAAATAATTGAAAAATAAAAAAATTATAATTTAAAATAAAAAAGAATCAACCAAGTAAAATGTGTGTAGTCATCAATATATATGACAACATATCTAAATCCCTCCGGTCTTATTTCAATTAGATACTCATATGCCTTTGTATATCAGTTTAAATAAATTCTACTCATACTAACCTGGCGAGTATGATAAAAACTATGATATACTTTCTTAAATTGAGATAATTTATATTCTAGCATATAGATACCTTTAAGACTATGATAATATTCTCAGCTTGATAAGTGCTAGGAGATCATGTTGAGAATGTATACGTATAGGGTCAATCGTACTCAAATATCTAGTGAGATTTTATACAATATAAGAAAAAATATATAATATATCCTGCTCAATTTTAAAAAAATATTTCAACAAAACTTTTATATCATGTAAATAAATATCAGTAGTAAAAACAAGAAATTTTGAATTTAATTGTATAAAAAGATAATTTATAAATGAAGACTAACAGAATAACCATGAATAAATAAAATATCTGAAAGAAATAAAAAATAAATATAAATGCTATTTTAACTAATGTTTTCTGAGGGTTTCCTTTTTACTACCATAATGCTCGGTGAACAAAGAAAAAAATTAGTAAAAATGAAATGATTACTTCGTATGTAATTATTAATTTATTAGTCAATAATCCATGGGTTTAAAATGAAAGAATTTGTTATAATATTAATAATACATGAGATATGTGAAGTATTTGCTGCTATACTAGAGACAATTTTTGTATAATCATCTCTAATACATATATTAGTGGATGAATTTTGTGAGGATCTCTGGATGACTATGGTAGTCGATCAATTTTTTTTAATATTTTATCGTAATATTGGTCTTTTTCATGAAAATATTTGTTTTTTAATAAACACTAATAGTTGTCTTTTAATAGACTAACATATTTCTATTTTCTTCATTTAACATGTGAATTATAGGAAGAATCACTCTTTATATTGAGATTATATCATTGCTCTTTTAATAGACACTAACAAAGAGTTGGTGTCACACATAAATTCCTTGACACCAAGAGTTAGTCAGTGTCACTCTTAAACTTTGCTCAAAAATTCAGTGCCTTTTTTTTTCTTCCTTGTGTATTTTAATGTGCATGCCTTTTGTGTGCAATTTGTGCCTATCTCCTGCTTTGTTTCATAGTGTCGGTGTTCCTAGGGTTTGGCGTGCCTGTGATGTGATTTCTGCCTAATTTTCTTTCCTTCCCTTTTGCCCATTGTTTGCCTATTATAGAAAATGGGCATCTACTATGGGCCTACAATACACACTTATGTACTATTACAGAAGTTTATATGCATGCATGATATTGTTAAAGTGTACATATCTCTCTTTAGGAAATCACAGGGTTTGATTTTTTTACAGAGCATTTTACTCTGATATCATGTAGAAAATTCAAGTCATAAACATCCAAAAAATGCAATAGAAAACTGAATATTGAAAATGTATAAGGGTGTGCGCATATATAATGAGCAAATTAGATTGAGATAATTCACATATCGGGGTGCTCTCATCTATAAGCTGCCACCATAACAAAATCTTTTATGCTTTTAATTTGGACATTTTGATGATTTTTTGCTTGCCTAAAGTTTCTGAGTGCCCTTTAGTTTTTTCCCAAAGATGTTTCCTTTTTGTTTTGATAATTTAGCATTTGGGTTCTTGGCTTTGCAGGTTCCCTTGGATCTGTTAGTTCAAGTAGTTCTATGTATAGTAGTGTTGACGACAAATCTGTATCAAAAAATGCTGTCACTTGGTAGGGCTTTTAGTTTTCTGTTTTAGATTTCAGTTCCCTGAGATCGATATATGCATTTGAAGGCGTCTGTATTTTTTCTAAATGTTCTTACGGGCTCCTATATTATTATATCCATCCATTTAATGCTTTTTTTATTGCTTCAGTTGGAAACTATAAATTGGGAGATACACATTGTTAATTAAGTCATCACTTGTTATTTTTGCTTCAATTTTATTTTTTTTCTATATGAGAAAACAAAAGTAAAAATGAATTTTTATTTATTATTAGGTAAATAAAGTGAATATAATGTGTAAATTTATAGAAATTTGTATGGTAGCACTTATTTTTGTGTCATGTATTTTATAACATAGAAAAAGTAATGCATTTTATATTAATTTAATAAGATACAAACTCCCAACACAAATAAAATGAGTATTAATGATATGGATAAAAAGAATATATGCAAATACATTTTTCATTTTAAATATGAATGTTTTGTTGATTAAATTTGTAGATTACAACATAATAATATTATAAATAACACTTTTAAAATAAAACACAATACGATTGAAGAAATATGTAACACAACATGATAATAATTTATACATGAAAAATCCTTATATGAATGACAAATTGATTGAGGTTGTCCCTTAGTTAGGTGTTCCCATTAAAAATACAAAGTAAAGTAAACAAATATCAATAAAGAAAAGTTATAAACTTTAATTCACATAAAACTAAAACTTCAATAAATTTCTCAAGCTAAAATATACAAGTTTAAATATTTTTTATAAACTATAAGTTAGTTTGAATCAGAATAAAATTACAATGATGAGTCAGAAAAATTAAAATTGAATCATAAAATAGTTAAAATTTGAATTAATTTAAAATTAGAGCTAAATAATTATTATTAAACAATAGCTAGTATGGGGAAGAATAATGACAAAGAATAAATTATTTTTATATAGTTGAGTTGCGGAAAATAATGATAAAATAATAAAGGATATATTTTGTACAATAACTATGGAAAAAATATCTTTAGTAAAAGAAGATCAAGCACAAGGCCTACACTAACAAAGAATAATAACACATTGAAAATTGTCCTCCGAATGAAAATGCTGGTGGACTACGAAGCCAAGTTATTCCATGTTAATAATAAAAAAAATAATAATATAAATACAACCCATAATTATTTGAGGTGCAAGGTTAGATGTGTCAAATGGGCCTTGTTGGGCTAGCATGACATGAATTTTGGTTGCCTAGTCGGGCAACCATGCCATGCCAGATACAATACAAAATGGGTGCCCATGCTATGTTGTGCTGTGCCAACATGGCCATATTGTAGATCGTTTTGGCATGATCCGATGAAATGTTTTTCTGAATCGAGCATGCTAGGTCAGACTAGGTCATGCTGGGTCAAACTGGCATTGGCATGGCACAGTCATTAGCCAGGCCAGTGTCTAGTCGTTAGGGCTCAGCCTAGTGGCTACTGGGCACTGTGTAGTGGGCAAGAGCCCAGCCCAAGTGGCTGGTTATGGGCCCAACCCAAATGGATGGTTATGGGCCCAACCCAAATGGATGGTTATCGGCTCAACCCAAGTGGATGGCTATGGGCCTATTCCAAGTGGCTGGCAGGGGGCAAGGGCGCAGCCACTGCGTGAGAGAGATACGAGTACATGAGACTTTTTAATATCTTTTCAGTAGAAAAGACATTCTAGAAAAATATTTTCATTTAGTTTTAGAGAAGAGATTTGTAGCACTACAGAGTCATGAGAGATATTTGTTGATTATCAAAGCAATCAGGGGTTTTTACAGATATTCTCGATCTTGACTTTTCTAGATATGAGTACAGAGTCATGATAGATATATTTTCTATTCTCAAAATATTATAATTCTTGTGACAATATTCTCACATTAGACTATTGGTTTTTAGACTTGAGAGCTTATAATCATATTATATGTAATTATTTTGTATTTATTATTATTTTTTATTTCTGTTCATTGAATGCTGTGATAGCCAATGATAATATGCAATTATGCGAGTTGATTTATAGTCAATAATAAATTATTAAAATTTATTAGATATACTAATGTTTAACTTGATATTTTATTTTTTTAAAGTGTCTTTTTTGTTTTTTTATATCCAGTTAAGTGTCCTAATCTATATACTTTTTATTTATAATATTTTTCGTGTATATCTATTATTATGTGTTTTATTTATTTTTATTTGTTGGTTATATTTTATTATTTTAATAGAACAAAGTTTTTGTAAATCCTAGGAGGCATAATAGGCAAGCAACAAGTATACATTTGTCATGCAAAATTTGTGGCCACTATGCACAATAGGCACACAGTAAACCTCAACAATGGTTGGGAAATCATTAGAATTGCTACATATACATTTGTATTAAACATACTATGAGATATTTATAATTTGAATCATTCTTTGAGATATGTTAGATTGTGAGGGTAAAATATATTTGTATTTGTTATAAAATAATGTAAAAAAATTAATCCAATAACATTATAATAAAATTTATATATCAAATAGAGTATTCTTATCAAAAATAATATTTGTTATAAAATCCATATATTTGTATCTCCCTAAAAATATTATGAAATATTTTTTCTAATTAAATGTGTTAGAGCTGTCTCAATCAGATATTTATTTTTTTTAATAATCTTATTTTGTGGTGGTGTGCTCATATAAAATTTATTGGGTAATTAGTTCTTATTTTTTTTATTATTTTATCATATTATTTTTTATTATTTTATAAAAACTTGAAAAATAGAAAAAATTAATGATCATAGTTTTAAAAGGCACAATATGCACCAAGGCGTAAAGTTCTTTTGGAATCTTGAGGTGGAAAGTGCACCTAAGACACGAGCTTTTGTGAAGTAAAATGTGACTTTGGATATATATAAATTTTTATTAAATAATTCTATTGATAAAAAAACAAATATTTCTAATATTTAAATAAATTTTGATGAAAAAAACGAATGAAATTATATAAATTTTAATATATAGTTAAATTTTGAGAATAAATATATTTAAAAAAAACTATAGTATATAAGGCACACCTCTTTAGTAAGACACGTGTCTTGGAAGGCAAGATGCTATAGCTATAGAGTGGTTGTGTCTTGAGCCTAGGCACGCATTAAGTGCTCGTTTCACAACTATGTTTATGATCTATCTTAAAAAAATACTTATATATATATTGAGTAGTTAGGAATAAAAATAATCAGATATCTAAATTCTTATATTGTGCAATTCTACTAGATTACATTATATCTGAGTGTATCAGATCAAATATGTCCATATTTAAACCAAACTGGTATCTAGGATAAAAATTTTGATAAATTTTCTTAATCGACATGTCTCATTTTATGATCGAAATATCATTAAGACTCAAATCAAATATTATAAATTTGGCTAGTGATAGGTGATCGAATTGAGAATATAAAAGAAAATAATTCAACACATTGAAATATCAAAAAAATAGGTTTTTTTATTGAAGAAGGAACATATAATTTATTGTTTCATTCTCTAAGTGAGTCTTTATCAAAGTCTTTTGATATTGTAAATAAATATTAATAGATATAAAAATAAAATTAGAATTGAGTTATCTGGAAGACAACATATTGAGATTAAAGTAGAGGTGTCAACCGGGTCGGCACGGTCCAGCCCGGCACGAGGCACGGCATGGTTTGGCCGTGCCTGGTCGGCCCGGCACGGGAATATCCCGTGCCGTGCCTTGCCGTGTCTGACCCGGCATTATTCAGTTGCCCGTGGCATGGCCCGTAGGCACGATCAGGGTCACCGTTCACACCCAGCCATGGCGTCCCGCACCTGCAGTCCCCCACCCACTGACTCGTAGAGCTTGCTTCCCGCACCCTCACGAGTCACGGGTCACGGGTGGGTTCACTGTGACTCGGGACACTCGGGCCAACGCCAAACCAAGCTTCCCCTTCCCACAAAAAAGACAGCGGGTCGGGTCCTATCAGACCCGACCCGCGGTCGCCTTCGACCCAACTCGATTCCCTCCCTCCCCCCCATTGGGCAAAAAAAAAATTTAAATTGTTGCTGTTGGATCTCGCCTCCAACGGCTCGGGGGTAGAATCCAATGGCCCTCATGATTCTGCCCCCTAATAATTAAAAAAAACAATATTAAATGACTTTTTTAAAAAAAAATTATTTTCTTTAATCTATAAAATTTATCCCCCTTTCTATAACATTTATGTTTTTCATAAATATTTATTCTCTCAAATCTCATATTTTCTCTCTCTCAAAAATTTTGCTCTTTTCTATCGGGAAGTCAGAATTTTGTCATTTAGCTTGGCTTTTCGGGAATTTCTACTTGGGTTTTGAATTTTGAGCTAGACTATGGTGCACCGTGCACGTGATTGACCTGACTGCTTTACCGGATAATTTATTTTATGTTTTTTTTTAATTTCTTTCTCTCTCTTTAGTCTCTCTCTAGACTTAAAATGGTTAAATCTAAAATCTATCTAGTCTCTAAATAAATGTCATGTTTAACAAAAATCCTAAAAAATAATAAATACTAATGAAACATAATTAATTTAGAAAATAAAAATTTTACACAAAGGTCTGAGGTTGCTGAAACTTTGGTTTCTCCAGTCGTCTCAATCCAAACTTCTAAAAAATAAAAAATTAGGACATCTGTAGTTTGGACTCATTTTAATATAATAAAACAAAAAAATATTAGGGGTGAGGAAGAAGAAATGACACAGTACAAATATTATATGAGAATTTTAACATGTAAGAGTTCGTTTAGGACTGGGCACCTTAAGAGACATGCCGAATTATGCACCAAAAAACATGATCCATTAGATTCTAGGCAAACCCAACTTAGCACTGCATTTTTTGAGACTGGATCGAGTTCAGTCTCAAAGTTTACTCCCTTCATATACCGCAACGAGTTGGGTAGGGATGACATAGCCATGCTTGTCACATTGATGGGTCTTCTGATCAGATTTTCGGAAGATCCAAGGGTTGTGCTAGAGGTGTCAAACGGGCCGGGCCGGCCCGGCCCGGCACGAGGCACGGCACGGTTCGGCCGTGCCTGGGCCGGCCCGGCACGATAAAAAAACGTGCCCGGGCCCGTCCGCACAAACCACGTGCCGGGCCGTGCCCGGCACGACTCGTGCCTTGGCACGGCACGGCTCGTGCCTTGGCACGGCACGGCTCGTGCCCGGCACGACTCGTGCCTTGGCACGGCACGGCTCGTGCCCGGCACGACTCGGGCCTTGGCACGGCACGGCTCGTGCCCGGCACGGCACGGCTCGTGCCTTGGCACGGCACGGCTCGTGCCTTGGCACGGCACGGCTCGTGCCTTGGCACGGCACGGCTCGTGCCTTGGCACGGCACGGCTCGTGCCTTGGCACGGCACGGCTCGTGCCTTGGCACGGCACGGCTCGTGCCTTGGCACGGCACGGCTCGTGCCTTGGCACGGCACGGCTCGTGCCTTGGCACGGCACGGCTCGTGCCTTGGCACGGCACGGCTCGTGCCTTGGCACGGCACGGCTCGTGCCTTGGCACGGCACGGCTCGTGCCTTGGCACGGCACGGCTCGTGCCTTGGCACGGCACGGCTCGTGCCTTGGCACGGCACGGCTCGTGCCTTGGCACGGCACGGCTCGTGCCTTGGCACGGCACGGCTCGTGCCTTGGCACGGCACGGCTCGTGCCTTGGCACGGCACGGCTCGTGCCTTGGCACGGCACGGCTCGTGCCTTGGCACGGCACGGCTCGTGCCTTGGCACGGCACGGCTCGTGCCTTGGCACGGCACGGCTCGTGCCTTGGCACGGCACGGCTCGTGCCTTGGCACGGCACGGCTCGTGCCTTGGCACGGCACGTCTCGTGCCCGGCACGTCTCGTGCCTTGGCACGGCACGGCTCGTGCCTTGGCACGGCACGGCTCGTGCCTTGGCACGGCACGGCTCGTGCCCGGCACGACTCGTGCCTTGGCACGGCACGGCTCGTGCCCGGCACGACTCGTGCCTTGGCACGGCACGTCGGCCCGCGTGCCTGAGTCGTGACTCGTGAGTCGCGACTCACGAGTCACGGACTCACGAGTCACGAGTCACGACTCACGGTCACGACTCACTGAGTCGTGACTCGTGACCCAACCGGGCCCCGCCCCCGGTAAAAAGACCGCGGGTCGGGTCCAAACAGACCCGACCCGCCCCGCCCCGCCTGTTCTGCCTTGCCGTGCGCCCGTGCCCGAGCGGGCCGGCACGGCACGGCACGGCCTTGCCGTGCCCACGGGCCGTGCCGTGCCCACGGGCCGTGCCGTGCCCACGGGCCGTGCCGTGCCCGAATTTTAAAAACCGTGCCGTGCCGGGCACGGCACGGTACAGTGACCGTGCCGTGCCCGGCACGGCACGGCAGCACGGCTGGGCACGTGAAAAACGGGCCGTGCCGTGCTGGGTCGGCCCGTTTGACACCTCTAGGTTGTGCGCATCATGCAGATATATTTTTTGCCTGCTTATCGTAGGATTCCTATGTCTATATCTAGGAATGACATACTAAAATTATAAAAGTTAGAAAAACAAAAAATAATTAATAAATTTATGGCATATAGTAGAGTGGTGTCCTTGACGTCATATATCTGGACAAGTCATGATGAATCATCTTATGCATGTCTCACCAGCCATTATGTAGATTTGAACTGGACAATGAATAAAAAAATTTTAGTATTCTCTGAGATTCTTCATCCTCATGTTGACCCGCTATTTTTTAGTGTATGATGAAAATCATTAGGGAATATAAATATCAAAATAAAATTTTTAGTATCACATTCGATAACGTATCTAATAATGGAATAGCGATTAACATGTTTGTTAGGAATATTAGAGACGCACTATTAAGAGGGATATTTCTTGTCAGATGCATGTGTCACGTGATTAACCTGATTGCTCAAGCGGGTATGAAGGTGTGTTTCCCCGCGTTAAATAATATATGTAATGCACTAAAATATATTTGTACTCCTCTTAGACAACAAGAAAGTGGTAGTCTCTGTTTGTCTGCGAATCTTAAGAAGAAGAAATTACAATCGGATGTGAGACGTTGGAATTAGACGTACCTGATGTTGGAATCTTGTATTGGATACGAACACGTGATATCCGACTACGTCAATAGTAAGAGTGACGAACTTATTATCGATGACACTGACTGGGCTTCAGGAATTTAATTTATGAAATTCCTGAAGATTTTTTATGACACAACGAACATGTGTTCGTTGGTTTATATGCCTACGACTTGTATTACACTCAGGTGTATGTGCGATATTAGTAGCATGTTTAGGAAGTATCGAGCTGACCCGATACTTAGCCATATTGTTGCAGAGATAGAAATCAAGTACTTGAAGTATTGATCCATCATTTTATCTCTTTATTGACTCACTGCATGCATGGACCTAGAGGTGTCAAACGGGCCGGGCCGGCCCGGCCCAGCACGAGGCACGGCACGGTTCGGCCGTGCCTGGGCCGGCCCGGCACATTCAAAAACCGTGCCCGGGCCCGTGCCGTGCCCGGGCGAAGCAAGGCACGATTCGTGCCGTGCCTGGCCCGGCACGGCTCGTGCCTAGTCACGGCACGCCGGCACGGGTCCATCCCGTGCCGGTCCCGCAGGCACGCGTGGCACTGGCGGCGTGCCACGCCTGCCGTGGCGTGAGTCGCGACTCACGACTCACTGAGTCGTGACTCGAGTCACTCGACCCATCAGGCTCAGGGCCCCCCCAGGTAAAAAGACCGTGGGTCGGGTCCAAACAGACCCGACCCGCGGTATTTTCTGCCGAAAACCGAGAAAATCGATATATCTAACGGGAAAAAAAAAATTTTCAAAATTTGAGCGATTTTCAGCCCTTGGATTCGACTCCAACGGCTAGGGGGCAGAATCCGACGGTCCTCGTGATTCTGCCCCTTAAATATAATAAAAAAATTCAAAAAAATAATAAAAAAATAATTTTTTTAAAAAAAAAACTTTAATTAGCCTATAAATTCTACCCCCCTCCCTATAAAATTTATGTTTTTCAAAAACATTAATCCTCTCTATATTTTCTCTCTCTCACATAATCCGTGCTTCTCTCTCTTGGCCCTCGTGTTTTTGATTTCGGCTTGGATTTTCGTGAAACTCAACTTGAGTTTTGAACATCAAAGCTTCCTGCGGGCTGTGGTGCATCTTGCACATGAGTGACCTCATTGCTTTTACCGGGTAATATAATTTGTTTTTTTTTTATTTTCTCTCTCTAAAGCTTCTCTCTCTAGAAAAAAGTACGAAAAATAAAAAATGACAAATTCACCTAACACAAATTTAAATTTTGAAAATGAAAATGTTAGTGTTACACAAACGTCTGTGGCTCCTGAAATTTTGGTTTCTCCTGTCATCTCAGCCAAAGTTCTAAAAAACAAAAAACTAAGAGGACTTCTGTAGTTTGGACACATTTTAAAATAATAACACAATTAGATGTTAGGGGTGAGAAACATGAAATGGCACAGTGCAAATATTGTATGCGACTTTTAACATGCAAGAGTACATGTGGGACTCGGCACCTAAAGAGGCATGCTGAAATATGCTCCAAAAAACATGGACCGTTAGATCCTAGGCAAACCCAACTTGGCACTATATTTTTTGAGACTGGATCGAGTTCAGTCTCAAAGTTTACTCCCTTCGTATACTCCAGCGAGTTGGGTAGGGACGGCATGGCCAGGCTCATCACATTGATGGGTCTTCCGATCAGATTTTCGGAAGATCCGAGGGTAGTGCGCATCATGCAGACTTATTTTCAGTCATCCTATCGTAGGATTCCTAGGTCCACATCTAGGAGTGACATATTAAAGATATATAAGTTAGAAAAACAAAAAATAATTAAGGAATTTTTGGCATTTAGTGGAGTTGTCTCCGTGACGTCTGATATATGGACATGTCACGATGATTCTTCTTATGCATGTATCACTAGTCATTATGTCGATTCAAACTGGACAATAAATAAAAAAATATTAGGATTCACAGAGATTCTTCATCCTCATGATGGCCCGACCATTTTTGAGTGTATGATGAAAATATTTAGGGAATATAAAATTCAAAATAAAATTTTTAGTGTCACTTTCGATAATGCTGCGAATAATGGAGTAGCGATCAATATGTTTGTTAGGAATATTAGAGACGCACCTTTAGGAGAGATATTTCATGTCAGATGCATGTGTCATGTTATTAACCTGATAGTTCAAGCGGGTATGAAGGTGTGTTCCCCCGCGTTGGAAAATATACGCAATGCACTCAAGTATATTCGCACTCCTCGCAGACTACAAGAGTTTGGTAATCTCTGTTTGTCTGCGAATCTTAAGAAGAAGAAATTCCAATCTGATGTGAGACATCGTTGGAATTACACGTACCTGATGTTGGAATCATGTGTTGGATACGAACACGTGATATCCGACTACGTCAATAGTAAGAGTGGCGAACTTATTGTTGACGACACTGACTGGGATTCAGGAATTTCATTTATGAAATTCCTGAAGATATTTTATGACACGACGAACATGTGTTCGTCGGTTTATACGCCCATCACTTGTATTGCACTCCGTTGCATATGCAACATTAGTAGCATGTTTAGGATGTATCGAGCGGACCCGACGCTCACCCATATGGTTGCAGAGATGGAGACCAAGTACCTGAAGTACTGGTCCACCATTCCATCTCTTTATTGCCTCGCAGCATGCATGGACCCTAGGGCTAAGGTGGAAGGGGTTGAAAACACCCTGACTTTCATTTCCTCGTGCATGAACCTGGAAGAGCCACCTGAAGGGTTCATTTACGAGAAGTTGACACACCTATATACATACTACGATACTAGGTATGGTGGTGGTGGTGTTGAGACTGTGAGTACGGACACTGATACCTTGTTCGGAGATGACGCTTATTCCATTAACCTAGCGAGGGGGAAACGTAGGGGTGGACCTTCACATAGGAGCGAGCTATCTCGGTACTTAGATACCGATTACTGCTCAATCCTATCACCTTCTGACAATAAGAATCTTGATTTATTACAGTGGTGGAAATCATATGAGTCCGCCTATCCCGTGCTATCTAGGATGGCACGGGATCTACTGACTCCTCCGGTGTCGAGCGTAGCATCGGAGTCTGCTTTTTCTGTTGCAGTGAACGTGATTTCGGATAGGAGATCGAGATTACGTCCAGATATGGTTGAAGCTTTGGCATGTTTGAAGGATTGGGAGGAATAGAGATTTAGCATCAGTGATCGTGCTGAAGCTGGGACTATGACAGACACTGCAGTCGCATCCACATCCACTACGATGGCGGAGGAGCTGATTGCCGATGATGATGACCCATATGATACTGATCTTGATGTTGCGGCTGTTGATTTTCATTATATGCCGCTTGACGATTGATGCTCATCTGCTCTTTTTTTTCGATATTTTTTTTTTATTTATACGCTTTGTTTGTACTTTGTATTATACGTTGTGTTGAAGTTGAAACTTATACTTTTTTTTTCGGAGTATTGGTTTCAAAAGCATGAATGGTAATTTTTATTTGCGTAGTTTAATTTTTTTTTAATTAAAATTTTTACTAGCTTAATGTATTTAATTATTAATTTAAGATTTAAATATTATTTTAAAATTTATTAACTTTAAATCTTAATATTTAATTAATACATTATAATTTTAAAAAATGCTAAACTTAATTGAAAAAAAAAATAAATTTTCTAATTTTTTTTTACATACTTACATTTAATTTTAAATGTAATATTTTTTACAAAAAATTTTATTTTTTATTTATTACATAAACTTAAATAAAGATAAACAGAAAATTAATAAAAAAATTTTAAAAAAAAATTTTTTTTTTATATTCTGCCAAGTCAAAGTGCCAAGTGCCAAGCACGGGCCATGCGCCCGTGCCCGTGCTTGGCTGTTGGTGTTGCGTGTTGCCTGTTGGCTCCCGGGACCCGGACCCCGGTTGAGCAAACGTGCCCGAGCGGCCCGCGCACGGCACGGCACGGCCTCGCCGTGCCCGACTTTAAAAAACCGTGACGTGCCGGGCACGGCACGACACGGTAGCACGGCGGGGCACGTGAAAAACGGGCCGTGCCGTGCTGGGCCGGCCCGTTTGACACCTCTACATGGACCCTAGGGTTAAGGTGGAAGGGGTAGAAAATACTCCGACTTATATTTCCTCATGCATGAACCTGGAAGAGCCACATGAAGGGTTCATTTACGAGAAGTTAACTGACATATTAACATACTATGATATTAGGTATGATGGTGGTAGTAATGAGATTATAATTACGGACATGGATATCTTATTCGGAGATGATGATTTTTCTATTCAGATAGCATGGGGGAAATGTCGCGGTGGACCATCACAACGGAGTGAGTTTTCTCGGTATTTATATACCAATTACTGCTCAATCCTATCATATTCTGATACTAAGAATCTTGATATATTACAGTGGTGGAAATCATATGAGTCCATCTTTCCCGTGCTATCTATTATGGTACAGGATCTACTGATTCCTCCGGTGTTGAGCGTAATATCAGAGTCTGCTTTTTCTGTTGCAGTGATAATAATTTCAGATAGTAAATCGAGATTACGTCCATATATTATTGAGGTCTTGGCTTGTTTGAAGGATTGAAATGATTCGAGGTTTAGCATCCATGATCGTGCTGAAGCTGATACTGGGACAGAGACTCTAGCCACATCCACTGCGAAAGTGGAGGAGTTGATTGCTGATGATGATCCATATGATGCTGATTTTGATGTTGTGCTGATGATGGTCATGATATGTCAATTGACGATTGATGATGATCCACTACTTTTTGATTTCAATATTTTATTTTTTATTGATTGTACATTTTATTTATATTATATATTGAAACTTTCATTTGTACCGTTCGGACATTCGGTATCTATTAGCTTATTTATCATTTTTCATTTTGTTTGCTTTTGTTTTTTTTACTTTTTAATTTTTTTTAGCAAATTTTTTTGATTTATTTATTTTTTTGTTTTATTTTTTCATTTAAAAATTTATAACTCTATAATTTAATTATAATAAATTATAAATTAATTTTATTTTAAATTATAAAAAAAATTTAAACTTTGTAATTTAATAAATTTCAAACAATTTTCATTTTATAAATTTATTATATTAGATATTATCTATAATTCTATATATAATTTAATATATTTTATAATTAAACTAAAATATAAAAGTATAAAATTAATTTTTTTTTTTAAACTGGTCCGTACTTTTTGGTTTGGCCCGTACGGCCAGGTTAGGCTCGACCGGACCCGGCCCACCTTGCCTTGTCTGGCTTTTATAAACCTTGACATGCCTGACACGGCACGAAAGCATGACCATGCTCTAAAAAAATGGGCCGGGCCGGGCCGGGCCGGCACGTTCGTTTGACACCTATAGATTAAAGTAACAAGATAATTAAAAATAAGTAATATACTAGAATATAACAAACTCAAATTAGATACTATCATATTTAATGATTTTTAAATATTTATTATTGATTATAATAATATTTTGTGAGTAAGAAATTAATGTACTGAATAAAATATTATTATCAATAATATGAATATTAGTTTCTGGTGAGAATGCAAGAGTCTAAAGTGATTGTATGAGTAAAATAATAAATAATATCTGGAAAAAAGGAATAATTTCGTATTGTCTTAAAAAGTATATTTTTTATATTTATCTCTATTAAGTATAAGAGTCATGTTGATTGAACTCTGCTAAGACTCCTGAATAGTTATGTAGTAAAATTGTCTTTTTCATGTTGAATAAAACTCTTTGCTTCCTTTAAAATATTATTTTTAATATTTATCTATGATGTGATTAATTTTCTTTTAGTGAGTGTATTTAACTATGATTTTTCTCAATCTATCACCTATTCTTGATAATATCTATGCTGTATCATAAAATTATAGTTTTTCCAAACAAAAAAATAGCCCTGTATCAAATTAGGGTTTTTTTGTAAACCATAATTTTTGTTTTTTTAATAATTCTACAGAATTCATTATTAGGGTTTTACTTAAAATGCCAACTTGCATCACAGTCGCGTGTCACCACTTGTTATTAAGGTTTCTTGCCAAATGCCACTTCATTCCACCATTGTTTGCCTGTATCTGCTGTCCCTCATTCATCCGTCCAACCATGCTCACCTCTGCTATTATCATCATGCTTGCTTGTTGACATTACTTTGCCAAAAATATCACTGTATACTTAAAAATTTATGAACTATTTCCTACTGTCTAAAAATCTAAGGTTCAATTTTTCGTAGGCTGCCTTTGATGCCATATTACAAATACTACTGAAAAATAAATATAATAAAACTTATAATACAATTTATATATTAAATATTATTTTTGATGAGTAAAAATGATTGTGGCAGCTCATATGTCAGATATTCCTATCAAAAATAATAAAATATATAAAAAATAATAAGAAAAGTGTAACATTATCAAAACTCATCTTTTTAGTGTATAAGATCAAACAATTATCTCAAGTGTGTCTTCTTTTTTTGACAAAGTTCCATGAAACAATACGTTTTTTCTCTCTTCCTATTTGGGCCATTCATCCATTTCTATGATGGTGATTCAAGGTGATATTTGCATCATTCTCTAATGGATGGTGAACAGTGACTGTAAAATTTGTTATGTTCAACTAGTTGATGCCTGGTCTGTGGCCTGGGCCACCAAAAGGTTGGGCAGGCACAATGCAGCCCATTCCCAAAAGGGGCTCATGCTTGCACAACACAAACGTGTTGGCCATACCATGTGTGATAGGATAGTCCATGGCACAACACAATCCACCTCCATGGGTCAGGTTGAATTGCACAACACTAACCTGACCTGACTGGTCAGGTAGGTTCATGTGGTAAATGCCCAAGCAATGCTCGTGCCTAAGTTGTGTTGCTCACCCATATTGTCGCTGACCCGTGGCCTGCTTCTGGTGGTCACAGCCACCATAGTGTCCTGTTTTTTTTTGTGCTATTCGACCTGATCCTAAATGATTCATTTTTCTCAAAGGGTCAATCTGCCATGCCGATCTGCCTTCCTTTTGAGGCATGAATGTAGTTACTGCTCTATCTGATGGGTGTTATTTAGGGGATGGAATTTGTGAGGGACATTGCCATCAGCTAGCCGGCCAACCTGATCGCTCAACATGAAAAATGATGGCTTGATCTGATGGTCTTCAGGAAATATGATGGCCTTTCAGCCAGGTTTGCACCCAACAGCTGGGCCGTTGGAATCTGATGGCTGGATGCCCCAATCAAAGCACTGCTTTGCATGTCACTACCCGGGTTGCCGGCCATTCCGTTCAGTCCAACATGACTGCCCACCCGATCTGGCCTGGTCCATCAGGTGAAATTGTTGCACCTGACCCATTTTTCGTTGTGCCTGGAATACCAATCTTGTCTGGCCCAGATTCTTACTGCTAGTGTATGAGTAACAAGATAATCAATTGGGCTGGGCGTCTTGAGCATGACATGAGAATGACATGATTCAGCCATGCTTGGCATGCCACAACATAGTTCAGAGTCATGCTTGGACCAGCCTTGTGCCGGCTTGTGGCATGGTTCTGGCAGTGTTGGGTTAAATTTCCTGGCATGGGAGGTGCGACGCAGCACGATCCGGCATTATGGTACATGTTGGTTGGTTTCAGCATGGTTGGCCAAATAGGCTAACCTCGACAGCACCCAGGCTAGCCTAGAATAAATTAGGCTAGCATTTTTTAGGTTTGACTTTGCTTGACATGATCATGCATGATCCAACATAACTTGGGCAAAAGTTGTGCTAATAAGCTATGTCGGACTACCCATTTATAGTGTAGTGTCGATATGATATGGTGGCATGAACAAGCTTAAAAAACTAAGTTGTGCTGGCATGACATGATCCATTAGACACCTCCAGCTTGTGCTTTTGCAGATATTTTTATTAATTTATGTATTAGTTTCACTTTTGGTATGATCTTTTTAGCTAATTTTATTATTTAGAAGTGAATTATAAAAAATATTAATTATCTAACATTGATCAGACTAGATATAAACTATAACATGTGCAGTTAAAATATTTAATTATTTCCTAAATTCTCAATGATAGGTTTTCCTTGATGTAACTCATTGTATATTGAGAATGAGAAAAAATTTTGAGGTCTTAATAATTTTTTAAGTGACCATTAACAACAAAGAGAAGACGTGCAAGTATTTTGAGATCTAGTAATAAAGATAAAATTTTGAATGATAAAAATTATTACCCATGAGATCCTTTTGATATGGTATCTGTTTGAAGAGATCATATGTGTATTATCTTATTTCACTATTATTTAATATGATAGTTAAATAATGAAACACTTGACTTTCAATTCAATATCTTACAATCTGACAAAATACTTAGAGGTAAATTATTTTTTTATCAAGAAAAAAATTTAAAATTTATTCACTATTATAATATATATTCAAATAGTTAAACAATCAATGCACATGTTTATGAAATCCTTAATGATATTTTAGTTTATCTTTTTTTCTTTAATAATGTGTTGTGACCATGAATGTACAACTTAATGATGAAAGCATTTGACTTGTTGGTTATCCAAATCATTTCATCTCATTATGTATGAGCTTTAAAATTTGTGTCAAAAAATATAGTTGTGCTCATGTCACATTGTGAGTTATGCCATTCTAACTTGTTAGTATATATGCCAATATTTGAGTAAAATTATCATAAGTTAAATATCTCAAAAAATATATCATAATAATTAAGTCTCAAACTCTTTTGTATCAATGATAATAATTAAATATATATGTCATACTTGGATTAATATATTGTGAATTAATAATTGTGCATCGATCATCAATCAATAATCAAATTCAACTTCGAGTCTCTTGTCCAACAAGTGTCACCTTCAATAGAATGACTAATTATTCATCTTTAACTTTCATATGTTTATTCTAATGATCTTATATTGATTAATATAATTCCTTTTCATTAAAAACCAAAATTACATTAATCATCATGACACAATCACTACACCACTACAACCCTGCTACGATTTCACTACATACTACATGACTATTGCACCACCATGATATCATCAAGAATGACAATACAACTTGCGTACCACCATGGAATAATCAGTGTTCCACCATGGCATCGTTATGTCACCATGATAGAAATCACCACGAAAACAATCATATATACATTGTAGAATTATGACACCACCATTTCTCCATTGTAACACTATGATGATGCCACCACGAAAGCAAACATACATAGATATCACTACACTAATAGAAAATAGACGATGTCACTATTTAAAAGCTCTCGAAGCTTATGGTTTCCATAATTTTTAAAGGCATGCTTGAGGTGTGCCTAAAGCTCAGACTCCACCAGGCCCAGGCAAAAGTGCCTTGCCTCAGGCGCCCTTTCCCACAAATTAATTATTCACAAAGTCTCTCATAAATTATAATATTTTTAAAGTCCATCTCTTCTCACTCATTTAAATTATATACAATGTATTTGATATCTTATAATCTTATATGTTTGATTATTAGAATTATATTATTTTGTTTTAAAATTTTAAAGATAATGATGATGAAAAATTTTAATAATATTTGATTTTTATTTTTTATATCTTTTATTTGATTGTATTTTATTAATAAATGCAATATAAATAATATTTATTTAATATATATATCAGATATTAATGCATCTCACAAAAAAAACTTAATTATGTTTTGCACTTTAGAATTTCAAAAAATTGTGTCTCAATGTATCTTGCAAATTCAAATAACTATAATGCTTACTATCATCAACATTGATGCATAGTGCATCATCATGTACCCCACCTTGCACCATTGACCTTCAGACCTCAATCTCTCATCAACCCAAGACACCTTCGATACTATGTTAAAGTATGATAGGTTTGTCGAATGAGAGATAGGGAGAGATCAAGATTTATAAAATAAATTTTCATTATTTCATAAAAAATTAAAGTCATTATATTTTGAGATTAAGGTAGCCTATCAGTCGGGTGCTCACTTACAAAAAGAAAAAGAAAAGCTATAACCAAAATAAAAAATTGTGAACCTCAACAATAATAAAAAAAGAATGGTTAAGTTAAAATAATTTCACATAGTTTGTAGAAATATTTTTATTTCTAAAAATTTTAGAATACTTGTTGTGATGCTGCTAATGTGTGTTTTGTTATATTTATCCTTACATCTGTAACATTCAAATGTATTTGTAACATAGGTGTTATATTCCAATAATATATGTAATATCATCATTTTAGTAAAATGCGTAAGATGAAAAAATATTTTTGAAAATTAGAAAACTATTTAATAGTGGTCTCCAATTGGCATGCTCTCTAGACATGATCTGATATTTTATGCTGTCTTGGCTACAGTACCTTGCTGATACTACCTGCACATCTCGGGCAATGACATTGCCTATACCGTGGCATGAGCTCGTGTTGGGGCATGACTGTTGAATCCATGTTGGAGTTGCATTTAGGAGTTGTGGTTACTTGGTCATGGGTGGTTGGTAGGGCTCATTGCGCAAGAGTCACCCACCCCTAGTGCCTCATAGTTGGTCTGCCAGGCTTGGTCTGGTATGAGCATGTTGCCTCTGCCTGTCCCATGACTTGTAGTGCATGCTACAGCTGCCTAGGTCTAATGATTAATGAAATTATTAATTACTTGAAAAAAAATGTGCAAAAAAACTTATAATTTGTCATCTTTTTAAATAACAATCTTGAATAAAAATTTTAATCCACACTAAAAATCAAATTCCATGAAAAATGTATGATTATTAATTTTTTACATCTTGAAACTTAATTCGACATCCATATATTAGACTCAATTTTATTGTCTATGTAAATATTTAGTTATTTGTTGTATTTGAGAATTTATCTTCAAAAACTGAAAGTTCGAATTGTCTATTTTTTCATCTTTCAAACATATCAAATTTTAATCTTCAAAAACTTGTAATACCATTTATACCAATAAAAGAAATAAAGTTAATATTATGTTAGACATATGTGATGTTAGCTATTGATATGCTATTCTAGATATCATAAGAAATATATTTATGAGATTTTCACTAATATTAATGTCAAAGTTTTGTAATTCATCATAAAACATGTATGAAAAATTAGTATCTAAATATTTTGAAAAATCATATTTATTGGCATACCAACTTATTGCTTTCTCACTACTAATTGTATGGATAATGAATTATCTCAAAATACAAGTCGAGTCACAATACTCAGAGACATTGCCATAATTGTTTTATTAATAATTATATGAAGGTCGTGGATGTCATATCTACTACGTAAGGCTCATGCTTTAGAATGATATGTGAGAAATTAATATTTCAATAATTTTATTTATTAATGTTGAAGTGACAGTGTCTGATGAGTTATGACACTCTACTCGAGACTATAACACTTGGATGAAGATACTTGCAATCGTACAAAGTTATGATTATTAATATATGTATACAACACAAGTTTTTATGTTAATTAGTTATTTCGGTATTATTTTTGTTCAGATATATTTAACTTTGAAGTTCTTATAAGATATGATATTTTTTAATCACATACATATTATTAATATTTATTTAATTATTTATATATCTTATCAATTGGTTCATATGATAGATTTATACAACTATGGAGGAGATAAAAATGATAATCATATATATTGTATAACACCCTTGCTTTAATGCAATTTCTGTGAGAGATTAATATCTCGATAGTCTTTTCTCTATAATTTGAAAAGGTTGTATTTGATGAGTCTCGAACTTGACACTTATTGCTCTTGGATTAAGATACATACTATCGCATGAATATATAATTTTCAATAAATACATATAACACAAGAATTTTATAAGCAGTTAGTTATCAAAATATTATTATTGCATTAATATTTTTAATTTTAAAGTTTTTATAAGATTTGATGTATTAATATATGTATAATTATTCTTAATATTAACTAATTTTGAAAATTAATTTTTTTTAACCTATTCATATTAACTTGTGGACTTATGCAGACAACAAAGTAATATAATGAGGTAATATTTGTTTAATATTTATTTTTTTTTTTATTTGTACCCATATTTCTTTAAAATTAGATATTTCCTATATTATTAAAAAATATTACATATCTTGAAAACATGCCTAATTGTAATTCAAGATATATATATGATTGTATTTTGAGACATATATTAGTAGTATCATAAAAAATTTTTAAAATTTTTAAAAGTTAAAAACTTTTCTATTAATTATTTAAAGCTATTAAAATTTTATCATGTTTTGTTTCAAGCATAATATTGTGGCATTAGATAGGTTAAATTTTATTAATGTTGGATATTATATTAGAATTCTCTTTTTAGGCTTATTGAATATTATAATTTATTAGATGGATTAATAGATTTTATACATGTCAACTTGATTTTTAATTAGAGGGATAATTCTTTTTATCTAATTTATTTTATTAAATTAATAATATGATAAATACATATGACATGTCAAATATCAGTTAGATGTGAGATAATACTTTGAATGTCATATTCGATAAAAAATATTTTAAAAGAATCATATGTCAGAGAGTATAATCATGAAGATGAAATATTAAATAAAAATGTAACTTTTTTTGGTTTCTAATTTGAAGTAACATAATATGCATTTACACACATGAAATAAATACTATTTTGAGTAGTTTATTTATTCGAGATCATCGATATAACTTGATTTTGATTTTGATTTTCATGTTATTTAATTATTGATTATTTATTATATATGTAATATTTTTTTTATATTATTATGATAGATTATTAATGAAATTTTATGATAAATAAGTTGGATTTATTTTTTGAATGAAATAGATAAACTTAAAGATCTCTAAATTTTAGTACAAAACCTATAATAGCTATAAATTTAGCTAATTATTCTCATATAAAATCATGAAGTAATGAAGTTAGTAAAATTTAAAAAATCCAATTTCATTTATATTAAGTTGGGTTTGACTAAAATTTAATGTACTATAATTTTGTGTGTCTTAGTTAATGCACCATATTTTTGTGTGTCTTATTTAATGCTATACACACACACACATACAATTTATAATATTTATATTGAGTTAATTTTTTTTAATATTTTTTATTTATTATGTTAAAGTGAGTATATATAATAGAAGAATATCAGATATATATATATCAGATACACACACACACACACATACAATTTATAATATTTATAATATTTATATTGAGTCATTATTACTAAATCTTTAACTTTTTTAAATTATGAAGAATATCAGATTTAGTAATGATTTTTAAATTCTCATACATATTGAATTTGTTTTCATCATTTAAATTATTTAATTGACTGAAATGCATTTTAAATTTTATAAAAATTTAAATTAACCAAGATTAAAGATTTGATAGGAGTAGAAGCCTAGGATGAGAAATTTAGTTAAATTTATTGATGTTTTTTTTATTAGTTTATTTTATTAATTTTTTGTTTTAGCTGTATGAGAATACTTGATATGTCAAATGCCCCAACTTGAGTATGTATAGTTATGATTTTAGACTTTAGAGTTAATTAAAATTTATCTTTTTTTTTTCTTATCTTTTGTCCTCTCTGTTCTCCTTCCTCTCGTTTTCTTATAATTCTAACTTTGCTGAACTTGAACATGATAACATAGGAGTTCCTATGATTAAAAGTGGGTGGCAAATGGTGACATGCATTGTGGTGCATCGTGCACTAGTGTCGGTGACATCATGTGATGGTGTTTGATAGTGGCATTGTTGTTCTATGGAGGTAAAAGTGAGATAGTGGTGCAAGGTGGATAGTTTCTTGCTTTCGTGGTAGTGTCAATATGGCCAATGGATTTGTTATAGTGATTTTGTGGTTTTCTCATGTGTTTGTGGTGGTTCTCTTTGCGGTTCATGTGTTGACATCGATACAATGCAATGGTGTATCGTGATGGTACATAAAAAATAATAGGCAATGTGTAGTTTTTGTTTCAAATTTTTAATTTGAAGACTTGAGGTTTTTTTTTTGTTTTGGTGTTGTGATGTTTAGAGGGTAGTGTGTCATGCATCAAATTTCTAGTTTCTTCGAATGTGTTTTTTTTTTCTTGTGTGTCTCATGTTGAAAATAATAATATTATTAGTGTGAGATCATTAAGAATAATCCAGTGGAGATTAAAGACCAACAATTTTTTATCATGGGCTATTTTAGTGTGTGAGGATTGAACTATCTTCTTAGTGAGAGGATAGTTCTAATCTTGGTAATTTATAAGAGAGTAATTTAGATATTTATAGTTATACCTAAAGAGAGCATAATGGGATACTCATTTAGATTATTACAATGATTTTTCCACACGATAATAATGAGAGAGCTAATATGGTTGCTTTGAGTGTGAATAAGTCAGTGGTGACTTGTTTTTTTTTTTTGTCAGAGTTTGATATATACTCAAAATAAGTTTTTAATATTATGTCACAACTTATGGAAGATGTTTTGAGGTTCATAGTTGTACAATAGACTATAAGATTCTTCTATCATAGATCTTCTATGTGAATATTTATTGGTCTTGTTATGTTTTCTCAAAAGTGTTGTAAACTTTTTTATTTGGGTGATGTTAGCTTTAGTCGAGCACTTTTATTTTTATTATTATTTTTTTTCACCATCTCACTTTGGACGCTTAAGTCATAAATTTAAAAGCCAATACTAATATTATTGATAGTCGCACCATTTTTTTTTGCAGAGATTAAATCCTTTAATTTCTATTATTCTTTCTTCTCATCATCTCACTCTGAATGCTTGATCCATAAATTTAGAAGCCAATACTAATATCATTGATACTCACTATTTTTTTATTTTTTTTGCAAATTCTAAATCATTTGATATTATTGTAGCTATGATATTATTGTATGAGTTAGAGAGCATGATAATGTAAAAGTTAACATGAGGGTTATTTTGATAGGCACGACATGACACGTGCTATATCATGGGATGATTCACACATAGGGAAACACACAGGGCAACACACAGGGCTTCTTCTTGTGTTGTGTCAATAATGCTTGACATGGTTTTTTTGGCCATGCCTTTGGCCGGGCTTTGGCCGTTCACTCATTGGATACCTTTGTTTAGATGTAAGAAATATGTTCATCCATGATGATCTAGAAAAGTAATGTATGGTATGCATCAACCACCATGATTTACTAGTTCTTATAGCACATGTATGTTATGCAGTTTGCAAAAGATTTTGTCTTCAAATAATCTTCTATGACATATTTTACTAGATTTTCATCAATATTTACTATATGTTGTGTTAGGAGATATGTATCAGACTATCCTTGTTTTTGTAAATGCGGATCGAAAGGTGAATATGTGATACTAGTTGTATACATTGATAATATTATAACTATATATGATGTTTAGTTGAGTATATTTTAATTAAAATTATTTTTACAAATAGTCTTGTAGGACATATACGTTATGTATATTGTAAAAAATCTTTCATGTCTTCAAATAGTCTTGTAGGGCATATTTTAGTAGTTTTTCATCAATATTTGTTATATTTTGTGTTAGGAGATATCTATCAGACTATCTTTATTTTTTTTAACATGGATCAGAAGGTGAATATGTGATGCTAGTTGTATACATTAATAATATTATAATTATATTAGATGTTCAGTTAGATATTTTTTTTAATTGAAATTATTTTTATAAATTGAGTTTTAGAGGAATGATTTAGGATGTCGAAAGTATTTTCTTGATATTAAGATCGGATGCTCATGAGGAATAATATTTTTTTTTCAGAAAAGATATATTATATGTATTATATAAGTTTTAGAAATCAAAAATAAACATTTTTCACTTGTTACAAAATAACATATATCAATGCTTTTGTATAGAGGGACATACTTATTAGGATAGCTACAAGTTTAATATTCCAATCAAATACATAAATAATATAAAGAAAAATAGAAAAATAAACATAATTTTTTTTTCCAAACTTAACACCCCCATCTCAAATGGATGCTTAATTGCATTGATATAAAGGAAGAAATAAATTATGAGTCAATTTGAATTAATGATTTTGCTAAGATAAATTTTATGATAAAATAACTAAGATATTTTTTTCTCTAGTCAATTTAGAGATAATAATAACAAAAAGATTGAGAAATATTTTTCACTTGTCAACTTAGTGAGAAAATGAAAAAATAATCATAAAATATTTTATCTTTTGTCGACTTAGGGAGAAAAATGACATATGAATTAAAAGTATTTTTTTTGGTGGATGTATGGAGGATAATATCCAAAGAAACTAAAAAATATTTTTCCACAATCAATTTTGTGAGAATAACATCTAAAAAATTGAAGAATATTTTCATATAGCTGACTTAGGGAAAATAAATGATAAAAGTTTTGTGTGGACATTTTATAGTGGCATGGCGGTGACAGACTATGTCGATCGGTGCATGAAAAATTCATTGCGTGAAAATGCAATGGGTAGATGATTTACGTGACCATCCAATAATAATCGGTCATGTGGTTGATGGTTATAAAAAAATTAGTCCATCTCATCAGGTGGTAACCCTAACCGGTTTACCATATCACCGGGCCAGACACACACATCGTGCTTCTCTCGGAAATAAGCATGACTCATGCTAGCCCAACACGGCATGAACCGTCCCATAGGACGTCTTGGCCTGGCACAAAGCACTTTTCTAAATCGTGTTGTGGCAGGCTAGGCATGGCTGAACCAGGCTGAGTTGCGGGTTGTGTCTGGGTTGCCCGACTTGTTTGACATCTCTACTTAGGGAGAATAAATGACAATGTGATTAAGAAATACTCTCTATCAGCTGACTTAGGGAGAATAAACATAAAGATTAAGAAAAATTCTCTCTCCTTAGGGAGAATAAACGGAAAACTACGAAACAAAATAAAATACTATTCCCTAGCTGAATTGGAGAGGATTCTACACAAAAAGAAAAATTAGATAAAAGAACTATGATCATTGTGCAAATGTCAACATGCTAAATCCATCCAGGAAATGAGATTCTTTCCTCATTTACTCCACTTTGTGGGATGATACAGCAAGAAACCAAGAGGCGATGGAGTTTCCTAACATTGAAGCCAACATGAATGTAACCAATATGAAACCATGAGAAATTCCCTCCCCCTTAGGGCTGAGTGTAGCAGTTTATAGGAAAACAAAGGTGTCCATTAAACCTTCAGACTTAAGTATCAATATTGTGTTCCTCTTGCTGCCATTGTGAGATTTGCCACCACAAATAGAAAAAATAGCCATATAATGAGATCTGCTCTTCTGCTCAGTGATTTACTTGACTCTGCAGCTGCTAGAAGTGAAGCATAACTTCCCAAAGAACAAACAACACATCCCAATATTAACTAAAGAAATTGAATAATGTGCAATTGATCAAAAATATCCAAAACATCTTGGATAACATTAAGGAAGCCACATATTTTCTTCCAAAATAATCATGCTATAGTTTCTATTATAAAGAACTTTAAATAATCAATTGCACATAATTTATCAATAGGAATGGAATGTGATGTCCAAAATATGTTTTTTCCTGTCCCATGAGCTTTCTTGGGCATGATTTATAAAGACTTCAATAACAATGCGAAGAAAGTAGGAATCTCATCAACATCAAGCTGAGCTAGAAAGCAAAGCATTCCTTTCTGATGATTTATGTTTACCTTTCGAGATGCAAATGACTTCAGATTTCTGATTTTTGGCATTAGTAAGCGGATCACCAAAGGCACGAGATAGGCCTTGTAATTTTCTTCAATTTGACAAGCTTCTTTGTTTAAGTTCCAGGCAGCAATTTCATCTCTCAAATGTTTATAACTGATTAATTTTTTTCTGATCATAAGTAACTATGAGATCATCTTTTCATAATGACAAACAATTCATAACTAGCGCCTGTATTTCCTCATTAGTTTCATCGAATAACTTATTATGCAGAATATCTCTTAGAATAGGCTTTGATGGACAGATTTTGGGTCATGCATCTGTCTCAACAACTTCAACTATTTCTTAAGCATCACATTTCACTTCTGTCCTCCATATAATTCTGAACAGAAAGATTCCATACTGACAGTATCATTGATTTTATAACCTAAAAATTTAGGAAAAGGGGTATATTTGCTGAGATTGAGAGGCAACAACAGAGTGAATCAGTAGTAAAGTCTGTAGCATTGATAGTAGTACTGCTGAACATGGTGTACTATCTAAAGCAGGGCAATTAAATTAGAGAAAATGCTCAACCAGTTCAGATCATCTAACACATATCGCTTCGAAAAATATTTGGACAATTGAATGATGACTTAAGAATAGTGGACGTCAATGCTTACACAATAACTATACAAGTGGTATGCCATATTCTTACAAACAACTGAGACAAGAAGCCGTTGTTGCTGAGCTATGGTGATAGTTGTCGAGGTGTCGACGTAGTGGGCATTGCTGACTACACAACAACTTCAACTGCCATTGCCTTTCTGACTGCACAACACAACTTTGATGTCTACTTTACACACAATTCTGTCGCATACAGTGAGTGTGCAGACAGAGAGGGAGAGGGCGTGCAATGAGCAAGCCCTCTTCCTAGGGTTCTTGGCCCTTCCTCTCACACAAACTCCACTAAGGTTTCTTTCCCTTAGGGTAATCCCTCTATTATCATATAGAAGTTTTAGAATTTAAAATTACTTTTTTTTATTTATTATATTGATTGGGGTAATCCACAAGTCGATGATTCCATTAAATACATAAATAATAAAAAAGAAATATATAAAAGTAAAAATATTTTTTTATTCAAACTTAACAAATACTTATCTGAATTTCATATGTTGAGATATACACTCATTGATGCACCAAATGATCTAGGTGTAGATTATTTACATAGTTTAGTTTGTTATTTGACTCAATAAGATATAAGATGATCATAAAAAAATTAAATTATTTGACAGTAACTAAATTTAATATTACCTACAATGCTAATATAATTAGTTATTTTTTTTATATTAATATAGATATATTTATATGAATGCGATACATAAAATTCTTAGGTATATGAAAAAGAAATTAGATCATAGGATTATATTAAAAGATTGTTGACATAGTTGGATAGATAATTATTCAAATTTTAGTTGGACTTGTGTGATTATATAGAGAAGATTCACTACTTTTTGTTATATTTTTTTGTATTTAATCTTATCTCATGGAAAAGTAAGACATAATTATTTTGAGATTTAGTATAAAGACAGAGTATATGCTATGACGCTAGCTACTTGCAAATTTAAATGGATTATATATTTTTTTGAAGGAGCTTTGTCTAATAAATCAGTGATCAATGATATTTTATTGTGATAGCTAGATTATAATGCACATTATTGTGAATCAAGTGTTCCACATGTGAATGAAACTTATTTAGGTTGTTTTTGATTATTAAATTTTTTTAGATATTATTGATTGTATTATTTGTACTTTAATCTTAGATTTGTGGATTATCAACACATATACTAATATTTATATTACTAATAATCATATTTTTTATATATTTTTTTGTTCTAAAATTATTATTATAATTAATTGTAAACATTTGAAAATCATTGGATATCATAGTTTTGAGCTTGGATAATTATTATTTCATTGTGTTGTTTTTTTATTGACCTATTAATTATTTTTTTTGAGTTATTTTTTAGATAATTTAATTCTGATTTTATATTTACTTTTATTAATGTTTGCATGTAGAATCAGAAAAATTTGAGAAAAATTTTACTTGGAATTAGAAATGATATATTATATATATATATTCTTTGAATGTAAGATTTCTTTTTAAATATTTTACTGCTATGGATAGTTTACTTATATATTTTAAAATGTGTTACCCATTACTTGAGCATTAAATATTATCTATAATATTTTATTCTAGTTTTCATGATATTTGGACCATAAAGTGTAAGACTTATTAATTAGGAAAATTTATCATAATTTTCTTTGTTGCACGTAAGTCTAGTCTGAAAAAGAATTATTTGATATAATATATTCATATGTATGTGAACCTAATAGATATGTAATCAAAGAAAATTTTATACATTTGATTATTTTTGTTGACGATTACTCGAGATATAAATGAATATATCTTTTAAAAGATATATCAATTTTTGTTCAGATATTTTTATAAAATAATCTAATAAATTTGATAAACATATTAAAAAATTAAAGAGTAATAATTCATTTCAATATATATCATGGATGTAAATCACTTATTATATGAATTATAAGATTATATATTAGATTTTCTGTGTCAGTAAATCCTAATAGAATGAAGTTTTTGAAAGAAAGAATAGATATTTAATTAAGATAAATTGGACATTGTTATTTATAAAGAATATTCTAAAATATTTTTGCGAAGATATAATTTTAATTATAATGTAACTTATCAATTGAATGTTATTTTTCTATTTTTTATCACTATATATCTTTCTAAATTTTATATTATGAAGAGATTATTTAGTTTGTATCTCAAAGTTTTTATTTTTTTATTGTTTTTTTTTCTTATTCTCTCCAAGATGGATCAATCTAGCATTTGACTTGAGATATGTCTTTTTTAGATATTCTATTATTCAAAGATACACATTTTTTAGATTGATATGTTTTGATTAAATATAAATATTTTTTGTAACTATGAATTTATAAATGAGCTTATGAAGAAGTGAGTCTATACTGTGAAAGTATAGACTCACAGTATAGTATAGAGTGTTCCTTGTCAGTTATATTAGAGTTAGTTGTTACTCAATATGGTATTATTCCCACATGGTCATTATATCTATTAAAAAGTATAGATCATGTTGATTTTGGAGAAAATGAAATTTCTCGGGAAAGATCTTTTAAGCCTAGATTTCTTAATAATACATTAGTCTTTTTCAGTATAAACTCATATTGAGCTAGTATTTACGAGGCTTGATCATGCTTGACTTTGAGTCTACAATGTAAAAATGGAACATGCGTAGCTTGCTTAGACTAGAGATGAGTCTATAAAGAAACCATATGATCTTGCTATCAACTTCTCTAATCTTTGTTTTCATATCACTCTCTAGATGGACATATGCGGTATACTCAACACTTGATGTCATACGTTTTGTTATATTTCTATTTTATTCTTTTTTTAAAATTATATCTTTTGATAATATTAGGATATGTTAAGTCTCATTATAAAATAATTATCTCGTTCATGATGTTAACATGACATGATATAAGAGATTTTAGCATTCAATTGTAATGAGACTTGAAAATTAGTATTGCTTCATTTGGCAAGACATGTTGTTGTAGATAAATGTTTACTTTGAAAATAGGTTTAGATAGGAAAGTAGATTGCCCTTAAGGCAAGACTTATAGCAAAAGACTTAACTCAAATATTTAGTGTGAATGCCCCAATACTTTATTTTTTGATTTGTGATAATGGTATATAATACAGGGTGTAGATTTGATAATGGTATTGTATGACTTGAAAGTCACCAAGAAGTTGATTTGTGAGATTTACAAGCAGTTAATCTTGTTTGTATTAAATATATGTATTATAGATTTTTCTTTATTTTTTAGATGAACTCTGATGACAAAATAATTTTTTTAACTATATATGTGAATAATATTTTGATTATAAGTGATAATAAGTTAATGAATACCAAATTCAATGAGTACCTTCATGTATTATTTCATATGAAGACTTTGAAAGAATCAAATATTTTTTTGGTATAGAAGTCACTTATTCTATGAGCGATATGTTTTTAGAGGCAATGTGTATATTCTATTCTTATAGAGATTATTTTTTTGGATTGTCTTTTAATAGAGATTTCTATTAATTCAAGTAATAACTTCATTTTTGATGTGATATATCTTATTAATTATATTACACATAATAGAATTATATAAAAGATTAATTATTTGATTATGATCAGATTATATATAATACGCACAGTCAGTATAATTTATTTTTTTTTATGATTTTGCTCAGCATATTTATTTTCACGTAACTCTTTAAATATTGAGGTTTGTGAAGAAGAATTTGATATTTGGGTTCTCTTTCAAATTGGAATTGGGCATTTATAGTTGATTGAATATTAAGATTGGAGTTGGGCAACAACATGCATTGAGAGAGGGCATAAAACATGATTTTATATTTTTCTTGGATATAATCTTGTCTTCTGAATAAGTAAGAGATAAAATTATCTCGAGATATAATGCAAAAGTAGAGTTCAAAACAATAATGACATTGATTTGTTAGATACTATGTATGCATGACATATTCTGCAAAATTAGATATTCAATGTGTCCATATTACTCTTTATTATATATAATAGTCAAACTTTGAGACATAATTTTAAATATAGTGTTTCATGAGTAGATGAAATGTATAAATATGAATTATTTATTTCTTACGGAGAAAATCTATGATAATACTGTTACTACCATATATATTCAGATAATGAATTATCCAACAGGCATTCACAAAGAGTTTGAATAGGCTCCAACTTGTCATTCTCTTTCCCAAGCTTGGTGTTCTGCTTCTTTATGCATTAATTTGATAGGGGAGGGTTTGTTGCAATTTATCACTATGTGTTTTTATTTTTTCTTTTTAGTTTATGCTTTTGGCGAGAGCATCCAACCTGTAGGCCGGTTCAATCATTTTTGTCCTTTATTTATACAAGATAGATATCTATGCTATTTTTATATTCATAGTGAGATGATTACATATTGTATTTATTATTTTATGGTTAAAAATTAAAAGTTATAATTTCAGTTTTATATACTATGTCAACAATATAAGAATGATACATGAAGGAACAAGTCATAAAAAACTAGTATATGAGAGTCGAGAAGGATTTGATGCTGTCTTGCTGGAGATAAATCTATAATGTCCCTATTCAACAGGGATTATGGTGGGAGGACTTTATAAGGACTCCTGGATTGATCTAATAGTTAACAATTTTTATCAATAGTTTGTAGTGCTCTTGGTATTTTCTCTTGAATATAATTTTTAATATTTATCCTTGGCATGATCCATTCTTTTATAGTATATATTCTAAAATGAAGTTCTCATGTCTTTGCCTCTATTATGATTAGTACCACCTCGACTCCTAGCAAGTGGACAATGAAATAATTCTTTTCTTATAAATTGAACTGCTTCGTAGTGTAATTATGATCTGATTGGAAACTCACTCACTCAAAATATGGTAATGGAATGCTAAAAACTTGATGGGTAAATGAATATAATTATATCATACCCAAAAGTTTATCTCACTCTCTCTATAACATTAATCTTGATTAGATTAAGGAGCTGTGTAGCGAATATAGGGTGCATGCGAGTTGCTACATGAACACTTGCACAATCAAAACAATCAAAATACACCGTACAGTTAAAAAACAAGCCACCACACATTGTTCAACCAAAAAATACACATTGCACAACCAAAAAATACATGCTCAACACTATCCGTGGATGCAATTGGCGTCAATGCTCATCACACTCACTGATAGCGAGTTTGCGATGGTGGAACACGATATGATACAATAGTTGTGTGTTTCATCTCTAATCTTAAATACGTACACATGTGTGCTTTGTGCATACAATGCCATGCATATTGTGCTAGTAAAATAAAAAATGCACATATCTTATACATATCCTAGGGTTTTGTACTCGCATATGGTTTTGGATATGATACTAAGTAAAACAAGTTAAAAAATGATGAATCATACACATGATATTTTTACATATGAACAAATAGATTGGACAATTCACATGTTGAATACTTACATAATAATAAAATAAAATATAAAAAAATACATTACAAATTTATAAACTACAACATATTTCATAGAAAATGTTGAATTGTAAAAAAATTTATTTATTGATTTATTTTTGCTATTTTTTACATATTTTTGTTTTATGTTTTGAATTTTATTTTTTTAACATTTTTAACTGTGCTTGAGTATGAATTGTTGCCTAATTATTTAAAATTGTTACTTTCTATTTAGGGTTTCGAATGGCACAATGGAGAGAGTGAGGAGCCGAGTGTAGAAACAAGAAATAATAATAATAATAAAGAAATGATCATTTTTTTTAATTCAATATAACATGACTATATATATATGTAAGTCCCAACTTAGATGATAGAAAAATAATTTGTGATTCACTGAGAATCTTCTTGAAAATATTTGTAGTTTGATTGCTAGTAGATATGTAGGCTATAACACTCATAATGTCCTAAAAATTCTTCCAAATAAAGTGATAATTAATCTAAATATGCATTGTCAACTAGTGGAATATTAGGTTGGTCATAATGTGTTGAGACTACCTGAATGTCATAGTGAAGTATATTTGATTATTGAATTGATATGCAAAGCTCCTTAAAAAGTAACTAGTCCATTGAAGACAATTGATATTGTATCTTTGTGTTTTGTCTTTTGATCTTAAAGTAGGCAATGTTATCTGTAAAAAAACAAAAATATTTGTTAGATTTTTTTTGTTATTATCTAAGTTCAACTATAATTTGAATATGACTCTATCTGAATATTCCCATGATTTTTAAACATAATTCCATAGCTTAGAGATTTTTTTATATACTTGAGAATCTTGAAGTTTTTTTTTTCACATACTAATAATAAATATAATATTTGATTTAATTACTATTAGATAATTTAATTTATATGATCATTATATATCTAGTAGAATCAATCAACGAACTAATATCTATAGATGAATTCATACCTAGATCAAGTGATAAGTCATTAAGTGTAAAAATAGATATATCCAAGTCAAATAAAATATCTATAGCATTTTTCTTCAAAGAAAGGAAAGACATGCTTCTAGAATATTTGATATTTCAAATTCTTCATCTAAAATTCAGTTTGAGAAATGATTTTACTTGAGATGTATTCTACTGATCATTTTTTTATTATCAAAATATTAATATATACAACAAATATTATATTTTAATTTGATATTTCAAAGTTGTGCTTCCTTTTTGGTCCCATCTTTATCGTATATGCTCATCTACATCCCACTACAGGCATACATATTAGTTTTGGGATGAGAGTTTATGTATGGTTAGATATGATTATATTTAATTCTTTCAACATAGCACGTTGCTATCTTGGATGATTGAGTACTTCTGAAAGTGCATCAAAAATTATGCTACTAGTAATTGAGGATAAAAGCTTGAATATATAATATTAAACAAGAATAAGATAATACTCGAGATAAAAGATATTGAGTAGGAATACATTATTAGTTTTTTTATGATGCAATCAAAGGATTTAAGCCGTTGCTTCATAATTGATCAATCAATATGATAGAAGATTTATTGAAAATGTATTGTGGATGTATTCATTGAGTATATATATTCATTTAGATTGAGATTTTCAAGTTTTATAACTATAGTTATGAAAGGCATGCTTGAGGTGCACCTAATGCTCAGACGCCATCACTCTTTGTGAAAACTCTTTGTTTCAGGCGAGGCACATGAGTATGGGTGCCAAAATTGGTCAACGTTGCAGCATCGAAATTGGTCGATATTGTAGTGCTGAAATTGGTTGACGTTGCAGTGCCGAAAATTTTGATGAAAGTCAGTGATGCAATGTCAGGAGAGGAAGAGCGCATCTGTCGGCTTTCGGGAGAGGAAGAGTACCAAAATTTGGTTATTTTTTTGGGTTGGTTTTGGGTTGATTTTTATGTTTTGGGTTAGTTTTTATTTTTTGATGAGACCTAACCTAAAATGATATTATTTTGGGTTGGTTTTTATTTTTTTAAAAAAACAAAACACACCCAAAATGATGGTGTTTTGGTATTTTGATTATTTTTTTAAATCGGAATACCCCAAAATATTATCATTTTGGAGCGTTAGATTTCTTTTTAAAAAGACACCTCCAAAATGGTGTCTTTTTGCATGTCTCTAATTTAACACTATAAAAACTCACCTCTTTCTTTGATTATACCTTATAATCCTCAAAAAAATTTATCAAAAATACTTTTCAAGTTGGATTGAAGAGGAAATAAGAACAAGACTCAAAGAGGTATTTTTTATTGTTTTTCATATTTTTTTTTTGTAAAATTTTTTTAAAAGGTAGAGAAATATTTTTAAAAAATTATTTAAAATAAAGAAATTTTTTTTTTAAAATTTTGAGAAATATATGAAAATTTTAGAAACCCAATGTGAAAAATCGAAAACAATATGAAAATTATTAAAAATTATTCTTTTTCTTTTTTTATTGTGAAAATATTTTTTTAAAAGGTAGAGAAATTTTCAAAAAATTTTTTAAAATAGAGGAAACATTTTCTAAAAACTTTGAAAAAAAGTATTGAAAATTTAGAAACCTAATGTAAAAAATAGGAAAAAATCTAAAATTTTAAAAAAAATTATAAAACAATTAAAAAAAATTTTAGATAATTTTAATTGTTTAGCAAACATTGAGTATGTTTATGATTTATTGATCGATAATATAAAATATATTATGTATATTTTTTATTTTTTTAATATAATTATTATTTTATTGTTGATTTGTTATAAAACTAAAGATACACAAAAATAGACAAAAAGATTAAAGTTGAAGTAGAGATCGCGAGTGAAAGAAAAGATTCGGAATGAAAATATAATCATTTATTGAATGAGAAAGATATAAGTATGCTGATTTGTATTTTTTATAATAAAGTAATTAAATTAGGACTTTATAGACAAAAGCAACACTTAGTTGGAGGATTTAGAAATTTTAAAAAGTATACAAGATATATCAAACATGCTAGGAAAGAAATAGAAGATTATATGCAAGCCAAAAAAACTAAAAAAAAAATCAAATAAGTATTGAGAGTCGTAATTAAATGATGCTATGTTTGGGTTCTAAGATGAATATGATGAGGACCTGGAGGTTACAAGCAAAATGGGAAAAAAAGATGTTTCTAGTGATGGTAGCACTAAAGGTGGAAGTAGTGTTAGTGGTATTGGTAGTGGTAGTTGCATAAAGTGAATAAGACAAAATAGTCCTATGAATCATTTTTTCACTCCTAATCTAGAAATAGTTGTTCAAAATAAAAAAAAATACTCACAATTATCAATAATGCATACAAAAAAGTGATCAAGGAGAGAGCTGGTATACAATTCTGTAGATGGATGTATGATGCCACAATTTTATTTAACGTGGTGAACCATGTTAGTTTCCAACTAATGCTTGAGGTAATTTGGCAATATGATGTGGGCTACAAGGGACAGTTTTCATGATGTAAGGCTTACTATCCTTAAGAAAGAATTGACTCTTATAAATGATTCAATGAAGAACTATTTCATAGAATAAAAGAAAAATGAATATTCAATTATGTTAGATGGATGAACTGATAGAAAGAAAATATCATTGGTGATTTTTTTGGTGAATTCTTCAAGAAGAATTATGTTTATGAAATCTATTGATGTTTCAATGATTAAGACGAGAGAGAAATTATTTGAATTACTTGACAGTTGGGTGGATGAAGTTGGCAAAGCCAATGTTATTCAAGTTATAACAGATAATGCTTCAAATTATGTGGTGACAAATATTTATAATTTAATTTGAAATTTTTATTTACTTAATTATGTTTGTGATTATATGTATTATCTTATTATAATGTGTTTAAATTATGTAGGGAGGCTATTGGAAAAGAAAAGACTATATTTGTATTGGACACTATGTGATGCACATTCTCTTGACTTGATACTAGAAGATATTTGAAAATTACTACATATCAAGAAGACAATAGAGAGGGTTATATTCATAAGTGGCTGCATCTATACAGAACGGGTTTGCTCAACATGATAAAGTGATTTAATTAGCAAAAGAAGTTGTTAAGGCTTGCTAAGACTCAGTTATTGAGTAAAAGATGTTTATTAGTTTAGATTGGACAGAAAGTAAATGGACAAATGATCAAAAGGAAAAAAATATAGCCAATTTAATTTTTATTTCTTCTTTTTAGAATATTATAATATTTTATTTTAAGATGTCGAGCCCTCTTGTATGTGTATTCCATTTGGTGGATGGGGAAAAGTGGTCTTTTATGAGCTACATTTATGCAGTCATGAAAAAGGCAAAGGAGATTATTAACAAAAATATTAATGGGAATGAAAATCATGAAAATTATTGATATGAGGTGAGAGGTTCAGTTTCATCGGCTTCAATGTTTAGCTGGATATTTTTTGAATTTATAATTCTATTATTATACAAAGGATTATGATCCAGAATCAAAAATCTTTGAAAATGTAAGTAGTTGCATGTTGAGATTGATGAAAAATAGAGAGAACACGATGCAATTATATTACAACTAGAATTGTACATGTATGCTAGAAATATTTTTGGTAATGAGTTTGCCATTAGAATGATGAAGACAATCTTCAGGTTAGTCATTTAGTTTTGTTAAATAGTGCATTTAAATTATTATAGTGGTGTCAAATGGACCGGACTGGGCCGGTCCAGCCTATTTTTTGGTGACTCAATTGGGCCACAGTGTTATGCCCAGTATTGCCTGGTATAGTAACCGTACCGTGCCATGCATTGCATGGCTTGGGAAGTGCCGGTTTGACATGACCTGCCTACCCGGCTCATACTTGGGTCGTGTTAGGTCGTGCTTGGACTTGCCGGGTCGGGCCAGTTTGTACCACAGTTTGTCAAGCTAGATTTAAAAAAAAATCCGGCCGGGTCCTTGGGCTGATTTACAATGCTGTCGGGCTAGGTACATGGGCCGGGCCTGACCCGGCATGAGGCACAAATCATGCTGGGCCGGCACGACTGAACCAGTTTAAGTCCCGACCACCTGACTTTTTTACACCTAAATTATTATATATGTTTGGTTAAACTAGGTCAATATTTCACTAATAATTTATTTATATTCATTATAGCTGAATGGTGGGATATGTTTGGATCAAGTACTAGAGGTTGACAAAAATTTATATTGAGGATTCTCAACCTAATATGTCGTGTATCGGGTTGTGAAAGGAATTTAGTATTTTCAAGAATGAAAGTTACTAAAGTAATTACATGTAATTTGATTTGTGTTTTTAGACTCTTTACAATATCTTTTAAAGTAACTTAGATTCTTTAAAACTAAAATATTGAGATATAATAATGAAAGCTATTTATTTTTTTAGACTTATAGTAAGAGGAGAAATAAGTCAGACCATTAATGCTTAAATAATTTGGTGTATATTATGTACAATCGAACATTGATGAAAATATACACTAAGAATTATACCATCGATCCTATTAAATTGAAAGATATAGTTGATAGCAATGAATGGTTGATGTGATGAATGAAAGTTGAAAGTGCTGCATAAGATGATTTGATGTTTGAAGGTGATGATTTAATATTGAGTGATGTTGCAAGTGCTAGTGGAGTTGAGGAGCTTAGAGTTTATACATGAGCTAAACCAAGCAAAATACTAACTCCAACACCAAAACCAAAGTAAATACCATTTAACTTTAAACATACTCATATTTTAGATTTAAATGTAGATACTTGAGTATTTATTTTATTTTAAAACTTTACATTTTTTGTGAAGATAAGAATTTAATAATGTTTGGATAATAAGAGAATTATTAATATTTAATTTTTATGTTTGATATTTTTTACTTTATTATATTTTATTATTAGATGAAAATTATAGACTATTTAATAAGATATATATTTTTTTGTATTAGATTGAGACATTGAGTGCGTCTCAAATAAAAAAGCATGTGTCTCAAGTGTGCTTTGTGTCTCAAGGCCTCAAAAGGCTTTTCGGGCTTGTTGTTCTTTGCGCCTTAAATAACTATGCTTACAACTTTCATCTCTTTCTCCTTGGAAGATTCACACCTTATGTCTAATAAGATATTCACACTAGACTCTTCTCTTATGCATAATGCTTTAGGAGAGGAGAGATGTTATTACCCTCATCAAAATCTATCATGTTAGTAATATTAGGTATACCCATATGAACATGGTCAATTGTTACTTCCACATGGGCAATAACCACTAGGCATGAAAATATGCCTATTATTATAGTATTTGAAGGTATGTTCTCTTAAATCAAGTCCGTAAAAAAAGATTTATTCTCAAAGAACGTGATATCATTTCTTATAATAACTCTTATAAATGTTGATAAATAATGCTAATATCTTTTATGAGTATTAGAATACTCAATAAAGAAATTCTTGATGGCACATGTAACTATCAAAGCCGTTTACTTTTGAGACATCACATCTCTAGTGGTTAGTCTTAGGAACCTCAAATTTGAGTAGGTCTAGTGAAATGTTGTATACTATTTGATTCTTAAAAATTAATAGTAACTTGGGATGTAATGTCCAACTTTTTCCATAAATAAGATTTGATCTTCCATAAAAAGAATAAATTGCTATTGTATTCTTGCCTCTTAATTTATCTTTGTTAGGTTTTTTTAACTCTCTCATCACTAAAGTGTGACAAAATATCATAATATTGTAATTAATCATATTAATTCTATTTGATGTAGGTATATGTGTGGATATCCGAGTTATTCTCTATTAAATCTTTGTAAGAGATAGAATTGTCTTCTCAGTTCTCCCTAAGAATTTGTGTCTGAAAATTAGTATATCGTTCTTCTAAGAATGCATGTAAAGAATAATACACACATGCTCACAAAGTCTCATTAATATTATTTGATTTGTTAATAATGGTATCATACTAATAATTCTCTTCAACAAAATTATCTAAGTTATGTAGTGAGTCATCTTGTCTTGGTTAATCAATTTACACATTCACAACTGAGTGATGATATAATATAAATGAAATATTCCTGAAGAATACATTGATATAATCATCTTTTAAATCCTCTTTCAAGTATTATAATTGTCCAATACACTTGATATATTAGAATCAATTAATTATCATATGTGCACTAATAGTTTTGCATCAATATGCATTCATTAGTTAGCCTTAGTTTGATGTGAGTTATCTAATAAGTGATCTTTGTATCATTAGGCTACAAATCAGACTCCCACTGTTGTAGTCCAAAGAAAAAAAAATATTTAATACTTAATTTCTACTGTATTATCTCAATGATCTTATAATAATTTTATTCATCTTTGAATCATCATAATTTATACTTTTACACAAAAGTAAAACAACCTAAATACAAAATTAATTAAAATTATGAGTTTCACTACACAAAAGATACTAAGGGGCAGTGCTACACAATGTGAGTTGCTCTTTGACCATGCTGCCCTACTATATAAAATACCAAGGGGTTGTCCTACATTTGGGTTGCTCTTCTGCCAGGCTGCCCTACTATATAAAATACCAAGGGGTTTCCATACACCTGGGTTGCGCTTCAACCTGGAAGCCCTGCTACATAAAATGCCAAGGGGTTTCCCTACATTTGGGTTGCCCTTCAATCAAGCTTCCCTACACAAAACGATACCAAAGGGCTACCCTACCAACAGGGTATAAGGGGGATGCCCTACACAAAATGGCACAAAGGGAGTTTTTATTGTTTTACAAAAAAATTAGGAATTGAAGGATAACGTCGATGATGATTTTGTGTCGTCGTCTCTGTGCTGCTGCCGCATTGGCTGCCATGTTGGCCACAACATCACCAAGAAACAGCACTTTTGTTTACCCAAAACTACATCGTCGGGCTTCTGACGGCTTCAATGTGTAAAAATAAACTTAAAACACTTTGTACATGGATGCTTTATTGATAGAGTGCGGTGGCACTGCCGCTGCCTTCAAAAATTATGGCAATTATGGTTGCAGTGGTTCTAGGAGATGAAGCTTCACCCTTGCACCACGTCACCTGTGCTCCTTCACTTGAAACCAGCTTTTGATACCAGATTACCTTCTGTTTAGGGTTTCAAACTGCATAGAAGAGAGAGGGAGGAGAAGAGTGTGGAAACAGTAAAAAAATAATAATAAAGAATTGATAAAAAGATTTTTTTAATTCAATATAACATGGCCATATATATATATATATATGGTTTGGGGACGCTATAATTTGGGTGTTCCCAAACAAGATAGAAATAGAAAGATTTTTAAAACCACTTAAAAATAATACCTACTTTTGAATGGAGTTGGCCAATCGCAACGTCACTTGATTGTTGCCATAATATTCAAGTGCCAATGGTTACTAGACTGTTGGCACATTGAAAATACTTCCTGAAAATTAATCCACCAATGCTAGACCATTTTTTCTGTCTTCAGGCAGAAAACCAGGCTGTGTTTCTCACAAAGGGTGCAACCACATTTAATAAAAAAAAAGTTGAACCAATTTAGGTTGTTGGGTTTCAGTTCAGATAAATGGGGAATAATTTTTTTAGGTATAAATAAAAGTTATGTGGTTTGGTGGAAAACCATTTTTCATGTGTTCAGTTAAATTTGGTTCATGTGTTGTGGATGTGAGAATATGAAGAAAACAAAATTTATCTATATACTACTTTAATATACAAGTCAAAGATACAAAATAAAGGAAATCATATATCAAACAACTGTTGCATGCTGTCAGGATAAATATTTTTTTCCGCCCAAAGAGTTTTCTTCTCATTTGATCATTACTAAAAAATACATTGGGTGCCATGTGTCTAATGAAAACTATCTCTGAAAAACCAAAGCTTCGATTGATATGATCATGTTTAAGTCAGCTGTTAGTCATTCATAGTTGTCATTGATCATTAACTGTCATTTATTAACTTGTTTTATGCTGAATATTCTTGTAGGACTGGAAAAGTTTCTACATTGGTCTCGGAACAACACAAGAGGAATTTGTTTTTACAAAGTTTTCCTGAGGAAAATTATTTGAAACCAACTTTGTCAAGTGAATTTTGCAATGAGAATAGTAATACAGAGAGAACAATTTGTGATGAAGATGTAATTAATTGTTTAGAAAGGAGTGTCCAGTTTTGGACAGATTTTTCAAAAGTTAACTATCATCAACGTAGTTTACATGAATTAAATGGAATTTGGATGGGCAGTCAGGATATCAATAATTATGGAATTGGAAGGGACATTTTCTCACATGGTTCACAAGGAGACGAAATAAATGAGAGGCTGCGTTTTTTTATGGAAGAATGTGACAATATTCAGGTTACTTTTCTTTGCAGCTTGAAGCAATCATATTCTCTATATGTAGTTGATGTATTCTCTATGAGCTACTTTCAATCAAATGTTTCTTGTTAATTAACTTTTTTTTAAGCATAAATCTTTATTTTAGGTCATAATATTGTGTGTTGTGATAGTTGCACTATATATATATATATATATATATATAAGTTTTTTATCATTTATTGTTTATTTTTCTTTAATGAAACAACTTGTCAGAAGTTGTTTCTAGGGTTTTTCAATGTTAGCAGTCAATGTTACCATTATAGGTTTTATTTTATAAAAGAAAATCTAATGATTTAGAAAATATGGTGGAAAATGACACATGGTGCACATTTGCCTTTTTCACCAATAACTAATGAGATGTAATTTTAATTGCACTACATATCATTAATAACATGCTCTATTTTGTCATTTCTTAGTCTATATTTTTTTAAATTTTATATCCATGATAATTATTGTTTATATTGACTTAGAGTTTTTTGATATTTTTATTTTGCTGTCAATAAATCTTCAAAATGGGATATATTGGCCTATACTATCTTGAGACGTGTACTTGTTTTTTATTAGAGACTAATTGAATCATAGTAAGTATGAATATTATTATTATTTTTTTGATAATAACTTATTTTTTAATGATCATAAACAATGTGAATCAAGATATTGCATATGAATTTATTACTATTTCTCCTTTAATTGTAGTTTTTCCTAGATCATCAATTAGTTGAGATAGTCACCCAGTTGATTATATCTTAGCATATTAATACTCAATATAATATTGTTTTCATATATTCATAATATTTACTAACAAATTTAATTCATGTCGTATCTAGAGAGTGATATTTCTTGGATATGGAGATTGCCTTAAGCATAGATGATACAATAGTCTATGCGTCTTCACCAGTACAAATATATATTGAGCTGATAACTAGAAAACTTGATCACACAGAACTAAGAGTCTAAACCATGAGAGAAATTTTTAAGGAGTCAGATGATCTTGCATCTAATGCATCTAATCCTCACATTTTGATTGATCTTTAGAAGGGACTAAATTTGAATTTAGTACTAGATTTCATATGTTTTGTTATACTTTTATGTAGTTTCTTATTTATTTCTTTCATTATTTTTCTTGATGATACTAACATATCTAGTTTTCTTATGAGGTATTGTCTCATCCAAGATGCTATGTCATGATAGAAAATATGAATAAGTATATGTCATTAATTCTAATGAGACTTAAGAATTAATATAATGATTTATGAAAAGTCTATTATTAGTTGTAGTGATGAGATTTATTTATATATTTGGTGTGAACCATTATGATATTTTCTTATTAGTGGTGATGATGATGTTACTATGGATTCATATATTTTTTGGAGTATATTATAATTGGTGGATACATTAATTAGGTGTGAAAAATATATTTTTCATGATAACTTTGAAGAGATACATATGGACTAGCCACCTAGGTTGAGCATCACAATTAGTTATAGTTTGCATATTGCAAAAGATATTGGATAGTCTAAATAATTACTAAGAGCTTGATTTATATGATTTTCATAGCTAATCATTTTTTTTTGGGTTACACATGTATTATAAAGTTTTCTTTATTTTTTTAGAGAAGTAATGATTTCAAAATAATTTTGCTGATTGTCTATATGAATAACATTCTGATTAATAGAGATGATACGTTTTTTTTGTATCCAACTCAATAAATTCTATTAAACATAATTTTAAATGAAAGGTTTTGGGAGACTTGTGTATTATATTGAAATTGATGTTGCTTATTATATGAGATATTATATTGTTACGGAAAAGATTCACTTGCTACTCTTGAGATATTAGTCTTTTTGGTTGTACTACAGCAAATATTCTTATTTATTCATATATTATATTTATTTTTTATGTGCTCTTTTTAGTTGACTCTATTATTTATAGAAAAATTATAAGAAAATTAATTATCTATTACTAGATCAGATATAATATATGTTTATTTTAACGCAATTTTTCATATTTTGAGGAAAGTGAACAAATCATAAAGATTTTAAATATCTTTCAAGGATTATGAGTGCTTGCAATTTGGTTAGATATTTAAATTTGAGTTGGGTACTAACATACAGTTATAGGAAGTTTACAAGAGTTTGATACTTTATTTGGAAGGGAATTTTGTCATCAGAAAAGTAATATATAGATAATCATTTCAAGATCAATTTCATAGATAAAGTTAAAATGATGATGATAGCTGCATGTGATTTATTTTGGATGTGTCATTTATTTTGAGAGATCAAATGTTTATATTTTTTCCTATTATTTTTATTATGACAATATGATAATAATATATAAAATATTAAATTTAGTATTTCAAAAGGAAAATGGAATATATATGGGTAATTGTTCATTCTTTAAAGAAAAGATATAAGATGTGACAGTTACTACAATATATATTTAGATAACAAAGTAGTTATCATATATTTTTACAAATATTTTGAAGATGTTTTAACTTATTTTTTTTAAAAATGATGTCATAGAGTTCTATGCATCAGTTTTACGAAGAGTTTTGCAATTTGCTTATTTATTCTATATTATATTTTTTTATATTTTTGATGGGAGCTCCTAACTTATGGGCTGCTCTAATTTTTTATCTTATTTTATGAGAATGTATTTATATGATATTATCATTGAGCGTTATTGTATTTTTTATTATTAACATTAATTCTTAATAGTAATGAATAAAATATAATTAGCAATAATATGTGTATTAACTTTTGTATTGATAATTCAAGAGTCTGAAGTGAGTGTTCAAGTGAAACAAGTGATATATGAAAGAAAAAAAGATTATGTTACTATTTTTGAAAAGAAATTTTGTATGCTCATCTCTAGTAAGTATAAGTGTCATGATTGTTGAAATCAATGGGGATTTATGAATGACTTCGTTTGTCATCTTATCTCTTTATTATTGTGTAAAGTTCTTGGTATCATATTTTATATAATATTTAATAATTATTTTTGGTGTGACTTATCTTTCTATATTGTATGCATTGAATTGATGCTCCTCCATCTACCCGTGTTATGATAATTTATTTTTATTGTGTCATACAATTATAATTCCTCCTAATAAAAAATCTACACACTATTAGAGTTTTTTACAATTCTTAATTTTTGTTTTTTATAAATATGCTGAAATCTTATTTAGACTTTTTGCCTAAACAATATCATTTGCCATTGAGTGCCACTACGCATCACCATGCACTTTCATGCACTATCATGCATCACCATTTGTCCCAATTAGGGTTGATGCCCAAAAATGCCACCACACACCACCACTATGTATCATAGTGTACCATCACTGCATGCCTACTATAGAGGTGTCAAGTGTGCTGGGCAGTCTAGGCGACCTAGATGGCCTAGACATGCCTTGGGCATGACCCATATTAGTTATGTCTTGCCTGGCATGACAATCCAGAACCATGCTTGAATTGGGGTCATGCCGGTTCGAGGCATGACTCGTGTTGTGTTGGGCCTATAGCATTTCTGTTTCATGCCAGGCCAGGCACAACTCGAGTGTCTCGCTAAGTAGGCAAGGTCTAGAAGCTTTTGACCCAAGATAGAGCTTGGGTCATGAGTGATGGGTCATGGACTTAGTCGAACTGGTTTGACCCAATTTTTTTTAAAGAGCTTGCCTTATTATTCTTTTCATGCCTCGTCACTCGTGGTCGTGTGTGTTATGATTTCAAGTATTGAGCCTTGATATGAAAAGTGACAAGTATTATTTGTTGCTTTCAGTGTCGATAAAAAATAATTGTTTTAAGATTTGATGATATCTAGCTATCAGATTTGTATCCAACGGCTACAATATAATATCGATGATTATCTGATTTATACCATTTTTAAATTTTAAAAATTTTGAAAATTTAATAAATAAAAAAATTAAAAATATTATGAATAATATTATTTTTGTCCATAAACTTTTCATTAATCTATTGACTATTGATATTCTTATAATTTTAATTATTCATAAATTAATATGTATTAATTGACATGAATTAATATGTATTTATTGGTACATTTATTTGTGAATTGTTGTATATATTCATTGATATATTTATATACATATTAATGTATTCATGTATTAAACTTTATAAATAGGGAATCTTTGTATGAGTCAGGAAATACTTGAAGAAATAAGAAATCTCTCACCTGTTTCTCCAATATCTCTCACTCTCTTGTTTTTCTATTTTGTAATACTTTATCAGTACGAAGCTCTGTTAGATTTTCAAAATATATATTAAAGATATTTTGGAGTATTATTATGTCGAATCTTGTAAAATTAGAATTTGTCACTCTTGATATCATGGGAAAGAATTTTTTGTCATAGATACTAGATGTTGAAATCCATCTAGATGTAAATGGTCTTGGAGATATAATTAAATAAAAGAATGCAACGTCCATTCAAGAAAAAATCAAAGTGATGATTTTTCTTTGTTGTCACCTTCATGAAGGATTGAAAAATGAATATTTCACGGTAAAGGATCTACTTGTTCTGTGGAACAGTTTAAAGGAAAGGTATGAATATCAGAGAACAATAATTCTCCTAAAAGTTTCCTATGACTGAATGCAATTGAGACTACAAGATTGTAAATCTGTGAGTGAGTATAACTCAATAATATTTAAAATTAGTTATGTTGAGAAAAAAATTACCGATGAGGATATGTTGGAGAAAATACTCTCCACTTTTTATGCATCCAATGTGCTCCTACAATAGTAACACAATGAAAAAAACTTTAAGAAATATTTTGAATTCATTTCATGTTTTTATGGCTAAACAAAATAATGAGCTTTTGTTGCAAAATCATGAGGGTCGTCCAACTGGTTCGGCTCCATCCTATGATGTAAATATGGTAATATATCACCCTTATAATGGACAAAGTCGAGGCCGCGGTCATGGTCGTGGTCATAGTTGGGGTCGTGAACGTGGACGAGGACGTGGTTGCAATAGTTATAATCTACGTTGCACGGATACGCCTAGGAACTGCCGTGTCGCCGTGTCCACGTGTCGGACACGTGGACACGGCGACACGGATCGGACACGGATCGGACACGGATCGGACACGGATCGGACACGGATCGGACACGGATCGGACACGGATCGGACACGGATCGGACACGGATCGGACACGGATCGGACACGGATCGGACACGGATCGGACACGGATCGGACACGGATCGGACATGGATCGGACACGGATCGGACACGGATCGGACACGGATCGGACACGGATCGGACACGGATCGGACACGGATCGGACACGGATCGGACACGGATCGGACACGGATCGGACACGGATCGGACACGGGTCGGGTACGTGTCCGATATGCCACGTGGCGTATCAGATACGCGTCAGAGACATCCAATGCGTTGTTTGGAAACAGTCGTCGTTAACAACAGACACGTTGTTTACCTATAGACGCGTCGTTTACCAACTGACGTGTTTTTACGATTCTAACGCGTCGGAAATACACTATATATATTTACTATTACTCTTACATCTCAAATAAATTGAGAAGCACACCGCCGACAGTGAGTTGCCAATAAGTCGATTGCGAGAAATAGTTGTTAATTGTCATTGTGTCAAACGGGGAGGGGAGGAGCACACCGCCGAGGCGCCTACAATACTTAAGGCATCCTAATTCTATAAAGGGAAGGGCGGTTTTGGAATCTGTATCGGGAGGGGGGAGAGTTCCAAAATCAAAACTGTAAAGGGAGGGTGGTGGGGCGTTATAGGGTTTAAATTTTTTTTACATTATTTTAAAATACAGAATTTTAAATTATTTTAAAATACAGAATTTTAAATTATTTTTAAATACATAATATTTATAATTAATAATTTTTATTTTTAATTTTATTTTTTTTATCATGACGTATCCTAGTCGTATCCGTATCTTAGTTTTTTAGAATTTGCCGTGTCTCCGTATCCTGTCGTGTCGTATCTCTGTGTTCGTATCCGTGTCCGTGCAGCATAGGTTATAATTACGATCGGCAACCCAATAATATGTCAGAATATCAAAAGGATGAGAATATTGAAAATGACAATAAAAGTGGTAAAAATAGCAAAATAGTGATATATGTATGCTATCGTTGTGGCATGAAAGGTTATTGGTCACCTACCTGTCGTATACCAAAATATTTGTTTGATCTTTACTAAGAATCATTGAAAAAGAAAGATAAAAAAATTGTAGAGACAAATTTAGTTTCTAAGGATGAGAGTGTTGATCCCGATCTTTATGATATGACTCATCTAGATGTTACTAATTTTTTTATTCAGCCTGAAGCGAATATTGAATACTTGTTTGGTGAAGAAAATCTTCAAAAATAAAATATTTTTTATTTATATTTACTTATTTGGCCTACTATTATGAAAGTCATCATACTACTGAATAATAAAAGTTATTTTTGTTGTGTTATTTTATGATTTTCTTATTTTATATCTTGTTTCTCATGATAAAAATGGAAACTCATTTGGTGGGATTTTCAATCGGTGACAATGATACGTGTCTCGCAGATAGTGTATCAATGTATATTATACTTACGGATAATTTTTTTTTTCTTTTTAATAATGTAATGATTGAATGTGAATATAATATCGGGTAGTGCAAAATTAATTGAAGATTTTGAAAGAGCTAATATATTGTTATTCGGAGGAACAAAAAAATTCATATTGATGATGTATTATACAAATAATAATGTCTCAAAAAAATTTATTGAGTTTTAAATATATTAGACGAAATAAATATTATATTGTGACTATGAATGAAGACAATACTGAGTATTTATATATTACCAATGTTGTCTCGGGTAAGAAAAATAAATTAGAAAAATTATTCAATTTTTTTTTCTGATTTGTACTACACAAATATAAGCACAATTGAGGCACATGCCATAGTAAATTAGAAGTTTACTGATGAAAATAATTTTATTGTTTGACATAATCAATTGAGATATCTTGGGTTTATAATGATGCGGAGAATCATTAAAAATTCAAGTGGACATTCACTGAAAAATCAAACAATTTTTTTGTCCAATAAATTTTTTTTTGTTGCTTGTTCACAAGGAAAAGTAATTATAAGACCATTACCAATAAAAATAAGGACATAACTCTTTGTATTTTTGCAACATATACAAGGTGATATATGTGGGCCTATTTATTTATCATGTTGATCATTTTGATATTTTATAATTCTGATAGGTGCATCAACTAGATGACCACATATCTGTTTGTTATCAATGTGTAGCTAGATATTTGCTAGATTGCTTGTTCAAATAATTTGGTTACGAGTTTATTTTTCATATAATCTGATTAAGTTAATTCGTCTTGACAATGCTGAAGAATTTACTTTCCAAGCTTTTAATGATTATTATATATCTATTGGAATAATTGTTTAATATCCTATAGTATATGTTCATACATAAAATGGTCTTGCAGAATCATTTAATAAATTCATTCAATTGATTGCAAGACCATTACTAATGAGGATGAAGTTCTCAACTTCTACTTGGGGCCATGCTATTTTGCATGCAATGATACTGATTCGTATTAGACCAATAAATTATCATGAGTTCTCTACTTTACAATTAATCTTTGGTGGAGAACCAAGTATTTTCCCTTTAAGGATTTTTGGTTATGTGGTAAATGTTCTGATTACTCCACCACAATGCATTAAAATGGATCTCCAAAGAAGATTGGGAATACAAGTTGGGTATAAATCTTCATCGATATTAAATATTTAAAGCAATCAACTGGAGATTTATTTATGATTCATTTTGCTGATTATCCTTTTGATGAATTCGATTTTTTAACTTTAAAGAAAGAAAATAAATAGTAGGAATAAGTTATTAGTTGGAATTAATTGTCGTTGTCTCATCTTGACCCTCACACAAAGGAATGTGAACTGGAAGTTCAAAAGATTATTCATTTACAAAATTTAACAAATCAATTATCAGATGCATTCACTAATCCAAAGAGAGTAATTACATCTTACATACCAGCTGCTAATGATTCAATTAGAATTAATATCCTTGTAGTACAATTTGTTGCTAATTAATCTAAAATATTAGGGAAACGTGGTTGATCAGTTGGCTCCAAAGATAACAATTCTTGAAAAAGAAAATGATTAAAGGATCAAGTTGAGGAATTGATGGCTCTAGAAGAGTCCACAGTTGTAATTCCAGAAGAAATTCAGGTACCTGAAACTTGTGATAATCAAGAATTCTCAATAAACTATATCACAATTGGCCAAATGTAGAATCGGAGTAAAATTAACGTCAATGAAATATTTGCCTATAATGTGACACTCAATATTGTTAATGATAATAATGACCTTGAGCAAAAGTCTGTCGAGGAATGTAAACAGAGAGATGATTGATCAAAATAAAAAGATACAATTGAAGTAGAATTGAATTCTCTTTCAAAACATGAAAATTTTGGTCATACTATACGTACACCTGATGGTATCAAACCTGTAGATTACAAATGAGTATTTGTGCAAAAATAAGATGAGACAAATTAAGTTGTCAAATACAAGGTGCGGTTAATTGCACAATGATTTTCTCAAAGGCCTGATAATGATTATGAAGAGATGTATTTCCCAATAGTCGATGCAACTACTTTTCAATATTCAATTAGTCTGATAATATATGAAAAAATTGGTATGTGGTGAATGGATCTAGTTACAGCTTATTTATATGGATCACTTGACCGTGGCATTTACATAAAAATTCCAGAAAGATTAAAATTGCCTGCAACACATAATTTAGGTCCTCGAGAATTTTACTTAATAAAATTATGCAGATCTTTATCTGGGTTGAAATAATCGGGACGCATGTGGTATAATTGTCTTGGTGATTATTTATTGTGAAAGTGGTATAAGAATGATTATCTTTGTCCATGTGTATTTATTAAGGTGTTTGGATCCGAGTTTGTTATAATTGTAGTTAATATTAATGACCTGAACTATAAATTAGCTTTCAAAAGTAGTAGACAACTTAAAGAATGGATTTGAGATGAAAAATCTCAGAAAAACAAAAATTTGCCTTGTTTTATAGATTAAATACTTAGAGAATGAATTTTTTATTCATCAATTAGCTTATATATCAAATCTGTTGAAATTATTATATATGAATAATATCCATCCATTAAGCACTTTAATGGTTTTAAGGTCATTTGATGCGAATAAAGATCTTTTCTGATCTTGGATGGATGATGAAGAGCTTCATTGTCCTGAAGTATCATATCTTAGTACTTTTGGAGTACTAATGTATCTTGTAAGTCATACACGACCTGATATATCATTTTTTGTAAATTTGTTAGTAAGATATAATTCTTGTCCAACAAGAAGAGATTGAAATGAAATTAAACATATAGTCAGGTATCTTCAATGTATGATAGACATTAGCCTATATTATCCTAATGTACCCAAATCAGAATTAATTAGTTATTTAGATGTGTAGTTAATGTTTGAGCTTCATAATACTTGATCACAAACGAGCTATTTGTTCACATGCGGTGATACAGTTATTTTATAATGTTTTACGAAATAATCATTTACTGCCACATCTTCTAATCATGCAAAGATCTTAGCAATTCATGAAATAAGTCGGAAATATTTTTGATTAAAATCTGTAATACTTCATATTCGTGGGTCACATGGTTTGTTTTTTAACAAGGAGGTCCTGATGACTTTTTATGAAAATAATGCTGTATGTATTGTTCAATTAAAAAAATAGATATATTAAAGGGGATATAACAAAACCTATATTATCAAAATTTTTTTTCTTACATGATCTTTAAAAAGTAGTTGATATTGATGTTCAATCAATTTGTTTAACTAATAATTTAGCAGATTTATTCACCAAGGATCTACCAGCTGTAATATTTGAAAAACTAGTTCATAGCATTGGAATGCATTGGCTCAGAGATTTAAATTAATATTTTATTCTATACTTTTTTTTTCATTACCGTGATTTTGTCACACTGAGTAACTCTGGTAAGGATATTAATAAGACATTATCATAAACAAAAAGGGGGAGTATTATGAATAATATTATGGATGTCCATTATTTTTTATTAATCTCTTGATTATTGATATTCATGTGATTTTTATTATTCATAGATTAAAATGTATTAATTGGCATATATTAATATGTATTTATTAGTATATTAATTTGTGTATTGATGTATATATTTATTGACGTATTTATATACACATTAATATATTTATGTATTAAATTTTATAAATAAGGAGCCTTTATATCAGTCAGGAAATAATTGAAGGAATAAGAAATCTCTCCAATGTTTCTCCTATATCTCTCACTCTCTTGTCATGTTATTTTATTATAAAAAAAATAAATTTTTTTTAAAATTACAAAATTTTAAAAATTAATAATATTTAAAAAAATTTAAAAAATTAAAAAATTAAAAAATTAAAAAATTAAAAAATTAAAAAATTAAAAAATTAAAAAATTAAAAAATTAAATTTTTTTTTGAAAACTTGAAATAAAAAATTAAATAAATTTTAAAAATTAAAAAAATTAAAAAAATTAAAAAATTTAAAAAAATAAAAATAATAAAAAAAATAAAAAAAATAAAAAAAATAAAAAAACAAAAAAATTTAAAAAAATAAAAAAATTTAATAACTTTTAAAACCTTTTTAAAAAATATATTATTATAATATAAAAAAATTCATGAATATAGAATAAAAATTTTTAGAATTTCATTCTCTTATCTCTTATCTTATTTTTTATTTTTCCTTTTTTATCTTTGCTTTTCTATTGTGATTTTTGAGGTCGTGAAAAGTGATGAAAAGTGGTGTTACAATATAAAGTTGAATATAATTGCAGGCCACATGCTTCTCAAATAAATTAACATGACGTGGTTGTGGGTATGATACACAAATTTTTTATTTGTGTTAAATTTAGTTATTACATAATTTAAAATTTTAAATATAAATTAAAAAAAATAATAAATAGTGAGTTTAACAATAATAAATTTAACATAGATTAAATGATAATGTTCTACTAAAAAGTTTGAGATCAAAATTATATTTTTTTCAATGGTTTTGACCTAAATTCATTTATTTAAAAAATATAAAAATAGTCAAACTTTGGTAATGTGAACTCATTTTAAGATAATAAAAAATAAAAATTTTAGGAGTGTCAAAGATGAATCGACATAATACATATATTATAAAAAAATATATACACGTAGGAGTGTATGTGGTGTTGAGTACCCTAAGAGGGATGATGATTAATATACACAACAATAAATTATATTAGATCTTACACAAGTCTAACTGAGTGGCAGAATCATTGAAATTGAATTAATTTTAGTTTCATTGACTTCCTTTATATATTCTAATGATTTTGAAAGTGAAGGTATAACCAAATTAATTATGATCATTAATATTTCAATTAGCCTTTTGAAGAAACCTAAAATAGTTACTATTATTTATACATACTTTTAACTTACATATTATAGAATTTTTAGGTTCACTAATTATAATGATATTATAAAATATTATGAGTTAAAAAAATTAATAAAAATTTAATAAATTTAGAATATATAGTAGAGTTTTGTCTATAGTATTCGATATTTTGATTAGTCATGATGATGCATTATTCATATGTCTTACTATCTGCTATATAGCTTCAAAATGAAAATTTAATAAAATATTTTTTGATTTTTGAGATTTTTCATTCTTATAATGACCTTGTTATATGTAATGTATGATGAATATTTTAAGAAAATATGATATTCAAAATAAATATTTATTTTACTTTTTGATAATTCTTCTAATAATAGAATATCTATTAATATGTTTGTTATAATTATCAGAGGCTAGCCATTAAGTAAAACTTTTTTTATTATGTGTGTGTTTGTGTTATTTAATTAACCTAATGGTACAAATGAGAATGAAAGTTATCTCATACATTTAAAAAATTTGTTTTATTAAAATATCTTAATGCATAATAGATAACATAGTTTATTAATCTTTCTTTGCTAGTGCCAAATTTTTAAAAGGTGTTTTAAGGTGAGATGTTTTTATATTCGTGGGACGAGGTCATAGTTATTTAAGGCGCAAGTCGCACCGAGATGCAAAAGTCTTTTGGGGCCTTAAGGCGCAAGGTGCACTTGAGGTGCATACTTTTTTATTTGAAGCGCACCCAACCCATAGTTAGTTAAGGAGCAAAGTACACCGAGGCGCAAAACCTTTTAGAGCCTTGAGGCATAAGACACACTTGAGGCGCATGATTAATTAAGCTTTGGCACACTAACCCGTCTTGCAGTATGTGCAGGAGATCGCCTGATAGATACACGTACACCCTTAGGCACAGTAAACGTAATCATCTTATGACATATTATTGGTTGATTGTCCGTTATATTGGTCACAGGCTCAGAAGACCACTCTTGAGAATGTAAGGATCATGATCCAGCTCTCTACCCTCATCAGCCTCATCCGTATATCCTCGCATGGTCATGCAATGCATTATCTAAGATAAGCTGCAATAAGAAATCCATAGAAAGCAGTAAATTAATGTTCAGAGCACAAAAATGCACAAAATAAAGCAAAAACACGCAAAACAATGCTGAAAATAAAAGCGAGGGCTGAAAAAAGCCCAAACAAATATATAAATTGTGTTATTGGGCCAAAATGTGTGAAAATTGGCTGAAAATACGACTTTCTGGCCCAATTTCACAAAACAGATCTGGCAGCCGTTAACAGTAACGGGCCGCCCGGTCTCAGCCCAATTTGCCGAGCCCAGGAAGCCCACCCAGTCCAACCGAACCCAGCCCGACCACGCCCCCCTGACCCTACCCAACTAAACCTAGCCACAGCTAGCCGTGCATTCTAAATCATCTGAGCCTGGGCTAATCAAGGTCCTGCCGCCATCAACCACTATACGCCGCCGCCGCCAGCACTGTTCGGCCGCTGCCTAAAAATATTTTTTTGCCTAGATTTTTAAAAAAATTATATGGTTGGAAAGCTTAGGGCAGCGCGATCAAGATCCCCAAATCAGATTTTTAAAATATTGAGGATTGGAGTGCAAAAAACCTTCCCGAAAAATAACCACCATCAGCCACTGTGCCAGAGAATTTTTTTTTTTTTGGAATTTTACCAAAAAATTATACCAGTATTTAGCTTATCTTGGAACTCTTCCTCTCTTGATACCTGACTTGTTTCTGTTGCGCTCTTTCTCTCCCAACATTACAATGCTGCCATTTCCCGGTGAATTTCAAAGCAACGTCGACAAATTTTGGCAACTAGAAGCCTTCGACCAATTTCAGCACCTGGAAGCCTTTGATTAATTTTAGTGCCTCACACCCCTGCGCATCACCTGAAACAAGGCATTTTCACTGGGAGTCGTGGTGCCTGAGCGTTGGGCGTGCCTTTAGGCACGCCTTTGATAACTATCACGAGGCATAAGTCTCGAGGTATTAAAGTATAAATTTTTTGAGCATCACGATATATAATTAATTAATATTTTAAAATATATAAAATAAAATAGCATAAATAAAAATTTAAACATAATTTATTAGAATTATTAAAAAAAATATACTAGTTTACTACTTTCACAAAAAATCATAATAAAGTTATAAAATAAGAATTAGAGTAAATTATTTTAAATTAAATTTTTTTCTTCAAGAGCATCATCATACTAATTCAATGTATCAAATGTAGAAAAATGTCTATTATTATGTATTTTTATTATATGTAAATTTTTATTTTCATAAATTGGTATGAAATTGAACTCATTTTTTGTCTTTATTTTTGCTTGTGCCTAATATAAATTAATAATTAGGTGTAAATATTATTAGTTTTTTTATTAAATTTAATCAAATTTATGATTTTAATTTTTGTGTGCTTAGTATTTTATTAAGTTTTTTTTTGTAGGAATGTGAAAAAATCATTTGAACCGATGATTTTTGAGTTTGTTGGGAGATGGATGACACAACTTTAATATCAATATTGAATACCTTATCATCTTGAAGTCAACAAAAATCAAGGGGGAGAAGGATATTTTTATTTTTCACAATCTACCCATCATTCGAATCAATTTCTTTTTTTTAAAATCGGATCAATATTTTTTTTTGTAGATTTCGTTCTCTCAATCTAGTATTGTACCTTACATATACTAGAATATTTATTCTTTGATGTTTAAGTCTGTTTCTTTTTTTTTTCAATGTATTTACAAATAATGAAATAAAAAAAAATATGTGTAAAAATAAAATAAAGTTCTCTAGTATTGAAATAAAAATATATGTATAAAAATTTACAAAAATAAATATATTACCGATTCAAATGTGTCAAATTTTTTTCACATCCCAAAGCACTGCAAGGCTAAGGACTTGAATAACAAATTTTTGCAATTCTGGTCTCGAACTCTCAAAATATATTCACCAACTTGTATGATTTTTTAATGTTCGAGAATTAATTGTAATATGACTCTCAAATTCATCAATTGCTCGGTAAAATGAGTTCAACTGAATGTCAGTTTTTAAACAGTCTTGATAATTCAATAAACTATTCATGCATTCAAATAATCTATTTCTCACCTCATCAATACGAGAGAATTTATCCTCTTACCGTAATTGAGGATTAAAATAGTAACCTATTTCATGTAAAGATCGATGAAGTTGTGGAGGCCATCTTGCATAAAATTTTTTCCAATCTAGGTCATATTATTCTCAACTCCTTCTCAATTAAATATAATTTTCTCCTTAGCAAAATATATCAGCTCATACATATAATCCATGACTAATTTTTTCTCTGAATCAACCTCTCAAAATATTAATTAATGCAATAATGATTTTTATGTAAAAAGTAACACGAGACTAAAAATTTGGATCAAATAATATTATATTTTGAGCATTCACATATTTTATCTTTTTATCTAATTTGCTTGAACACTAATTTTTTAAGGAGAACATCGCTATAAGAACTTGCTTTTGCTTATAACAATTTTGAAGAGTATATAATGAAGTAGCAACTCATGTAATTGCTGGACGAAGTATTTTATGTTTTTTTGTAAATATTCTCATCAAGCTAAGAACTCAAGTATGATCATATGTGAACTTCAATACTTGCCTAGCTCAAGGTTTAGTATCATGAGTATTTACATTTTCAATATCTTCCAATATAAAATTAATACAATATGTAGCACAAGAAGTCTTTTATAATTTCTTTTTTTTTCATAAATCTCTTTCAGTTTTCACATAATTAGAGGCCTTATCAGTGATGACGTGCACAATGTTATCTCAAATTTCTTTAATCATATGATCAAGATATTTGAACATTATTTTTTTATTTTTTATTGTATTAGAAATATTAATTGATTTCATAAATAAAGTGCTAGTAGGATTATATATCAAAAAATTGATAAGACACCTATCTTTTTTATCTCTCTAATTATCTGACATATTTGAATATTCATATTAGAGGTGTCAAACGGGCAGGCCCGGCACGACCCGTTTTTCACGAGCACGATCGTGCTACCGTGCCGTGCCGGGCACGACACGGCACGGTTTAAAAAAATCGGGCCCGGCACGGCCCGCAGGCACGACGGGCCGTGCCGTGCCTCGCCTGGCCCGCTCGGGCAAACCTGTCCGAGCGGTTTGCGAAACGGGGGACCGTGGGTCGGGTCGAATTTGACCCGACCCGCGGTCTTTTTTTGCGGGAGGGGAGGCATGCGGTCGGTTTCACGGGGCTCCCGGCACGGGATAAACTCGTGCCGGTTTGCCGTGCCGCGGGCCGAACCGTGCCTGGCCAGGCACGGCACGGCACGGCACGGGCACGGATTTTTTCCGTGCCGGGCCGGCCCAGGCACGGCTGAACCGTGCCTCGTGCCGGGCCGGGCCGGGCCGGCACGGTTGACACCTCTAATTCATATTGTTTTTAAATTTTTTTATGATCTTCTATAATGATATTTAGATTATTTATCTTTTTTTTTAAGAATTCATGTCCTCAATTCGTGCATAGATGGAGACTTAAACCTGAGCTCAAAATTTGTAATAGTATCCATCATATGAATCTAATAAGGATAATTCACAGTGTTGAATGAGAGATCTATTGATACACTGATATTGATATTGTCATTGAATATTTGTTGATGATATTTTTCATTTTTATTTATTTTTTTGAATTGACATTGTATTTGTTTATTTTTTTTGTCATTTTATTTTAAGGTTTGAATTAGTTATTTATGTTTTTTGTGATTTGTATTAGTTTGTATTAATATTTTAGTTTTATTAATTAAGACATTTAGTTTTTAAATTTTAGTTATTTATACTTTATCTTTTATTTAATTTAATAAATTTAAAATTAAATAAATAATTATTTATTTTAATTTAACTTTAAACTATATAAGTATTAATAATTAAGATTTAAATGTTTAATTATTTTGAATTTTGAATTTAAAATTTTCTAGACAGCTCAACCCAGGCTTGAACCCGGCCCAAACGGCCAAATCCCACCCTAAACCCAACTCGATGGGTCGTGCCAGGCCGGCTGTGATGAAGCTATGCCATGCTAGGCACGCCACAGTTATTGGACCGTGCCATGCCCGGCACTGCATGGTGGCCCGATTGTGCCACCTAAAAATGTGCTGGCCGGCCAGACTCGCTTGACACCTTTATTCTGTAGGAGGTAATCCAACAATTTTCAGAGGCCGAGTATCGAGAGAGAATGAACATGCCATTGTACTCGACGAAGGGATCAATCCAATCAATGTTAGGTCATTTCAATACCCTGAAGTCCTGTATTGCTAGTGAGGAAGGACAATAGTTGGTGATTTTGTGTGGACTATCAAACTTTGAACCGCACTACTGTCCCAGATAAAATTTCTGTTCCTATCAAAATTGAATAACTCCTGGATGAGCCGAGTGGAGCCACCATATTCTTCAAGCTGGATCTCACGGCAGGCTACCATCAGATACAAGTATGGGATGTCATTGCAAAGATCACCTTTGCACACTTGAGAGCAACTATAAATTTCTTGTCATGCCTTTTGGCTTGACCAACGCAGCCGCTATCGTTCAATTAGAGGTGTCAACCGGGCCGGGCCGGCCCGGCACGGAAAAATTCCGTGCCCGGGCCTGTCCAGGGCCCGGGTTAGGCACGAGCCGTGCAGTGCCGTGCCTGACCCGGCATGGTTCAGCTTGCGGCACGGCACACCGGCACGGGTTTGTCCCGTGCCGAGTGTCTCGTGAGCCCAACCCCACGATGCCCCTCCCGCATAAAAAGACCACGGGTCGGGTCTGATTCGACCCGACCCTCGGTCCCCCGTATCCCGAACCGCTCGGACAGGCAAGCCCGAGCGGTCCCGGCAAGGCACGGCACGGCCCGCAGTGTTTGCGGGCCGTGCCGGGCCCGGTTATTTTAAACCGTGCCGGGCCAGGCACGGCGGCACGCTCGTGCCCAAAAAAATTCGGCCCGGCCCGGCCCATTTGACATATCTACGTTCAATCTCTAATGAACAAGGTTAGAGGTATTTGAATCTTTCCTTCGTCGATTTTTACTTGTTTTCATTGATGATATTTTGATCTATAGTTAAAAAAAGGATGAGCACAAAGAGCATTTGATCAGAGTGTTTTTCTTCAAAAACAACAACTCTATATAAAACTTAAGTAATAATCAGGCGGACAAACCCAGTTGGAGTACCTGGGGCATACCATTTCAACCAAAGGGTTAGCCATTGATCCCTCTAAAGTGCAAGCAATGCTCACTTGGGCACAGCATAAGATGCTGAAGGCTCTGTGGGGATTTCTAGGGCTAACAGGCTACTATCCCAAATTCGTGCAAGGTCATGGGATTATAGCTCGGCCTCTAACAGTACTCCCTTGCAAATGCAATTTTCACTGGAACTCAGGGGCAGATAAGGCCTTTGACAAGCTGCGTACAGCCATGACTCAATTGCCACTGCCAGTGCTTGCTTTGCCAGGTATCTACAAGTCCTTCATCATTGAGGCAGATGCTTTTCGCCAGGGGGGTGGGCGTTGTATTGATGCAGGGAGAAAATCCTTTTGCTTTTTTCAGCCAAGCTTTGAATGATAAATCCCAGGTGAAGTCTGTATATGCAAAAGAGTTCATGGTCTTTGTCCTATCGATGCAGAAATGGCGACTGCACTTGTTTGGGAAGGAAATTCTTTAGCCCAGATTATCAGAAATGTGTGCTCAAGCTTCTTCGGTTTGATTTTGAGATTCATTATCAGCCTGGGCTAAGTAATCGGGTAGCAGATGTCCTTTTTTGCTTCCCAATTGTTGCCATTTTAGCTTCCATGACATCTGCACAGTGGTTGGACTGGACTGCGTTTTAGACCAGGACCTGGCTGCGGAACACGTGCTGCACAAAATATGTGAAATAATACTAGCCCCTTTGCTCAGACTTCAATTTTGGTATATACATTGTTTGAAGGACATCTTTTGCACAATGATAGATTAATGTTCCATCAGCAGTCTAAGTTGATTTGTACACTTTCCAAAGAACACTATGATTCAGTGATGGGCGAGCATTCTGGCGAAGTTAAAACTTACTGATGCTTGGCAGCTAATTTCTACTGGGCATGCATGAAGTAAATAGTAGCACACTTGTTTACATGAAGAAAATATACTATGTCAAGGCTTGCAATGTTTGTCAGAAGACTAAAACCTTACATCAACTTGACAAGGTATGGGAGGACATTTCCGTGGATTTCGTTGAAGGCTTGCTTACATTCGAGGGATATGGTGTCATTTGGGTGTTGTACTGCTTTATCAAATATGCTCACTTTGCTCCCCTCAAGCACCCATACACAGAAATAATGGTGGCATAAAAATTTGTCTCCAGCATTGTTAAGCTCTATGGAATCCCTAATTCAATTGTTTCGGAGTGAGATAGAGTTTTTACCAGTCAGTTTTGGAATGAGCTATTCTGCCTTCATGGTACCAAGTTGTATCGTAGTATAGCATACCACTTATAATCAGATGGTACGATTGAAGTGGTCAATAAATGCTGGGAAACATACCTACACTACTTTGCGTAAGAGCAACCATGCCATTGGGCCAAATGGATTCATTGGGCCAAATGTATATCACTAGCCACCATACGACCACAGGTTTTGCTCCTTTTCATATACTGTATTGGCTTCGATCCACCTCCATTAATTTGTTTTCATGGTCATTCAACCCCAGTCCCAGCTGTGGATGAATTGTTAGAGGAAAGAGATGCTTTCCTGGATGATTTAAAGCTGCAGCTCTTTTGTGCACAGCAGATTATGAAACTCCAAGTTGATAAGCATTGAAGAGAGGTCACATTTGAAGCAGTCAACTTGCTCTTCCTAGCACAACTTCTGTCCACCCAGTCTTCCATGTCTCCCAACTATGTTGAGTTGTACGGCAAAAACTCCTTCTCTAGAACCCACCATTATAAGGGAAAGATCTCTCTATGGACACAAGACGCCCCTCAAGCCCATATTAAAGAGAGGGAATATTCTAGAGACTTGTGGAGACTCTATTGATCAGAACCATGTGGGCGGTTCCAGAAGATCCTAAAGAAGACTACACAATAATAGAAGATATTAGAAGTGCCCTACATTTGTGGAAAATGATGATAATATTCTGAAAACTTAGTGAAATCTCTCTTTAATAAAACAATATGAAAGGTTCAAAAAAATTCTAGAAAATTTTACATTTATATGAAATAGTGCAGAAGGATGTGTAAGACAATGGAAAATGGGAGAGTAGTCTATAATATTTCATGATAGTTTTGTATTTACATATACTTACTAGAACACTTTAAAATTTTTTACACTTATTTACAAATCACCAAGTTGTGAGTTTCTCTTAAGCATTATAATTTTTTTTTTTACTTGAGTTTTATTCTTTTTAGTGTTCTTTTGAGTGCTCTTTTTTTTTTAAGTCTTGGTTAGAAGTCGAGCATAATTTGCAAGACTAGTGAGATTTCAACTTAGCAAAATCTGAGGAGAGATGTATAAGTATCACACTAAAGTCTAGCGGAAAGACTAAGTCCATAACATCTAGGCAATGCATCATCTTTCCCCACCCTGCCATCCCAGCTTTGATGGTTTAGAATTGATGGTGCAACCTGAATGTGTCCTTAATATCTGGCCATCTTTTACCAAAGGTGGTAGTCACGCAAAAGTCTTACTCCAATGGTAAGATCTACCTCTCTCTGAGACCACTTGGGAAGATTTTACCACCATCAACAGGTAGTTCCCTGTCTTTTGCCATGAGGACAAGGTAAAACTTTGGATTGCGTACAATGTTAAGATCCCCATTCATGTTACTTACACGGAGAAAATCAGGGACTAAATTGTAATGGGTGAAATTGTGGATTATGTTGTTTGATGAGGCCACCCAAGCTATGAGCTGCATTAATCATGTTTGTCTGTTGTATGAGGCTGACATGAATGGTGTTTGGGAGGATGAAAAAGTTATGATTTTGTCTTTGTTGGCTTGAGCAGTATGCTTTAAGGAAAGGCCAGGTCTCTTGAATACCTGGCCCTTTTGTTTTCGTTGAATAATATTAACTTCAGAAAACATGACCCTGCTGGGGTCAAGCATACTACCCCACTAGGGATTCAGCATTTTCCCTCCTCTCTCTTCTCCTTTTCATCCTTCTTCCTCTCTCCCTGGGACAAACGTTAGAATGCTTGATATCAACATGATATTAAAGTAATTCAAGTGATTGAAGGTTGACACAAGGTGACTTTTGTGGTGGCACATTTCTCTCCTATGCTGGTGTTAGCGTGTGCTATCTTTTGGTGCCAATAATGATGACACCACTATGCTATGGAGATGAAGGTAAGTGTTTCATGATTTTTTTTTTTTTTTTTTTGTGTTTGTGGTTGATTCGATGGTAATTGTCGGACAATTGACAATGAGTTTGTGTGAATGTTTGTACGATGCCTGTACAGTGGAAGTTGGTTTGGGTGCTGGTGCTGATGTGGTGCCTGTTCAATGTCGTGGATTGTGATTCTGTTGTATGGTGCAACAGAATATATGGATGCTTTTGGGTGTATATTATAATCCAAAAGTAAATTGTGTGGGTTCATATTATTATGTTTTGGCTAAGTTTGTGATTGTAGTAATGGTGCAATGGCATAGTGGTCCTATATAGTTTTGTGTGTGTATTTTTTTTGTTGAAGGAGTTGATTGTAATTAATGAGACTTTTGTGGATAACTAAGTGGAAATTAAAGTTGAACATGTATTTATTTGATTTACTTTAGTGAGATTTTGGATCATCCACTTTAGATAAAGTCTCATAAATTAATATGAGACACTTGATGGATCATCCACTTTAGATAAAGTCAGATAAGTAATTGATGATTATTGCATAATTATTAGTATATCTATGATAATTAATTAATTCAAGTGTATTCAAAATATTTATTTTTTGTGGCACATGCAAAAAAGGCTCGAGGTTTAGCTACATTGATATAATCGATTAAAGTCTATACTACATTTTAGTGGGTCATAAATGTATGAGTCAATACTCATATCATATATGATCATATTTTTTTTATTTTATTGATAAAATGTAGAATATTTAATATTATTGGGACCAATATGATATCATTATACTACCTAGTGGATATGATTATGATAGTGCTATGTAATTGAGTTGAAATGTTATTTTATTATCTAATATTAAACTAGAATGCCATGCTTTTTCTTTTAGTATGATTTTTTTGTTTTAAAATTATAATTTAATTTAGTCAGTTATTTTGTTAAATCATTGGGTTGAAATATTGTTTTATTATTTGATATTTTTGTATAAAATTAGTGAACCAAATGGATAATTCTCTTGAAGTTTGTGCGAAATGGACTATACTTATTTTTTTCTACCCTTATGAGTAATTTAAGTTGTTTGGATAATATTGTAAAATTGTTTGTATGCTTTTGGCTTTGATATTTATAATTTGATAAATTGTAGTTTGGTGCAATATAAAGTGGGTGATTTCTATTTTCTATGAGACATACCACTAGAAAAAAATACAATAACTTCATATCTGATATGTTAGGTGAGTATTAGGAAAATTAATTCCATATTATTTTTTTAAATATTTCAAAATCATATATGATGCTTATCTATAATTATATAAGATTTTTTATTATTTTTATTAATAATTTTATTATATATATGCAATTAGTTTTTTTAAAAAATATTAAATATTATTTATATTTATGAAATTTTATGAAAGAATAAAAATATAGTTTGGTTATAATATCAAAATGTTGATAAATAATAATATTTTGGAATAGAGGTGTCAAGTAGGCTAAGTGGCTTGGGCATGGCTCACAACATGACATTATTTAGTCGTGCTAGGCCCAATATGACATGATATAGAATTTTGCTTGGATTGAAGTCATGTTGGCATGTGGCATGGCTTCTGTCATGCCTCACGTGCTTAGCACATGTCGGCATGAAATGTGGTATGACCACATTTAAAAAAGTATCCATTTTGAATGTGGGGAATAATATTCAACATAAATATATATTATAAAAAATATTTATGTATAGGAGTATTAATAGTATTAACTATCTTAAGAGATATGCTGATCAATGTATTAAAAAATATGATATATTAAATTATAGATAAACTCAACTTAGCAATGGTTATTGGTCAATACTATTAGATTTACTTCAAATTTTTTGATCTCTTCATTTATTTTAATGAGTTTGGAAGAGAAGATATAGTAAAATTAATTATTAGTATGAGTTTTTTTTATTATATTTTTTGGAGGACTATAGGCTAGTTCATATTATGCAAATCTATTTTTAGCTTACTTATGATAGAATTTTTAAGTTGATCCAGTAATAATGATATGATAAAATATTTTAAATTAGAAAAATAATTAATAATTTAATGAAATTTAGAAATATAGTGGAGCGAAGTGATATTCATGATATTTGATATCTTGACTAATCATGATGACATAATATTCATTTGTGTTATTGCTCATTATGTTGATTCTAAGTGTACTAAATAAAAAATTTTAGGATTTCATGAGATCTCATCTTTATAATGTTCATATGATATAAAGTATTTATTAAGGATCTTTAGGGAATATGATATTTAAAATATACTTATTAGTATTATAATCGATAATATATCAAATAATAATATCGTAATTAATATATTTTTGAGAATTATTAAGATGAGTTATTGTTTGATATTTTTTACATTTGTGTTTGTTAACGGGCTTAATAAATAAAAAATTCTAAATGGATATCAGATATAATTGAAATTATATATTACCTAATATTATTTATATATGTTAACTATCAATATATGATATCTAACAATCTCGATAATAAAAATAATGAACTTATTATTGATGATTTAACTTGTGAGGCATGAATTTTATTTTTAAAATTTCTAAAATTTTTTTATGATATGATAAATACATATTTGTCTATGTATATTTTAATTATATGTATTATACGTAGGTGCATATATAATATTAATAGTATGTTTTGTAAGTATATAGGATACATTGATTTTAGTATCATGATTGTCGAAATAAAAATTAAGTATTTAAAATATTAATTTTTATTTTATCATTTTATTACTTGATTACTTGTATGTATCATAAGGTTAAGGTAAAATAAATAAAAAACACATTAAAATACATAATTACATGTTTGAATCAAACAAAATAATTAGATGTTATAATTTATAAATAATTATATAAAATGTTTAAATATTATGAATATTATGATAAAATATTAAGTATGAATATGAATATTGTATTTTAATATGATTGTCATTTAATTAGTTAAGATCAAATGATTGGGCGAGCTATCGAATAACAGTAACTATTTTGATATTTAGATATTAATTATTATTCATTCCTATTACACAATAATAATAAGAATTTAGATATATTAGTTTTGGTGTATATCATACAAATGTATTTATTTTGTCTAATCTTAGATAACACATGATCTTTTGGTTCTTCTGGTATTTAGCATAATATTAATATTTATTTTTTCTATGACTATGAATATTATTTCAGATAAGAAATCTAAATAATTATCAAATATCATATAAGCATTGTCATACTTAAAGAACTGAAGAATTTATTGATGAGTCTTTAAGATCAAGTAAAGGAGCTACTAATGGATGATAATTCATTCTCCATCAAAAATATGAAGATTATCACTATGATTATGAGTTTCAGATGTTATGATCCAAATTATATGGACACAATGACATTAAACTGGATTGGTGGATTCTCTATTTGTTGGCTTGACCAAGCCAGTCCAGTGGCTGTGTCCAAATTATATGGACACACCCACTGCCAGCTTGGCTCTGCCTGGGCTAATCTCCCATGATGCCATGTTGGTACTACATGATCTGAATACCCAATCCGTGCCATGTTTGACACGCCATGGTGGCCTAATTGGGTCACCAAATTTTGGGTCATGCCAGTCCAACATAGTGCGATAGACACCTCTACTTTGGAATACGTTTTCCTGTAGGTTTGTTTTTTATTTGAGAAGCACGTGATGACTCTCCATACATCTTGTGTTGTCTTTCTTGCATATAATATTATAAGTAAAAGAAAAAATTGATGTTTTGTTATGATGCCTAACATATTTATCATACATAGAAATGTTCGTCATTATGGGGATAAATAATATTAATTACTAATTTTTTAATCAACCTAAAATTATTTTTTATCTTTTATGTTTGTATCTAGTTTCAATTACTATATATATGAGATATTTTGTATTTCTAGTATATTATTTTTTGGTAATTTTGTTTTGTTAATGAAATCTTTTCAAGTAGAGAAAGATGACTCTTTGTGCTATGAAGTGCATATTCTTCTAGTACTCTAGTACATAGAAGGGTTCATGTGATGCCCATCAGAATTCAGAAAGATCATTTCAAGTGGGTAGATGTATTATTTTTTGAGGTCAAGTCATTTTTTTAGAACTTGATCTAAGAGAATGCACATTTGGATATCATTGTTAAGATTATTTTTTTGTCCAGTTGTTACTTTGCACACATTAACTGAATTTTTTCATTTACTGAATATTACTAAGATATTTTATTATGAATAGAATTACAAGACTTGTTTTCTAGATAATATAGAGACTTCTTTGGTAATTTTGGAGTTATTCTAAAAAGAGGAGCCTAGTGTGACTGTGAGTTTTTCCAATGACATGCGATATGAGTATTTTTAAGAAGGGATGATAAATGTTGAGAGACTTTACATATATGTTCACAACCTTTATCATACTAGTCTTATGCTGTGTCAATTAGTTTGATTAATAATAGTCTTTGAAACATTTCAATTACTTTACAGAAGAAATCAAGGAAGTGCTAAATTCAATACCTAATGTCATGTGTGCTCTCTTTACTCTTACTTCGATATGAAATATTTTGGTTTTTTATACTATCTTGTTAGTTGTAGGAATTTTGATTTTCTTTTTAACAAACTTAGTCATTCAAGATGATAATAGTCAATTTTAGATGAATTGAATACAATCACTTCTAATTATATATCAGATTTTGTTTTAAAACATTCAATTAAGTTTATAATGCAATCTAAGTAGGTGTACTTGGTAAATATTATACTAAGGAAATATTGATTGATTTAATATTAGGTTGGTAGCCATGAAATTTACATAAACTTATTATGTAAATTTTTGTGATATTTTCTTTTGTGGTCAAGATGTGATTATTATTATATTGTTCTTTTTTTATTGTTGTTTTCATAGGTAAACTATATATCAGCTTAACTTGAGTAATGTATATATTTATAATAATCTTGAGGATGATATATTTATATAACAATCATTAATTTATTATTCTAGGGAGTACATGTATGATATATAGATTTGAAATTTTTTTTTATGATTTGAAGTAATTTTTTAAGATATGATTTAGTAGGTTTTTTTGATATTAAATAATTTTGGTTTAATGAGATGAATGCTAAATTATTTTTATTTCTAACAATGTAGATTATGAGTGATATTAGTAGTATATGCTTAATATTTTGATTATAAGAGATTATTAATTTAATATTGCTAAATTTTGAAAAAAGTTTTATTTTTAATTTTTTTATATTTTTATATTTTTAATTTTTATATATTAGATAGAATACCAAACTTGTGGGCTGCCTCAATTAGTACATTCTATAAATTCTGCATGGTATCAGTATATGTTTAATGTTTAGAGTATTCCAGGGGAAAGAAACCATAGCAAAGTTTGTGTGTGGGAAAGGGCCAAGAATTCTAGGAGAGAGGGTGGTGCTCAGTGCATGCCAACTCCCCCTCTGTCGCACACTCATTTTGTGCTACAAAACTATGTAGGTTATGTGTTGCACTGTGGGTACAACGTCATGTTGTACTGCCAGAACTCTATTGGTTAATGGGTAGTATCTGCGTAGTATACGTCCATGGCATAGTTATTTAAGGCGCAAGGCGCACTTAGGCGCAAAAACCTTTTGGGGCCTTAAGGCGCAAGACGCACTTGAGGCGCGAACTTTTTTATTTGAGACGCACCTAGCCTAATTCACATAAAAATTATATATTTTACTAAATATAATTTTAATTTTCATCTAATCATAAACTAAAGAATATCAAAGATAAAAATCAAATATTAATAGTGTTCCCATCATAAAAAACTAAAGAATATCAGGCTTAAGAGTGTATTGGGAGGGTTGCTTTGAGGGTTATAGGGTGTAACCCAAGAAAGAGGGGGTTTTATAGAGCTTAAAATCACAAAATTCCAAAACGACATCGTTTTGATTCCTGGAAGACCAAAACGACATCATTTTGGAGGTGAAATCTTTTTATTTTAAAACAGAACCTCAAAACGACGTGATTTTGAGGGTTTTTTTTTTTAAAAAAAATCAAAACCAACCCAAAACGACGTCGTTTTGGGTTGTTTTGATTTTTTTAAAAAATATAACCCAACCCAAAACGACGTCGTTTTGGGTTGGATCAGCTGAATACGTCGTCTTTTCCGACGTGTTCCTCCTGCGTTTCGTCTGGTTCCGTTTCTCGCCGCTTCTCCCGCCATTACTTTTCCCTTCTTCTTCGACGAAATTTCCCCATTTCTGACGGCTAATCCGGCAAAAAAAAGGAGAGGAGAAGAAGAGGAAGAAGGAGAAGAATGGTGTACCTGGCTCGACGCTTGTTGCCGCCGAAACTGGAAGTCGACGACTGCTGCGCCTCACCCGCCAACGTCTTGCCTGAAGTGAGGCATTTTTCCCGGGAGTGGTGGCGCCTGAGCTTTAGGCACGCCTCAGGCACACCTTCCATAACTATGGTCCATGGTATAAGTGCAGCTAACATGCACAGTATCCTATTTACTTTCTTCCTCTTTGGTTGAGCCTGTAAGGACATATGTGGAGGTGTTTTTGCCAGCAGGCTCCATTTCACTTGTGTGGCACATTCTCTCTGGAAAAGCAATGTGCAGATATGTGCGGGTGGTTTTGCTGTTCTTTTGTTGGTCATTTTGGTGTGGTGTGTACTGAACCGATGGGTCTTGGGATGCCTAACATTCATTCTGGTTCAACCTGGGCTGAGCAGCGTCCACCCGCCACTTGCTTGCTGCAGTTCTTAGTGATGTGGATGTAAAGCTGGTCGATCTAGTGGTTCAAATTTATAATGGAAATCTAGTTTGTCAGTTCTCTCTGAACACTCATTTATGATCAGAGAAAATGGGACCTCGTTGTGGTAGATTCAGCAAGCAGCTTGACCTTCATATACATGCAACCACAATTATTATCTTTTCAAAAGCTTCATTATAAGGCTTAGAATGTCTTAGAGTTTTATGGAATCTTCGGTGCAACTAGCAACGGTCTTTCTTGTGGTGAGCTATTCTTTTTGCTCAAGCCTGTTTGCTGTGATTAACAGAGTCTGCAATTACCAATTTCAAATATCCTTGTCTGTAAACTTCAATCCACTGCTCCACTTCTAATCTTGGTGTATCGATGGTTGGAAAATTAGGTTTTTTTGAATCATGATTCATTAATTTTTGAAGCTGCCAAGTTCTTTCCTGGTTCCTTTGTTTTTTACTTGGCAATCAAAGCCAATCCTCTGTGCCATGCAAATGTTGATACATTTATAGTGTTCATATCTTTGACCACCACTTGGTTGCTGTTACTGATCACTTTGGAGATGATTTTTCTCAAACGCAGGATCTCTTTCCTTGGTTTGAACACATGGGGGCTTGTGTCATATAACAATTTGCTATTGTTGTTGGTAACTCTCGTATTTTGGATTTTGACTGGAGAATACAAAGAGTTGCATTGCATACATTTTTGGAATCACATGATGGACCTAGGTTTGACCTTAAAACCCTATTGATTGTGTTGTTGTCTTGTGTGTTCAGTTTGCTTATTAGCTTCTTTGTATTTGGAGCAAAGATGGTGGTTTCTGATACTGCTTTTGCAGTTACTGGGGTGGCTAATCAGTTTCTTTTGTAATAATCAATTTATTGATCTGGGATAAGCATGACAGTTCTTTCGGCTTGATTATCCTTCTTTTGTTACTCGTGGGAGTTCTTTATCAGCAATTGGTGTCCCTGAACAGTGGTTTGCTATCATAGCACGAGCCCGTTCCTAAGCAGACAACCACAGGAGATGAAGATCCTGAGGAATAGAATCAATGCACCTGAAACAATGGTGGCCTCCAATGCACTTAGAGCGACATTCCTTCTGGAAAGTTAAGGACGGGCAAAAATAATTCCAAGATTTGGACAGAAGTATGTACTGGATGGTTTACATAATTTGAAGGCCTGGTTCCTTGATGGCCAGCTGAGACTTGGCCGAAATGACAGGACCCTCCAGCTGAAGACTTGCTGGAGGTCCTGTCATTGCTTCCAGTTATGATTATGATGTTCTGATGGATGGTTGAATATGGGCCTGCAAGGTAGCCTAAATGGGGCCACCTGAATTTTTTTTTTTTGGCAGTATCAGGAGGCTCATGTATTTGAATCTAGTTCTGGAGGCTGTGCTGCATTTCTGGCAAATCGTGATTCCAAGTCCCTTAGCATTCTTCATGACTGCAAAACTGCTAATTACAACACTGCAATTGTTAGTGCCCCGACTGCCTTAACCAAGATGGTTCTATTTCAAACTCTTCAACTTTCATGGCAAGCATATTCTGTAGATCGAGCTTTAGCTACCTAACCCCTTTGCCACATGTACTCCAATCTACTATTATACCATGTTGTAGAGGGACTTGTTAGGCTTCTAATAACATTCGGAGAGAGAGGGAGGGAGGGAGAGAGAGAGAGGGAGAGAGAGGGGGGAGAGGAGATAAGGAGAAACAAAAGAAGAAATATAAGAATTAATTGTATTTTCATTAATTTTCAATATTTATATAGTTGGGATGACCCATATGTCGGGTGCTTGCATACAATGTAAGAAAAAAATAAATATAAAATACATTAGTAAATTAAACTTCAACAATTATGAAATTTTATTTTTTTATGGTATCAAAGTTAGGATTTGCACACCTTAGAGAGATAGGTAGGGGACAAGGGTTTGCGTGTGTGGTGTATGTTTTTGCAAGCATCGGTTGTGCTAGGCCAGACTAGAGGTGTCAAACGGGAGGTGCCGGGCTGGCCCGGACCATTTTTTTCAGGCCCGACCGTGCTTTCGTGTGGGCCAGACACGGTTTTGTGGGGGTTCAGCCCGGCATGGGCACACGGCATGATCCGCTGGGTTCAGCCCGGTCGGGTCGAACCCTAAATTAAAAAAAAATAAGGTTTCGGCATGCCCGAAACCCTAATTTTAAAAAATTAGGATTTTGGCGTGCCCTAAACCCTAATTTTTAAAAAAATTAGGATTTGGGCGCGCCCGAAACCCTACTTTAAAAAAAATTAGGGTTTCGGCACCCCCCTAACCCTAATTAAAAATAAATTGATTTCGGCACGGTACCGTGCCAACGGACAATGGTACTGTGCTGGGCAAGGCACTGCATGATCGTGCCGTGGTCGGGCACGGCACGAGCTTGGGCACGGGAAATTTTCATGCCGGCCCGGCCCAGGCATGACCGAATCATGCCGTGCCTTGTTCTGGGCCGGCCCGGCCCGACTTGGTTGACACATCTAGGCCAGAAATGAATTGAACTGAGGCTAGGCTGTATTTATTCAAATATATCATTATTTCTTATTTTTTAATATTTTTATTAAATTATTTTATGAAAGATTTGAATAATAAAAAAAATATGATCAATCTTGAAAAAAATATATCCTTGTATATCTTGTATAATAAAAAAAAATCAAATATCTTAATGACTATATGGTTGCATCTTTATTATTTTTTTATATGTCTTAGCATATTAGATTGAATGTGTCTCTACTAAAGCTATATTGACATTAAGATATAAAATTATGATAAAATATTCTACACTTGATAAGTAATGGATGATATTGTTGAGAATCAACGAGTAAAATATTTAAAATACTCAAACTTCTAGAAATAAATCATATCATAAAGGAGAAGACATACAACACATTCAGCTCAAATCCAAATGAAGACTTCCTCAGAGTCTATTTTTGTAAATAAATATCAATAAAAATAAAAATAAAAATAAAATTAGCATTAAATTGCATGAAAATATAACTCAGATAATAAACTAACATGACAAATTATGAATAAATATAACATAATAAAGTAATAAATATCAAAATTGATTACAATCATCTCAAATAATTTTAAATAATTTGTCGTTTACTATAATAATATTTTGAGAAAAAAAAGTAATGAATAATACAAAATTATTAATAATGTAAATGTTGACTCGTGTTGATGATCTATGAATATGAAGTATGTGTACAAGTAAAATAATTAATAATACTTAAAAAAAGAAATGAAATGTTATGTTCTTAAATAAAGGTATATATTATTTAATAAAAATACGTGTTATATTGAATTAATTCTTAGAAAAATTTTGAATAGTTTTAGTATGCAATATATCCCTCTCAACACAGTATAAAACTTTCAGGTTTTTTTTTTTTTGAAATAATACCCAACAAATATCTATGGTCTAACCCATCTTATTACAATATGTATATTGAACTGATAATTTTTTATTTCTTTCTTTGTTACTATTAATACTATCAACATATATAACGTTATATATTTTTTCTGTATCTCTTATAAATTTGTTGTCCATGCAATGCCACATGAAAATAGCTTTAATCAACCTTAATTTGCATCTTATCCAAATCAGGGACCTAAAATTTGAGGTTTTTGTATTAGAAATTTGGGGTTTGGGTCACCCTAAATCTTGGTGGAATTAAATTGAGACCCTAATTATTGGGTTGGATTATTTCTAGTTTTCTACTACCACCAATTAGTAGTTTTTTATCACCATCATCATTGGGAACTTTTCTTCGACATTGACAGTGGTTGTTAATGCCCTTCACACACATGGAGTGTGCATCAGTGATACAAGTGGGGTAAAGTCATGCATGCTTCCCCTTTCTCCTTTTCTTCAATTGTGCATGCAATTACTGTAGCACGCACATGTGCGTTTGTGCTGGTATTGGCTTCTCTTTCTAGGGTTTGTAACTCTTACATACCCTAGGATTTGTTTTCCTAGGGTATTGATTCTGATATCATGATGAATTTTAAGCCACATAAATACGAAATAAAACATAATCACACTTATTCTATTAATGTATACTTAATTCTCTTATATAATAAGTAAATATGATTGAAGTACTCCACATATTAGAGTGTTTTCGTTAATAATGTAATAGAAAATAAAAACAGAAAAATAATAAAACAACTATGAATTTTAAAATTGTAAGCTGCAGCACATGGGCCATCGTACTGGGCTAGCAAGCTTGTTGAAGAGGGCCAACTGACACGATCTAGTGGCCCACTGCCAACATGGATCATGTTGGGTTGATATGTGCCGCATGCTAACCTAACACAACCCAGGCACTATGTGTGGGTAGAGGTGTCAAACGAGACATGCCGGCCCGGCCTAACTGTGCTTTCGTGCCGGGCCAGGCACGGCACGGTTTTGTGGGGGTTCAGCCCGACACGGGCCCGTGGCACGATCATCCGGGTTCGGCCCGGTCTGGTCGAACCCTAAATTAAAAAAAATTAGGGTTTTGACGCGGCTGAAACCCTAATTAAAGAAAATTAGGATTTCGGCGCGCCCGAAACCCTATTTTTAAAAAAAATTAGGGTTTCGTCGCTCCGTAACCCTAATTTAAAAAAAAAATTGATTTCGGCATGGTACCGTGCCGGGCTAGGCACGGCATGATTGTGCCGTGGTCGGGCACGGCAGTAGCCCTGGTATGGGAAATACCCATGCCGGGCCGTCCAGGCACGACCGAATCGTGCCGTGCCTCGTGCCGGGCCGGATCGGCCCGGCCCGGTTGACACCTCTATGTGTGGGCAGTGCATGGCTCTACATGACTTGAGCTCATGCTAGCTTGGGTTTCACAAAATTTAAACACACACACACACATTGTTTTTGGCTTAGAAAAAAAAATTATAGTACTCGTGCTACTGTGTCGGCTGCTATGGGGTCTGCGATGTCCATAGGAAAACATAGAACGTATTCAGCTGAAAAATACGCTGACATTGTTGCTGGAAAACATAGGGTGTACTCAGTCGAAAACTACGTTGGTATCGTCGCCATCATCTCCACCACAAGAGAAACCTGAAAAATGCACTCTACAAGGGTATTTTACCTTTACAAAATTCCCAGTGCTATCTTAGCCTCTGCAAAACATCACATTTTTTGCTGCTGGAACTGCCAAAAGGCCCGCTGTCACCTGCCCACCAAGAAAACTTTGCCACCTCCTACCTTTGATACTCAAGGACATGTTGATATCAATGATTTTGTTAGGGTATCATGACAGAAAGGAGAGGAGATATTTGGGGCAGCCCACAAGTTTGTTGCTCCTAAACAATGAAATACAAAATAAAACAACATAAAATTATTTAAAACTTAATGCATATTATTGTGTTTAGTTCTATGCTCGTGGCTTTGAGATCAAAATGTATTCAATATACATGGTTGTTTTCTCAATTGTTTGTGATCTAAAATTTTGATTGAATCTCTACACCTGCAATTCATTACAATGTTTGTGTTAGTAGGTGTCATTGTTTCTCTCTGGTCGTTAGCAATTGATTCTACAGCACCTTCAATATCTTACTGTTTTTGAATTCTAGATTGCATACCTATTATTTAGACTTCTTTTATGATTGTGGCTCCGAGATCAAAATATATTTAAAATTCGTAAGCATTGTCTCGATTGATTTTGATTTTTTTTCTGGATTGACTATTTATACCAGCAATTCATTGTAATGTTTTGGTGTCAGTTGGTGTCATTACTTTTGTTTGTATCTCTGTCTCTCATACTATGACACTTTTAACTTCTTATTGTCTTAGGAGTTCTAGATTGAAAATATATTTGAAAACATCTATTTTGACAGGGTTTTCAATTCATTGTAGATGATTCTGGTTGTTTTTCTGCATTAGCTGCTGAGTTATTGGAGAGTATTTCTGATGAATATAGAAGTGCACCAGTTTTGCTTTATTCTTTGAAAAGTTGTGCTTTTAACACCAACCCAAGTTCTACTGAAACACTTTCCCGGAATATTTTGGATGCCATTGACATTTCAATATTATCTGACCTCTCTAATTTGACAGTGCCAATTGGTTTGCCTCTTTTAAACAAATGTATGCTGCTTTTATTTTAGATAGTTTGTTACTTTTATGAAATGTATATTTTGAATGGGTAACTCGTAACTGAATAAAAGGGACAAAATCACGTAGAAATTATAAATGTAACCACTCACATTTTATTCCCTCAAAAATAGTTCTTTTTAGTCAAAAATACTTCTATCCTTTACTTGTAAAAATAATACTTTTCTTTTAATTTTTAAAATATTAATGTCTAGTATAGTTTTTAGTTTTATTTTTGTTGCAATCTTTTTCAGCTTTATTATACTTTTTTTTTCTATATTAATATTATGTTTCCGAGAGCACTAGACCAGGTCGAGTGCTCTCAAGCAAATATATGCTGCTTTTAATTTAGGTAATTTGTTGTTTTTATGTAATATATATTTCGAAGGGCTAATTGATTAAAAGAGACCAAGTCAACTAGAAATTATAAATGTAACCACTTTCCTTTTATTCTCTCAAAAATACTTTTTCTTAGAAAAAAAATATTTTCATTTTTTTTCTTATAATAATAATATTTTTCTTTTAAAAGAATTATATAAATATTAAAAAACTTGAATTCTATTTATAATAATACTTTTCTTTTAATTTTTAAAAATATTAATGTCTAGTATAGTTTTTAGTTTTATTTTTGTTGTAATTTTTTTTAGCTTTATTATACATTTTTTTTTAAATATTAATATTATGTTTCCAAGAGCACCCGACCAGGTCGAGTGCTCTCAAGCAAATATATATTGCTTTTAATTTAGGTAATTTGTTGTTTTTATGTAATATATATTTCGAAGGGCTAATTGATTAAAAGAGACCAAGTCAACTTGAAATTATAAATGTAACCACTTTCCTTTTATTCTTTCAAAAATACTTTTTCTTAGAAAAAAAATATTTTCATTTTTTTTCTTATAATAATAATATTTTTCTTTTAAAAGAATTATATAAATATTAAAAAACTTGAATACTATTTATGTTCGTTATAATTTTAGTTTTATTTTTTGTGGTAATTTATTTTTAGTTTCTTGTCCGTTATAATACATTTCCTCTAAAATCAACTAATTTTATTTTTGTTGTAAATATATTCTAGTATTTATATATGTTATAATATATATTTCGAAGGACTAATTTATGTTTGTTATAATATTGATGAGAGCAATGAACTTGTGAGCTATACTAATAGAACTTGTCTATTATATAAGAATATCATTTTTGAGTTTTAAGGTAAAAAGTTATTGTTATTTTATGTTCTCAGGTCTCTACATGATTTGAGAGTGATAAATTGGGGAAAATAAATCATAGTGTTTGTAAAGATGATAGATAACAATCCTAAAGAGAGAAACATAGTGTACACACTCAAATATTCAGAAGAAAATTATAAAGATTGTGTACATTGACAATGCTAGCATGTGTATATGTCTAGACAATTATATTGTGTTTTAGGGGTATTTTTATAATACAATGTGAGATATGTTAGTTATAAAAATATAATTGAACTTCATATTTTTCTCTCCAATCATGAATGAGTAGAAATCTAATTGATTTTATCTGTTTAGATGTATGAGAACCTAATAAATATGCAATAAGATAATATTTTAGATATTTAGTTGTTTTTATTGATAATTATTTAGATATTTTATAAAATAATAAAAAAATTAATCTTAAAATAAAAATATTAATCTCTTAAAATATATGTTTGATAAATTCAATATTTTTTATATGGATCTCAAGATTTTATACTAGATTTTCTGTGTTGGTACACTTTCATATTGTGGAGTGATCAAATGTAATAATGTATATCTAGTTGAGATGACTTAGATGCTCCTATTTGGGGGAGTGTTTTGAAGTATTTTTGGAGATATATAATTTTTGAGAGTACTTGTTTTCATATTTTGTTCTTTGTCAGCATGTACCCATTCAGATCCTGCATCTTGGAGATATATTATTTAATCTTTGTTTTAGTCTTTGGGAGTATTTATTTTGTTTATATATCTTCAAGAAATGATAAGTCAACATACACTCGCATTTACCATATTTTCTCTTTTTCCCTTTCTTAGTTTGTACTTATTCTAATCTTGTATCTTAGAGATACAACATTTAACATTTCTCATAGAGTTTTTTGGGAGTATTTGGTTTGACCATGATTTATTTCTAGGATAGGATAAGGTGGCACACTTTACATCAATCAAAATTTTTATTTTGTCATTTATTAGTACGTACCTTTTTAGATATTTTATCTCAAAGATAGATCATTTAGACTTTCTCCTAAAGTTTTTGGGAATAACCTTGCTTTGTCTATGATTTATTTTCAAGATATGATAAGTTGATACTTTGAGCTTTGAGATATACATTACTTGAATACTAATAGTAAAACAAGGTACACATAATGTTGGATGTGATCAATATAATTCATTTCAATGAAACTTAGAAAATAGTACTTCTACCTGCGTGAATGTTTGTTGTGGGTCGTGGGTTTGTCTTCGTTGTGAAGACATGTCAAGATAGATATATAGATTGTCATAAAGTGAGATTTGTAGAGAGTGGATTTACTAAGATATTCAGGATGATTATTTGAATAATTTTTTTCCACTGATAAGATAAAGAGAGTGGATTTACTAGTTAGATGTGAAAAATATTTTTTTTTAATAATCATTATGAGGAAGCTGTGTATAAGGAATAACTATTTGAGCCTAAAATAGTATAATCAGATATAATTTTTAGATTATGAAAGATACTATATGACTTGAAGTAATAATCAAAAACTTAGTTTTTGAAATTTTTACAAACAATCATTTTGTTTGGTTTACATAGAGGTGTCTAGTGTGTTGAGCGGCTCAAACATGGAAAGAGATACGACTTGAAATAGCTTATATACTGAGTAATTCTATTAATAATAGTATAACCATTATGTGGCAATATAATCTTTTTCTTAGAATACACTATCTTTTTTCTCAAAATTATTAGAGCATCTAAAGATTATTTGTATAAAATTATAAATGATGGTAATCCCTTAGTTGGTTACATTCCAAGTCATTGTTTCTAAACTCATCATTTCTTAGGGTTAACTATCTATGTACAAAAGAAGAATGATCAACTTGTCTAAATTCCTAACAAAACAAAGAGAAAACTATGACATATTTGAAAATCAAAATAGATGACTATACTATTTGAAACCTGGGTTACTGCTTCATGTACACCTCTTCAAAGTCATAATGAAAAAAAAAAATTTTATATCTAATTAGTATATCATCCAAAAGTGAGACACTGTTAATAAAATAAGAATTCATTTAGAAATCATTTTGATCTTTAGAGAGAAAGTATATTAGTAATTAATACTAAATGTTTGAGTAAATCATCTTGCAATAAGTTTTTACTTAAAGTAAAATACATTCTCATATAGATCAGCTTTTATAATGAACACTTACCCACAATTGACAATAGTCTTTCTTGAATGTCGATTTACTAGTTCTCAAGTCTTATTGGATTGAAATGCATTTATCTCATCTAAATTCATCTGCTGTCATCCTGAGTTAGAAAATATTATAAACTAAGATTTTAGTATTTTAGTATTATCAAGAAAATATCACAAAAAGTAAAAGTATGGATAATATGTGAATATGATAGTATCTCTGAATTGTAGTATTAAGTACATCTAATATATTTCTTTCGGAGAATAATTGAAATTTCAAGATCAAAAAAATTGGTTGAAGGATCATCTAACTTAGAAGAATTTTTCCTTATATAGATAGGCTAAGTAAGTTTTATTCTCTTAGTATGAACTCAAATTAATTGCTAGTAAAATATTTCAATCTCTATCTCATCTTGAGTCAGACATGGAGTAAAGTTATGAACTGTCAAATTATCTAGACTTATGGAGATTTTCTCTACGAAAAAATTTCTATTTTTAGAATTATTGTTTTTTATACTTAATTGATACATTTGATTATTCCATATGAGTATCATCATAGTATATGCCACAAATTCATATATATAGCAAATGAGTGACATTTTTTCATGGTTGGAAACTCAAATAAAATTTTAGAGAATTAAAGAAAAGTAATAGGTTTTAATATATCTATTAAACTCTTATTATTTTTTTATTCGATAAAAAATGAGTTATTCATAAAGGTTAAATGGGTCATGTCGTGCCAGTACGATTCTAAAAAGGGGTAATCCAACATTATCTATTTGCTTGCCTTTTGGTCAGGTCATGCCACATCGGATCAGACTTTGCTAGGCTAATCTAATTCATTCTAGGCTAGCTTAGGTTCATTCTAGGCTAGTCTGGTTCGTTATAGACTAGCCTGGTTTGTTATAGACTAGCCTGGTTCATTCTAGGCAAGTCAGGTCAAAGCTAGCTTGAGTCGGGTCTAGTTAGACTAGGTCAGGTACAAGCTAGCCTAGGTTGGATCTAAGCTAGCATGAGTCGGATCTAGTATAGCCTAGGTCCCAGCTAGCCTAAGTCTGAACAATGCTGGCATATTTGACCAGCTGTGCCAAAACTAACCTGCATGGACTTTCATGTTGGGTCTTGCCATATCATGCTTTCTATGCTAGGATCTTTGGCTTAACATGCTCGAACCATTCTGTCTCACAACACGTCAAGGCATGGCTCTAAAGTAGGTTGTGTCATTCTTGGCATAGTTGAGTCGTGTCGTGCCGTTTTCAAGATTTCTAGCCCAATTAATGCCTAGTTATTCCCGAAAAAAATAAAATCACTACTTACTAATATAATATGAGACTCTATTGAGTAATATTTATCACTTTTTTGGGTGATAGAATAATTAAGAAAAATTTATTTTAATATCTTAGATATCATTTTATCTTGAATTGGAGAGATATACTGGACAAAGTCTTCACTCATAAGGACTTTGGGAAATAAGTTAAATAATTTCTCTTAAAGATGCAAATTTGAAAAGACATTGAGAAATGACAAAAGATAACATATGATTGATAATTTAATTTGTAATTATCATTGTATATCTTGAAAAAAGATAACATATGATTGATAATTAAATTTGTAATTATCATCGTATATCTTGAAAAATACTTTGAAATATTCTTATCAAATAGGATTGTTCGAATCATTTTAACTAAATATATTTTTTTTAAATATTTATGAGCTTGGTGTGTGGGGGTGTGCTAATATATATGATTTTGTAATAAATATAAAAGTTCAGAAGTAATTTGACATATTTTTTATGTATTGTCACTCTTTATATGTTTATGTTTTTATTAATTGGTTTTATTTTGTTTTCTAGATAAGAACTAAAAAATATAAAAAGTAGCTATCTAAAATAAAAATGGACTACGTAAAACTCAAATGATTATCAATTAATGTGAGAAAATTTTTAAATTCTTTTGAGTCTTGTCTCTATTATGTCTAAAAAACTTAATATTAAAAGATTATGATTTTACCTTCATTGTGTTGAATGAAGAGAAATGGAGGACAAAGGGAGTAGCACATGTGAAATAAAAAATAAAGTTAACATTTTTATTAAAAATGAAACTAAGTTTGAATACAACATTTATAAACCCTTCATATATATATATATATATATATATATATATATATATATATATAAGATATCTATAGTTTGATTACTAGTAGATATATATATTGTAGCAATCAAAATATCCTAGTTCTTCTTTCAAATGAATTGACAATTAGTTTTGATATGTTTTGTTTAGTTGTGGAACATTAGGTAGGCTATAATGTGCTGGACTGCCAGACTTTCATTGTATAGTATCATCAATCTCTGAACTTGTTGGAAAAACTTCTCCAGGAGGTGACTAGTTGTTGAAACAAATAAGTAGATAATGCAAATATTATATTCTTTATATCTGTATTAGATATCAACATAATTATTTGTCTCTTGCTCTTGTCAAAAACAAATTTACTTGAAAAAAAAAAATTCTATTGTGCATCTATTTTCTATAAACATAGAAGCCCAATTAAAATTATAATATGCTTTTATCTGACTATGTTTTTAATCTCTAAATATAAATTTACATAATGTTATTTTATTAAAATATCTAAAAATCTTAAATACTACATCTATAATATGAATTTATATAGGAGAGTTCAGAAAATAACATATGACTTAATTACTATCAGATTATTTAGTTTTTATGTGATCATCCTATATCTACAAAAAATAATGAACCATTATTTGTAAAAAAAATTATATATAGATTAAGTGATGAGTTAACTTATACATATCTTGATTTATTGAAGTTAGATAAAATATATAAAGCATTATTCTTTTGAGATAAAAAGGTCTTACCTCCTAATTATTTGAATTTTATACCAAAAAAATATTTTGGGCATCCCAAATACTTCAGCTGTAACTTAATTTATAGAACCAATTCATTTGGGACATGTTCAAAGAATCATATCTTATAATTAAAATATTGTTAACATATACAACTAACATTGTATATTTATCTCATGATCATGTTGAAAGAAATAAGAATAGTTTGACACATATCGTTGGAGTTCAAATATATTAAGTGCTGAAAACAATCTACTAAATAATGTCATATGAGATTTCTTTAGGTCATAACATACTTTCTGTAGTCTACATATTATACATATGCTTCTAGGAATAGTGAATCACGATGACTGAAGCATGAATATTTTTTTCTGTAGATCATCATGAAAGAAAATGCTTCTTGCATATTGCTGATACACATTCCAATTGTGTGATGCTATAATAGAAAGTAAACTTAATAATAGTCATTTTCCCTAGGAGAGATTGTCCCAATAATCAATATCACATATATGCATAAAATCTCTCGCTACTAATTTAGCTTTTAGTCGATTAATCATTCTCTTAAGTTTCATTTTCATTGTACACACTCATTTGCATCTCACTACTAACTTGCCTATAGATTTTAGAATGAGATCTTATATATGATTAGATGTGATTGCATTAATTTTTCAACATAATTTGTTACCTCCTATGATGACTAAGTTACTCGTAAAGAACGCTTGAGATCTTATAATAATTAAATGAGAATAATAAATTATATTATATAGTAATAAAATAAGAATAAAAAAGTATTTAAGATAATAGATGTCGAAAACATATTGTTGTTTTTTTTTTTCATAATGTAATCCAAATGTTCAAATTGTAACTCCGAGTAGGATTTGTTGATATGATAAAAAATATATCTGGAATGATGTTTAAACATATTTATCTAGTATGTACATTTAGATTTAGATTATCAAGTCGCATAACTCGTCACCCTCTCTTGAGATGATTCATATTTTGTGTCTAGTGAGACACTCTCACTAGACTATTGTCTAAGGTCAACAATCTTTTCTTTGTCTATCTGATGAAAGCACACTTGATAGCATGTACTGCAATCTTTTTTTTTTGCCTAGAGAGATCTGAAACAAAACAGTTCTGCACCCAAAATTCTTGAGTAGAAGATGAAGAAGACTATCTATGTCGTACATGAGCTGAAATGAGATATGATTAAGAGAATATAAGATGATATATAGTTCATTATGAAGTTAACAGTTAATATCATTTTGCCCCTAAAAATATTTGGACACACTCTTATGAAGTAAGTTTTTTAGTCATCTCAATGAGATAATTTTTTTTTTCATTGTTTTCTCATTATGTACTAAAGTACCAGCAAATAATATTTGATGAACCATCTTGTGATTTTTGAAGAAACAAGAAAAATGATGAGAAGTGCATTGTAATACATTATTATTACTTAATATTTTGATATCATATCTAAAATCAATTTTAATTATTTCATAAAATTTAAAAAAAATTAAAAAAAATTTGAGATACTTTCTTGAACTTGGATAACTATGTAAATCACGTACAATAACAATAAAATAATAAAATATTTAAAACTATAATTTGTAATCATCAAATAAGGTCTTCAAATATATAATTAATTAGATAAAATAAACCTTTCTTAGTATTCTTTTGTTGTGCTGGGAAGGAAACTCTAGTTATTTTTTTTTATTGATATGTTTTATAATCAATAGATTTCACTATTTTGATGCTTAGTTGTTGAATTTTCAGTTTCTTTAGTTGAAAGATGTCCTAATTGAGAGTGAATTATTAGTTGATTAGAAGTAGACAAATATTTAGAATGACTCATGTAAAACATGCTTAAAAATATTAGAAGAATAGAAAATAATGTCGTAATATTGTTATTTAGTAAAACAATTGCCATATAATATATAATGACAAAACTCTAATACATATAAAAAAATATGATAAAAGAAAGTGATCAACATTGACATTGTCATGTCCTTTAGACATATAACGGTGTCATTAGCAACGACAATATTAGAGTCTCTAGACACTAAAAAAAGTAAAAATAGTGTGGTCATTTGTAGCATTGATACTGACCACTAAATTCACTACATAATTGTTTAGAATAAGATGGTAAGTAATAAATACAATGGATGAAGATGTGCACGATTCATTGGCACACAAAGAACAATATTTGAGTACTCCTGAGGGAGCATCAGTGTCATATCTTTAGTGGATGTAGTTGTAGAAGAACAAACACGGGTATGTCTAGTGATCTGCCATGTAACTTATAAACCTTATAAATTCTCATTTTTCTCGAATATGTCCTAATCTCTTACAGAAAGAATAAGTTACTACTATCTTTTTGCCTATTAGTATATCTCTGTCAGGTCTTTTTGCTCTCTCTTTTTATTATGTGATGAAAATGTCATAATGTCGTGGTTAATCATATCAATTTTATTCAATTTAGGTATAATTGTAGCCACTTGAGTCACTCTTTAATTGATCTTCAGGAGAATTATAATTGTTTTCTTCCTTGGAATATGTCTTGAAATTAATATTTCACTCTCTTAATGAATACATGTAAAGATTTTATGCACCACTTTAATAATTATCTCTCATAATTATATCCAAGTCATATAATAAATTGTTTTATCTTGGTCAGCCAATTTACTTATTCACAATTAAGTAATGATATTATACTATTGAACTATCCATAAAGGATACTTCGAAACAATTATATTTTAAACTCTCTTGCAAGTATCACTAGAGTCATATATACTTGATATATTGAGATTAATCAATTGTCCCATGTACACTAGTAAATGTGTGTTGATATGCATCTACTTATTAGTTTTAGTTTTAGGACCTGTTTATTTTTTGGGCTGAACACTTAAATCAATTTGTTTTAGTATTCAGCTGTTTGTTTTTCAAAAAATATATAACTTAATGTTGAATTTTTTAAAAAAATTTTTAATAGAAAAAGTTAAAATATTTAATTTTTTTTATTTAGAAAAATTTATTTTCTACCAAAATAAGAAAAAATTCATCATTACATAATAAGGAGGAGTGCTAATAATACTAATAATTATGGATGATAATGAAGTGTTTGGTATGGGACTACCTTATCTTGACCCGACACATTTTATTTTTTTTTAATTTCGTCTCATTACTATTTATACTCATTACCCAATGTTAAAAAAATAAATAACTTATTATTTAATACTATTAAGTACCATTCAGTATTAAATGCAAAAAAAATTATATTTAGTATTTAAATAAAAAAAATAAGCACCACCTTAGTTTTAGGTAAATTTTTCAAAAAAAAGAACTACATATTATTGTGCTACAATCTATATCCTTATTGATGTAGCCCAAAGAATGGTGTCATCCTTCAATTGTCATTGGTTTGTTCCCATTGGTTCCACATAAATTTTAATTATCTATTTATCTCACCAAAGTGTACTCTTCCACATAAAAGAGAATTAAAAATTGAATTAAAATATATCTTCCTTAGAATGTATGTTCTTAAATTAGTATATTGTTCATTCAATGAATACATATAAAGATTACTAATACCATACTATTAATTTTTTTTACAATTGTGGTCAAGTCGTACAATGAGTCATCTTTTCATGTTCAATTAATATACATATTTACAATTAATAATACCATACAATTGAACTATTTCTAAAGAATATATTGAAATAATTATGTTTCAAACTCTCTTGCAAGTATCACAAAAGCTAAATATACTCGATACATTGAGATCAATTAAATGTCACATGTACACTAGTAGTTGTGTGTTGATATGTATCTACTTTTCAATTTTAATCTCAGTTTGAGATGAGTCTTTTAATAAGTGATTTACGTAATCTTAGATCACAAGCTATATCCTCATGATGTAGCTCAAAGAAAGGTGTTAGCTTTTAATTATCATTGGTTTTAATTCCAATTGTCTCACATAGGTTTCAATTATCTGTTTAGTTCACCACAATGTACTTTTCCACATAAAGAAGATTATAAACATTGGATTAAAATGCATATTCCTTAGAATATCTCCTAAAATTAGTATATTACTCTCTTAATGAATAAATATAAAAATTACTAGTAACACATTAATAATTTTTTTATCATACTAATCTCCAAGTTGTATGGTGAGTCGTATTATCTTGGTCAATCAATTTACTTATCTACAACTGAGTAATAATATTATATAATTGAATTATCTCTAAAGAATACATAGGAGTAGTTATGTTTCAAAATCACTTGCAAGTATTACAAGAGCTAAATATAGTCGATAAATTATGATCAATCGATTGTTGCATGTATACTAGTGGTTGTGTATTGATTTGTATTTATGTATCACTTTCAATCTCAATTTGAGGTGACTTTTTTTATAAATAATCTACATATTCTTTGTTTTAATTATCACTAAGTTATTCTCAGTGGTCTCACTCTCACATAGATTTTAATTATTTATTTATTCTATCACAATGTACTCTTCCACATAAAAGAGAATTACAATTGTATTAAAATACATATATAAAATACTTAATTTTTTTTTAACTCAAAAAATAGAAAAACTTAAATTTTTATAAACTCCAATAAAATTTAAAATACTAAAGTTTTGTACCATCCTCTCCGTGTTTCCCTCCATGTTTGCTACCTTATCTTCCGCTAGATTTTTCCACTTAAATATTCAATAATTTTATGTTGGAAATGGTTATGTACCATCGTTGGCATGTTGTCCTTCGTGTATGCCTTTGTGTGTTTCATCAATGTTGTTCAAAAAAAAAAAAACTCTCTTCTTCACAAATCATGTCATTAGATATGTGTTGATTTCAAAACAACAATAAACAACCTTCTATAGTTGGTATTTCATGGGATAGTATGCTGGTGATCATGCCGCAAAATCTTCTGATTATAACTATCATTGGAGTTCTTAGAGGGTGCATCATCACTGGCCCACCCGAGTGTCACTGCCCCTTCGCTTGAGAAGACCCTTCAACACCATGAAAACTCTACATAAAGATTAGGGTTTTGCCTTTGTGTCAAATAGGTAGAGAGAAGAAAAAGGGAGGAGCATGTGTGAAATAATCAACAAAGGTAAATTCTTTTTTTGAAAATGAAAGTAAGTTTTAATACAACATAAATTCTATATATATAATTATATGTTTTGGGTCAACATATAAATTGAGCGCTCTCAAATAATAATAAAAAAAATAAAGTAATATTAAAGATAAGAAAATAATTTGTGCTCATTTTAGAGTCTTTATAAAAATATCTATAGTATGCTCTCTAGTTGGTATGAGGATAGTGACTACATGTAGCATGAAGTATTAATGCTACAAGTATGTGATAAAGATGTCACAGTGTCATGATTGATCATACAACCTTTGTTTGGTCTAATTGTAGTTGTAAATCTTCAAGTGATCCTTTATCAAATTAAAAAAAAGTATCTTCTTATCAAAAATATATTTCACAAAATAGTATTTCACTCTTTCAATACATGTATATATAAAGAATGTTATAAATTTAATCATCAAATAATTAGAGATAAATAATTATTCTGAGATTTAATATATAGATATAGTTTGGAGGGATGATGATAGTTATTAGTGAATTATTTTGATTATAATTTTTATTCAGAGGGATCGAGAATGTACTATTTTCTATCATTATTTTTTATTATTACACTTAGACAATGAGACATAGTCTTTAATTTAGTATATCATAAGTGGATGAGATACAGTTGTTGACTGCTTCTTCCTTAGGTACAAAAATCATAATGAGATCTAAGTGTAATCAATATATATCTTCATAAGGTCTGAAAGAGGGGTGTTATAATTTATTAATAATTTTATTATTTTTGTTTTGTTTTTTTTTATGATAGTATTCAACTTGCGTGTTGTCTTTATTCTTCTGTCCTTTTTATATGGATGTGCTCTAATGATGTTTAATTTTTGTGCATATGCATATATTTCACATTAATTTATGTTTCTATATAATGAGTAGAGTAATGCATTCTTGTTGGAAGTGCACATGGTGGATGCATGCATTGGAAGCACTCATAATGGAGGTGTGTGCAGTGAGACATGCAATGAACAGTGAGACATGTCAAAATAGTGTATTGGTGTGTGACACCAGCAGCTGATGTGGTGATTTCATGCATTTCTATAATAATAGTGTATGGACAGACCCTAAGTTTACTGTTTGTTGTGCAATATGCATCTTTTTTGACAACAAATATTTTTTTTTACAAACTGTGCACTACGCAACAGTGTTGAAGTAGTGTTCAATGTTGTGTAGTGGCCAGGTGGTGACAGCGTGTTGGTTGTGCAATATGTTTGCTAAACACAGCAACCCACTATTGATGTCAATTGAGTGTGCAATCTACAGTGTGTGGCTTATATGTAGTTGTGATTTTGGGTAGTAGGCATATAATGACTATACATAGTCGCTACTTATACATATGATGAAATCAAAAATTTTTATGACCAACCAATATGTATGTGGATGATATATGCATTCATAGGATATAATATAGTGCACGCTTTGTAGGAAGAGAGGATATATTAGAGTGAAAGATTAATAATTATTTTCAAAGCAGAGACCAAGAGCACAACTAGTTTAAGTGTGAGATAAATTGACTATTATAATTATCTAGGGATTTTTGAAAAAATGTCTCATCATGATCCTTACTAGACTAAACGATGAAATTCTTTTCTAAGATCATAGAAGATTATTTTCATGTTATTTAGATATTATACTTCTCGTCACTTGTCTTATTACTTCATATTTTTTAGTTATTGAATAAAGAGCTAGTAGTATATTACATGTAATTTTTTATTTATTATTCTATGTTATTATTTTCTTAATATTGTAATAATCAATAGTAAAATATCTAAAATTTGTCTATTATAATATTCTATTTGATTATTTATATTTTGACACATTTTACTTTGTTGGATGTCCTAATAATTTTTTTTAATGAGTTGTTTTTTTTAGATAATTTAATTCTAATCTTTTTTTTTTACTGTTATTATTTTACGAGATCGTAAGTCTTCAAATAATATTTTTTTGGGACTCTATAGGATAATTTATGTGCCCTTATATAATTAGGTATTTTATTAGGTGCATGAGGTGGTTGATTCATTATTTATTTATTATGGACTTGGTCATCTATCATTGGCCATACTCTTAATTTTGGCTACCAATTAGTGTATCAGATGGGTCATGTCATGCCGGCATGACCTATTTTTAGGTGGCCTAGTCAGGCTACCGTACCATGCCGGGCACGACTCAGTAAAGTAGTCGTGTTGTGTCATGCATAGCACGACTTGTATTTTGTCTTGCCCGATCGGCTTAAGTTTGGGCAAAATCAGGCATGGTCTTGCTGGGTCATGCTTGGAGATGGGTCGTGCTAATTTTTTATTTTAATTTTTACATTTGTAAAATGTAAATTGTAACTTGTAAATTTGCAATGCAAAATATATAAAAAAATACAATCATATATTACATGACATATTTGTATGAAATAAAAAAAATATTCATGACATTAAAAAAATTAACAAAAAAAAAAAAAAAAAATTCATCATTCAAAAATAAAATGATAATCGTCAAAGTCAATCCTAATACCAATCGGTATTTGTATGTAAATTATTATCATAATCATCGTGTAAGTATTTAATGGTATTATTAGTGGTGGTCTCAACATCCTCTAAGTTCTGTGAGTCATCATCTGCCATCAACTCTGTACTATTATTTTAATCCGATCCTAGATGTCCAACTTCAAATTTTTCTATTGCTTTATACATGCAATTATTTCAATGAAATTTGGTTGTAATCTTGATTTCTTATCCGAAATGATATTGACTATAATAAAAAAAATAAGTTTTGATGTTATGCTCGATATCAGAGGAGTCAATATATCCAATGTCATCTTAGACAGCATGAGATAGGTGAGCTCATGATTTTTATCATTATAAAATATAAGGTTTTTGTTATTATTATGTGATAAGATTAAGTAGTAATCGATATATAAGTAGTGAGACAATTTGCTTCTATTCGATGGACCGTCTTGTTATTTCGCATTTCTAATTAAATTGAGAAGTCAACATCTTTGAATACGGTGTTCATGTCTTTGCTCGAAGCTTGATTATAATTATTATCATATCTAGTTTTGTAGTATGTATATAACTCAGTTAAATTTTCATGAATGAATTTTTTAAGTTTAATGTTCCTGATTCATGTTTGTGAATATATTTGTTAAAATATTTTATACTTCTCTCACATTAATCACCGGATCCATGCAATCAACTAGGCAATAAAAAGTTGGAATGGACCAACAATAAAATATTCTCTACCTATTCCGTGCGGTCTAAGTTGACATGAGATTTATTGACTCCTCCGGTATCTTGTGTATCATTGGTGTATATTTTTTCTCTTTCAGTGAATATGAATTTAGATAAATGATTGAGATTGTGGTTAAATATTATTAACCACGATCCTGGATCATATATGAATGATTAGGAGGATTCGAGCTTAAGCATCCTGGATCATGCTGCAATTATAGTAAGCTGTGTTGCACGGATATGCCTAAGTGCTGCCGTGTCCACGTGTCCGACACGTGGATACGGCGACACGGGTCGGACACGCGTCGGACACGTGTCTGATAGGCCAGGGGTGGGTTTTGGAATCTGCATCGGGAGGGGGAGAGTTCGAAAATCGAAAATCGAAATTTGAAATTCGGGTGGGGGGTTGGGTTCGGGAGGGGGGGGGGGAGGGGGTTTCGGGAGGGGAGTCTGGGGGGGGAGGGGGGGGGGGAGGGGGTTTCGGGAGGGGGGCGGGAGGGGGGGCGGGAGGGGGGTTTTGGAGGGGGGAAAAGGTTCGGGAGGGGGGGAAGGCTCAGGAGGGGGAGGGTGTTAGAAGGTTTAAATTTTTTTTACATTATTTTAAAATACAGAATTTTAAATTATTATAAAATACAGTATTTTTAATTATTTTAAAATACCTAATATTTATAATTAATAATTTTTTTTAATTTTATTTTTTTTTTCATGACGTATCCTAGCCCTATCTGTATCCTAATTTTTTAGAATTTGCCGTGTCCCCGTATCTTGCCGTGTCGTATCCCCGTATCCGTGTCCGTGCAACATAGATAGTAAGAGAGGAAGAGTTGATTGTTGATTATGATTTGTGAGACGTTGATGATGACTACGATTGAGCTTACTACCTATAGCCAAGGAAGCACGGATACGGCTCCCTATAGTCGTGTCCACGTGTCCGACACGTAGGCACGGTATGGTCATGGCATGAATATGTGTTCGATATGCCACTTGACATATCATTGACCAATTTGTGTCCGATACGCCACGTGGCATATCGGACGGATCCGTCGGATGTCATATCCATGCCGACAATGCCAAGTGGCCGACGTCTGACGAAGTCAAGTGTCGATGTCGCCCACGATGCCGAATGGCTGATTCTGTGGGGCGGCAGGGGTGGGCGATCTTTTGTGGGGAGGTAGGGGGTGCGGTTCTGTGGGGCGGCGAGGGGGGCATGATTTTGTGAGATGGCGGGGATGCGATTTTGCAGGCTAGGGGGTGCGATTCTGTAGGTCGGGGGGGGGGGGGTGATTTTGATAAAATAAAATATTTATATTTTATAAATTATAAGTATATATTTTTTTATAATAAAAAATAATTATAAATATTATTTTATAAAATAAGATAATTATAATTATTATCTTATAAAATATAATAAAATATTATTATTCTATAAAATAAAAAAAAATAGATTTATTTTATAAAATATTTTATTTTATTTTATAAAATACTTAATATTTATAAATATAATAATTTTTATTTTTTTTATCATGCCGTATTCTAGTCATATTCGTATTCTAGTTTTTTAAAATTTATCGTATTCCCGTATCCTGCCGTGTCGTATCTCCGTGTCCGTGTGCATCCTAGTGTGCTTTATATTTTTATCATCTCAACCATATGATTTATATAGGCAACTCAATAATATAAATTTTGAATGAAAGATTAACATTTTAAATATTTGGTTTATATCTCAATAGCCATGATACTAAATATAAATGTCTACTAAATAATATTTTCAATGTTTCATGTACATCATAGTATAATACAAGTGAGAGTGTGCACAAATGAAAATATATTTATCGTATCATAAAAAATATTCATGAATTTCATAAAAGAAAATTTTATATTCTATTCTAAATTATAAATAGTATGTTTATCATTCTTACGATTAATATTGTCAGATATCATATGTTAGTAGATAACATATGATTCTAATATCAGATATATATAATAAGTTTAATGGTATCTCATTTATATTTAAATTTTTTTAGGCCCACTGATAAATATAGATTACTAAAATTTTATTATTTTATAGATGTCATAAGATATTTTAGTGAATTTATTATTTTTTTTAACACGGAAAAATTAATTTTTATTTTCTCTACTACAACCAGAACAATAATGTGACATATACACTTAATGTCAAAAATTTTACTTAATAACTTATTTATAATAATTATAATAAATATACTAATAATAATTTTGTTATTCGAAGTATTATTAAATATGATATTAAAAATTTTATTTTAAATATCATATTTCCTAAAAATTTTCGTCATATACTTATACATGGTATGGTCATTATGAGGATAGATGATCTTAGAAAATTTTAATTTTTTTTTATTAAATTTTAATTTTGAATTTACATAATCGGCGGTGAAACATGTGAATAAAGTATCATCATGATAACTCTATATGTGCTATAAACTTCTATATGCTAGCTAGTAGGTTTAAGGTTAGATGGGTGTAAGAGGGCCACAGGTAGATGTAGGTAGTAAAAATGGTATTCCTTCGCCAAAAGAGATGATTATTAATTAATAATCAAACGAATTTAAAAAAAAAAACTCTATATGTCAGACATCACTAAAATTATTCTATTATATTTTTTATATTTATTAATTATTTTTTAATTTATAATATTTTATTATATTATTCTTACTAGTTAAATTAACAATTTTAAGATAAGTAAGTTAGAAGTTGACATGCATAATATTGATTATCAAATGATTATTTGAAATTTTATTACAAGATTAATAATTATAATTAATTCGGTAATATTAATAAATTTAATTATAAAGAAGTCAATGAAACTGAACTTGATCTAACTTTAATAGCTTATTCGCTTAGTTGAATTTTCATGGGAGGGGGAGAGATTTGATTAAAATTTTAAAAGTTATACTGTATATTTATTGAAAATTTTAATATTAAAATAATATGTGCGTGCGTGTGTGTGTATATATATAAATATATAAAATTTCTTATATAAATAGGCAGAATATCTTACAGAAAGGTAATTGAACATATATGAACAAATATCATGTTGATTGTTGCTGTAATTAATAGATTATCATGGTATATCATTGATTATAACAAAATTTAATCAACAAGCAAATAAATTTGTGAACAAAGAATAATTTCTTATGGTATGACAACTAGCCCCTGAGTCAATAATCCAATAGTTTACAGTGAGAAGAAATGTGGTGAGAGCAGAGGTGCGTGGAAAATATAAAAAGTATTTGATGCTGACTTGTTAGAAATTTTCTCTTTCTATCCAGTAAAGGTAATTGTAGAAGAATTCTATGAGATCTCATTAATGATCTAGTAGTCTGTTTCCATTACTAAACAGTTTGTTGTGTATATGATATTTGTTCTGGAAATATCTGTTAATATTTTTGTTTGTATGTTTACTCTTCATATAATATGTGTATTGAATGTAGCATCTTGTGCATCTGTATGTATTTCGCTCAGATACATACTTTATATAGTTCAGGAAATTTTTAATTCCTCAAAGTATTTGTAACAACTTTGCACTGTCACTTTGTGCCTACGACACAGTATCACTACTGGTGTACTGCATTCGGGCACCATATTGTATTTCGTCGATCTTCACACTGCAAACATTCTACCACACTACATATTGTATTGTTACACCACACTGCACACTTTGTTAAACAACATGCTAGGCACTATTAAGCAGCATTGCAATAAACATAAATTAAGATAACAATAAAACCACAAACTGAAAAAATTAATATTACAATATTAATATTATAACAGGAAATAAATAATAAGTGATATACAACTAAAATATACTGACTCCCATGATTAGTGTAAATGTATTATTATTATTATTATTTTATGTGTGTGGTAATTTAATAATATATCATTTTTTTTATTGCCTCTCTGGAAAAGGTAAAGCTTCCAGCTATCTTTACATTGAGGATGAGAAACCATACCAAAGCAGTGCAGTTTATGCTGCTGCACTCCACTCAGTTAGTCTTTCCTTCCGATCAGAGTCACATGGACGAGATACAGATTCATGTAATAGTTCTAGCACCATGGACATGGATTGGATATTGAAGATGTTAACAAGACAAGGTAGGCTGAGCACAGTGTCTATTTTGGATGTAGCAATGCCACCTTCTGCCCTTCCTGGTTGGTATTTTGGAACTTGATGGTCGACCATATTCTTTTTTTTTTTTTTTTTTTTTGATTTTTATTTGACAATGCTGGAGTTTTGTAGGAAACGAGGTGGAGCACACTTTCTTAGAGGATTTACAGCCATTAACTCCAGATGTAATAGATGGAGGGGATGATAGACTATCTGTGGAGTGTACGGCTGTTCATGGAGTCTTTGGCCCAGGTTCGTCTTCACGGCAATTTTCTTTGTTAATGCATGACAAACTGCCATAAAAAATGTTCATTGCTGGCTGATTTTTCCTTGTCTATTCTATTTTTCACTACGTATCACCTTGTTTCAGGCTGCCAGATTTTTTCACTACATCTTTTGTCATAAAAATTCTAGTGGGAATTAGGATAATGATGGGCCATGTGATGTGAGCCTCACCACAAACAGTTGTTGGCCATAACATGCTCGACTCGAATTTTCTTGCTTGCCCTTGACACCATAATATGATTGTTATAATATTCTAGTAATTATACCAAGAATATATCTTGATAATTATAATTTCAAAAATTATATTTTATAGTTATATTTGATTGTTATATGGCATCATTGTTCTGCTGCCCAGAATGGCCCACGACCTGATCCAGCCAAGCTCTTGCAGAGTCATGAGTCATGCTTGGGTGGTGCTGAAGCACCAATGCCCCATTATCGCTGTGGTATAATTGCCAATGGCTGTTACGGCCAAAAAGATAAAATGTTTTTCTTTTTGTAAGATGTATACTCTCAAATATTGATAAATACTAATAATTTTGTTTTTTTTTTATAATTTTAAAACTTAATTATTTAAAATCATAAAGATATTTGGTAAGCAGAGATATCACAGCCTGCAACTAGTCAGCATCATAAGATTAACATTTTTATTTATTTTTTTAATTAGCCTCTTCTTTCTATTCAAGTGTTTTTTTCTAAAATTTTAAATACACTATAGTCGACTGGATAGAGGTACTTGTCATTGCAATAAGGATAGTAGGTCTTGAGTATGAGACTCAATTTCTTTGACTTTTAGAGGTAAGACCCTTCGAGATATTAATCATTTATAAATTCTATGCTAAAGTAGAATCTTTATGTATTAGATATGATTTCTATAGATATAGTTAATTTAATAATAAAAATAATGAATTTGATATTAGTTTTGATTTGATGATAAGTATTGTTGTCAAAGGATGATAAGTATTGTTGTCAAAGGATGATATATTTTAAGTTTGATATTCATTAAATTTAGTATTTTTAATTTATGTGGGTTAGATTATCGAGATATTAAATTTTTTTAAATTATGTGCTAAGTTAGACTTTTTGTGTACTGAGTATTGTTTTTTAAAATTTAGCATTTGTAAATAATTTAATATTTTTATAATATAAAGATCCTCGTCTTTTTTAGTGTTTATTTAATGTATATATTTTTTATTTTGTGTTCGAGTATCATCTTTCGTAATTTAGTCATCTAGAGTGACAAAACGTTATGCTAAATAAATTAATTATAAAAATATTTTAATCATACTTGAGATTTTATTCCAAAATCTTTAGATAGGATGCATATGAGTGTACATGATGAAGACGAGACATAAAAGAAAGATTAATTGGCTAAATATTAGGTTGTTAGTGAGAAGTTTTACATGATTTATAGGATAAACTATAAATGGATTATGTATTAGTTAAATAAAGAAATATATTCATTCATTATGATATAGAGGGAGAAGTGTTTATGTAATAACTACCAGGATTCTTTTTTTTTTTTTTTTTTGAGTGCTTAAGTATGATATGTAAATTATGAAAGATCCTTTATGGTTGAAGTAATGTCATTTGATATGGTTTAAAAGATTTTTTTTTGTACGTATTATTTTAGGCTCTTAAAAGATATGTATGCAATTATTTCTATTTTTTCTAATGTGGATCAAGTGGTAATATATGATGTTAATAATATATGTTGATATCTTAATTATGTGAGATAATTATTTGGGTACATCTTAATTGAAACTATTATTACAAACTAAGTTTTAGATGAATGATTTATGTTATTTTGCATATTTATAATATATGAGATTAGATAATTATCATGAAATATGACATTTATTTTTTAGAAGAGATACAATTTGGATATTTTTTTTTTGATTATGATATGATCAAATATGTATATATTAATTTACCACTTAATTTAGGTATTTACTTCTCTGCAACTAGGAGTGACTATACTAGACATTACTTATGTTATTATATTTGGTTATTTTTTAGATTATCTTAAACATACTTATATTAATATAGTTTTTTAGATTTTAAGGTATGTAAATAGCTCTAAGATTTGGAATTTCATTGAGATCAGGGGTATAACCAAGTCGAGGCATATTCAAATTCTACTTGGGCCATAGTGATTACATAAAAGAGATTTATCACATGTTTTTATCTTTTTTTTTTGGTTGTAATCTTGCTTTCTAGAAAAATAAGTGGTTCATAGTTCTTTTTTAACTCTATTGAAGATGAAAGAGGTAAAATATATAGTTATGATATCTGTTACTTATGAGCACAAGTGAATTAGTTACTTTTTCAAGGAGTTTTTTTAATCAGCTTTTTGACTAATGATATTTTATTATAATTATCATACAACTTGACACATTTTTGCCAGCCTAGTATCTTATGTGTAGACGAAATATATCAAAATTAACTATTACTTCTAACATGAGAAAATCTAAGATGATTTGATAGTCACTGCTTACATATTTTTTAGTAATAAAATTTTAGACATTTTCATAAAAGTTCTTAGAGAATTATATGTTATTTTTATTTCTTTCAAACTATATATCAATGATATGTATGTACCAATATGAGGGATGATGTGTTCTTATTAAACATTGTTTTTGTTTTATTTATTTTTTTTATCATTATTTGGCAAATTTATGTGTTACTCTAAATCATATATTTTTTGAGTGTTATATTTTTCAAACTAGTTGTGGAATATAAAAGGAAAAAGGCTACAAGCGGGAAGCCGAACGCGAAAGAAAAATAAACGAAGGTTCTCTCTCTCTCTCTCTCTCTCTCTCTCCTTCTTCGTTTACATGGTATCAGAGCCATTCATCTCCTCTGCCTACGGATTTTCGAGCCAGATGCCTTAGGTTTCGTTTCCGCTTCAGTTTTCATTTCGATACTGATTCGTTGCTGAGAACGGCTTCATCGATCCCGCATCGGAAACACATCGCCTGAGAGTTCTGAATCTTCCGGCTCCTCCTCATCGCCCGAACCTCGTCGATACTGATTCAGTTTCCATTTCTGCTTCAATTTCCTTTCTTAGAACAGGAAATTGAAAGCTTCCAGCAAGTTCCAATCCTATTCCTCGCCATTCAGTGATCTAGGGTTTCCCAAGCTTCTACACTTTCAATTCTCAGTTTTTCAAGTATAAGTGTTTCTTGTTTGGCATATGTGATCACGTCCACGTCAAGACCATCCAAAACATATATCACACACGTAAAGTAAACTCTAGCAGCATGTTTTCCTGTTGGAAATCATGAAAACCATCTAAGATTGCATCCAGGCCTGGCAGAAAGAAGGATACATTCCTCATCGGGATGTTCTGTAAAATTTGAGTGCAGCGAATTCCCAACATCATTAACAATGGCTGCTAAAACTTCTATTTTTTCCTCTATTATATCTGGATCTCCTATGATTACTTCGGAGAAATTGGTTGGCAGTGACAATTATCTTTCCTGGTCAGCTTCTGTTGAATTATGGTTTATGGGTCAAAGATATGAGGATCACATGGTTACACAGGAGACAGATATTTCTGAGGTTGACCGCGTACAGTGGAGGAAGATAGATGCCCAGTTGTATAGTATATTGTGTCAATCAGTTGATCCTAAGATTCTTCATCTTCGGGCCTACAAAACTTATTTTAAATTTTGGACTCAAGCTAAAGGATTATACACGAATGATATCCATCGTCTTTATAAGGTGGCTTCTGCTATTGTCCATCTCAGCCAACAGGACTTGGATCTATCTACTTATATTGGTCAGATTGCTTCTCTTAAGAAAGAGTTCTTGACTGAGATGCCTCTTACTTCTGATGTTGGGGCTCAACAAACACAGCTTGATAAGTTCTTCATGGTCCTTACTCTTATTGGCCTCCGTCAGGATCTTGAGCATGTCCGCGATCAGATTTTTGGCAGTTCATCAGTTCCGTTTTTGGATGATGTGTTTGCTTGCCTCCTTCGTATCTCGTCCACTCAGACTTTGCCATCTGATAGCACTTCAGATTCTTCTGTGTTGGTTTCTCACACTGCCACTCAAGGAAGACGCAGAGGTAACCGAGGTAGGGGCCAACGTCCTCATTGCACTTATTGCAATAAACTTGGTCACACTCGTGATCGTTGCTATCAGTTACATGGACGACCTCCTCGCACTGCTCATATGGTCCAGTCCTCTGATTCTCAGCTGCCTCAGCTTCCGAGCTCCTCTGCATCTCAGGCATATCATGCTTCTGTTGCCTCTGTTGCCCAGCCTGGTAATACTTCTGCCTGCCTTACCCACACATCTTCTCTTGGACCCTGGATTCTAGATTCTGGAGCTTCTGATCACATATCTGGTAATAAAGATCTTTTCTTCTCTATTTCTACTACCTCTGCTTTACCTACTGTTACCTTAGCTAATGGTTCTCAAACTGTGGCTAAAGGTATTGGTTTGGCTATTCCTCTACCTTCTCTACATCTCACTTCTGTCCTTTATACTCTTAAATGTCCTTTTAATCTTATTTCCATCAGCAAAATTACTCATACTCTTAATTATTCTATTACCTTTTCTGATAAATTTGTGACATTGCAGGACCGGAGTACGGGGAAGACGATTGGCATAGGACGTGAGTCTCAAGGCCTCTATCACCTCACCTCGGATTCATCTCCTGCAGTTTGTATTTCCACTGATGCTCCTCTCCTCATTCACAGTCGTTTGGGCCACCCTAGTCTCTCCAAGTTCCAGAAGATGGTCCCTCGTTTTTTCACTTTATCGTCGCTTTCGTGTGAGTCATGTCAGCTTGGGAAACATACTCGTGTCTCGTTCCCAAAGCGTTTGGATAATCAGGCAAAGTCTCCTTTTGAGCTTGTCCACACTGATGTTTGGGGTCCATGTCGGATTGCGTCTACTTTAGGATTTCAGTATTTTGTCACTTTTATTGATGACTATTCTCGATGTACTTGGTTATTTTTAATGAAAAATCAAGCTGAGTTATTTTCTTTTTTTCAAAAATTTTATGCTGAAATCCAGACCCAATTTAATATTTCTATTCGTGTGTTACGCAGTGACAATGCAAGAGAATATTTTTCATCCCCCTTTACTTCATTTATGTCTCATCATGGGATTCTTCATCAGTCATCTTGTGCTTATACTCCTCAACAAAATGGGGTAGCTAAGTGCAAGAATCGACATCTTGTTGAGATAGCTCGTACTATCCTACTCCATAGTAATCTTCCTCTTCGTTTTTGGGGGGACGCTGTTCTTACCGCTTGTTATTTGATTAATCGTATGCCCTCCTCTGTTTTACATGATCAGATTTCTCATTCCATTCTCTTCCCTGACCAACCACTTTATTTCCTTCCTCCTCGTGTCTTTGGTTGTACTTGCTTTGTTCATATTCTCACTTCTGGACAGGACAAGCTTTCAGCCAAAGCCATGAGGTGTCTCTTCTTGGGATATTCCAGACTTCAGAAGGGTTATCGTTGTTATTCTATTGAGACTTATCGCTACTTTATCTCCGCTGATGTTACTTTCTTTGAGGACTCACCATTCTTTTTTACCACTTCTGAGTCTCTTCCTGTTTCTGCAGTCTTGCATATTCCCATTGTCTCTTCACCTGATGTTGTGCCTCCTCGACCACTTCAGGTTTATCATCGTCGCCATCGTGTTGATGCCCCTCTGTCGTTTGCTGAGGCACCTACTGACTCACTTCCTATTCCTTCGGCTTAGAGGTGTCAAACGGGCCGGGCCGGCCCGAGGCACGGCATGGTTCGGCCGTGCCTGGGCCGACCCGGTACGTTTTTAAACCGTGCCCGGGCCCGTGTCGTGCCCGGGTCAGGAACAGCCCGTGCCGGTTCACGCAGGCACGCGTGGCGGCGTGGGCGTGAGTCGTGACCCGTCCCCTGGCCCCCCCTGATAAAAAGACCGCGGGTCGGGTCTGATAGGACCCGACCCGTGGTCCCGACTGCCAATACCCGACGGGCTTAGACCAGACCAATCCCAACGGCCAAAAAAAAAAAATTCAAACATCGCAGATTTTCAGCCGTTGGATTCGCCTCCAACGGCTAGGGGGCAGAATCCAACGGCCCTCGTGATTATGCCCTTATTACATTTATGTTTTTCAAAAACATATCTCCTCTCAAAACTCTATTTCTCACATAAACCGTGCATCTCTCTCTCGGGCCTCGGGATTTTGATTTCGGCTTCGATTTTCGTGAAACTCTATTTGAGTTTTGAACATCAAAGCTTCCTGCGGTGCACCTTGCACGTGACTGACCTCATTGTTTTTATCGGGTAATTTATTTTACGTTTTTATTTACTTTATCTCTCTAAAGCTTCACTCTCTAGAAAAACATAGGAAAAAAAACATAAAAAATGACAAATACACCTGACACGTATTTAAATTTGGAAAATGAAAATGTTAGTGTTACACAGATGTCTGCGGCTGCTGAAACTTTGGTTTCTCCAGTCGTCTCAACCCAAAGTTCTAAAAAACTTAAAACTAGGAGGACATCTGTAGTTTGGACTCATTTTAAAATCATAACACAAGTAAATGTTAGGGGTGAGGAACTTGAAATGACACAATGAAAATATTGTATGAGACTTTTAAAATGCATGAGTTCATGTGAGACTGGGCACCTTAAGAGGCATGCCGAATTATGCACCAAAAAACATGGATCCTTAGATCCTAGGCAAACCCAACTTGGCACTACATTTTTTGAGACTGGATCGAGTTCAGTCTCAAAGTTTACTCCCTTCGTATACTCCAGCGAGTTGGGTAGGGATGGCATGGCCAGGCTCATCACATTGATGGGTCTTCCGATCAGATTTTCGGAAGATCCGAGAGTAGTGCGCATCATACATACATATTTTCAGCCATCCTATCATAGGATTCCTAGGTCCACATCTAGGAGTGACATATTAAAGATATATAAGTTAGAAAAACAAAAAATAATTAATGAATTTATGGCATATAGTGGAGTGGTGTCCGTGACGTCCGATATATGGACATTTCACGATGATTCTTCTTATGCATGTCTCACGAGTCACTATGTAGATTCTAACTGGACAATCAATAAAAAAATATTATGGTTCACTGAGATTCTTCATCCTCATGATGGCCCGGCCATTTTTGAGTGTATGATGAAAATATTTAGGGAATATAAAATTCAAAATAAAATTTTTAGTGTCACTTTCGATAATGCTTCTAATAATGGAGTATCGATCAATATGTTTGTTAGGAATATTAGAGACGCACCATTAGGAGAGATCTTTTATGTCAGATGCATGTATCATGTGATTAACCTGATAGTTCAAGCGGGTATGAAGGTGTGTTCCCCCGCGTTGGAAAATATACGCAATGCACTAAAGTATATTCGCACTCCTTGCAGACTACAAAAGTTTGGTAATCTCTGTTTGTCTGCGAATCTTAAAAAGAAGAAATTCCAATCGGATGTGAGACATCGTTGGAATTACACGTACCTGATGTTGGAATCATGTGTTGGATACGAACACGTGATATCCGACTACGTCAATAGTAAGAGTGACGAACTTATTATTGACAACACTGACTGGGCTTCAGGAATTTCATAAATGAAATTCCTGAAGATATTTTATGACATGAAGAACATGTGTTCGTTGGTTTATACGCCCACCACTTGCATTGCACTCCGGTGCATATGCAACATTAGTAGCATGTTTAGGAAGTATCGAGCGGACCCGACGCTTAGCCATATGGTTGCAGAGATGGAGACCAAGTACTTGAAGTACTGGTCCACTATTCCATCTCTTTATTGCCTCGCTGCATGCATGGACCCTAGGGCTAAGGTGGAAGGGGTTGAAAACACCCTGACTTTCATTTCCTCGTGCATGAACCTGGAAGAGCCACCTGAAGTATTCATTTACGAGAAGTTGACAGACCTGTTCACATACTACGATACTAGGTATGGTGGTGGTGGTGGTGGTGAGATTGTGATTACGGACATTGATACCTTGTTCGAATATGACGATTATTTCATTAACCCAGCGAGGGGGAAACGTAGAGGTGGACCATCACATAGGAGCGAGCTGTCTCGGTACTTAGATACCAATTACTGCTCAATCCTATCATATTCTGATAATAAGAATCTTGATTTATTACAGTGGTGGAAATCATATGAGTCTACCTATCCCGTGCTATCTAGGATGACACGGGATCTACTGACTCCTCCGGTGTCGAGCGTAGCATCAGAGTCTGTTTTTTCTGTTGCAGTGAACGTGATTTCGGATAGGAGATCGAGATTACGTCCAGATATGGTTGAGGCATTGACATGTTTCAAGGATTGGGAGGAATTGAGGTTTAGCATCCATGATCGTGCTGAAGCTGTGACTGTGACAGACACTGTAGTCGCATCCACATCCACTACGATGGCGGAGTAGCTAATTGCCGATGATGATAATCCATATGATACTGATCTTGATGTTGCGGCTGATGATTCTCATGATATGCCGCTTGATGATTGATGCTGATCTGCTGTTTTTTTTCGATGTTTTTTTTATTCATTGTATTTATTCGTTTTGTCTGTACGTTGTGCTTGTGTTGAAACTTATACTTGTTTTGTTAGGACCATCGGTTTCAAATGCATGATTGGTAATTTTTCATTTCTGTAGTTTAATTTTTTTTTAATTTTAATTTTTCCTAACATAATGTAGTGGTTTAATTTTTTTACGATTTAAATTTTATTTTAAAAATTAATAACTTTAATTTATAATTAATAAATTATAAATATAAATAAAGCTATACTTAGTTGAATGTGATAAAAAAAATAATTTTCTAAAATTTGTTTTTTTTTTTAATTTTAATTTTTAACTTTTTAAAAAAAAATTATATTTAATAATTAATACTCTACACTACACAGTTTAGAGAGTAGACTACAATCACTATGACACTACACTTAACTTAAAATTAAGAAATATAATTTACACTATATAAATTAAAAAAAAATACAATATTCTGATTTCAGAATTCAGAGAATCAGAATTCTGCTTGGCCTCCCCTCCAGTGACCCATCACCCGTCCCTTCCCGGTCCCGTGCCCGCCTGCCCGGCCCTGCCTCTCTCTCACCCTCAACTGCTCAGCCAGTCAGTCTATGGCTGTATGGCCAAGCCGGGCCCGAGCCGGCCCAGCACGGCACGACACGACACACTGTGCCTACGGGCCGTGTCGTGCCCGCCTATATTCAAACCGTGTCGTGCCGGGCACGACACGGTACAGGAACCGTGCCGTTCCCGGCACGGCACGGTAGCACGATCGTGCTGGAAAAAAATGGGCCGTGCCGTGCCGGGCCGGCCCGTTTGACACCTCTACTTCGGCTTCTCCTACCCCGGCTTCACCCTCTCCTGATGACTTACCCATTGCTACTCGTAACGGTAATCGCTCTACTCGTAATCCTCATCCTATTTATAATTTTTTGAGTTATTATCGATTATCTTCATCATATTCTGCTTTTGTCTCTGCTATATCATCTGTTTTTCTTCCAAAGAGCACCCATGAAGCTCTTTCCCATCCAGGCTGGCGACAGGCAATGGTGGATGAAATGGCTGCTCTACACTCTAATGGTACTTGGGATCTTGTTGTTTTATCCTCTGGTAAATCTGCAGTTGGTTGTCGTTGGGTCTATGCAATTAAGGTTGGTCCTGATGGTCATGTTGATCGCCTTAAGGCCCGCTTAGTTGCTAAAGGCTATACTCAGATTTATGGTTCTGATTATGCTGACACATTCTCCCCCGTTGCCAAGATTGCTTCTGTTCGTCTGCTTCTCTCCATGGCTGCTATGTTTTCTTGGCCTCTTTATCAGTTGGATATTAAAAATGCCTTTCTTCATGGTGATATTGCCGAGGAAGTTTATATGGAGCAACCTCCTGGTTTTGTTGCTCAGGGGAGTCTGGTTTAGTGTGCAAGTTACGTCGTTCTCTATATGGCTTGAAACAATCTCCTCTAGCATGATTTAGTCGTTTTAGTTCTGTTGTTCAAGAGTTTGGCATGCTTCGCAGTACAGCAGACCATTCAGTTTTCTATCATCATAACTCCTTGGGGCAATGTATTTATCTGGTTGTTTATGTGGATGACATTGTCATTATAGGCAGTGATCAGGATGATATTCAGAAATTAAAACAATATCTTTTTACCCACTTTCAGACCAAAGATTTGGGGAAACTCAAGTATTTCTTGGGAATTGAGATAGCTCAATCCAGTTTCGGTATTGTCCTTTCCCAAAGGAAGTATGCTTTAGACATCCTGGAAGACACCGGTATGTTAGATTGTAAACCGGTAGACACACCTATGGATCCAAATGTTAAACTTGTACCAGGACAGGGGGAGCCTTTAACAGACCCAGAGAGATATCGACGACTCGTAGGTAAATTGAACTATCTCACCATTACTCGTCTAGATATTTCTTTTCCTGTGAGTGCTGTTAGTCAATTCCTACAATCACCATGTGATAGCCATTGGGATGCCGTAATCCGCATTCTTTGATGTATTAAAAGTACACCAGGCCAAGGTGTGTTGTACGAGAACAGAGGTCATACTCAGGTTGTTGGTTACACAGTGCAGATTGGGCCGGCTCACCCACAGATAGACGTTCCACTTCAGGGTATTGTGTTTTTATTGGAGGTAATCTAATATCTTGGAAGAGTAAGAAACAAGATGTAGTAGCAAGATCTAGCGCTGAAGCCGAGTATCGAGCTATGGATTTGGCAACATGTGAACTCATATGGTTGAAACATCTTCTTCGAGAATTGAGATTTGGAAAGGATAAAGAGATGAAACTCATCTGTGATAACCAGACCGCATTACATATTGCATCCAATCCAGTCTTTCATCAAAGGACCAAGCATATTGAAGTTGATTGTCACTTCATTAGAGAGAAGATCACATCAGGATCTATTGCTACAAGTTTTGTTAATTCAGATGATCAACTAGTAGATATCTTCACTAAATCTCTCAATCGTCCTAGGATTAAATACATTTGTAACAAGCTTGGTACATATGACGTATATGCTCCAGCTTGAGGGGGAGTGTGGAATATAAAAGGAAAAAGGCTACAAGCGGGAAGCCGAACGCGAAAGAAAAATAAACGAAGGTTCTCTCTCTCTCTCTTTCTCTCTCTCTCCTTCTTCGTTTACACTAGTGTTATATTTGAAGTAGTTCATTGGCTCGTACAATATATTATTTGTCATAATAATATCAAGAATTTTAAACTTTACAAAGGAAGTAAAGAGTTGATATCATCTCTTACACAAATATTGACTTCTTAATCTATTACTCAAGAGTTCAGAGTGAAGTGTGAGAAGTGGTAGACATAGAAATGTGTTGGTTGGAGCTAATAATTCTCAGGGAGAGAAGTTTGTAGTACTTTGAGTAAGCGAAACAAAACCATTAGATGCATTCATAGAAGATTCAACATATGATTATATAAATACGAACACATCAAATCTCATAAGAATAAAATATCTGAGTGAAAATTGTATTGAAATAATTGATTATTTGCGAAGTCTTAATGTTACATGTATATATTGAAGATATCATGACTTATTGGGATAACAAGGTTATTTATCCAAAGATTATAGGTATCGGGTTCAACTCATCAATTATTAATTTTTTTGGTTTTCAAAGGTACTATTAAAATATTAAAAATTTTGAAGGCTCCATGCTAAGCGGGATTATTGTGGACTGAGTATGATCTCCATAGAAGATTCGACATGAGGGGATCTAGTAGCATGTTGTATAAATTTTGAACCTTGAAACCTCCTCTTTATATTAAGATACAACATCTAACACCTCTTATGCGTGTATCCTATTTTTTCACAACAATAACAAGTTGCAACTAGCTTACGCAATCTTGGAGTATCCTTGTTATCTCATTCATTTTCACTATGTATTAAAATAAAGGAAGTCATATGATTGATCATATTAATTTTGTTTAATCTGGGTATAGTTGTAGATGCATAAATCATAATTTGGCAAATATACAAGAGGATTGAGTGTTTCTTTTCATGGACTTGTATATGCAATATAGTGTATTGCTCTCCTAACACAAAGATGTAAAAAATATTGCACATTTGATTGTTCAAACTCCTCAATGCTGTTTGATATGCCAATACATATTTCATACCAACCACAATTAGGTTCTAGTCACATGAGTCGTATCATAATGATTAGTCAGTTTGCATACTAACAGTTAAGTAATATTATCATATAAATAGAATGTCTTTTATGATTACATCGGCGTAGCTAAAATTAAAATTTTTAACATGTATTATAAGAATCAAACATGCAGAATTTACTTAGGTCGGCTGACTATTAGAGATGCAAAAATATGTATCGATCATTATCTATTTATCAGTCGCAACCTTATTTGAATTTTTTAATAAGTGTCTCGGGTATCTTTGGCTTATAAATCAGATTTTCATTGATGTGTTCCACATGTAATTTGTTTTTTTTCTTTAATTTTTCATGGGTTATTCTTAGTGATTTTAAATTAATTTTAGTTATTATTTTTCTTTATGAAGATCACACAACGTAGAAAAAATTCCTAAAAAATATTTATTAAATAATATATGACAAAAATAAATAATCAAATATTTATTCAGCTTAATTAAAACTTAATAATACATATACTTTTTAAAGTTCAACTTTTAATGATCAAATATTCATTCCTAAACTTAATACCTGAACTTTTAATTATTATACATCTACTTAATTAAAATAACTTTAATATTCCATTAAAGTATTAAGTACAGAGAAAAAAAGGACTTTATGCCAAGTTTCCAGAATAGAGGGTTGACACTTTTTTTAATTTCAAAAACTATATTGTATCGGAGTTGTATTGATGGTGTCATGTAAGCTTGCTATAGGAACTGCCACCTATCGTCGGAGGCTACTGGACCTTCTCAATCTTGCCCTCACTTGTATAACATGGACACGATATGTTAAATAAACATTAAATATTCATTTTTAATACGAAGATGAAATGTCAATAGCTAGTAGTTATTCTTATGAGTGATAATAATTTTTAATTTTCAGTTTTATTAGGACAAATTATAACATATAAATAAATCATTGTATTGGTTGTAATAAACAATAGAATTAAAAGAAAAAATCTTTTTTAGAAATATTTCTTCTCAGTTATAGTTTGCAGCCAGCATATTTTTTTACAAATTAGTATCAGAGGGATAGGAAGTATAATCAATAATATGCTGCTGTCCCGATTAATAAAGGTGAATTACAAGAATTGAAGCATCCAAATGAAAGCTCTTCTTGGTTCTGTGGATTATTGGGATATGGTTCAAGAAGGTTTCGAAGAACCAGTATCTACCGAAAGATATACGTTGGCTCAAAATAAGGCGTTGAAAGAGACGCGATCAAAGGATAAGACGACATTGTACATTCTGTTCCGTGCTGTTGATGAGTTGGGTTTTGAGAAGAATGTGAGTGCAAAAATTTCAAAAGAAGTGTGAGACACCTTGGAGACTACGTACAAATGAGCCTATCGAGTTAAACAAATTAGTCTTCAAACTCTTCGCAATGAGTTGGAAGGCATGAAGATGGAGTTAGAAGGTGTATTTGATTACATCACGCGTGTTCAAACCGTGGTGAATCAACTCAATAGAGATGGAGAAAAGTTGTCTGATGCGTGAGTCGTGGAAAAGATTCTGTTAAGAGAACTTTCTTCCACATCATCTTTTATGGCTATATTGATTGTCTCTTTCATTTTTTTCTCGACTCGACATTCTTTTACAAAATATTACACATTTTTATAATTGTAATATTTATCGGAATTACAATCATTCGCATATTGATCATATTTGCCACACTTGTAGCACTCGAAGTTAGAATAATTTGGCCCATCACCTCTTCTACGACCGCGTCCTCTTCCACGATAATTTTGTTGGTTTGATTCCTATTTTTTCTCATTATACTCTTCTTGATTGTTACTTTTTCCACCGCGACTATTTTCTCGACCACCACAGCCACGTCATTTATCTCAAGTTTTGAGAATAAAATATTTTTTCGTCATTGAACGATGCTTTGGTTTGAAGTGCATACTCAAGTGTAATATTCTCCTCATGATATTCATGTGTCATTAGGAAACCTGCAACGACATGGTGTGTTACCTCGACACGGCTGCAAGCAATTATATGTGCGGGCATGAGCATTGTTTCAAAGAGATGCGAAAAGTTGATGCTGTGTCTGTATTGTTTGGAGATGGCTTGAAGGTTGAGGTAAAAGACCAATGTATGATTTATTATGTACAAAAAGATGATTTTATTAGGTCAATCCAAGATGTGTATTATGTATCAGACCTCAAGAGTAATATTTTAAGTATGAGGCAACTTATGGAGAAAAGTTATTCGGTTTTTATGAAAGATCGGATATTACTATTGAAAGACAAGCAAAGACATTCAGTCGCACAGATTGAAATGAGAAGAAATCAAATGTACACACTAAATTTGAGAAGTGTACGAGAAAAAATGTTTGCAAGTCAACGTGGAAGACAAGACATCATTGTGACATCTCTGTTTTGCTCACGTACATCAAGAAGGTCTAAACAAGTTGGCAAAGAAGAATATGGTGCATGAACTACCGGACATGGAATACGATGGAAAATTTTGTGAAAAATGCGTGCTCGGAAAGCATGCAAGAATGTCATTTCAAAAGAAGGCAAAATATCAGGCTAAACAATTTTTCGAGTTGATTCATTCCGACATATGTGGACCAATCACCCCTGAATCTTTTAGCGACAAAATGTATTTCATTTCATATATTAATGAATTCTCACAAAAAAATTTGGGTTTATTTTCTGAACGAAAATCCGAGGTGTTTGATGTATTCAAAAAATTTAAAGTGCTGGTGGAAAAGATAACCTTTAGATATATTTAATCTGTATGATCTGATAGAGGCGAAAAATATAGTTCGATGATTTTCATTAAGTATTGTGAGGAGTAAGACATAAGATGATTTTTAATCGCATCGTACTCTCCACAGCAAAATGATGTAGTCGAGAGGAAGAACCAAATCATTCTCGACATGATTTGGTCAATGCTCAAAAGTAAGAAAATGCCGAAGGAATTTTGGGCGGAAGCCGTGCAATGCGCTGTCTATGTTCAAAATTGGTGCTCACATGCGAAGTCGTATGATCAAACACCACAAGAGACATGAAACAGACAAAAATCAACAGTCTCTTATCTCAAAGTATTCGATAGTTTGGCCGACGCACATGTGCCAGATCAGTGAAGAACAAAGCTCGAAGACAATCAAAAGATATATTTTTATTGGGTATGATGAGAAAACAAAAGGATACAAGCTATTTGACCCGATAAGCAAGAAGATTCTAGTGAGCCGTGATCTATGAGTTCATGTAGCAAATGAATGAGATTGGAATAAATCAACAGAGAATATTATTGAAGTTGGAGAATCATCAATTGCTATGCCAACAACTATACCAAAAAATTTCAAAACTATTGATAAAGATGAACCGCGACAACCCAAAATGTGAAGTTTTCAAAATTTGTATGATTCGACAAAATAGATACATCTTGTATGTCTTTTGATAGATTCTGAGAATTTAAGTTTTGAACAGGCGGTACAAAATAAGAAGTGGCAAACTGTCATGGACAAGGAGATTAAAGTAAAAGATCGCAACAACACATGAGAGTTAGCAGAATTGATAAAAGGAACTCAGCTCATTGATATCAAGTGGGTGTTTAAGAGAAAGATGAATGCTCAAGGGGAGATAGAACGATATAAGACGAGACTTGTAGCAAAGGGATACAAGTAAAAGATGAGAATCGACTATGATGAGGTATTTGCTCATGTTGCAAGAATGAAGATAATCTGATTGCTCATTTTACAAATGGATCAATTTAATTAGCCGATATTACAAATGGATATCAAATCGGCATTCTTGAATAGTGTGCCTGAAGAAAAAGTTTATATTAAACAACCACTCGAGTACATGAAAATTAAAGAAGAAAAGAAAGTGTTAAAATTAAAGAAGATACTTTATGAGTTGAAGCAAGCATCACGGGCATGAAATACTCGTATCGATACATCCTCTTTATGTGAAGAAGAGTGAATGTAATATGCTATTTGTTGCTCTTTATATTGATGATCTTATTTTTATAAGGAATAATAATGAAATGATACAAAAGTTCAAGAGCACAATGACACATGAATTCGAGATGACAGATTTGGGTTTGATGAAGTTTTTCCTTGGTCTAGAGGTAAGACAAGATAAGACGGGTATCTTTGTATCCCATAAATCATATATAAAGGAGATTTTGAAGAAGTACATGATGAAGTCTTGCTATTCGGTTTCAACACCAATGGAACCAGATGTAAAATTCTCTAAGTTCGATGGTGGAGAACGAGTCGACGTAAGCAAATGCCGGAGTTTAGTGGGAAGTATTCGTTATCTTACATGCACAAAGCTGGACCTTGTATTAAGTGTCAGCATTATAAGTCAATTCATGAAGGAGCCAGTCTATTCATATTGGAAGACGTTAATGTGAATTTTATGGTAAATCAAAAGAACAATGTCACTCGGGTTATTCTATATAAATACGGCAGATTAAAAGTTGGTCGGATATTTCGACAGCGATTGGTGCAGAGACTTGGACGATCAGAAAAATAAATTGGGTTATGTATTTTTTATGGGTGATACGACGTTTACCTGCCTTTTAAAGAAGTAATTAATCATGACACTCTCGACATGTGAAGCTGAATATGTGGTAGTATTTTTGTGTGTACATCATGCGATATGACTTAGAAATTTATTGGGCAAGATGGAGCAACAACAATTCTGTGTAACTAAGATACGAGTTGACAACAAATTAGCAATTGAGTTGAGTAAGAACCCGATGAATCATGAGAGAAGCAAGCATATTAACGTTCGCTTTTACTTCATTCGAGATCAAGCGAAGGAAGGAAATATAAAATTAGTATACGTGACAAGTCGGGACCAAGTCGCAGATATCTTCACGAAACCGTAACATATGATACTACTCGACAACTGCAAAAGATTACTCGGCATGACAGATGACAGAATCATTTAAGTTTATGGGGGAGTTTTGCTAAATAAATATTAAATGTCCGTTTTTAATGCGGAAGATGAAATGTCAAGAGTTAGCTGTTATTCTTATGGGTGATAATGATTTTTAATTTTTGGTTTTATTAGGATAAATTATAGTCCATAAATAAATCATTGTATTGATTGTAATAAACAATAGAATTAAAAAAAATATTTTTTCAGAAATATTTTTCCCCAGTTATAGTTTGCAACCGACATATTTTTTTACACGATTCACTTAACATGTATGTAAAGAATAGAGCACTATACTTTTTATCTCCATAGTGTGGCAGTACTGCCATTATCGGTATCAGCTGCTAGTGCACATTATCGCTGGCACTGGTGGAAGTCATGCCACCACCAATGCACCTGAATGTCCCTCTTTCAACCCCTAATTGCTGATTTATGGAATTACAATTTTACCCCTATTTTTTCAGGAAGGCAGAGAGAAAGACGAGTGAAAAACAGTGAAGAAAGAAAAGGCTACCTTTTTTCATGGAACTAAAAGCAAAAATACAATTGCAAATATATATATATATATATATATATATTGTTTGTGATAACTCACTTGTCGAGCACTCCCAAATAAACTAATAATAATAATAATTATTATAAAAAAACGAACAAAAGGACTTACAGATTGACCTGTGTGGGAACACAGGAGAGTCCTTGGGCTCATTAGTTTCATCAAGCTGTCCACTAAAGAGAATGCATTTAGATTGTAAATTAGAGCTTTTAAGCGTGTTTCTCTTACTCGTTCTTTTCTAAAAGTAAGATTCTAACATGTTGAAGAATAGGATGCGTCCATTGACTATGTTTTGTACTCTATTGAAATTATAACTTGCCTCATTGAGATTCATGTAGAATGGCACTTGCGGCTCCAAATTGAAATTCATGTAGAATGTCAATTGCTGAAATTGTTTTTAACTGCCTTTTCTGTATGCAGGAGGAATGCACAGGGCTTCTGTTTCTCAAGTTGAGGATGCCGTTAATGCTGCCTACTCAACTTCTCAAGCATCAAGGAGGCCATTTTTTAGCCATTTCTCATGTTCACCGTGCCCTCTTCCAATACCATTGCCATTTCCCACCATTTTTGGAGACTGCGTTGGCAAGCACGGGGAGCTGGTTAGCATCCCCACCCAGGGTCCTTTCCCAAAGGGATCTATCCATGTGCATTCCATCCCCATTGCTTCTAGATTGCGTTCCAGCAATGCAGTTTTGCCCTTTCTAGAAAAGAGATTGAGAAATTTTCAAAAGTATGGAACTCGACGAGGCTCAGCTGGGAATGATCTTGTTAGGAGTTGGGGATTTTCAAAGGAGGAATTACAGGACATCGAAGAGACACTATGCGGAATGATTCAGAAGCTAGAGGGCTCTACTCTCTCTTCATCTGACTCAGAATGAAGTCCTGTTTGGGAATTATTGGTCATGAACACCATGTGTCTGCTTATGTATACATATCGAAAAGGTGTTTGGGTGCAGATTATTTAATGTATTAACTCGTGTAACGATGATTAATTAATATGCTGTGTGTCTGTGTGTTTGAAAATTCAACACAAACTCTTCTTTTTTGTGCTGTTGATTGTTGAAGTTTGTGTGGTCCTAATGCCGAGCAGAACTTTGTGTTCCTTACACAGAGTAGAACTCTGTGGTATTTATGCAAAATGCAACTTTATGTTCCTTGCTCAGAGTAAATGTTAGTGAGGTGCTTATGCAGAGTAGAACTTTGTGTGGTGCTTATGCAAGGTAGAACTTTGTGTGGTGCATATGCAAAGTAGAACTTTGTGTGGTGCTTATGCAAAGTAGAACTTTGTGTGGTGCTTACGCAAAGTAGAACTTTGTGTGGTGCTTATGCAAAGTAGAACTTTGTGTGGTGCTTATGCAAAGTAGAACTTTGTGTAATCTTTATGAAAAGTAGAAATTTATGTGGCCCTTGTACAAAGTAGAGCGTGTTGTCATGATTTAAATTGTAAATTGTGATTGTCAGTACATGCGGTCAACTTTATATGTCACTTCTTGCTAGTGTTGTATGTTAAACGAGAAGAACTAGAAGTGAAGTTGTTTTGTAGTCAACTTTATATGCGGTCAACTGTTTTGACAAGTATGTTTGGATGTGATTCTACAATTGGTATTGGAGCGAGGTTGGAATATTTCTAGAAATTTTTATTGTGCTATGTGGCTGCAGCTACACAACCAATTTTGTTGGTAGCCAGAGGCTCCACATGTACCATTGATAAAATTTGTTTCATATTACTTAGCATTTGCCAACAAGATGGGTGGCCGTGTTGTTGGAGGAATCAAAGGGCTTAACAATTAGAATTACATCACGTGCAATGTCTTAAAAGGTCAAGAATTTTGGGATGTCATTGGTGGTAGTGAAGCTACACAACCAATGGTAGAAGACACGAAGGAAATCTTATGCAAATGGAAGAAGATTAAAGCACACAAGATAATGTTTTCTTAGTAGATCATCACAATTGGAGAAAAATGTTAGAGCATGTCTGAGACCAAAATATCAAAAGAGACGTGAGATACACTTGTGCTATTTTCTTTGAGGAAGAATGACTTAAGATTATAAGTTCTTGAAAATGAGCTTCTCTCTATTATTTAATGTGATTATAACTATTAAATCGAGATTTGAATCGATAATCAGAATGGTTGATTAGTGAATTGAAAATCAAAGATCGAATTAAAAATTATAATGCTTGATTAGTGAATTGAGAATTGATGATCGAATCGTGAATCAAATTTTTGTGATTTTTTTTTTACGTTAATTTATTTATTTTTGTGTTTTTTTGGTATTTTATTATTTTTTCACGTTAAATTCGTAATAACAAAGATTGAAGTTATTTTTTTTTCATATTATTTAATTTCAACAGTTAGTAAATTTTTTTTATATTTTAATTTTTATTTTTGTGATTTTTTAGAGGATCTTGATCTCTTGAGAATCAGTTTTAAATCGATTCATGTGAATTGATTCGTTATTTAGCGATTTAATTTTTGTTTTATGCATTGATTCGATTCTTTTAAAGACTCGAATTATTTATTTTCTGAATCATGAATCAAATCGTGAATTATATGATTTTGATAATAGTGAATGCGATATAATGATTGAATGATATTTTTACCAAGTAACTACATCATGAGATTTCCAAACTTGATCTTGATTCAAAAATTATAGAACCTAGAGTGAAAAGAATAATCATCCATGATTAAGGCCGGACTTTAGAGGGTTTGGTGCTGCTATATAAGGGTGACCTGCCAGCTCCAAGTCATCATTTGAATTTGAAAACTTATTTGCCATCTAAAAACTCATGGCCATGGCAATGAGTATGTATTATTGAAAGAAATACAATTAGGAAGAACCTTGAATGTATCTGGCTGTGATGACAGGCTAAATGGTCATTATATAATCTCACAATTAGGAAGAGCCTTGAATAACATTGGCATTGAATAGTGGGCATCAAGTGGTCATATTGAATAGTGACTACCACAAATTGATCATAGATAACGACCAGAATAAATATGATCACAAATAATAATATTGTTGTAACATTTTTTAAACTTTTATGGATCCCACATTGTAACAAAACGAATAATTATGCTAAATACTTTCTTCATCTTACTTCGACAAATGAACATGATTTCCAAATTCATCTTGTGATTCCATATAATTAGCTCATGTATATTCTTATAAACGTATACATCATATGAAACTAGCAATTTCTTAGTTAGTTAGGATGTAAAATAAATCTTTTAGTACTTTTTCACAATTGTTTTGCATTTTGATCAATATAGTCATGCGATCTCCCCCGGGTTCTCTTCATATAAGTCTCGTGAAAGAGTTGTACTTTACTCGGTGGACCACCCTTCTTTATTTCCAGAAATTAAAATATTTTTTTTTTGAATATTAAATCCAATCATTCGTTTCATTCTTAGTAATGTAATATGAAGTATGAATTCTTATATTATGTGTTTGGCAGACAGTTTATAACAATTGTGTTATATTTATATGAATTCATATATTATGTCTCTGGTGGAGGCAAAGCTGAAATAATACATACAACATATAACAGTCTCGTCCAACAACTGAGATCACATAAGCAGAAACAAAATGTACCTAATGAGTACATTGTGTTATGCTTGTTTTTCAGAGATGGAATACAAATTTTTGTAAAATATGCAGTTAACAAAATATACAATTTACAAAATACTTGTGAAACACAATTTACAAAATATGCAGTTTACAAAATATTTGTGAAATACATGGTTCAACATTGTCTTGAAGCATGTGTTTCACTAAGAAGATTTTCTAGCTAATAAAAGTTAATAGAAAAATAGAAAATTCTACTGCAAAGATAAAAAATTCATATATGTTTTTCCAACATAGCTAAAACATATATTTGACAAATATGTTGTGTAGAAACATGTATTTCACAAACATGTGTAAGTTTCCAGTAGAGAAAAACTACTAGAAAAAAAAAATTTTACTAGAAAAACAAAAAATGCATATATGTATTTCCAGCATAATAGAAATTAGAAACATGTATTTGACAAGTACATTCTGCTGAAGCATATATTTTACAGTAACATTTTTATCAGCTTTTCCATGCCATAAACGTTGTAGGAAAAACATACAATTTTACTGCCAAAAAAGATAATGCATATAGATATTTTCCAACATAGATAAAACATGTATTTCATAGGAACATTATATTCAACCATGCAATTCACAAACATGTATTTGTAGTAGATTTTCAATTCCAAAAAAACTATTAGAAAAATAGAAAATGCATTTATGTTCAAAAAGATTGCATAGATGAATAACAAATTGAACTACTAACATGCTTCTCAAAATCACAGCAGCACTTCAACTGGCAATCATGTCCAAGATACAAATCATGTAACATCTTTATTGTTTTCAATAAACATGAAATATAAAAAAATGGACTAGATCTAAGTTCCAAAATAAAAGACAATCATATATATGCAGAAATTGAGATAGCTTAAAAAATACATAAAAAAATCTTGCAATTCTTAAAGCTTGCTCAGCTAACTATATAGACCCACAACCATATTGTGACATTCCACATCCTAGTCCTCAAACTTGATTTCTTGATTGATGGTCTCTTATTGAATTGGATGAGCCATCATTCCACTGATATTACTAACTTTACCATACCTCTTTAGACACAAACACGGATTTTTCACATTTACTCTGACAATGAAGGATATCGGGGTGTTTCTTATCCATGAGTCACTCCCACAATTCTGAATGATCACATTACAAACCCTTTCTCACTCATAGTATTTCTATAATATAAAAATTTAGTCAACATGCATGGACTTAAAAAAAATTGTACAAAGTCTCCTCTAAAAAATATATTATCCAAAAACTACGTATAATGCTTTTCTAAATACATTTACCGATTATCAATAAATTCCACCAATTTATGTCAACTCACATTTGCATTATATGATAATTTTAAATTTAATTTGACATAACATTTCCAATCACATGATCGTTGAGGTATCTAAAACAGCATTCTGAAGCAATTTTACTTTTATTAAAATTTAAATAAACAAAATACACATGTGGATTTTGAACCTAATATTTATTTACTCAAAATTCACCCCATTAGAGATTTGGAACCTCTTGTGGTACTTCTTTCCACATGTATCCATCTTGATATAGTATTTAGAGGTGTCAAATGGGACGTGCCGAGCCGGCCCGACCCATTTTTTTGAGCACGTCTGTGCTTTCATGCCGGACCAGGCACGACACGGTTACATTACTATGACGTGCTTGGTCCGGGATGGTTTATCAAAGCCAGGCCCAACACGGCCCGACGGTTAAAGTGCCATGTTGGGTCAGGCCCGTACGGGCCAAAACAGGCCCGTACTGGCCTGGTCTAATAAAAAATAATTTTTTTAAAATTTTTAAAGTATTGTATTAAACTTTATATAAAATATATATTATATTATATATATATATAATGTATAATATATTAAATTTGTAACATAAAAATTATTAAAAATTTAATAAATTACAAAGTTTAAATTTTTTTATTAAAATATAATATAAATAAATTACAAAGTTTAAAATTTAAATTGGTAAATTGATAATTATTAAAAATTTGTAACTTGAAAATATTAATAAAGTTAAAATTTTTTTTTTATAAATTTTTAATAAATTTAGATTATAATTTATTAGAATTAAATTATAGAGTTTTAATTTTTAAATGAAAATTTTAAACAAAAAAATAAAGTAAACAAAAAAGTTTGTTAAAAAAAATTACAAAGTCAAAAAAATAAAATTAAACCAAATGACCAATCGGGCAATAGATACCAAACAAAAACAAATACAAGTTTTAACGTAATGTAAAAAAAATGTACAATCAATAAAAAATAAAATATTGAAATAAAAAAGCAGAATCAAGAATAAATCACAAAAATCATCAACTATTTCCGTGACCGTGAGACATCAAAAATCAAAATCAAGTGGCAATGACAAATGGAATGTGACGTGGCATGACATTGGTAACTGGTGTCTGGCAACGAGCAGGGAAAACCAGCAACCACGTCAATCATCAATCGGCATATCATGAGCATCATCAATAGTAACATCAAGATCACTATCATATGGATCATTATCATCAGTAATCAACATCTCCGCTTTCGTAGTGGATGCGGATGCTGTCCCTGTCCCATCTCCAGTACGATCCAATATGCTAAACCTCAAATCCTCCCAATCCTTCAAACAGGTCAAAGCCTCAACAATATCTGGATGTAATCTCGATCTCCTATCCAAAATCACGTTCACTGCAACAGAAAAAGCAGACTCTGATGCTACGCTCGATACCGGAGGAGTCAGTAGATCCCGTGCCATCCTAGATAGCACGGCAAAGGTGGACTCATATGATTTCCATTACTATAATATATCAAGATTCTTAGTATCAAAATATGATAGTATTGAGCAGTAATCAATATCTAAGTACCGAGAAAGCTCGCTCCTATGTGATGATCCACCCCATCGTTTCCCCATCTCTAACTGAATAGAAAAATCATAATCTCCGAAGAAGGTATTCATGTTCGTAATCACAGTCTCACTACTACTACCATCATACCTAGTATCATAGTATGTGAACGAGTCAGTCAACTTTTCGTGAATGAACCCTTCAGGTGGGTCTTCCAGGTTCATGCACGAGAAAATATAAGTCAGAGTGTTATCTACCCATTCCACCTTAACCCTAGGGTCAACGCATGCAATGAGACAATAAAAAGATGGAACAGTGGACCAGTACTTTAAGTACTTGGTTTCCATCTCTGCAACCAGATGGCTAAGTATCGGGTTAGCTCTATACTTCCTTAACATGCTACTATTGTTGCATATGCCCCTGAGCGCAATGCAAGTCGTGGGAGTATAAACCGACGAACACATGTTCGTCATGTAATAAAAAATCTTTAGAATTTTTATAAATGAAATTCCTGAAGCCCAGTCAGTGTCGTTAATAATAAGTTCGTTACTCTTACTATTGACGTTATCGGATATCACATGTTCGTATCCAACACATGACTCCAACATCATCTACTTGTAATTCCAATGGTATCTCACATCCGATTGGAATTTCTTCTTCTTAAGATTCACAGACAAACAAAGACTACCAAACTCTTGTTGTCTGCGAGGAGTGAGAATATATTTTAGTGCATTATGTATATTATCCAACGCGGGGGAACACACCTTCATACCCGTTTGTAACAATCAGGTTAATCACGTAACACATGCATTTGACATGAAAGATCTCTCCAAATGGTGCATCTCTAATATTTCTAACAAACATGTTAATCGCTACTCCATTATTAGATACATTATCGAATATGATACTAAAAATTTTATTTTGAATTTTATATTCTCTAAAGATTTTCATCATACACTCAAAAATGGCTGGGCCATCATGATGTTGGAGAATCTCAGAGAATCCTAAAATTTTTTTATTCATTGTCCAGTTAGAATCTACATAGTGGCTGGTAAGACATGCATAAGATTATTTATCGTGACTTATCTAGATATCTAACGTCACGGACACAACTCCACTATATTCCATAAATTCATTAATTATTTTTTGTTTTTCTAACTTATACAATTTTTGTATGTCATTCCTAGATATGGACCTAATAATCCTATGATAAGCAAGCTGAAAATATGTCTGGATGATACGGACTACCCTTGGATCTTTTGAAAATCTGATCGGAAGACCCAACAATGTGATAAGTATGGCTATGTCATCCCTACCCAACTCGTTGTGGTATATGAAGGGAGTAAACTTTGAGACTGAACTCGATTCAGTCTCAAAAAATGCAGTGCTAAGGTGGGTTTGCCTAGGATCTAATGCACCATATTTTTTGGTGCATAATTTGGTATGTCTCTTAAGGTGCCCAGTCCTAAACGAACTATTACAAGTTAAAATTTTTCATACAATATTTGCACTGTGTCATTTCTTCTTCCTCACCTCTAATATTTTTTTTTGTTTTATTAAATTAAAATGAGTTCAAACTATAGAAGTCACCCTAGTTTTTTTAGAAGTTTGGGTTGAGACGACTGGAGAAATCAAAGTTTCAGTAGCCTCACACCTAGAGGTGTCAAACGGGCCGGCCCAGCACGGCACGACCCGTTTTTCACGTGCCCAGCCGTGCTACCGTGCCGTGCCCGACACGGCACGGTCACTGTACCGTGCCGTGCCCGACACGACACGGTTTTTTAAAGTCGGGCACGGCATGGCCCGCGGGCACGGCAAGGCCGTGCCGTGCCGTGCCGGCCCGCTCGGGCACGGCATGGCCCGTGGGCACGGCAAGGCCGTGCCGTGCCGTGCCGGCCCGCTCGGGCACGGCATGGCCCGTGGGCACGGCAAGGCCGTGCCGTGCCGTGCCGGCCCGCTCGGGCACGGCATGGCCCGTGGGCACGGCAAGGCCGTGCCGTGCCGTGCCGGCCCGCTCGGGCACGGCTTGGCTTGGCCAGGAGCACGGGCACACGGCAAGGCAGGGCAGGCGGGGCGGGTCTGTTTGGACCCGACCCGGGGTCTTTTTACCGGGGACGGGGCCCGGTTGGGTCACGAGTCACGACTCAGTGAGTCGTGACCGTGAGTCGTGACTCGTGAGTCACGACTCACGCCACGGCACGCGTGGCACGCCGCCAGTGCCATGCGTGCCTACGTGAACCGGCATGGGATGGACCTGTGCCGGCGTGCCGTGCCAAGGCACGGCACGGCACGTGCTTTGCTTCGCCCGGGCACGGCACGGGCCCGGGCACGGTTTTTGAACGTGCCGGGCCGGCCCAGGCACGGCCGAACCGTGCCGTGCCTCGTGCCGGGCCGGGCCGGCCCGACACGTTTGACACCTCTACTCACACCTTTGCGTAAGATTTTCATTTTCTAAATTTAAATATGTTTCATTAGTATTTATCATTTTTAGGATTTTTATTAAACAGGACACATGAGGTATAGACTAGTTGATAGATTTTAGATTTTACTATTTTAGGATTAGAGAGAGAGAGAGAGAGAGACTAGAGAGTAGAGAGAGACTGAGAGAGAGAGAGATTAAAAAAACTTAAAATAAATTACCCAGTAAAGCAGTGAGGTAGATCACGTACACGGTGCACCATAGTCTAGTTCAAAATTCCATACCCGAGTTGAGAGTTCCGAAAAGCCAAGCCGAATAACAAAATCCCGAGTCCTGAGAGAGAGAGAAGAGCAAGAATTTTGAGAGAGTAAGAATGTGAGAGTGAGATTTGAAAATAAATGTTTATGAAAAACATAAATGTTATAGAGGGGTGGAGGAGATTTTATAGATTAAATGAAATAATTTTTTTTAAAAAATATATATATTTTAAATTTTTTATAGTATATTAGGGGGTAGAATCATGAGGGCCGTCGGATTCTACCCCCTAGCAGTTGGAAGTGAAATCCAATGGTTATTTTTCAAATTTTTTTTACCGTTGGCTGGTCGGGTGGGGCTACGGGTTGGGTCGGATTAGACCAATGCCCCCGCATTTTCTCTTCTGGCATGTCGTCGTGCTGGCGTGGTGATGGGGTGCAGGTGAGTACTCAGTCACTCGGGTGGGGACTAGGGACTTGGGTCGTGGGGTGCGGGTCTACAGGATATGACCCGTGCCGACGGGTCGTGCCATGGTCCACCGAACCGTGCTGGGTCAGGCACGACACGAGGCCAGGTTGGCCTTGGTACGACACGATAGGTGCCGTACCCGGGCACGACATGCGCCTAGGCATGGGAAATTCCAGTGCCGGGCCGACTCGGCCGGCCTAGTTGACACCTCTAATAATATCTTCTGAAAGATATGACATATCCAAGATGATAACTCATGCGACACAATGAAACTTTAATTATCACATAAAGCACAATTAATTATTAAAATTTATAAGTATAAAATGTCTCATCTTTCATCATGCACTATTAGTCTCTTTATCAATATTGCTGCTTATTATGTTGGAATATGAACTATTTCTCGTAGGAGTATGTGATTGTGATTCAAGCCCTAGCATGGGATGTTTGATGTGGTTGTGACTAGAGGCCAAATTCTAGAGTAAGATGTTTGAGGTGGTTGTGATTGGCGGGCTAATCCTAGAGAAAGACATTTTAGGTGGTTGTGATTGGAATGCAAATCCTGGAGAGGCAAATGTTTGAGGTGTGGCCAGAGGCCTAAGCCTGAAGAGTGGGTTGTTTGAGATGGTTGTGATTGGAGGCACAATCATAATGAGTAGGATGTTTGAGGTGGTTGTGATTGGAGACCAAATCTTGGAGAGTGAGATAATTTAGGTGGTTGTGGTTGGAGGCCTAATCATGGAGAGTGGGATAATTTAGGTGTTTGTGGTTGGAGGCCTAATCCGAGAGAGTTGGATAAATTAGGTGGTTGTGATGGGAGGCCTAACCCTAGAGAATGAGATATTTGAGGTAGTTGTGCTTGAAGCACAAATTCTATAGATTGAAATGTCTGAGGTGGTTGTGGTTGGAGGGCTATGTGATAGGAGATTTATATGTGTCTCGGCCAACTATTACTATTCCAAGTGATATAATAGTTAATGTAGATAATGCACATGTAGAAGTAGTTGCACAAAATCAACCCTGACTGTTCATTTTGAAAAAAACAATTCAACTAGGCAGCAAATTAATAATTGAACATTTGTATGATAATATTAATCAACATTACTACCTCTTTACTGATTATTAATTTTATTCATATCATGTAAATGATATTTATCCTCTATATCAGATTTTTTTTCTTCTTTCTAGTTGAATTGTTTATCTAAATAAAAAACAATTCAACTCGGCCTAATTCTCTTTCCAATTCTTCTTATTATCTTCTTTCTGATTTTTTTCTTGTTTTTCTTTTGGTTCTACCTCATCTATTTCTTCCATAATATCTTTCAGATTATATACTAGATCATTTAATGTTGCTTATTTATTTTCTTTAGCAATATCTAAATAATGAATTTCAATTAACTCTTTTTGGAATTGAAGAAGTTATTGCATATTTGTTGTATTTAAAAAGCTTCTTGGTGTTAAAACAAATTCGTTTGGTTTCATTTTTGATATGATCCACCAATCAACCTTTTCTTTTTGCAAACTTGGGTATGAATAAAAATATACTTGAGCTACTGAATTGCAAGGACAAATGGTTCATACTCATCATATCACCTTCTATGGTTTATCTCAACAATGTTGTAATGATCATGAACTCTTATACTTGTAATATGAGTTGGATCAAACCAATTGCACATGAACAGAACTAAATACTTAATTGACCAATTAAGATATTCTACTTCTACTACTTATATTAACTGACCATATCAATCATTTGCATAGTGGCTTTAATTTTTTGACCTCCATAGTTATTGACATTTTACATGCATTATGTTTATCTATATGAAATTTGTATCCATTTACAATATAGCCATGTGTATAACCTCCATAGTTAGTTATCTAAAGCTGTGATATCTTTCTAAATCCATGACATTTACTTTGACAAAAGCTAGAGTTACATAGTATAAAATAAGAGAGAGGTAAAGAATTCTTCTTCTTTACACTCCAAGACCAAAATAAAGTACAATAACAACTCTATGGGGGTTTCCACACTCCCTAGGAGATTCATGAATAAGTAAGGAATACAAGACATATGCTAAAGTCTATAGTTAGATGGTACAATTCTCAATCCTTCCTTTCTAGCGTGGATTCAGGAAATCAACAAAACTAACATGGAATTAGGATATTTATTTTAGATTCTTGTGAGAGCTATCATTAAGAACCTGAGATTCATTAGAATTTTTTTTATATCTCATTGAATCTCATCCAAATGTCATGTTAAATTGATATATAGGATTAATGCAATTAGATTTATTTGAGGTGTAAATAGTTTTATGAGTAATTAATATGTTTGATTTAGGTAGTAGAATGAAAATTGATTGAAATGATGAATAAATAGAACTTGAATTAGAGATGTGATTATTTTTGAGTTTGTACATATTATCATGATGGACAATTATAGATAAATCATAAGGCTCACTCATGCATATGGTAGAAAGGAAGTGATAACCCTACTTATCATGATGTATGAGACAAACTGATATGTTAAAACCCAAAGTTATGATATGTTAATTATTATGACTATGATGCTAATGAAGCCAAAAAACATGAATGATTTTACATGTTACTCCATTATATATGTTTTAGAAGAACTGATCATCAGTTGTGTGAATATTTTATAGAATACTCTCCTAAGGATTTACCTTTAATGCATGAGTTACATCATCATTGTAGAGGTTGATGATAGATAATTCATAGGATATCCATGAGTGGTTATGACTTATAAGGTGATGATAGTTCTTTAAGTTACTTTAACTCATATGGTTTATACTAGTGAGATTTTAGAGAAGAGTATATTAATTGTATGAGCATGATGCATACGAAACCAAAATTACAAAAGCTTAAAAATCACATTAGTTCTTGGTCTTTATAATTCCTAATGTCAAAAAATAAGAATGTATATATAAATCAACCTTTAAAGGAAGTTGCCTAAAAGGTATTGACCTGTGAATAAATTTCGAGTAGAGATAATTTGAAGTCTTAGTGGTAAAGTACTGAGATGATAACTTTGAGGGAACTATCATTAGGATGAAATTAATGGTGATAACTAATTTGTATACTATTAATGTAAACGAGCATTCTAACAATATTCTAACCTTTATTCTGTATCTAAACTCAATATAAATCAAATTATTTGAATATGCATCCTATGAATTATATTGTCAGTTGATTGAACTACTGATATAATCCATGTATGATCGATATTTAGATAAAGTTTCTTTTTACTACTTATATGAATCATATACTTATGAATCTTTATTGTTGAGATACATTTGTAAATGATCTTTTATGATATTATCTAACTAATAAAATTTGGCAATGTACCAAAGTAACTAGATTATAATGTCATTTTTTGGGGATTATTTTGTAAAGTTAGTCAATGTGAGTTGACATAATTATCTTTAAGAAATGAAATATATTTAATAGTTTAAATAGTTCTATTTTGATAATTTTACTGAATCCAATAACATGTCAAGTTATCTTGTTTGAATTGTGGAAATGTTGTATTTTTTACTTCCCTTATCTTTTATTTTTCTTTTTCAACACATATTTTATGTGTTGAAGTTCTGAGATTGAGTTAACCCCTATAAACCTATAAATAAAAAGAATAAGGAAAGCTATTTCAAAATAGAGAGATGACAAAGTAGAAGTAAATAATTGGTAGCCAATAATAATGAATAGTTATTATTGATAGAATAAGTGGAAGAAAATTATTGTGTTGAAGTTAAATTTGATAATGATGGTTCAATTGTACATGTATAATGGGAGGATATCAGAGGATCTAAGTGGATTTAGCTTTGATGCAATCAAGTTACATTAGAGGTGTCAAACGGGCCGGGGCGGCCCGACCCATTTTTTGAGAGCACGGCTGTGCTTCCGTGTCAGGCCAGACATATCATGGTTACTATACCGTGCCGTACATGGCCCGACATAGTTTATAAAAGCAGAGCCGGGCTGTGCCGAGCCTGGCCCGCTCGGTGCCTGGCCTGGCCGTATGTGCCATGAAATTTAAAGAAAAAATTTATTTAAAATATTTTATTGTTTTAATTTTTATTTTAATTATATAAATTATAAAAATATATATAAAATTATATATAAAATTATATATAAAATTATATATAAAATTATTGATATTGTATAATATTATAAATTTATAATATGAATTATGGATATTGTTTAAAATTTATTAAATTTATAAAGTATAATTTTTTTTATAATGTAAAATAAAATTAGTTCAAAATTTATTAGAATTATATTATAGAGTTATAAAACTTTAAATGAAAAATTAAAACAAAAAAAAAAATAAATAAATCAATAAATAATGTTAAAAAAATTTAAAAGTAAAAAAAACATAAGCAAACCAAATGAAAAATGACCAATAAGCCAATAGCCGAACCAAACAATTAAAGTTTCTACGTAATATATAAATAAAACATACAATCAATAAAAAACAAAATATTGAAATCAAAAAATAGTAGACCATCATCAATCGTCAATAGGCATATCATGAGCATCATCAGCCGCAACATCAAGATCAATATCACATGAATCATCATCAGCAATCAACTCCTCCGCTATCGGAGTGGATGCGGCTGCAGTCCCTGTCCCAGTCCCAGCTCCAGCACGATCATGGATGCTAAACCTCGAATCCTCTCAATCATTCAAACAAGCCAATGCCTCAATAATATTTGGACGTAATCTCGATCTCCTATCCGAAATCACGTTCACCACAATAGAAAAAGCAGACTCCGATGCTACGCTCGACGCCAGAGGAGTCAGTAGATCCCGTGCCATCCTAGATAGCACGGGAAAGGTGGACTCATGATTTCGATCACTGTAATATATCAAGATTCTTAGTATCAGAATGTGATAGGATTGAGCTGTAATCGGTATCTAAGTACCGAGAAAACTCGCTCCTATGTGATGGTCCACCCCTACGTTTCCCCCTCGCTAGCTGGATGGAAAAATCGTCATCTCCGAACAAGGTATACGTCCGTAATCTCAGTCTCACCACCACCACCACCATACCTAGTATCGTAGTATGTGAACAGGTCAGTCAACTTTTCATGAATGAACCCTTCAGGTGGCTCTTCCAAGTTCATGCATGAGGAAATATAAGTCAGGGTGTTTTCTACCCCTTCCACCTTAACCCTAGGGTCCATGCATGCAGCGAGGCAATAAAGAGATGGAACGGTGGACCAGTACTTCAAGTACTTGGTTTTCATCTCTGCAACCATATGGCTAAGTGTCGGGTCAGCTCGATACTTTCTAAACATGCTACTAATGTTGCATATGCACCAGAGTGCAATGCAAGTCATGGGCGTATAAATCGACGAACACATTTTTGTCGTGTCATAAAAAATCTTCAGGAATTTCATAAATGAAATTCCTGAAGCCCAGTCAGTATCGTCAATAATAAGTTCGTCACTCTTACTATTGACGTAGTCGGATATCACGTGTTCGTATCCAATACATGATTCTAACATCAGGTGCATGAAATTCCAACGATGTCTCACATCCGATTGGAATCTCTTCTTCTTAAGATTCATAAACAAACAGAAACTACCAAACTCTTGTTGTCTGCGAGGAGTACGAATATATTTTAGTACATTACGTATATTATCCAATGCCGGGGAACAGACCTTCATACCCGCTTGAACAATTAGGTTAATCACGTGACACATACATCTGACATGAAAGATCTCTCCTAATGATGTGTCTCTAATATTCCTAACAAACATGTTAATCGCTATTCTATTATTAGATGCGTTATCGAATGTGACACTAAAAATTTTATTTTGAATTTTATATTCGCTAAAGATTTTCATCATGCATTCAAAAATGGTTGGACCATCATGAGGATGGAGAATCTCAGAGAATCCTAAAATTTTATTATTCATTATCCAGTTAGAATCTGCATAGTGGCCGGTGAGACATGCATAAGATGATTCATCGTGACTTGTCCGGATATCGGACATTACGGGCACCACTCCACTATATGCCATAAATTAATTAATTTGTCCGGATATCCTAATAGACCACATTTTTTGGTGCATAATTCGACATGCCTCTTAAGGTACCTAGTCCCAAACAAACTCTTACATGTTAAAAGTCTCATACAATATTTGCATTGTGCCATTTCTTCTTCCTCACCCCTAACATTTTTTTGTTTTATTATATTAAAATGAGTCCAAACTAAAGAAGTCCTAATTTTTTGTTTTTTAGAAGTTCGGGTTGAGACGATTGGAGAACCCAAAGTTTCAGCAGCCTCAGACCTATGTGTAATATTTTTATTTTCTAAATTTAAATATGTTTCATTAGTATTTATCATTTTTAGGATTTTTCTTAATCAGGGTACTATTTTAAAATTTATCTATTTTAGGTCTAGAGAGAGAGACTAGAGAGAGAGAGAGAAAGTAAACAAAAAAACTTAGATTAAATTACCCGGTCAAGCAGTGAGTTCGATCACGTGCACAGTGCACCACAATCTAGTTCAAGATTCAAAACCCATGTTGATATTTTCGAAAAGTTGGGCAAAATGTCAAATGATGAAATCTCGACTTCCCGAGTCCCGAGAGAAAAGCGCAAGATTTTTGAGAGAGAAAATGTGAGATTTGAGAGAAAATATGTTTATGAAAAACATAAATATTATAGAGAGAGGGGGTGAAATTTATAGATCATAGAAAATAATTTTTTTTTTAAAAAAAATGATTTTTTTTGATTTTTTTTTAAATTTTGTTTAATTTTTAGGGGCCAGAATAATGAGGGCCATTGGATTCTGTCCCCTAGCCGTTGGAGGCGAGATCCAACGACTACAATATAATATTTTTTTTTTATTTTTTTTTGCCCGTTGGGAGGGGGGGATCGGGTCGGCTCGGGGGACCGCGGGTCGGGTCTTATTGGACCAGACCCACGGTCCTTTTTGCGGGAAGGGCGACTGGGCGAAGGGTGCGAGTGCACCCTTGCCGGTGTGCCGTGCCACATGCCACCGAACTATGCCGGGTCATGCACGACACGAGGCCCAGTTGGCCTCGGCTTGGCACGACACAGGCCTGGGCACGGGATTTTTCCGTGCCGGGCTAGCCCGGCACGACAGAACAGTGCCGTTCCTAGTGTCGGGCCGGCCCGGCCCGGTTGACACCTTTAAGTTACATATGTTCCCATTTTGATTATGAGATAAGACATGAAGTTAGCTACACTATTTATCTTATGATTGCATAGACAATTAGGATGAACTTGTTGAGTCTTTCTCACTAAGATTTTCCCACCTTAAATTACTTCTCAATTATGAATTGAGTCAGTTCCAACAGAACAAACAATAGACTTTATATGATATTTGTGACCATTTTAAGAAGTTATTGAGGATGTGTCCACAACATGATTTTAAGTTATGGTTTCAAGCCCAAGATTTTTACAATATGTTAAATTATATGATAAGAATTATAATTGATGTGACCATGGGGAGTTCAATTAAGAATAAATTATTGGATAAGGTGCATTAGTTGTTTGAAAAGTTGGAGTTGGATTTGTTCATTACATTTGAAGTGAAAATGGAAGATTTTCTAAGAAAAGTTGAAACCCAAGAGGAGAAGAGATAAGGATCGGGAAAAGTCACTATTTTGCAATAATATCAAATAGTGAATTTCTATCTCAGTTATCAAATGGAGGAGGCCAACAAATTGCAAAACAAATAGTATGTATTACGATCTAATAATACTGTCCTGATACATTTTCACCCAAATATGAAAAATCACAAAAACTTTTTTTATGAAGGCAATGTGAGTGAATTGTAGAATATTGAGTAAGTTCTGAGAAACTTTGATAATAATTCAGTGAGCTATAATAATCAAGGAGGATCAAGTTTGAATTATTAACCTTTAAGAAGAGAAGAAAAGTCAATAATGAAAGATAATGTGAATACTATATTGGCAGAACTAAAAAGGAGAAATGATCACTAACATATATGGATGGAGAGACTTGAAGCAATATTGGATCACATGAGTTTAGTAATGAAGAATATAGAGAATCAAATTCTATAATTGACATTATCAATGAAAGGAAAATGAGTTAATTAATTGTCAAGTGATACTAAGGCAAATTCAAAGAAGTGCTTATTGATTTTACTTTGAAGCAGAAAAGTGCTAGTGGGGCAATGAATGGACAATGGAGCAAGATAAATCTAGAAATTTTAGAACTAATTGCACCATGACTTTTCTAAAAGTCATGGATCCCAATAGGATTTTTTTTTTAAAATGGCTCCCACTATGAATTTTTCTATATATGAAGACTATAGTGCCACAAAAACTTCCAAAGCCATGAATCTAGTGGAAGTACAACCTAACTCTTATCCCTAGCTATGAATGAAGGAAGCATAAAAAATAAAGGAGTGAATGGAAGTTACCTAAGACTATCGATAAAAAGAGATGAATCTGAATGAATATAAATGTAGGTTTCCAATGAATCTTTCATTTCTACAATATTTTAGGAATAAAAAATTAGATGAAAAATTTGAGAAATTTCTCAATATTTTATAGAAACTAGAAGTAAATATATTATTTGATGAGGCTCTAGCTTAAATATTAAATTATATAAAATTTATGAAGGATATCATAAGTAGCAAGAGAAATTTAGAGATGTATGAGATTGTGAATATGATTGAGAAGTATAATACGATTATTTAACAAAGACTTACGAGGAAAATTTGAAGGATCCAAAACATTTTACTATATTTTGTACAATAGGTTATTATATATTTTGAAAGGTAGATGTGGAAATAGAATTAATATGTATTGATTTCATGATTTTTAGTATTTTTGAGAGCTTTGATGAATAATCATAAAATCAATATATCACATAGTAAACTTTTAATGGTATGTAGTCTACCTAATTAGTTAGGGTCAATTATTATATGCCATGATCCTATCAACTTATCATAATTTTTTATTATATGATAGATTCTAATTGATCGTGATATTATCTTGGAGTCACAATTATACTTAGCTCATAAAATTTATATAGCTACTATATTAATTTTTCATTGCAACAAATAAGCACCCCACTAGTGCTCAAGTTAGTGGATAATTTCATAGTGTTATGACTTTATCTTTATATGGATTCGTTGTCTCAAGTTAGTGACAATACTAGTTTTTACAAAGCTGTGACTTTTGAGCGATAGAATATTTTATAGCTACAATTATTCATGCCAAAATCATGATAATTATTCAAAGTTATGACTATAGGGTATTAAATGTTATAGAAGTCATTACCTGAGTAAAGACATTTCTAAGGCGTGAATCTTTTCCTCAAAAAAAAAAGACATAGCCACATCTTGTACACGAAAGCTAAGTGTCAATATTGTGACATCCTAACAATACAATGACAATATGTTATATGAGATAAGAAAATATTAGTGCCATAGCTACTCACAGTACTATGGATACTTAATAGAAATGAATGGCTACTTTTATGCCATGTCTAGTTTCTAGTCTCATGGCTACAACCAACACATGAAAGACCTTCTTAACATCGTGATTATTTTTCAGTGCCATGACCACATACATATCAAGAAAGACCATTTTTTGAATATTGTGACTTCCACACAACATAGTGACTATTTATATGAGAAGTCATCTTTACCTTGTAACCACTTCATAGTATCACGGTCCTCTATGGACTACAAATGGATGAATATATGAAACCATGATCATCATAGTACCATGATATTGTGTTATAAAGAGATTAGGCCCAAGTCATAGTCATTACTAGTGTCATGAATTTTTATTATATAAAGATCAAGATGCTAAATAGAGGCACAATCATTTTCTAGAGTCATGATTTCAAGCCAAATAGATGAAAGCTAAAGTTACAAATTTTTTCTGACAGTCATGACTTCATACTTAGAAAAATACAAGACTACTCGAATATAAAAGTGGAAGATAAATAATTGTTGAAAAGACTCTTTTTATTCTCCTTCTCCCTAATGCAACAAGAAAAACCATAATAACTACAAATACTAGGGAAAATTTTCATACTCTTTAGGAGTCCCAAATGAAATCAAGAGATGCACTACTTATGCCAATCCCTAGAGTTAGGGGGCACAACTCTCAAATCCTTCTTTTCTAGGGATAAATTCAAGAATTTGTACCAAACTAGAATGAACTATGATTTTTGTAATTTGAATTATGTAATATAATTAGTTTTAATTATGAATACATTAATGATTTGATTAATTTTATGTATGGATATTGATGGATAGTGACTAAATAGAACTTGAATTAGGATTTCAAATATTGGTAGGTTTGTACAAGATTATTGTCATGGATGGTGACATGTAAGCCATGAGACTCACTCATGCATATGATAGAAATAAAGTGAGAGCCCTTCTAATTGTGATGCATGACATATACATATACATTAAATTTCAAAATTTAGGTTTTTTAATCTTCACAAGTATGATATTTACGAAATATATATTCTCTCATATATATATATATATATATATATATTTAAAATAAAGAAACAATTTTTTGATTAAGATGGATGTTATATAGAATATTCTTTCACATGGTTCGCATTTAGTATGATAGTTACATCATGATTGAGGAGGATAATGATAGGCAATCCTCGAAACATGGATGAGTATGTTGTGATTCAAAAGATAGTGATAATCTTTGTGTGCTACTTTTTCTCTTAAAGTTCTTACAGATGAAACTTGAGGGAAACATATATTAATAATACGCATATAGTACTAATGTAACCAAAAGTACAAATACTTACAAATCATTTTAGTTATTGGCCTTTTTGGTAATGAATGCTAGAGAATACGAGTATGCATATAAAGTAATTATCAATGATAGTTGATGAAATTGACTAAAAGGTATGATATTATGAATAACTCTTATTATGAGATAAATTATTATCTTAATGATAATATATTGAGGGGAAAACTATGAGGGGACTACCATCAGGAAAAACTCAATGATGGAAACCTTGCATACCATTAGGACAAGGGATTATTGCACAATAATCAACCTTTATTCTATATCCAATATAATATATTTTGAGCAACAGAATGATCACATAGATTAAATGAATAAAATATGAACTTAAGATTCTTTACCAACCTAAGTATCTATTTTACTTAAAATTAATTGTTTCATTATTAAATAACTGAACTACCAATACAATCCCTATGGAATTGATATATTGATGAAAGTCCATTATACTACTTGTATAACCCATGAACTTATGAAACTTAGTTAATGAGTTGCTTTTTTTAATGAGAATTTGAGACATCATCTAACCAATTAAATTAGGCATAATAACAAAGTCAACAAGTTGATGATACCAAAGCTAGAGATTATTTAGTCTGGTTAGTCAATATGAGTTGTCTTAATTATTATTATAAAAGAATAATTTTTTTTCAGTAGTTAAAATAGCATTAAGTTTGATACATATTTTCAAATCTAAAAGCTAAATTATATTTTAACTTAATTGAATGCATATGGTTAAAATTCATTTTGTTTGTGTTCTTGTATTATGTTTCCTTTTTCTTTTTTTAGTAACCTTCAATGAGTCGAAGCTCTAGGATTAAGTTAAACTCTCTGACCTAGATTTTGAAAGAACTAGATGAACCTTTTCCTAATAAAGATCTAACAAATAGATTATGGTAGACACCAGAAGTAACAGAGATACCCAAAGGGGTGATGAGAAAGCTGTGTGATAATACATCATAGAGCTTGAATTTTAAGATTCAAGTCCATAGTGATAGATAGATATTTTAGAATTCATTTGAAACCAGTTGAAGCCAATTATTTTGAGTTGAATTTGAGTTTAATAGCTATGCTTCATCATCATTAGTATAGCACAAGAGAATTGGAGGACCCTAATGGATGCGTCACATTATTTTTGAAGCTATGTGATATTGTTAAAATGAATGGAGTTGACATAAATACAATAATATTACACTTATTTCAATTCTCATTAAGTAGTAAAGCATAGAGTTTGTTCCTATGTTTACCGAGGGGCTCCATTAAAAGTTGGGATGAACTAGTGAGAGCTTTTCTCACTAAAATCTTCCTGCCTCAAATTACTTTTCTAAATGGGTTTGTTTTAAGTCAATTTTGGTAAGAGGAGCATGATAACTTATATGACATTGGGATTGTTTTAAGGAGTTGTTGAGGGGATGTCTTCATCATGGATTTGAGTTGTGGTTCCTAGCCCAAGCCTTCTACAATGGGTTAAATTACATGATAAGGTGCATAGTATATGTGGCTGCTAGAAGGTCTTTTATGAATAAATTGTTGGGGAGGTAAATTATTTATTTTAGGTACTAGTAAAAAATAACTACCAAACTTTAACAAATTGCTCAATCGGGAGAAGATACACTAGAGTATTGGAGTTGGACAGGTTCATCATCATTAAAAAAAAATGGCAACCCTATTGAGTAAGTTTGATGCATAAGAAAAAAAGAGAAGAATGTTGAGAAAGATTGCCACATTACATCCATATGAATTGGTGAACTCTAATCTCATTTATCAAATGCAAGAGGATGATCAAATACAAAAGAAACAATATGTGTTTTAACCCAATAAAAATATCCCAAGATATTATTATTTGAACATGAGAAATCACAAAAAAAATTGCATATGAAAGCTATCTGAGTGGGCTGTAATATATAGGATAACCCTCTAAAAATATTATGAATAATGTAGGAACTATATGGATCAAGGGGCCTAAATTTTATTGTCAATCATCATGAAAGAAAGAAAATCCAATAATGGATGATAACCTACAAGTTATTATTATAAGTGTCAAATGGGTCGTACTGGCTGGTAAGACATATTTTTTGGTGGCCCAATCTGGCTACTGTGCCGTGCCTAACTCAACACGACTCAAAAAGGGCATGCCTAGCATAGCCCGACCTGCTTGAGTCTGCTAGATTCAGGCTGATTCATACCGAGGCCTTGGGGATTTCATGCTGAGTAGTGCCAGGATGTGTCATTTTGGCCCATTCTGAATAGGGTCATCTCTAATTCTTATTATAATATTATTCTAAAATTCAAAATGCAAAATTAATTAATTAATTTATTAAATACAATAAAAAAATAAAATTATAATAACAAGTCACAACTCATAACTCACAAAATAACATAAAATAAATATTATAAATTTTAATCATTTGTTATAGTAATATAATAAAAGTACAAAAAAATAATACAAGCTCAAAAGATAAAAAATAATACATTAATGATCAATCCTGTAAGTGTCTGAATTAATACAAATATAAAATAATAATGCAAGCTCAAAATGTAAAAATTAATACATCAATGATTAATCCCGTAAGCATCTGATGGTATCTTTAGTGGTAGGCTTAATCTCAGTCATCATCAAAGTCTCATGAATCATCATTTTCCACCAACTCCTCTACTCTTATTGTAGTTGCAGTACAATCCTAGATACCTAAGCTCGAATCCTCCCAATCCTTCATTCATTGCTAATACCTCAATAAAATCTAGTCACAATCTCGATCTCATATCTAAAATTATATTCAGTGTAACAGAAAAAGTAGACTTTGATTCTATGCTCAATACGAGTTAATAAATCTCATGTTATCTTATATAGTATGGGATATGTGGACTCATAATATTTCCATCATTATAGAATATCAAGGTTCTTAGTATCGGCATGTGATAAGATTGAGCAGTAATTAGTATCTAAATGCCGAGATAGATCACTCCTATTCGATGGTCCACCCCATCATTTCCCCCTTGATAACTAAATGGAGAAGTCATTATCTCTCAATATGGTATCCATGTCCCATACTCGGAGTCTGGCTACCACCATCACCATACCTAGTATCATAGTATCTAAATAGCTTAGTCAACTTCTCATCAATGAACCCTTCAGGTTGGTATTCCTGGTTCATGCATGGGAATATGTATGTCAAAATATTCTTCACCTCTTCCACCTTAACCCTAGTGCCCATGCATGCAGCTAGACAATAAACAAATGGGGTAGTGGACCAGTACTTTAAGTAATTGGTTTCCATCTCAAGAGTCTTGTCACTAAATATCAGGTCATCTCTAAACTTCCTAAAAATACTACTAATATTACATGTGCACCTGAGTGCATTGCAAGTCATGAGAGTATAAACTGACGAACCCATATTCGTCATGTCATAAAAAATCTTCAGAAATTTTATAAATAAAATTTCTGTAGCCAAGTCAGTGTCACCACTGATAATTTTGTCACTCTTACTATTTATGTATTTGAATATCACATGTTCGTATCAACATATGGCTCTAACATAAGGTATGTGTAATTCCAATGGCGTCTCACATCAGATTAGAATTTCTTCTTCTTTAGACCTGCAAAAAATTAGAGACTACCAAACTCCTGTTGTCTGTGAGGTGTACGAAAAAATTTTAGTGAATTATGTATGTTTTCTAAAGTAGGGGAAACAACCTTCATTCTCACTTGTACTATGAGTTTAATGACATGACACAAGTATCTAACATGGAAAATCTTTCTTAATGGCATGTCTCTAATGGTCCTAACAAATATGTTAATTGCTACTCCATTATTAGATGCATTATTAAATATAATACTAAATATTTTATTTTTAATATTATAGTCTCTAAAGATTCTTAACATGCACTCATAAAAGGTTGGACCATCATGAGGATGAAAAATCTCTGAAAACCCTAATATTTTTTTATTTAATATCTATTTAGAATCTACATAATGGGCAGTGTGGTATGCATAAGATGCATCATCATGACTAGTCCAGATATTAGACGTCATGGATATCACACCACTATATTCTCTAAATGCATTAATTATTATTTCTTTTTCTAACTTATAGTATTTAGTATGTCATTCCTAGAAGTGGATCTAGGAATCCTGTGATATACATATTGAAAATAGGTCTGCATGATACTAACTACACTTGGATCTTATTAGAAGACCCATCGTGGTGATTAGTTTGTCATGTCTTCCCTCCCTAACTTGTTGTAGTATATGAATGGGGTAAACATAGAGAATTAACTAGATCAAACCTCAAAGATCTCACCACTTAATTAACTTTTCCTAGGATCTAATGCACCATATTTTTTGGTGCATTGTTCAGCATGCCTCTTAAGGTGCCCAGTCCCACATATACTCATATATGTTAATATTTTTTTACAATATTTGCAATGTACCGATTCTTCATCATCACCCCTAACATATTTATTTTGTATAATATTAAAATGAGTCTAAACTATTAAATTTCTTTTAGTTTTTTGATTTTTAGATATTTGCGTTGAAACCACGGGAGAAAACAAAGTTTCAGCGGCCTCAAACCTTTTTGTAGAGTTATTGTTATCCATATTAAAATTATATATGTTTATATTATTGGTAATATCATTATCGACATTAAAATTATTATTTTTCATTTTTAATTTTTATTAGTTTATAAATTATATTTTTTAAAAATATTATTTTATATTAAATTATTAATTAGAATAAAGATAAAAAAACTAAACAAAAATTTAAAAATAATACCCGTAAAGCTAAAATCCCATTTGCTTGATGATGGGTAATGTCCAATATCCGAATCTAATATCCGCACCATAGTCTACCCGTCACTAGAGTCTCGAGAGGAGAGAGAAAGAGAGATGATACGAGAGAGAGAGAGAGAAAGAGAGAAACAAAGAGAATATCAATAGAAATAGGATATATATTAGAGAATGAGAGGAGTATATTTATAGATATGAATTTTTTTTTTCAAAAAAAATAATTTTTTTGAATTTTTTATAATTTTTTATAATTTTTTAAATATGGTTTAATATTTTTTAAAAAAAATTTTAATTTTTTTAAATATTTTAAAAAATATTTTTTAAATATATTTTAAATATTTTTTAAATATTTTTAAAAATATTTATTTTGGGCAGAAACCTGACAGTTGTCAGATTTTTGCCCCTAGCCATTGGGGGTGCATCCAAAGGTTAAGGGTGTGCACATATTTTTATTTTTTTTTATTTTTTTTGATCATTTGGTCAGTTCGATTTGACGGTTGCAGAAGCTTTGGCTTCTGGGCTCAAGGTCAACCCGAGGCCCGATGGGTCATGTGAGTCAGGCAAATGGCTGTCACGGGCAGTCAGGTTCAAACCATGTCTGAACTCATTCTGAGATCTAGGGCACAGTTTGGGTCATGCCGAAGAACCATGCATTTGTGCCTCAGCATGACACATGTTGAATCATACCTCGAGGTAGCCCGACATAGGCCTAGGCATGGTTTTGGAAAATGCTATGTTGGGCCAGGCACCACTCAATCAAGCCATGCCTCATGTCGCCCCTGAGTGGCCTGGCCGATTTGACACCTCTAGTTATTATAGTGGAACTTCATAAAAAGAATAATGACCAAAATACATAATTAGAGGTACTTGAATGAAACAAATTTGTTAATGAGGAAGATATAACATCAAAATAATCAGTTGACATTATCAATGAAGGGAATAATAGTAAATGAATTGCTAAGTGATATATAAGTAAATCCAATGAATTATTTTTTCAATATTGCTTAGAAGTGTGAAAGAGCTATAAAAGCACTCTGAACAGAATACTTTTAGATATTTTGGAAGTGAAAATATCACAACTTTTCTAAGATCTATGAATCTGTAGCTACAAGACTATTTTGAATAAAAGGATATTGGAGTCTTTGGGTATAACAAGGCCATGATTTTCTCAAAAGCCACAACAAAACCTAAAATTCTCCAAGAAGTCATGGCCCCAGCTAAATAAAATTGGAAGAATGATATTTATAAAGCTGCAACACAAAACAAATTAATGACTGAAAAAGAAGTATAAAACCAAGTTTCATCCAAAGATGAGAAAAAGAAAGATGGAAAACTAGATAAATGAATTAAGCTTACCTGAGGTAATGGAGAGAAATAAATTGATTAGAATAAAACCAAAGGTAAATTTTTTATGAATCTTCCATTTCCACAATAATTTAGGAAAAATTGGATGCACATCAAAAAATATTTTAAGATTTTTTGAAATATTAGAAGTAAATATACTATTTGTTAAAGCTCTACACCAAATACTAAACTATATTAAATCTATAAAAGATATAAAGAGTAGTAACAAGAAGTTAGAGACATAGTAAACTTATGAATATGACCGAAAAGTATAGTATCATTATTATTCAAAGAAAACTTTTGAGGAAATTGAAAGTTTCCGGAAGCTTTACTATACCTTACACAATTGGGAGATGACATATTTCAAAATGCATTGTAAGATTTGGGATCAAGTGTCAACTTAATGTCACTATTTATTCCATGAAGATTGAATATTGGCAAAGATTTATTGTCAATGTTGGTATTTTTATTTTTTTAATGAATTTTATTATTTTGGATATGGAGGAAAATCCATGTGCACCATTAATTTTGAGATGAATATTTTTGGCCAATGGGCCAGACCCTCATTGATATTAAGAAAAGTGAGTTTACTCTCCATGTTAGTGAGGAACAAGTAATGTTTAATTTTATAATGACTTATGAGGTCTAGATAATGATGAAAATAGATGTTGGATAATTGGAAATCTACTCCATACTACATCATAACAAAAAGTAGATTTTTAGTGGAATAACTTTGTAGAAGGTTGTTGTTGGATGAAGATAAAATGTATGAATCAGAAGAAAAACTTAAGAGTTATGAGAGTGACTATGTATACAAAATAGAAGAACAACTTTGGAATTATGAGAGCGATGCAAGTCTGGAGTGATCTTTTCGGATTAGCCACGAAATGAACTTAAAGAACTGCAAATTTTTACCGGGGGGTGGGAGACAGATAAAAGAGAACTTGGGTCGTAGCTGATTGAGCTGGTTCGCGTAACTGCGAGACGATTAGGGTTATAATCGATACCCTCTTTTTTACTGAACCCTCTTGTAACTAAATGTGCCTTAAATTTTACACCACCAACTTTAGAGGCATCATTTTTCTTCTTAAAAATCCATTTGCAAGAAACTATCTTTCTCCCTTTTGGTTTAGGTACAATAAGCCAAGTACCATTCTTATGAAGAGATTCAATCTCTTCATTCATGACAACTAACCATGACTCAAATTCAGGACATCTAACAGCATTCCTGAAGGAGTATGGTTCAGGAATATCAATTTCTTCGGCAACTTGTAGGGCAAACCCTATAAATTCATCAAAGTCGAATCTCAGAGGAGGACGTACATTCACCATCCTTTGTCTATCCCTTGCAATACAGTAGGGAATAGACTCTTCGGGTGCAAGTTCAGGATCAGGTTCAGTAATAGACTTAATATCATTTTCATGATTAGCTATTATTTGTCTATAGACAACAAGCATCCTTCCTAGAGCTACAGATTCAGATTTTAGCTCCACCTTAAGTTCAGCTTGAGGAACATCAGGTAACTAGATAGGACAAGGTACTTGTCTTAAGATGACACTTTCATCAAAGGTAACACTGCAAGAGTGAATTACTCTTTTTTCAGATAGTGACCAGATATGGAATCCCTTGACTTCATCACAATATCCTACAAATACTCCTTTTATTGCTCGTGGTTCAAGCTTACCATCATTTACATGATAGTAGGCAACATGCCCGAATACTTTTAGATTATAATAATCTGCAGGTTTACCAGTCTACACCTCAAATGGAATTTTAAAATAAATTTTACTATGTCACTACAACAAAAAACATAATCAAAGATGCTTAAAAAGTGTCATTATATATAATTCATGTCGCTTATTGATAGCATCATCCGCTAGCCAGACATAAAAAGTCTTTGCATATAATGTTGTTTTTTTTGCAGTGTCGTTGAATCAAACATTGACGCTAAAATAAAGTGTCATTGTTTATTATACTAATCTACCTTGACACTCAGAAAACGTCATAATTTCTTGTATCAATCTTAAATTATTTGAATACAATGACACTTAGTAAAAGTATAAGGAAAATACTGATTTAATTAAATATAAATTTAATAATTATTGTAAATATATTTTCACCTTTTATTGTAATATTGCATGCACATACGAAAAATTTCTTTACAATCCATACCAAGAATAAAGTTATCAAGTACAATGGGGAACTCTGACTTCTTACCATTCAAAAAAAATATAACACAATTTCAAAATTCATTTCTTTAATTCAATTCAAAATTTCTGATATATGCAACCCAATTGTGCCTTATCTCCAATCAACTGCTTCATGCTAGCCTGACAAAGTTGAAAGTTAATTTCCAAAAAAGGTAACCTACATACAAAAAGATGAACAATAAATAATTACACTTGTAGAAAAAAATATATTATAGAGCATCGGAGAAAAAAAGGAATGATAACAACATATCATAAAAATAATTTATATAATAATTGACATATACGATTAAACAAATTTAACAACAACAAAAACAAAGTTAGTAGTAATGGGTAAAATATAAAGCAAGAGATTTATCAACTATGACATAATAGTTGATCAAATATATTAAAATACAAAACAAAAATAATTCATTAAAAACATATATGTGTGTAGTGAGTTGAAAGATCTCACAAACTACTTGAAAAAATACTACAAAAACCAATTAAATATAATAAAATGAAAAGTTAAATTACTTGCCATCTTTCCAATACATTAAAAAAACTCGATGAGATGCTATGTAATGTAATTTCAAGTTCTATTTGATTACACAAATAAAGTAATTCAATCAACTTATAGTTTTAGATTCATTAATAAAATAAAGGCTACGTAAAAAAAGTGTGCCTTGAAATAATAATTGTGTTTTATAAGGGCGAGAAGGTAATTTACAATGTTGTGGCAAAGTATTGAAGCCAAAAGTCGAAATCACAATTTTTCCATTGCCAATCTACAAAAAAAAAAAAAAAATCTATGGTTGACAACATAAACAAAAGATAATATGATAAAAATAAAATTCCAATCACATATTCAAGTTTTAAATATTTAATAGAAACTAACAAGTAATAAACTTGATCTCATTATAAAAAAATACCTTTATTATCACAATAGTTCATGGACCATTCCAAAGTTGGAAGATCTTCTAAATTGACCAAATAAAAGTTTACCTTTAAACGCCTATGAATAATGCTTACAATATACTAACATAATTCAACCTTTGGAAATTAGCAAAATATAATGAATGTGTAAGGAAAATACTAAAATATCTTCAAATGATTATGTCTAATAATTCACCTTCAGTCATAGTTTGGGTCAAAAGAGATATAAAGTATGAACCTCATCAAAAGTTAAAGATGAAAATGCCAAAATTTGTTCATGCTTCAATACAAAAAGGTATCCTCAATGCTTTACAAACCGAGGAAAGTATTAATTGAGTCACCAACATTACTCATTCAGATAGTACTTCATCCAACTCATCTTTGTTGTATGATTTCATCCCATTAAACTATTGAAAAGTAAAATATTATTTTCAACAATAAAATTGGAAAATAAAAAAACCCGATATATTGAGAACCAACAAATCAACACATACATTTGTTGTAAGACATTCTTGATCGAGAATGATATCTCTCATATATCGCATCACATAGTATCCACATTCAACACTACCTTGTTGTCTTGGGCATTGAATGGAAAATAAAATTATTATATATATATATTGAGTTACTTGCAAGTCATATTATACTAAGTTTAAAATCAAGCAGAAGATACTAAATAATTTATTACTCAGTTAATGAGTTATTTACCCCTAATACAACCCAATTAGGCTCTCTTTTTGATGATTTATGTTTTTTAAGTGGATGATTTCTTAGAGCCCTGCATGAAGAAAAAAAATTTTTGTTACCAACAATGCTTCATTCTATAATAAGAAGGAATAACATACATATTAACAATGTCTTTAAGATCATCTGATGGTTGATGATGCAAGGAATCAAGGTAATAAGCGATCAAAGTCCTTATGTCAAGTACCACCAATACCCAATGACAACTATAAAATTAACATTAGTGTAACAACATAACATTTATAATTTGATAAATATGCATACTTATAATCTTACTTATCTTTAATAACTTACCCTGGGTTATATGGAATAAAAACAAAATCAACATTATTTGCATTCATCAACCGATTAGCTATAACCCTTGACCTATTTTTCTTGCTTACTTCTCCCAATTCGGTTTTGGAAACCAAGGTCAGATTTACAAAAATAAATCACTCTATCTTTTTAGCATCAACCATCTTTTTATGTAAGTGCCTGATTTAATTTCACACAAAATTAAAAAGATTTAATATTTTAATTTAACTAATATTAAATACAATTCTCATTATTAAAAATTAAAGCATAAATAATATAGTTAATATATATGAAAAATATATTAAATGTTTCTATTACCATACATAGAACATAAGGCAATTAGATGACACCCCTATTGATGATATTATGATATCTATATCTTCTTTCATGAGGGAGTTCTTAAAAGACTCTCCAAAAATCTTTTCTATAATTTCTACTACATGTACCATCTCATCCTTTAACAAAAGCCCAACTAATGTAGCAAAGTTCTTTATATCTAGAGAGTTCTCATCATTAAAACTCAATGTTCTCTCTTGATTACTATGTTTCTTAAATTTCTTTGAATCCTATCAAACATAAAATATCATAGTATATATAATAATTGTCCTAGATAAAATTGTTTTTTAATTATTAACAAGAAATTTTTTATTTAAAAAAAAACACATACCTGGATGCGATGAGTAGTAAGAATGACTAATTGGGCAGACCATAAAATTTGATGCCCAATAGCATCTCTAATAGTGGTAATTTGGCTTGGAATAGGTACAAGAAGTAATGCATTTGGATCATAAGAAACATCCACAACAACAAGGAAGTTAGCACCACATTCAAGTACCATAGTTCCAGCTGTAACTATATTTTCTTTTGTCCCTATGACCAATTGACAATTCCTTACATGTAAAATGAAATAATATTGTTTAGTTATATGGAATCATCTAAAGTTGATAATTTCCAATTAGGAAAGAATTAGTTAGACAAAATTGAGTTATCATAACTTAATGAGCTTATTAATATAATTTATTATGCTAACTTATATTGTAAGATTACTTCTATATTTTCATATCAACTAGGTAAGTTGATATGAAAATTATGAGTTTGTGTTAACCCATTTATATTAAAGAACATAATATGAAATACAACTTACATTGTTTGCTTTTAGCATTGGTGGAGTGTGGTATTCTACTCGATGTTTTGGTTGCTCAACACTTTCTAGAAGGACGATATGTTTTCGGAGCATATTAGAGCTACCAACATCAGATTGAGGTGCGGTGGGTACCATCTAAGAGAGTTGGAATAAAATATTTGCCTCAAACTTGATTGTCGCTCTTGCGATTCTTTCATAAATTCCCACAAAGCACTATCTACCATAGAATAAAAATATTGTCGTGGAGTATAATGCTTTCCTTTAGCTCGTATTCGACCACTATCTTCAGGAGTTCCCAATGCTTCTGTAAGTATGTCATTTCCATTAAAACTCAAACTACTTTCTTGTGACTGTTGTAATATCTTATCCTGATACACAATGATATTATAAAATTAAATTGCATATTTGTTAATATAAATAAGTTATTAACTTAAATGAAATATTTGTTCCATAACTTATACTTACAATCTTCTCCACTACCGGAATGACCACTTCATCATACATGCCATCTTTTTTCTCTATTGCTTTCTTCCATAATACACTTCTATCAATGACTCTAGTAAAGTTGGTTTCTACCAACTTTTACAATATTGCAATGTAATATAATGAGTCTCTAGGCAAATTCAACATAAACTAAAAGTAAAGTAACATATTTAGCTTACCATCTCCTCCTCAAGACCAGCATATCCCTTCCTACTAAGATGATGATTATAAATATGTTTTTTCCTTCTTTCCTTTTGAACATCTCTAAACTCCTACAAATTTTAATTTATATTAAGTAAAGAAAAAATGAGTATATGTCATGAAAATAATTAGCAATTTACCTGAAATCTTTGAGTCAATCTTTCTTCGACAAAAATTGTCAAATTTTCATCTTCAATAAAACTGTATTCAACTGGTAGTTTTTTAAGAAGTTCTAATTGGTCTTTGAATGAAATGATATACTTTGCAGTCAACATATTCTTGAAAGATCTAAAGCATCTGCCAATTATTTTCATACAGTTTCTTCTACTTTTACAATCCAATGTAAATGCAGCCTAGAAGTAATGAACATAGTTATTAGTTGTTAAAAAAATTTGCAAATAATATTAGAAAAAGTTATAAATAGAAAAAAAATACAAGTTTACTTCAATGGAGTCCCACAATTTATCCTTCAATTGCTTAGGTACATGGTGCCAAGTGCTATATCTAATTGGGACCATGGTACGTGCCAATATGCCTAAATAACTTGTGAGATGCACCGCAGCTTGTCCAACATAAACACTATCAATATTATACTTAACTGAAAGTTTTATTCCTTTGCTCCTATTCTTGATGGTCATAGGCTTTCTTGTTATCCCTCTACATCTATTTCTTGTATTTGCTTTATCTTGTTGTTCTGTTTCCATACCCATCATAAAATAAATATAATGTTTAAATAAAAGTACAAAAATATCAAAAAAAAATTTAAAGAATAAAAAATTAACTAATTAAAGGCATTACCTAATCAACTACTTTGCATAAAACATAATAATGTCAATTTTTAGAATATTCTCAACCTACCATTAACTAAAATTGAAAGCATAACATTCATCTAATAATAAATATGATTAAATTAACTAGTAAGCATATATTTAAAATACAAAAAACTATAGAAGCATATCAATTCACAAAGCCATAACAAAGATAAAAATTGGATACATTTATGATTTGTTCTCAACCCAAATTCCCTCACAATCATCTTGATTTCAAATTTGATCAGATTCATCCAATGCATCAAATAATTCAACTTGTGGCAAAAAAGATATGACTGGATTGTGTTTAATAGAAATGTCCATGGGATCATCATCGTTTGCTCTTTCTGTGAAGTCTTGTTGAGGAGTTGACAAAACAATTGCCCATCTTGGATTAAGCTCATCTTGTACATAGAAGACTTTCTTAGCTTGGGAGGCTAATATTAATGGATCTGACTTATGAGCCAATCTGCTAAAGTCAACTAAGGTAAACCCAAGATCATCGACTTTGATTTCATTCTTATCATCAACCCAATCACACTTGAACACTGTAATTCTGAACATAGTATAATCAAGGTCCCAAATCTCAGTAATAACCCCATAGAAACAAAGTTCCCTGAAAATAGGATTTTTATCCTTAACACTAGCAATTTGCATGGTCGTTGCTACAATACTAACTGCACTATTTTGTGTAGCTAGCAAATCATCACGCTCCTTGGTATTATATTGACACCCATTGATGACATAACCATTATACTTCATCACATAATGGCTTGGACCATCAGCTACCCATTTAATGGTTTCAGATATAGGTTCATTATTTTCCATTGCAACTTCAACCTATAGATATAAGTTACAGTTATCATTTATATGTTAACCAATAATTTAAAAGATAAGAAAAATTTAAGAAACCAGTGTAGTACCTTTTGTCGTAACCAAAAGGTAAAAGTACGAGCATGCTCATCATGTAACCACTTTTGTCTTTTTGATTGACGTGGATGTTTCCCTTTCAGCCATTGCATGTGCTCTCTATGAGGTCATGTATAATAATTTAATATTTAGAGTAATATTGTATATGTACAACAAATAAAGAAAAAAAGTTAGTGGTGCTTACTCAATATAAGGTTGGAAAATTGATGTATTTTCCAACACATAATGATGTGCTTGTAACTATAAATTAGATTATGCCTTCATAGTAAGACCTCCAAATATTGGTGCCCCGACTTTGTGGTCAATGTTTGAACTACTAGGAATTCCAATTGCTTCCACATTTGATAAGTACTCTGTACAAAACTCGATTCCTTCTTCTGCAATATAGCATTCAGCAATACAACTTTCAGGTCTAGTATGATTTTGTACATAGTCTTTTAACACTTTCATAAACCTTTCAAATGGGTACATCCACCTAAAGTAAACTGGTCCACAAAGTCTCACTTCTCTTACAAGATGCACATTAAAATACACCATGATATCAAAGAATGAAGGTGGGAAGTACTTTTCAAACAAGCATAATGTCACCACTATCTCATTTTGTAACTTATCTAATGAAGGAACATCAACGACTTTAGTACAGAGAGCATTGAAAAATAAACTCTATCTACAAATGGCATTCCTCACATGCTTGGGCAAGATAGAATGTAACAAAACCGGTAAAAATTGTTGCATTAATGCATGATAGTCATGAGATTTTAAGCCATTAAGTTTCATGTTTTCCATTGACACGAGGTTTCAAAGGTTCGAACAATATCCATATTGTACATTCAATTGTGTAAGTGTTTGGAAAAACACATTCTTTTCCATTGTAGAAAGTGTATAACATGCATGAGGGAGATATGTTCTCTTTGAATCAAACCTTGGTGCCAATTCGCTCCTTAAGCTCATATCTACAAGATCCAAGCGAGAATTAAGCCATTCCTTTGTCTTACATGCAATGTTGAGTAAGGTACCAATAATGCTTTCATAAACATTTTTCTCAATATGCATTACATCCAAATTATGACGAACATGAAGATATTTCCAATATTCAAGATCAAAGAAAATTGACTTTTTTTTCCAATAATTTGTATTGTTGATTTCAGATTTTCCCAGCTTAACCTTTTTTTTCCCCCAAGAATTACAAATTCCATTGATTTTTTTTAATATTTCCTCGCCAATCAATATTTTTGGAGGTGACCCAAACTCTTGTTTTCCATCAAATACTTTCTTTTATTTCCTATATGGATGGTTTCTTGGAAGAAATCATCTATGTCCAGTATATAAGTTTTTTTTTCATGCTTTAACCTACGAGAATATGTTTCTTCTTCACATATTGGACAACCATAATATCCTTTAACTTTGCAGCCTGATATGTTTTCATATATAGGAAAATCATTGATTGTGCATAAAAGAACGACTCTTAATGTAAAGATTTCTTGTTTATGTGCATCATAAACTTGAACTCCGACCTCCCACAATGTTTTTAGATCTTCTATTAGAGGTGCTAAATAGACACAATGTCATTTCCAGGTTGTCGTGGACCTAAAATTAATAAAGATAACATTATAAATTTTCTTTTAATGCACAATCATGGAGGAAGGTTGTAAATTATCATAAGAATGAGCCAACAACTATATTTGCTATTAAATGAACTGTGAGGATTTATGTCATCTATAGAAATTGCAAGTCTCAAGTTTCTAGGTTAATTGGAAAACTCAGGGCATCTGTGATCAACTTGCTTCCATGATGGTGAATCTGATGGATGACGCATTTTCCCATCAAAATTTCTTTCTTCAACATGCCATATGAACTCTTTTGTAATTTTTGATGATTGAAACATTCTTCTAAATGTTGGAATTGGAGGAAAATACCACATTACTTTCACAGGAACTCCTTTTCTCCTCTTAGTTTCTGTGATATCTGTCTTCCACCTAGAAGTTCCACAGGTAGGACATAATGATGCATCTTTCAACTCATTCTGATAAAGTACACAATCATTTAGGCATGCATGTATTTTCTCATATTTTATTCCCAAAGAATTTAATGTCTTTTTCACTTCATACATCGACAAAGGCAATTCATTGTTTAAAGGCAACATTTCTCTAATAATTTGTAAAAGCTTTGAAAAGCTATTATCAGACCACCCAAAAAGTGCTTTCAAGTTGTATAATTTGATCAAAGCAAACAAGCTTGTAAAGTTTCTGCAACCAAGATATAATGGGTTTTCAAGATCTTGTAGTAATCTTGCAAACAATCCAGGATCATTTTGACAATCATCATGTGCAGCTTGAACCATTTCTATTGTACTACGTTGATCATCAAATTGAAGTCTATCATAATGTTCTGCTCTTATAGAAAGTGGGCGACTTGGAGCTGCCTCTCCATGCCAATACCATGTATGGAAACTCTGATCAATTCCAAAGAAAAACAAATGGTCTCGAATTTTTTGAGGAGTATTAAAAATCATATTACCACATTGTAAGCATGAACATTTAATGGAGGTTTTATTTGCAGAATTTTGTATTGCAAATACAACAAAGCATTCAACTTCATCTTCATATTCCTTCGATTTTTGATCCTTTGAGATCCATGAACGATCTATTTTTAAAGAACAAATTATTTCTAATAGTGATCACACTTCAAATGGAAGAACACATCAACATTCCAATGTTATTCGTTTAGCAATCTCTTTTTTATCTGATAAAAGAAAATTCAAAAATCAATCGAATAAAATATTAAAATGAATGTCAGATATAAGATAGAAGGAATGAGCATTAATTTTTGTAATAATGTTGAATTTGTTTACATAGTCAACATTATAATAATAATATTTAAACATGAGAAAATATTTCTCACCGGTAGTATGATTCTTAGAAAAAAATTTATTTAAACAAAAAAATATCATTTAATTATTCTTTATATTAAAGTAAAATATGAGAAAAGTCAATTTATTAATAAAAAAATATTTTATTCTCCTCCAAATCTGATCCTAGAACCTCCCAACATGCATTCATGTGCATTATAGGTTTTTATTCCTTTATTTGTTTTTATTTTAACAAAAAATTATATAAATCATTTTTGAGGTAAAAGCTAATTCTCTAATTTATAATAATATAGGCCATTACATAGGGGAAAAGAAAAAAATAAGATGATTTTTTTTATCTAAAATGACTAAGGAAAAGAGAAAATAAATAGTGTAATGAGAAAATGAAAATTTTAATTGGCCATGTATTTTCCTGTTAACTAGATTATTTTATTTATTTCTAGCTACTTAAAAATTTTATATTCTATTTACTGGACCCCAAAATCTTATTTTCCTTATTTGTGTAGCTTATTTAAACGAATACTTTGCTTAATTTCTCATTTTCAATAATCAATATTCCCATGTATAAAAGGTATATAACGTATATGTTCTCTTTTTGATAGTAATAACCTTATTTGTGTATATTATTTTTATAAATACTTTGTTTAATTTCTCATTTCCTATAATCAATATTCCCAGGTATATAATGTACATCTTTTTGTTTTGATAATAATATCCCTCTTTTCTTTCTTTTCTTTTTAGTGAGGAAAAACGTATTATTCTATTCATACTTCTCAATGTATAGAAATCATTTAAAAAATAAAGTAATAGTATTTAATTAGGTGAGTATTAATTTACCTATCATCTATTTTAATACAAGATACTAATATATTTTGACTTTGCTGTAATATCTAACATAAAATAAAAAAATACGTGACCTAGACGAATTTATAAATATGACATTACATGTCTCTAGGTCCTTAAGCTAATTGATTTTGAAATGACATGACTATAGAGCACACATTTTTATGAAATATAGCCTCATTTTTTTCCATACTTTCACAGTCTGAAAAATAGAAGAGGAGAGAACAAATAGAACAACATGTATAAAAATGACACGAGATCAAAAATAAAAAAGAATAGATAATCACCTGTTCAAAGCTAATAACAAGAATTGCCCACTCTATATCCCTTGTAATTAGAAAATTGGACCTTGCAAGAAGAACTGGAGACTGAGCCTGAAAATCGGATATGGAAAAGAATTTATTATTACTCTTTGGTAGAATAGTAACCTGAAAATAGGGAGCAGATAACTCAACTATGGCAAAATCACAGACAAACCTAGCACTAACATCACAAAATCTGCATTGATTGAAGGAAACATAACTAATTAAACTTCACAAAATAGCAACACAACACACGATGTCAAATATATGCTGTATAAGCCATGTACAACTCCACTTTCCTCAGTTCATAAATTTAAGCCGTGTAGAAACTGATGACAAGAGTAATTGACTATAATTTCTCTCTTTCAATCCCAATATAAACTTCTGTTCATCTTTTTATTTTGTCATGTCAAACAAAAAATTTCCTTTTAACAAGGGTAGTCATTAAGCATAATGCATTTTGGTAATATATCTACTAATTTAACAATAAAGGGCGGCGAGGACTTATCGTGCAACGCGTAAAAATCTATTCACTGAGATCATGTGTGAGAATACAACAACCCTGAGGACGAAGGATATAAATAAGCAAAAAGACTTCCATCAATGATAAAATGGAAAACGAAGTCATAGAGAAGCAGGCCGAGACTCTTCCACTCAACTCTTCCTGTTTGTTGCCAGTGCCATTTTAAAACCTATTACATATCTTACAAATAAAAAATACAAACTAATTTGTTCCAATTCAGTACATTCATAATTAATATTTTCATATCCATGACACTTATAATAGTGGCAATGTTTATAATTTTCAGTCCCTTATTAGTCTTAACAATCTATTAGTCTTTACAATGACACATCTAGTAAGTGCCATAAAAACATAAAATATGTTCCAAATATTGATGTTTTTAGAAAAATTAAATGACATGTCTAATTAATATAATTTATTATACAAACATATATTAATTTTTATCTTTTCCGCTGCAAATTTACAATCCAGTGTGTCTAAGATTCTGCTGCAGGTTTTTTGTTTATTTATGGAAAGACTTCCTGTTCCCAAACTTGAAGAAACTGCAGAATGTTTCACACAAGCAGCATATTATAAGCTGGCAGCAGATGCTTATGTTAAAGTCAACTTCTTCAGCAAATGTATTGAGTGTTCTCAAAAGGGGTAGCTATTTGATGATGGACTATGTTACATTTCCAACTGGAAAGAACATGCTACACAATATAATTACATGAAAAGAGACGAGGGCATAATATAAGATGAAAAACAGAAGATTTTGGAGGATGCTACGAAGAAATGCAAAAAGATCGAAAGACAAGTTCACAATGGTGAAATAAGTCAACCTCTTCAATTCAAGTGATTCAATGCGTAGTTTCTTGAAAAAATTAAAGTGAATGGAAGAGCTGATACAATTAGAAACTTAATGGGGAAACTTCCTGGATGCTGCAAAGATCACCAAGGATATCGAAGGCATTGCTTGAAGCCGAGCTGTTGGAAAAGTCCGAACAATTTGAAGAAGATGTGCTAGTCTTTCTAGGGGGTCTTAATTTTATTAAATGAAGACTCGCTAGAAATTTAATATTATATTAATCACATCAATTTATTAAATGACCTAAAATTTTCAATTTATTATTATTTCTCTTAGGGATAAATTAAATATTAATAGTTTAATTTTAAAATTAAATATTATTACTTATTTTATAAATAAAAAATTCAAATTTGAATGTAAAAATATTTAATTTTTTTAATTTGATCATAAATTTCTTTTTATTTTTAATAAATAATTATCAACTAAAAATTGATACTTTTTTTTATTAATCAAGAGTAAAATTTTAAATATTATTACTTATTTTACTGATAAAAAATACAAAAGAAATTAGTTCCAAATCAATAAATTCAAAATTAATATTTTCACATCAATGACACTAATAAAAGTGACAAGGTTTTTAATTTTCAGCCCCTTATTCCTTGACAATTTTTAAGGAGTAAAGAAATTTTCTAACCTATTAGTCTTAACAATGACACATCTAGTAAGTGTCATTAAATGTCTAATTACAAATAGAATAATGATATTTTCTGAAAGCATCAAGGAATAAAACATCATTAATTTGAAGTTTTGTTGTAGTGTGTGGCGATCTATTTATCAGATGGTATGCTGTATTAACAGCTTCTACCCAAAACTCCTTAGCTAAGCCTGATTGTGAGAGCATATATCTAGTTCTTTCCAGAAGAGTTTGGTTTATTCTTTCAGCAATGTCATTCTGCTGAAGAGTGTCCCTAATAGTTTTGTGTCTCGCTAAATCTTTGTCCTTATAGAATTCCTCAAATTTAGATGAACAAAATTCTAGACCATTATCTATTCATAATAGATTAACCTTCTTTTGTATTTGATTTTCCACTAAGCTAACCCACTACTTAAACTTTATAAAAGTTTCAGAGTTATGTTTCTTCATGAATACCTAGGACATCCTGGAGTAATCATCAACTAAACATAAATAAAATCGAGCACCCTCAAAAGATGTGACTCTAGAAGGGCCCCAACAGTTAGCATGGATATAATCCAAAAATTTAGTTTGTACAGTGTAATGCTTTACCGAACTTAGTTCTATGTTTCTTACCAAAAACACAATGATCACGGAAATTTAATTTACTGACTCTATGACCAACAATAAGATTAAGATCTAAGAGAATTTTCATACCATTCTCTCCCATATGTGTGAGCCGCATATGCCACAGTCTGGTAAGTTCAGCTTTGTCTTCAGATGCTGCCTCTTCGGATGTGATAGCAATAGTCCCTGTCACCGTGGAACCTATCAGTGTGTATAGCATTCCATTCTTCTACCCCTTCAGTACAATGTCATCTCCTCGGTGAACATTTAGTGTTCCTTCTCTACCACTGAATGAATATCCCTAATCATCCAGAACACCAAGAGAAATGAGATTCATTGTCATCTCTGGGACATATTTCACATTTGAAAGTTAGACTATTCAGCCATCCCAAGTTCTCAGTCTGACTGTGTCGATTCCAACCACCTTACATGGTTGGCTATTCCCCACCAAAGCATGGCCAGCTTCCTTCATGTCATATTTGCAGAACCACTCCAAGTGAGTGCTTATATGGAAGGAAGCACCAGTATCCAGGATCCAATAATCTGATATTGCGATCGTTGTGGAGGTTACCAACACAAGGTCTTCTCCATCTTCCAGATCATCAAAAGTCACAGCAGCAGCAGGTGGGGGGTTAGGTTGACCTTGCTGTTCTAGCCTTGCTCTCTTCTTTGGGTACTCAGTTTTCCAATGCACTTTCTGTTTACAGTAGTGACAAATGTCACCCTCCTTTGACTTCTTCTGAACCTTATTTCCCTTCTTCTTGAATAGAATAGGTTGTGGCCTCCTGTTTGTCACCACCAGTCCAGCAGGATGTTGTTCAAGTCTTTCAACCGCAGCCTTCTGCCTCATCTCTCTAGAGTGTAGGGCAGCCCAAATATCCTCTAGTGTAATCTTCTCATTTCCCACAATGAGAGATTAAACAAAATTTTCATAGGAAGGAGGAAGAGAAACTAAGAGTAGAAGTTCAGCATCCTCACCATCCACCTTAGCATCCACACGTTTAAGGTCCATGAGGATGCTGTTTAAGTCATCCAGATGCTTCTCCAAAGAGGTTCCCTCTTGCATCCTCAGTGTGAACAGTATTCTCTTCAACAGAAGCTTGTTCATCAATGATTTAGTCATGTACATTGACTCAAGCTTGAGCCACAATCCTGCAGCAGATTCCTCATCTGCTACCTCAGCAATGACTTCATCCGACAAGCTCAACAGAATAGTGGAGTGTATTTTCTCTTTACGTCTCCAAGCCTTAGCCTCAGTTATTCCAAGAGCAGCAGTGTGTGGACCGAAGCCTTGAACCAGATGACTCCAAATATCGGAGTTTTTCAAATGCGCTCGCATTTTAATTTACCACATACTAAACCCATTTCTGCCATTAAATTTCTCAATTGTAGTATTTAGGGTTCCAGTCATTTCAACAGAATATCGCTTGTACATAAAAATCTCAAATCCTAATAGCACAATTTCTCAAAAAATTTTTCAAACCTTGCTCTGATACCAATTGTTGGGCAATTGCGCTTCCACAATAGTGAGATTAAGATACAGAAACAATAGAAACATAGAAAACAAACAATATATATATCCCAATCCAAGCTTCCACGACAGAATCAAAAAACCGAGAAAAAAATACCAAAAATAACGTGGTTCGCTAGTCACTCATTACGACTAGCTACATCCACCAGAAAATGTTTATGCATTACAGATTAAATCAATAGAAATGTCTTACAGTATGCAGTACACAGAACAGTCATGATAATTAGCACAGAGAGAAGAGAGAGAGAGAGAGAGAGAGAGAGAGAGAGAGAGATGATGAACAGTTCCACGGGTCCAAAAATAGCCACCCAAAAATAAAATTACAGAACATTTTATATATATAAAAAAATCTATCGGTTCATTTAACCGGAGCAGGTTGGATCATGGAACGGGTCAGACTTTGCTCCAAAAATTTCAGCCTGCTGACCGGTCAGTAGAACCTCCGTTATTGTGTTACTGCTGCATCCCCGGCCTCTTAATATTTCATTTCCTGCACTTATATGAAAATATTAAAATAAAAAAAATATTTGGTTATACAAACAGATTATTAAAAAACAAATTACATATACAGCAAATACCCTTATTAATTACATGAATGTTAAGTCTCCAAAAAATTACTCATATCTCATTATCACTCTCAATGACTGATTGGACAATCAAGTAACCAGATAGTATTATTCAATATATTTTGGTTAAGTTTAGTATCTTTATTTTTCTAGCAGATTTTGTTGTATTAGATATGGAGGAAGTTCACTATGTACCATTAATTTTGGGACCACTATTTTTTGCCACTAGATATGCTCTTATTGATATCAAGAATGTGAAGTTTAGTCTATGTGTTAGCAAGGAGCATATAAATTTTAATCTTTATAAAGACTTATAGAGATGACGAGATCATGGTATTTGAGAGTAGATAATCCTTTCCATACATCATTGTAATACAGGTTGACTTTTAATGGAATAATTTTATAAAATACTATTGATCAGATAAAGATTAAAGGTGTCAAATGGGTATTGCCATGTTGGGAATGACATGATAGTTATCATGGGTCATTCCATGCCAGCATAATTCAAAAAAGGGGAGGCCCAGCTTGGCCCATTGGCACAACTTTTGGGTGGGTCATGTCAAGTCATTTTGGGTTGTTTCAAGATAGGTCAGACCTAGGCAAGCTAACTCAGGTTAAGTCAGCTAGCTTGGGTTCAATCTAGGCTAGCCTGGATTAGGCCAGGCTAACTTGGCTCAGACCAAACTAGCTTGGCTCATTCTAGGCAATTGTTAGGTTAGGCCAAGCTAGCTTGGCTTGTTCTAGGCTAGCTTGGGTCAAGACCATGCTAATCACTTTGGTCAGTGGGCTAAAACTAGTCTGCATAGGCTATCGTGCTGGGTCATGCCATGTTGAGCCTTCCTTGCAAAAAAGAATGGCTTGGCATAGCATAAGTCATCATTTTAGTTGGCATGCATCTCTTCCAAGCACGATTCTAAACTATGCCATATATTGTCAAGCATCACTAAACCATGCCATGCTGTGGGCCATGTCTATGTCACCCAGCCTAGTTGACACATCTAATGAAAATGAAGAAAATGACGTGAATTGGAGTTGTGAAAGTAATAAAGATGTGAAAAATGATATGGATGAGCCACTTTAGAATTATGAAAGTGATGAAAATGAGGAAGATATCTGCTATGAGGTCATAGCATTCTTCTAAGTCATGACATGACTTTGGAGAAATCTAATATTTATAACTTCAAGAAAACTAAGGAAACAAGTGAGGAAGACATGACTGAGGCTAAATTTTTGAAGGATTTGAAGAATGACAAAGTCACCACCAAGCACGGTGTCACAACTTTGATATTACATAATAAAATTGTTCATCATAAGCTCATTGAAAAAGTAGTGGCCATGCATAATGCTATTACTTTGGTGTTATAGATTAACATTGATCAAGATACGCTCAGAAAAAAAACAAAGATCATACTTCAGTGCCATGCCTTTGGGGATAAAGAAAGAGAAGGGTCAAGTTAGAGCTAAACAAGAAGCCATAATATTTATTAAAACCATAGCATCCAAGAAAGGAAAAGTAAAAGCATGAAGTACCATTAATATGAAATGAAAGGAAGTAAAAATATACACTAAAAAGCTAGTATGGATGGTAGAGATCAAAGATGGAGGTGAGAAGGTATCAATGGTTAAGCTACAGATATTAAATATAGTGCTTCTTGGGAGGGATGCAATGCAAAGATTTTTTTTTTCACATATGTAATGTAACAAATACCAAATACCCATCACATGATTTATTATACATACCTAACTTACTCATAGGTATAGTTAATGAACTCAAACCCCACTATGACTGGCAATATATTCATGAAAAATTGCTCAACTATTTTGAGATACTATGATACTCAAATCTAGTCATAGAGAAAATTATTTTGCTTTAAATGGTGAAAAGATTTTTTAATACATGTAATCATAGAGCTCAAATACCATATATATACATGTACACACAAGTCCATTGTATATACACATTAATGTCTACTATATTTAATGATACATGTACACACTTGTCCATTGTATATGTACATACATGTATATACATGTTTATAATAAATGTACTTGTATATATATAGAAGAATATATGCATATGTACACAAAGCCCATTACATATATATATATATATATATATATGTTGAGATTGAAGTTATGTTTTGTTAAAAAAAATAAAATATGGCCTATGTGATATGGTAGTTTTCAAAAGCCTTTGGTGCCGAGTCTACCATAAAATTAAGATCTCAACACTTTAAAAATTTTTTTAATTACATAAGAATTAATTTCTTAAAATAATATCAATTAAAAATTATTAAATCTTTTAATACATTTATTAAGTTAAACTAATTAATACTTTTAAAAATATCTTTGATTAGTGATTTGTTACGTTTAATTTACATTTTAATTATTATTTACATTTAGGTAGTCATAATGTGGTCATAATATGGCCTTCATGTGGTATAGATCATAATGTTTTATCCTTGACCTTTTGTTCTTGCATTGTGGTTGTAATGTGGTTATTAAATTATGATCACTTTATTGTGGACATAATACGTGAACACATCCTTTTGTGTTTTTTTATAGTGATTATGGCAAGAATGATCATATGACCAAAGACTATTGGTCAAAGCAAAACAATGTTGAGAGTAATGTAGTGATTTCAAAGAAGAAGTGTTAAAGTGATGATGAGTGGGATTTTGAATCTTCATTCACTATTGAATAAGAAGTATTGGTGCTCACATCAACCAAAGCCAAATCCTAAGTATGTGAATGTAGCCATAATAGATGAGAGTTTGAAATAGCCATCAATTTATGAAGAAACATTGTAAGATTCTAAGTGGGTGAAGGCCATGGAATAAGTAATTACTACATTAAACAAAAATCAAACTTGGGAGTTGGTGCCAAAACTAAGAGATATGAAACTGATCTCTTGCAAATGGGTGTACAAGGTCAAGACTCATCCTAATGGGTAAATCAAAAGATACAAAGCTCATTTGGTAGTTCGAGGGTTCTCTCAATAATATGGACTAGAATTTGATGAAATGTTTGGGCTAGTGGGAACAAAGGTTGAAAACTTTGGCAGATGGATATAAATAATAATTTTCTATAAGGAAAGCTAGATTGAAAGATTTTTATAAATTAATCAAGAGTCTTTGATACTACAACTCATCCTGAGTTTGTATGCAAACTCAAAAAAACTTTAGATGGGTTAAAGCAAGCACTAAGGGCATGATATGATAAGATTGTTGAATTTTTAACACATAGTGGTTATTCTATAGCACACGCAGATTCTAGCTTATTTGTTAAAGCTTGAGAAAGAAAGTTGGAAATAGTGTTGGTATATGTTGATGATTTAATTATCACCATAGATGATTGAGTTCATCTAACTAGAGAGAATTTATTAGTTCATTTCAAAATGAAGGACTTTTAGAATTTAAATATTTGTTTGGACTAGAAGTTGATCATACAAAAGAAGAATTATTTATATGTCAACATAAGTATGCTAGAGATTTGTTAGAAAATTATGGAATGATTGATTGTAAACCTATCTCAATGTCAATGAAAGAAAATGTCAAAATTTGTGCACATTTAGGCAAGGACTTGAACTCTAAATATTGTATGTTAAGTGAGAACTATAAGTGAAGTATTAGTTTTGTAGTCCAAGTATTTTGGTAAGTAAGTTCTAGTGTGGTCTTGTAATACATATTATTGTACTAATAACAATAGTTTTGTTATGTTTCCAAGAGTGTTGTGATCCTACATGTGTGGGTGGGTGATTAATGTGCAATTAATATAGGTGCATTTAGATGAGTGTGGATGCTAATGATTGGAAATTGTATGAATGATGGTAAAATGAAAACATTAAATGTCATATTTAATTTTTAAAATTAAATTCTGTTTTTAACATTAACTAGAGGGCATTTTTTTTTTGGAAAAACTATGAGAAGTAATCTCAATTTTAAAAAATTTAAGAAATAGTTCTGATTTTTATATTAAAAAAAAGATATCAAAATATAAAATATTTATGTTTTGAAGATATAAAAATCTGAAATTGATTTTCCCCTTATCCATCTCACTTTATAAAAAGTATAATGTCATCAATAAAACATAAACAATATTTTTAAATTAAATATCACTATTCTCTAAAAGTGTTTTAAATTGTATATTATATATGTATACATGTTTATGTATACACATTTATGTATATACATTGTATATGTAAATATAATATACATTTATACAATGTAAGTATATATAGTGTATTTGTATATACGTAAAAATAAGTATATGTTCTTTTAAAAACATATATTGTTATATGATTTTGAAAAAATATATATTATGTATACATATACACAATATTTGTTTTTTAAAAATGTATATAATATATGTTTTCCAAAAACATAGTGAATAATGTATACAATATATATTTTTAGTAAATATTTTTTAAAAATATATACATAGTATTTGTACATACAATATATATTTTTAAAAAACATATATAAATGATATGCATTTTGAAAACTTATATATCGTTATATTTTAAACATATACATAATATATGTATACATAATATACATATACGTATACATTTTATATATGAATATTATGTATATGTATACATTGTATATATGTATACTATATATAGGTATAAACTACATATATATATATATATATTGTGTGTATATATATATATATATATATATATATATATATATATATATATATATATATATGTAAACATATATACATATAGATATGTTTTAAAAAAAATTATTTTTGAAAAGGGTTGTTTTTATTTTTTTTTTGATGCTAACGTGATATTTTTTAAAGGGTGGGGTGGATGAGGGGATGAACAATTTCAGGTTTCCCATTCAAGATTACCAAACATAAATATTTACCTTTTTGGTACTTTTTTTAAAATTTCAAAATAAGTTGATTTTTTCTTTAATAAGTTAGATGCCCATATCTTTTATATTACATCCTAGATTGTTTTTGATCTTATACCTTCATGGAAAGATTGATACAATTGTTAAAGATGAGTGCAAAACTTCCATTTCTCTTCATTTCAATTTACTTAAATATAATATTGTGCATTTGCCATATATGATACATTTTCCTTGAATAACAATTTGTAGCTATTGTACTTTTGTGAGAGTGCCAAAATATATAGTTAATCAACACAATCTCAAAACCTTCTTGGATGATTTTCTCTCTTCTAACATAGTCCTATAAGTATATGAGTCATACAATTAGTAAAATGAATGTAAGTCCAGATATCAATCATACAAAAATTATCTAGATAGTTCAACCAACCAACAGTGAACTAATAATTATTTGAATTGAGTAGAAAAACTTGAGTTTCCAGAAGAATACTTAGACTTTGGGTTGGCTCATCCTTGTACATAATAATACTTTATATGTTCGGTCAATATTATGTGTGATTGTGTGACGAATGGTACATTATTGTAAAAATATCCAAAGTACCATCTTGGCATATAAGTGGCTGTCATCCATGGAATGTCACTACCAAGGATAATCCTCCCATAGTTATTCTCACATCTACTCCTTTTAAATAATCCATCAATTACTCTTGATGATTTCTTCGAATATATATTTCTATTCTTTGACCCCCTAATATCTTAAAGACATGAGATAATATAATAATAAATATGTTTTCGATTTCAGTTTCATAAGCACCATACTTGTGATAATTAATATGTATCTTTCCATGAAATATACATATGGAAATCATATAATAGGAATTGATTTGCATGACTATCACCACCATATGAAGTACCTCTTCTTACATGTGCTTAGAGACTTATCTATCATCTATCATGGTTGACATATGACCCATATACTATGGTGAAACTCATAGGTTAGATATTCTACTTAATCCCCATCTTACTCAAACTTGTTTTTTCTAGAATATGTAATATGGATTTGTCATAAGTGCATTTGTAATTTTGGCCTCATAAGTATCATATTTATAATGACTAAACGTACCTTAATTTAGAGCTTTCACATATGATTATCTCGTACCTTAATTTAGAGCTTTCACATATGATTATCTCATGCAATAAGATGAGAAGGGTTGTCATTTCCTTCTTAATATATCATGCGAGTGTGTCCTATGATATTCATGTCAATGTGTCATAGCCAATACACATAAATATATAAAATAGGAAAATCCTAAATTTTAGTTATATATAATATCTATATCCATCAACATCCAAACTATGATATTAATACAAATATAAACTTAATAAAATCATGTATCTTTTATACCCAATTACATTAACCAACCTTAGATCTCAATTTAGACTAATATTGAGAAAGATTTTGCATTAGATATTTAAAGAGGCATCTCATATAATCTATGGTTCTCAATGTTAATCTAAGTGATGATCCATATTTCAAAACCTAAACTCAATCTATTATTAGTCATGTTTACATTGGATTTCCCCCTAATTGGGGGTTAGAATCATGTCACCTAGGGTATTATTACTTATATACTTTGAGGATTCTATGCAATACTCTAAGCTAAAAGTCATAGTGTTGACTTCAAGTCTCAGCTTTCTAGTCTAATTTGATCTTATCTAGAGTACCAAGTCATGATGGCAATGATTGTCATGACTTAATAAACTTCCCTCTACAATATGATGCCATGGAAATGAGAATACCATAATAAAGACAAATTTGTCTGGTAAAAAGTATCACAATAATGAAAATGATAATGATTAATGTTTTCTTTCTATAACAAATAATAGTGCGGCACTAGTGATGACCATAAATGATATTTATTATTTATAACACAAAGTTATGATACTAGGAATGACTATAACTTTGGTATTTTCTCAATAGAGCACAAAGTCATAATATTTGAAAGGTCGTGACCATAATAAATATTCTCTGGAATAAAATATCATAATAGAAAATAATATCAAGACACTCAACACTTGGTATTTTGACTCTATATTGAATAAGTCACGACTCTGGAATTTCCAATGACTAATTATATGAGTGAGATATTTGGCTATTATGACATTATTATAATAGCATAACTTTTATATAGTTTAGAGATAGTGTGACTATGATGACTTCAAAAAAATATTATAGATATAAATACTATTGCACATTAAAAATATTATGACAATTTGGTGGGAAAATCATGATGTATAATGATTGACACGATTGGTTTTGTAGAGTTATGACTAATAAATAATATTACAATTACTCAGTATGATTTGAAAGGTATATCAAAATTATGACATGATAAATATCATGACACTCCAATGCTTTTTTACTCCCAAGCCTTCGCTCTACCAAGTCAATCAATTTTATCCAAAATAGATATGATTTCACTAATATTCATTAATTTCTCTCAAAACAGATATTTAGTTAAATAAATCTAATAAATACTAAAATAAGCACAATCACAATAATAAATACACACTAAACCACCAAATTATTTTATACATGAAGTACCAAATAACAACCATTTTGGATCAATTGACCAACACAATAAATTCTAATATAGGTTAGGAATTAGTAGGACTTCTTTGATGTGTTTCATTCCAGAGTCAATTTGAACTTGAAATGTTTCCAAACATCAAGATTTGCTAGCTCTTTATTCCTTATATTGACTTGAAGTTAACTCAAGTATATAAGTCTATGAATAAATTTTTATCTCGAGGCACATGATTTTACAACCACTATCTACTAGCTGTGACAATCTTTATATGCTATGATTCTATCATCTTATTGATTCAAAAATTTCACTAATTAATATATTCTTTTTAGCTGTAAAACTTGCTTAGAGTCTTAGCCACACTAACTTATTATATTTTTTATGGCTGAAACATTAATTTTACTTCATAACAACTAAGTACCCTACTAGTACTAAAAGCTATGACATCCACCCATGCCATAACTTTTTCATTATGGACCACCAAGTCTAAAGCAATAATCATGGTGCTATCTCTAGTGTCATGATTTCTAGCTATAGAAAGTTCCAGAGAAATAGTCAAGCAGTGGCCATTTCTAGGGTCATGATTCTTTACTCTAGAGAAATGACCAAAACCATAATATATTCTTAGCATCATGTCTTTAGGTTACAAAGATAAGATACATAAGTCACATCTATTCCAGTAGTGTGATATAATATTATAATGACAAAATTTGTAGTCATGATCATTCCTAGTATCATGGCCATAAGATGCAAGAAAAAGACCAATATTATGGCAAATTCTCAATATCATGAATTTGTTTTCTAGCAACAAAATGTACAACCATTGTCATTCCTAGTACCATAGCATTTTAAAGCTAAAAAAGAAATCAAAGCTATGAATCATTCATAAAGATATAGCTTTATATTACAGAGATAGAAAGACAAAGTCATATCCTTCCTACAAGTTACGACTTTCAAATAAAATTTAGCAATAGGCCATTTGAGTATAAAAAGAAAAAATCTTAAATTTTGAGATGGATTTTAGGGCATGAGAAAATTAACCCAAAGTTAATTCTTTGGTAGCAAACATTATCACAACCCTGTGAGAGATCCATGAGCAAATGGGTGACACATAACACAAGTATAAACCTTAAGGGGAGCATGAATTTCGACTCACACTAAGAGCAAATATAAGATATGCAACAAAGTAATTTGGAGTTATGGTTTGATTCCTAAACACTTTTTAGGGCTATCATTGAGAATCCAAACTTTCATGAGATATATATGTTATTATCTTATATGAATTCCTCTATAATGTTAGATTAAATTGAGGTCTAAGGTTATTTTTGATTTCACATGATGAATGTTAGATTACAACATCATGAATATATATCAACATCCATTCAAGTACAATGTTTATATGAATACAATTATGGATGAAATATTTATATGTCCATATTCCTGAGTTTCATCGACTCCCTCACACATGTCGAAGCCAAGTGTGACATATTATATATCTAGAGATATATATATATATATATATGGATGAAATATATATATATACGTATATACGTATATATATCTATAAAAATATTTATTTTGTTAGAATTATTCTGAAAAATATGGACCTCCTCCGAAAAACATATTGGACATTTATCCGAATAAAATATAATTTTCTTGGATTTACTCCAAAAAATAAGCACTGCCATAACTCTACCTGGACATTGTCCCAATTCGAAAACACAATCTATAATAACCATGTGCCAAATAAAATCCCACGCAACTCAGTCTGGACGTTGTCCCAATTCAAGTTCGCTAAATATCATCCATATATGTATATCAAGCACCCACCCATGTATATGAAATGTTCCCGTGCATATGAAATATGATTATGCCATTTCTAATTTTAACTCATATTCTAGACACAATTATAACAATCCAAATCTAATTCGTCCTGTACTAATTTTTACTAAACGAAATACTGAAACTTTTCACCAATTAATTATTTCCAATAAAATTTCTAACAATTCGAATTGAAATATAAAACATGATCATTTCAGCCATTAAATAGAAAGAAATTCTGATAAGCGAAAACCACAATCTTTCAGAAAATTTCACATGAACTTTATAAATTTGATATTAATATGAAGGTCTCATCGTATAGAGTAACTTTAGTTCTTGGACTATTTTATTCCGATTCTTAGAATAATCCGTTACGATTAAAAGAAAATTCACGGATATTTTTTCTATATTGTTTCTTTCCAGTGCTGAACATTTTTTTAGCCTTTCTCCCATTTTCTGGATTCCTGACATTTTTGTCTCTTCTTTTTAAACTATTATCATTAATTAATAATAATTTTTTTTTCTTTTAGGTTGACACCTGGACATCCGATGGACCACCCGCACAGGCACAACCATGTGCGGACGACATGGCGCGGTCTTTCGGTTGAGCAATTTTTTTATAAATATTCTAATAATTATTTAATTAAATAAAAATATAACAAATTCTGATTTTCTCAAAATTTAATGAAATTTGACACCGTAGTTATATTTTCCAAGACGAATTAAAAAATGACATCCATTTTATCATTATGGCTCAAAATTTTTAGGTTATTTTCTCTTATTGCAAAATTACCATTGTACCATTTTTTTCCAAAAATCAAATTAAGTTAGTTATTTATTCATTTTTTTTTCGGGATTTCACATTCTCTCCTCCTTAAAGAATATAGTCTCGAAATTCTCACAATTACACCTTTTCACTTATAAACATATTCTGAAGTTAAATAAATATTAAATTACTAAAATACATACCTTAATTTTCAAATAAAAAAGGATAAGCAACACGCATCGTGTCTTCACGTTCTCATGTTACTTCTTCTATTCCTTGATACTACCATATCACTTTTACGAGTCTCATAGTTTTGCATCGCAAAACTTGATCTCGACTATCAATTATTTTTACTGGCAATTCTTTAAATGTTTCATTTGCTTCAATAACTAGTTCGCCCCAATCCATTGCATGAGTTGGATCAAGAATATATTTTCTAAGCATAGAGACGTGAAATATCTCGTGGACACCAGATAAATATGGTGGTAATGCTAATCGATAAGCAATCAAACCCACTTTCTCGAGTATTTCAAAAGGCCCAATATATATTGGTGATAACTTTCTATGCTTGCCAAATCTGATTACTCCCCCTTTTGGCATCACTTTCAAGAAAACATCATCTCCCGCTTCAAATTCTAGGGGTCATATTCGTTTATTAGCATAACTTTTCAATCGACTTTGTGCTGTAAGAAGACGTTGTCGTATCAAAACTACTTTCTCTAATGTATCTCTAATCACATCTGGAATCGTGATGGATCGGTCTCCCACCTTAGCCCAACAAACTGAAGATCGACATGACCTTTCATACAATGTTTCATATAATGTCATTTGGATACTTGCCCGATAACTATTATTATAGGCAAATTCGACCAAAGGTAGATGTTCTTCCCAGCTACCCTTAAAATCTAGACAATATGCTCGCAACATATCTTCCAAAACTTGTATGGTTCTTTCTGACTGACCGTTTGTTTGTGGATGGAAAGCAGTGCTCATTATCAACTATGTTCCCATTGCTTTCTGAAAACTCTTCCAAAAATGAGCAGTAAAACTGAGATCTCTGTCCGATACAATAAATACTAGTACTCCATGTAATCAGACAATTTCTCGTATGTATAACCTGCACTATTCCTCGCGTGTGAAGGTCATTCGCATTGCTAGAAAATGTGCAAACTTTGTAAGCTGGTCCACAATTACCCACACATCATCATGCTTTCATGATGTCCATGACAAGTGAGTCACAAAATCAATCATGATATATTTCCATTTCTACTCTGCTACCTCAAAAGGCAGGAGTAATCCTGCTAGCCTCTGATGCTTAGCCTTTATCTGCTGACACGTAAGGCATTGTCGAACAAAATCCCCAATATGTCTCTTCATCCCATTCCAGTAATACTGGTGACGAAGATCATTATACATCTTTGTGCCACTTGGATCTACTGTAAAATGAGAACAGTGAAATTTTTTAAAGAATCACCTCTCTCAATTCCACTATCTGGGGAACCACAATCCATCCCCTAAACCAAAGACTACCATCCATATGAATAGCCCAACCTTCATCGCACTTACCAAATACTATTAATTTCTTTATAGATAAAATATATGCATCTTGTTTCTGCATCTCATTCATCTTATTTAATAGCGAAGGTATAGCTACTAAACTCTCGATAACACACTGACTTTGATTGCTATATAGTAAGCTGAATCATCCCATAGTTTCAAGCATATCCCATTCCCGTGAAACTATACTAGCTAGTGCACCACATGTCTTTCGACTAAATGCACCAGCCACCACATTTTCCTTACCTGGATGGTAATGCAAAGTAAAATCATAATCTTTTAGATACTTCATCCATCAACGGTGTGTCTCATGTTAAGATCTCATTATGTAAAGATATATTTCAGACTTTTATGATCTGAATATACCTCAAATTGCTCCCCATACAAATAGTGTCGCCATATTTTTAAAGCAAAGACTATAGCCGCAATTCGATATCATGTGTGGGGTAATTTCTCGCATGATTCTTTAACTGTCTTGAACCATAAGCTATCACTCTCCCAGATTACATAAGAATACATCCCAATCCATCTTTCTAGGCATCATAATACACTGTATATTTCTGCCCCCTATCCGGAATTATCAGAATAGGCACTGAAGTAGATCTCCTTTTCAATTCATGGAATGCCTTTTCACATGAATCAGTCAACTCATACTTGACTTTCTTCATGGTCAATCTAGTCATTGGAGTAGCTAACCGGGAAAAATTCTCAATAAACCTTCTGTAATACCCAGCCAATCCCAAAAAACTACGTATTTTAAAAACTAGCTTTGGCCTATCAGAACTCATGACTGCCCTGACTTTTTCAGGGTCCATTGAGACACATGTAACTGATACTACATGTCCCAAAAATTTTACTTATGTCAACCAAAAGTCAAATTTACCAAACTTGGCATACAACTTATGTTCTTTCAAAGTTTGGAGAATAATATGTAAATGATCTTCATGGTCTCATTTGGACTAAGAATAAATCAAAATATCATCTACAAAAATCACCACAAAATAATCTAAATATGGCTGAAATATTCTATGCATAAGATCCATGAATGCTGCTGGCGTATTTGTTAATCCGAAAGGCATTACCGTAAACTCAAAATGCCCATACCGTGTTCTAAGTACCGTCTTAGGAATGTCAGCCACCCTAACTTGTAACTTGTGATATTCAGTACGAAGATCTATTTTGGAAAAGACCCGTGCACCTTTTAACTGGTCAAATAAATCATCAATCATTGGTAATGGATATCGATTCTTTATCGTAACCCTATTCAACTATTGATAATCAATGCATAGTCGAAGGGTTTTATCCTTCTTCTTTGTAAATAAAATTGCAGCACCCCAAGGTGAAGTGCTGGGTCTAATATAACCCTTGTCCAACAAATCTTGTATCTGGACTTTGAGTTCTTGTAATTCAATCTGTGCCATCCTATGTGGAGTCATAGAAATGGGTGATGTACTAGGATGTAGCTCAATACAAAAATTCACATTCTTGTGTGGGGGTAATCCTGGTAATTCATCAGGAAAAACATCCTCATATTCACAAACTATCCGAGCAAAATTTATATTCAATGTCCATTATTCTTCTAGGGTGAGACATGTCAGCCAACCTATAAGTTGTCCATACTATTTAGAATCATACATATTATGGGGTAAAGCATCAAGCTTATCCCCCTGAAATACAACACATATATTGTCTGGTGTGTGGATAATAATTCTTCTACGATCACAATCAATAATGACTTGATGTGCTGTTAATAATCTATGCCAAGAATTACATCAAAATCTGACATTTTCATGACTCTAAGATCTGCCATGAATATAATCCCTGAGATTTCCAACTCACAATCTTGACATATCTGACTAATTTCCACCTTAGACCCCAAAGGAAAAGTCACATGCAATAACTTGTCCAAGTTTTTTTTTCTCAACTTGTCATAATCAATGATCTACTATCATTGTGCCCCTCCTCCCATAAATGTTGGAGGATGATGTGCCTTGGGTTTTTGGAGGTTGGTTATTCTTTCTTGATCTCCAGTTGCACTAGTTTGTGCAACTCTTGCAATAGCAACACCCACAGCCTCTATCAGAGCTTGCTGATCAAAGAAGGATGTGAATTGATCCTCATTTCGTAGACATCCCCGATGTCCTCATTCTCTATTTGCCATCTACATAAGTCAAATAATAATATAAGAAACACATTCATTCCTATTATTAGTGCACAAGCCAACTAATAATAGACTTTTCATTTTGAAATTATCATTTCATTTTCTGAACCACTAAGGTTATATTTTTTTTACCCTAGGATTTTTCTCTTTCCCCGTGTATTAGATATTTACATATCTAAATTTTTCTATCACATTATGAATCTTGTACCAATTTTTGAGTTTATAGGTAATTATATACATAACCTCTTATACCAAGCTGTGACACCCCATTCCCAGGGGGTCCAATTCATTCATCACACAATACAATGTGCAATAAAATAAAATTTTCTCAAATGTACAATACATTTTTATTTCGTTTTATATTTTATTTGCTCAACGGAAGAAAGAAAACATATAACATTATATTTAAGCCACAACTAGCTTTCCTTCACATGTATGATCCCGTATGTGAATCTGTCATCTGTCCTGGACCTATACCTGAAAAGGGGTCCCACAACGGAGTGAGCAAAGCTCAGTAGGGTAAACTCCTTCAGAGTTACTCCCTACCTAAGTGAACGTAAAACATCATGAATATATATCAACAACCATTCAAGTACAATGTTTATATGAATCCAATTATGGATGAAATGTTTATATGCCCATATTCCTGAGTCTCATCGACTCCCTCACACATGTCGAAGCCAAGTGTGACATATTATATATCTGGATATATATATATGTATATATCTATAGAAATATTTATTTTTTAGGAATTATTCCGAAAAATATGGGCCTCCTCCAAAAAACAGATTGGATATTTATCCGAATAAAATATGATTTTCTTGGATTTACTCTGAGAAATAAGCACTGTCGTAACTTTGCCTGGACATTGTCCCAATTCAAGTTCGCAATCTATAATAACCATGTACCAAATAAAATCCCAGGCAACTCAGTCTGGACGTTGTCCCAATTCGAGTTCGCTAAATACCATCCATATACCTATATATATATATATATATATATATATATATATATCATGCACCCACCCATGTATATGAAATGTTCTCGTGCATTTGAAATACAATAATATCATTTCAAATTTTAACCCATGTTCCAGACACAATTATAACAATCCAAATCCAATTCGTCATGTACTAATTTTTACTAAACGAAATACGAAACATTTCACCAATCAATTATTTCCAATAAAATTTCTAACACTTCGAATTGAAATATAAAATATGATCATTTCAGCCATTAAATAGAAAGAAATTCTAATAAAAGAAAACAAAAACCTTTCAGAAAATTTCACAGAAACTTTATAAATTTGATATCAATATGAAGATCTCGTCGTGTTGAGTAACTTTAGTTCTTGGACTATTTCTTTCTGATCTCAGAATAATCTTATGATTAAAAGAAAATTCACGGATATTTTTTATGTAATGTCTCTCTCTCTTTAGTGCCGAACATTTTTTTTTCAGTTTTTCTCCCATTTTCTAGATTCCTGACGTTTTTCTCTCTTTTTTTCTTTTAGGTTGACACCTGGATAGCCGATGAACCACCCGCGCAGGCATAGACACGCGCGGACGACGTGGCTCAATCTTTCGGTTGAGAAATTTTTTTATATAAATATTCTAATAATTATTTAATTAAATAAAAATATAACAAATTCTGATTTTCTCAGAATTTAACGAAATTTGATATGGTAGATATATTTTCCAAGACAAATTCAATAACGATATCCATTTTATCATTATGGCTCTAAAATTTTCAGGTTTTTTTTTCTTATTACAAAATTACCATTTTGACCTTTTTTTTCTAGAAATCAAATTATGTTACTTATATATTCATTTTTTTTTCGTGATTTCATACTAACTATATTTATAATTACATGTATAACAACATACAACATTATGTTTAACTAAATATGTATACTATATAAATATTTGTATAACTATGTAACACTTTATATAATTAAATATAACTATATATGTAACTATGTATACATATATGTAAATCTATATATTTGTTAATAACTTTGTATACATTTATGTATAATTACTTATAACTACTTGTATTAATATATCTATGTATAATTATATGTTTAAATATATATATATAACTCTATTTTTAACTATATGTACTATAGGTATAAGAATATATAACTATAAATAATTGTTATTGATTACATGTATAACTATAAAAACATTATACATAACTATATTTAAATATATAATTAACAACATATATTTAATATACATTTTTATATATTAGTATATAAAAATGAATTTTACTATATCTATACTTATAGATAACTATATGCATACATATATAAAATTATATAAAAAAATATACATACATACATGTATAAATATAAGTATAACTATATGTGTAATTATATCTATAACCACATGTAACTATATTTATAATTATATGTATAACAACATACAATATTATGTTTAACTATAAGTTTTTAACTATTTATATTTATTTGTATAACTATATAAAACTCTATATAATTATATATAACTAAATGAGGCATGATTTCTTATCCTGACAATTTTTTAGTAGCTTGTGGAGATTGAACTTGCAACCTCCAAGGAGGCTCACATCTATCTCAAGAATTAGTTTATTGAACCTTTGGTTTTTGATGTGTAAATAAATAAATAAATAAATAAATAAATAAATATTTTTTATTTTTGTGGGTAGAATATTTTATTGAACACATATGGAATAATGTTAAAAAATATCGATTAATATCCAAGCTCATTTAAATTCATTGAAAAAAAAATGAGACATGAATATTAACAAACATATCAAGCATCATTAAACTTCATTGAATTTTAATCTAAACCATTTATTCATATTAATAATTTGTTACATTTAATAAAAAATTTGTAATAAATAAAAATAAATATAAATCATCAATATATATGGAATACTTTTGTATATCTACATAATGCATCAAAATACTTTATTATTGTTATCTAATTGAATTTTGAGTATTATCAAATATTATTACTAATAAATGAGAGTTGTTGAAATATTATCATATACTTAATTAAATATTATTGTAAAGCATTGGAATATAACAACAATATTATTTTATCATTTTTATTTTATAGTCTCCAATTAAAATTAAATAACATTGAATATTGTTATTGCTACTGTCCACAAGACCATTGCAACTGCTAAGGGTGTGTTTTGATTATACTGCTATTGTGCATTTGATGCTCCATCGAAATCTTTTGAAATCAACTAAACACCAACCCTATTTTTGCAACTGCCTTGCCATATTACCCTGATATTACATTTCTAGCTGATAGGCAAATTTTAATTTATTGATATTTAGTAACCACATTTGCATACTATTTAACATTATGAGTCGCAAAACAACCATGACTAAAATATTGGCCATTGGAAAACCCAGTGCTAGCATTAGTTTTTTTGAGAGCCATGCGTGTGATGTAGTTCCTCCATTTTCTCATTCCTATCTAATTTTCATCCATGCACATCTTCCGTGTGACTGTTGCATTTGGAGTAAACAAATTTAAACGTTTTCTTTGGGAATGTTAAAGATCAAAAAGCATTTTACTTATGTAGGAAACTATCTGGATCATATGCCAGTAGTATTGTGAATGTAACTTGGAATCACATTTCTTTGAAATTCACCTTTAGTAATACTCCTTTCAGGGAAATTCGCTCGCCCTGCAAACTCGAGGTAATTTTGCCTTGTGATTTTAACGCAAATTTCAAACTAACAATAATTCATGAATTTCTCTGGCATTTGCCTTTCATTTGTTTCAATCAATAGAATCTCAGCTTACGATCGATAATATCTAGTGATTTATTTGTGATTTTTATATCCCAATGCATGTGTTTTGATGGGCCAAAATGGAAAGTGGAGCAAGACATGGCTGGTTGTTGATCTAACCTCGTCAGTTGCTTATTTTCAACCTATGCTACTGAAGACGGCATCTTACTTTATAATGCTTCTTTATGGGTTCCTTTACTAACGCACAACATGATGTGTAAAAACCTAGCTCACTTTCTTTCTTTCTCCTACTTGAATGAAAGAGTAGTCTTAATAAATTCATGACATGGATTTATTTAAGCTTGCTAGCGTATTCTAAGAAATCCAATGATGCCAGCATTACATGGTCAGATACCTAGTTAAAATTAGGTATGCTGGTACCAATAGGAATGGTATTTTTGAAATATACACCTCGTTCGTGCACACATAATTTTTGAACCCCAAGGTTGTCTTGGTTTTCAAATGTCATGTGCTGTCATGTGCTTTGTTGCAACAGATTCAGCTGGCTAGTGGACCATTTCTTTTTGGAACATCTCTCATAAAGGATTCCAATGTGATGAGGTCATGACACAAGTAACATTTAAGTTTTGATTGGCTAATTACATTTCACAAGTGCTTGACTTTGCTGCAGTGGAGCAGGTGATTAGTGATCTTGGTAGGTCGGCCATTAGAACTGACTTAATCCAAATTGGTGCTGAACAATTTAGCCAACCCATTGCATTTTAAGTTGGTGATAAAACACAATGTTTTCTTTTATGTCTAAATATAATGAAACGTGGCTGCTTGATCCAAGTGCTGGTGATTCCCAAAAATGGGTCGCCGGAAATGTCCCAACCCCCTATCAAGATCAAGGTTTTTATTTACTGCAATGGATTCTTTTTCATCAATTAACAATGTGTTTCCTGCCTACATCAGATAATCATAATGATTTGTGTAATAGGCCTCAATGGAGTGGATATTGTTTTTATTTACCGATCTCTACTAGATCAAAAGGAGGCTGAGCTATTATTATCTTCATTATTTCTTAAATATTTTATTTTTGCACACACTCTCTCTAAACATCATTTCTGACCATCTTTTAGATATTTGTTGAAATTGTATGACTCTCAACTCAGATTTGTATTTGTTTATGTCTATAATTACTATTTTTATATATCTATGAATGTGAATTATTTTTATGGAGTGCATATTATTTTTATAGAGTGCATATTGAAATGTTTCCAACCATGGATGTGTACGATATTGAACTGTTCTATAGTTATGTAGTTGCATACGAAAAAGTGATGGTGCTTGCTTCGAACCAAGAGAAGAACCATATGGCAGTAGAAACTATAGAGTTTATGGACTAACACAATAAAGCTAAGTGATCAAAATCATTGGTGCAAGCACATGGAGAGGAGAAGAAACGTTCTAAGAACGCTGCTCTCCCCCACCATCTCACTCAACCACCACGAGTTTCCTTTCTAGTTAAGTATTATGATGCAGCTTTCTTCTGCACTTCCTATTATAATTCCTAACAATTACTTTTCATCACTTCTCGATGCAGTTGTTTTGGATGAAGTAGTATTGGAATTTGAATTCGTTGTTTGCATTTTAGATTTGTGTACTTGCAAGCGTATGCCAACTTGGTAATGTTTTTGCTTTCAGTATTGAATTATAGAAACAACATGGAATTTCAATTATGATGTTTGGTTTGTGGAATTGGATTCTGAGTAGATTTTAATTTAGTTTGAATTCTGAATTTTGAATTAATTTTTTCAAGTGGATTTCATAGTCAAAATTTGAAACTAAACATAAAATCAAGTTTTTGATTTGAAATTTTATGTGAACTTGCTTCTTATTTCATAGATATATAAGTGTTTGATTATGGTGGGAAGCAAGTAGTTATAAAGAGATAGAAATGACTTCATCATCTAAAAGTATCTGAGCAAGTGATGGCACAACCACAATGGCGGATCACTATAACACAAATAGCTAAGAACCTTGGAGATTCCATATTTGATCGCGATTCAAGTGATGAAGTATGTTCTCCTCTCTGATTCAAGTCTCATAGGAAAAGTAAAGTCTCTCGTGTAATTCGAACATTAAGGTTTAACCAAGTCTACCAGAGAAGTTTGTGCGAGAATATTCTTGTCTGCTTGTTGTGTTTAGGTTTTCATAGGGGTGGATGTTGCTGCATCTGAGTTTTATGAGCCGGATAATATGCTTTACGACCTCAAATAGAAACTAACATTTCACCAGACATGATGCGGCACAATTATGACAACTTTGCCACAACATAAAGATGGTGACCAGAGGAGTTGGGGGAGAAAGTAATATCAATTTCACGGACATATTATACTTTATGCACTATCATTAGAAGATACATTGATGAAGAAGATGTAATCATATTTTGTCATATTTGTTTTAACTATGTAACATATTGTATTAGAATATTTTATTAATTAATTTTTTTTTTTGTTAATTGTAAATAATGGTTTATAGTTTATGTTTTTAATAAATTTATTATAAAAATTTAAAATTTGTGATTAAATTTTATGTAAAAAATAAAAAATGTGAAAATAATTTTAGAATGAAAATATCTAGGGATTTTTCCATCGCTAATTTAGCTAGGGAATATTTTACTCGTTAATTTTAGTGACAAACACTTTAGCTTGGGAAATGTTCCAACATTAATCCATCGTTATATCCACTTTAGTGATGGAAAACACCCATTTAGCTAGGGAATTTTCCTAAGCTATTTGATATTTTTCTTGTAATAAATATTTTGGGACTTTGCCTAATCCTAAAAATTAGGGATCATAATAAAGTCACCATAAGTTTTTTGTACTATGTTAAAGATTATTTAGTTTTGTTAGTCAAATTTAGTCGACATAAATATCTTTGAAAAAAGATAATTCTATTTAAGTAGTTTGGATATCAATATCTTAATTTTGTGTCTTGATTTACATTGCATATTTTGTGTTATCTATTTGTCATTTTTGTTTGTATTTTTTTTTTATTTTTTGCAACTACTATATGCTTTATGAGCAAAAACTCTATGAATAAAGCTAACACATTTAGACCTAGGGATTGAGAAAACTAGAAAAGTACTTTCAAGATACAGAGTTGAAAAAGAACCATTTGAAGGAATTGACAACAACAAAGAGGCCAAAAGAGGTGATTGTCAAGCTATCTAACAGTTCAATTGGCACCACATTTTAGGTGACTATTAGTGACCTACTAAGATGGACATCTACTATAGGATTTGGATGCAACCAGTGGAAATCAACCAATTTAGGTTGAAGCTAAGTTTGATAGTGATGGTCCAATAATATCAATATAGTGAAAGATTATCAGAGGATTTGAATAGGGATGTTGACTTATTTTTGAAGTTATGCAACATAGTTAAAATGAATGAATTTTGTCAAGATTTCATCAAGTTACCACTATCTCCTTTTTCTTTAAGTGGCTAAGCACATAGTTTGTTCTAATACTTATATTGAGGCTTTATTGAGAGTTGAAATGAATTTGTGCTATCTTTCCTCGCAAAGTTCTTCTCATATCGAATCACCTCATAGTTATATATTGATCCAAGTCAATTCCAACTAGATAAATTAGAGACCTTGTATGATTTTTAAGACTAGTTTAAGGAGTTGTTGAAAAGATTCTCTCAATATGAGGTTGAGTTATGGTTCCAAACCCAAATCTTCTAAAATGAGTTGAACTGTATGATGAGGTGCGCAATTAATGTGGCCTCGAGTGGATTGATTATGAACAAATTATTTGAGGAAGTAAGTTATATATTTGAGGAGTTAATGAAGAATAACTACTAAACTATAAATGATCATCTCTTTGAGAGAAAGCTAGAGTAATATTAAAGTTGGATAAATTTATCACGATGAAGGTGAAGATTGAGGCACTTCTTAAAAGGTTAAAATCCCAAGAGGCGAAATGAAAAGAAATGGAGAAATCATTATGTTGAAACTACATGAAATGATAAATTTTGATCTTATTTATCAAGTGTAGGAGCCCAATAGAAATATCCAATCACACTAATATCCAAAGATGAGAAATCATAAAAATTTTTCTTATGGAGACTATAAAAATGAGCAGTAAAATATTGGATATGTCTTGAAGAAATTTAAGTATATTTCAATGGGACACAATATTGAATGGAGATTGAATTAACATTATCCATATTAAAGATCTAAAGAAAAACTTCTATTAAAGACAAATTGATAGAATTGTTGATCGAGATAAAAATGAAAAAATGATTTAAAAAAAAAACTATATGGAGAGGCTTGAAATGAAGTTGGAGCAAATGAATATGATAATGAGGAGTATAAAGAATCAAATCAAAAAATTGACAATGAAGGGAAAGAGTATCAATAAACTATCGAGTGGTACTGAGATAAATCTAAAGTGTTTTTCAATTATGCTTAGAAGTAACAAAGAGATTAATGGGTAACAAATAAAGGAAACTAAAATAGATGGTGCCTAAACTGTTAGTGGCATGACTTTCCCAAAAGTCATAACTCCACCATGGTATTTTTATAATCCATGGCCCCAAATGAGATAACATCTTCTAGAGCCACGATGCTCAAGGAGCAGAATGTCCAACTCAATCCCCCAATGATTAGAGAAAAAAGAATATTAGAGGAGTAAATGGAAATTAACCTAAGTACTATAAAGATGAATATGATAGAGAATGATGCTAAAAGTAATTTTCCATCAAACATTCCATTTCCACAGTATTTTAGAAATGAAAAATTGGATGAATCATTTGAGAAGTTTCTCAATGTTTTTTATACGATAGAAGTAAATATCTAATTTTCTAAAGCATTGTCTTAAATGCCAAATTATATAAAATTAATAAAAGATGTCTTGAGTACTAAGAGAAAGTCTAAGATGTTTATCATACGGAACATGATGAAGAAATATAGTATACTTATTTACTAAAAAGTCTCAATGATATTTAAAGATCCAAAAAATATTATGATATTGTGCATTATTAGGAAGCACACATTCCAAAAGACACTATGAGATTTGGGTTAGAGTATCAACTTAATGCTTTTGTCAATATCACAAGGATTGAACCTTGATGAGATATTTATTGAAGATATCTCTATCACTACAAATAACCAATATCACTACAAAAGACACTACAAAAAGTATTAAGATGTTTGTCAATATCACTCTAACCTCTCTATCACTACAAATAACCAATCAATTGATGAAGTACCCAATATATATTATTGAAGATATATTAGTTAAAATTAATATATTTATTTTTCCTATAGATTTTGTGTTGTTGGAAGTTTGATATAGAGGAAGACCGACATATTATATTAATTTTGGAAATATCATTTTAGTCACTAGATAAGCCCTCATTGATGACAAGAATGGAGAGTTCATGCTTTACGGATGCGAGGAGCGAGTGAAGTTTATCCTTTATAAAGGCATGTAGGATTTAGACAAAAAAAAGAAAGATTATTGGATAATTGATAATATCCTCTATACTACAAGGAAATAAAACACATACTTTAGGCAGAAAAACTTTGTAGAAACTACTGGTCTAATGAAGATGAAGAAGATGATGTAGAACAAGAATTATAGAGCTATGAAAGTAAAGCCGAGTATGCGAAGAATGATTGCTATAAAGTCAGGATACTCTTCCAAGAAATGACTTTAGAAGGGTCTGAAGAAGAGTACTCTAAAGAGGTTGAAAAGAAAAGTAGGGTGCATATTTTTTGTACAATTATATAGAGAAAATGATGAAGAGGATTTGGAGAAAATACTAGTAACAAAAATAGAACTAGAACCCCAACTATCAGTTGATGAAATGATAGAGGAAGACATGACTTTATCAATAATTTTAGAAAATCTGAAAGAAGTAGAATAATAAATGGAACTAACATTGAAAGTCATGGCTTTGACTGGTACCATGACCTTTAATATACAAAAGCTAAAAAAAGAAAACACAAAAAACCACAGTATCATGACATTAAAGTTCTAGAAAGAAAAATATCAAGTTGCAACTCAACAAAAAGCTACAACAAAGTCTAGTGCCACAACTATGAAGTTATAGAAAGAAAAAACTTGAAGTACAGCCCAACAAAAAGCCATGGAAAAACCCAATGCCATAACTTCGGAGTTCCATATGGAAAAAGCTTGAAGTGAAGCCCAAAAAAATCCATGTTGATCCTTAGAGTCAAAGCATCAAAGGAGAATGAAGCTATGATTATCTTAAAAGGTCGTGACATTTTTTGAAGAAGAAAGAAAAGAAGTAGATCCCAAGGGGGGAAGTATGAAATATGATTTAACACTAAAATAAAGCTTAAGTAGAAAAGAAGTGACAGATTTTATAACAAAGCTAGCATAGATAATTGGGAATACTGATGGAGGTAACACTCTTTGATAATCTAAATATGAATATTAAACATAGTACCACATGAAAGATAACCCAAGAATTCTTTTTTTTTGTATGGTGTGATAAAATAAATATATCCACTCACATAGTTCCTTTAAAACCCACAAAATTTAGTCATGGATTCAAATTATGCTACAATTTATTTGCATATTAATAAAAAGTAGCTCCACAATCTAGACACACTACAACACGCAAACTTAGTCATAGAAAATATTTATGGAAAATAAATTGAAAATAATTTATATATATATAGAGAGAGTAATTGTCTCAGAGATGAGCAATTTTTTTTAGTATGAGAGTTTGTTAAGTATAATAAATACCAAATAAAACTAATTATTTTAGTAACTATTCATGATATTTTTGTATAGAAATGAGCATTAAAATGAATAATTTTACTAAATTATGTTTTTTGATAGAGTATGATGAATAATAGTGAAATGAGGCTAATTTGGATGAAATGTGAGACTTGGTGAATTATCGAGAAGAAAGAGAAAAAATGTCATGTATAAAGTTATAATATTTTTTGTATTATGACTTAGTTATACCTCTTTGAGCAATAGGATTGTTTTGGCATTTATTCTTGGCTAAAGCTCAAAAAAACTAATCATGATAATCTTTGTATCTCATAACTCTACTACCTTAGTGATACAATTATCTCACTATATAATATTTCTTTTTGGTTAAGAAATATTCTTAGAGTTGCAATCACACTAGTTCATATATTTTTTTTACGACTATGAATTTAATTTTATTTCATAGCAACCAAGTACCTCACTTGTACTAAAAGTTGTGGCATCCACCAACACCATGACTTTTTTGTTACAAAGCCACTAACTACTATGTCTAAAGTAAGAACTATGACACTATTCCTAGCATTGCATCTTTCATCTACATATATATCTAGAGAGTAATACTCAAGTTATAGTCATTTCCAAGGTCACGACTCTCTGCTTTCGAGAAATATATAAGTCATGGCCTATTCTTAGTGCTGTAACTTTGGGTTATAGAGATGAAATAGATAAGCCACAATCATTCCCAAAATTATGATTTATTCTGATAGAGGCAAAAAGTGTACTATGGAGATTTGATTCAAGAGAGAGACTAAAGTTATGACCTATTCCTAGTTCTGCGACTTTGTATTTACGAGATGAAATTTATAGTAATGGTCATTTCTAGCATCATAACATTCTAAAGCTAGAAAGAGACTAAAAAACATGGCTCATTCCTATAACCATAACTTTGTTGCATATATGGAAAGTAAAAGCCATGGCTCTCCCAAAAGTCATGATTTTTGACTTAAATTTTCCACATGGCCATTTGAGTATAAAAAGGCAAAAAGAAAATTTTGAGAGGGATTCTAGAATGAGAAAAGAGATGCAAAAATAATGTTTTGGGAGAAAAATTCATGAAACCCTAGGAGAGATCCATGAGCAAATGGGTGATTCAAGGTACAAGCATAACCTTTATGAGGGAAAAGAATTTTGACTCACTCTAGAGGAAAATCCAAGGCACATGAAATATTTGAGGTTTGTTTCCTAGACATTCTTAAGGACTACCATTGAGAACCTATAATTGATGGAATATATCTCTGATTATCTCATATAAATTTCTCCCAATATCAAATTTAATTGGGGCTTAGAGTTATTTTATTTGATTTAGTGTGATGAATGTTAATGAATAATTTTATATTTGAATTTTATTGTAATTTGGATATTGATGGATATGATATTTACGTATAATAAAAATTAGTTTTTACATATCATCATGATGCACCATGATAGGTAAGTCATGAAGAACATTGGTTTTTCAAGTGAGCAGCTAGTTCACTACTATTGAATAGCTAAATGTATACATAAAAAATTATACATAAAAACATGATGTTAAGATATATTAATTGTGTGAGTATGGTGTCTACAAAGCTAAATGTATGAATGCTTTTATAAGTCAATCCATTGTTTATGTCTTAGAAGAATCGACTCAATTGATATGAGTGTTTTATAGAATATTTTTCTAAGAGTTTTACTTTTAGTGTATGAGTCACATATCATCATGATAGATTGTGATAGGTAAGTCATAAGATACGCATGATTGGAGGTCATTCGTAAGGTGGTGATAGTCTTGTGAGTTATTTTCTATCATATGACTACTACTAATGAGGTTTGAAGAAAAATACTATGTGTTAATTATGTGAGTATGGTACATATGAAGTTGATTATATAATTATTTTTACTACCATATTAATTTATTTTATATGACACATGAGGTCGAAGAATAATAATGCACATACAATGCAACTATCAATAATAGTTTACTAATTACCTAAAAGGTTCGGGGGTATAATTGACCATTGAGTAAAAATAATTTGTTGTCTTAGTGTGTAAGTGTTAAAAAGGTTGTGCCGACCTGGCACAACCTATTTTTTCAGGCCCATACGTGCCGGTGTGCCATGCCAGACACAACACGCTATAGTAATCATGTTGTGCCTAGCAAGGCATGGTTTAGTGGAGGGCATGCCCGTCATGGCCTGCCACCCGAAGTCAGCCTAGTTTCAGGCTAGTTCATGCTTGGATTTGGAGATATGGGTGCTCCCCAAATCCAAGCAAGTGGTCCCACCGACCTGCTCGACTCGTCGCATTGCCCATTAGGCATCACCCCATCACCACATCACCCATTGGGCATCATACCATTGCCACATTGTTGCATCATGTCGGGTGTGGTCCTGAATCCTGACTAGATTGGCGGATCCATGAGGCACATGTCGGGTCCTCCCCATACCATGCCCACATGCCAGGTACCCGAGTCATGCCTGGCATGGCACGTGAGCATAATACCCTCGGCACGACGTGACATGAGTCATGCCAGAATCTGCCCGGCATGAGCCCGGGCATGATCTTGGACAGTGTCATGCAAGGCTAGGCACGATCAAACTGGGCCAGGCTCCAAGCCGCCCAGCCCATTTGACACTTCCATCTTTGTGATAAAGTACTAATGGGATAATTATGAGAAGATTATCATTAAAAAGGATCCAATAGTTGATAACCACATTGTATTCCTATGGGGCACTAGGGTATTTTCACAATAGTCATACATTATCTAACCAAGCACAATAAAATCCAAACTATTTATATTTGTCATCATGTATAATAAAATATACTAACTCTAGATTCTAATAGTCTTAACAAAAACTTAGTTTTATCCTTTCAACTTTAGCAGTAGTTGACTAAAATTTAGTTGATTAAATTGCCTAAACAATCCTTGTGGACTTAATAACTCGACAAAATTTCATTTTACTGCATGTAAGACATATATACTTGTGGGACTAGTTGGCAAGAGACTTTCATCCAATGAGGTTTTGGGACTTTGCCTAATCTTAAAAATTAGATATCATAACAAATTTACAATACTAAGTAATTTTGACAAAAATTAAGAAATTGAAGAAGAACACATAAGCATGATCATGAAGAAGATAATATGTGCAGATTTTTATAGGGATGAATGTGTGATATGCATGGAGACCAACCATTTGATAGTGCTATCAAACTATAATCACTCTTTATGCATCCATTGCTTCCATGAATAGTATTTTATTTTCTAATATCTATCACTTTTATAATTGTGATTATAATCCAAAGTTTGCTTGCTTAACATGTTTGTTCAAGTTTTGATAGGAATGGAAGATCACAATTTTTTCCCTTTTTACAACAATGGTTTGAAGATGCTATCATTTGATTATACAAGTATACTATATATGTTTATGGGCATTTAAGTGGTAAGGTGAATTTCACCTTATCCATATTTGAAATCCCACTAGGATTTCTATTTTTTTATATAAAAAAAGGATTTTTTCCTTTTATAACTCATCCACAAATCTCAATATTAACTTATATTTTTATTTATTGGCTAGCTTATTTTAATGTTTTGAAGTTAATTTTTTTTATTACAAATTAATGATGGAGGGGTTTTTTATAATAGTGATAATTATGGTAGGGTCTAGGTTAGTAACTTTTATGGTTAATATATATCTCAGAAAGTTCAATCATAAGGGCAATAAGAGTCTCATAGTCTATGATTTTTAAGAGGGTATTATGATCCCTCCACTTACTAATTGGGAACTTTTTTGATGTATTAATACAAATAGATATTACTATTCTTATATACTATTTAATGTAAAGTAAAAAAAATAGAAGTAATATTTGAAGTAGCAAACTTTAATGGAAGCACTCTTCATTATAAAAAATGAAAATCAAGATAATTTTGAGGAATGATAAATGGATTTGAAAAAAGGTTGATCCAATTGGAAATTTGGGATACTCTCACAAAATTATATGAGATAAAGTCACTTCATAATAATATTATATTATAGAGAAGACTTTATACTCTTTGAATGATAGAATCCACAATAATAATATGCCATATCAACACCTTGAATAGTATATTTTCTCAGCTTACTATGTTGGATAATAAAATAGAAGATGTCAAATGTGCTGAGATTCTATTTCAATGTCTACCTAATTTGAATGATCAACTCATCATCAATTTGATGAATGATATTTATATGGATTATTTAGTCTTGAATGATATTGTAGTTGCTATTTTAGAAGAAGAAAGTAGACAAAAAAAACAAAAAAAAGGCATACATGCATGTTCATAGAAAGTAGAAGATTTAATGGTAATACAAGCGAGGCCAATAGAACATATTCCCAATGGGAGTTGGATTCATGTTAGATCAAAATTAAGAAGTAATTACAATATTAAGTATCAATGATGATGCTTATTATAGACTCAAGGGTATCATAGCACATGACATCTCAAATACATGAATATTGTGAGAGACATGTAAATAACTTAATATTCTTTGAAATAAATAGATGGTCTTGGATGTACGTCTCATTTTGAGGATGAGATGATAAATGTTGTGAGAGACATTTTATGATTATGAATGTAGAAAAATTATGATAAATCTATTCATGCTTAAAGGAGAAACAATATAGTAGGTTAATGTATGTGTTGCATCAAATAGAAAAGGAGAAGCATCAATGATAATTAGCATCTGAAATGAAATCACATGTCAGAATAAGGTTTAATGATTCTCTCTAATAAAAAAATATTTCCAGAGTTCAAATCAGCAGATTTACTTTTTTACGAACATTGTGCTGCATTTAAGAAGTATAGATTAACATTCAATAGGTTAGTTGCAAAGAGTAAATGTATTCTAGACTTAGATCATTTTGATATATGGAAATTGATAAAAATGTCCTAATGAGAAGCAAAATACTATGTGTCCTTCATTGATGATTACTCCAAAAGATATTGGATATATAAAATCAAGAAAAAATCAGATTCATTTCTAGTTTTGTAAGACTTCAAGCATGGGTGGAACTTAAATGTGGGAAAAGAACTAAGTTCTTGAGGATAGATAATGGTAGAGATGTCAAGTGGGTCAAGCCATGTCGGCATGACCTAGTTTTTGGTGGCCAAGTCGAGCCACCATGCAATGCTAGGAATGATAGGGTATGGGAGTCGTGTCATGCTAGGAACATCATGACCAAAAAAAAGGTCTGCCCGGCATTGCCCATCTAGCCTGAGTCTGCTAGATTCAAGCTGGTTCATGTCAGGCCTTGGAGTGTTTGTTTTGGGTCCTATCGTTGGTTCAATAAGGTTCGAATTTGAGCTTTCAGGTTCAGGATTGGACCTTGGCCTCAGGCTAGTGGGCGAGGCAATGTGAATGGGTCTAATTCATGGGTAAAAAGTTTTATAAATAATTTTTTTTAAAAAATAAATGGGTATGGTTGGGTCGAGAGTGGTCCAATTGGACCGTGCCTGATACCTGGCACAAGTTTCGAAGCACAATACCTGATTGTGCTACTGGATCATGCCTTTGAGCCAGGCAGCTGGGTCGTGCTTGGCCCAACAACCCCTGGGCTAGCTTGGCACTAGCCATATCTCGAGCCGACATGGCATGGGCCTAGGCATGGTTTTGGACTGTGGCATGCCGAGCTAGACATGGCTTAGTTGAGCCATGCCTTGGGCTGGGCGCGAGATGCCCGGCCCACTCGACACCTCTAGATAATGGAAGAGTACTTCAATATATAATTTTTTGCCCTTTATAGGGTGAAAGGTATTAAACAATAGTTCATGGTCACATATAAGTTATAACAAAATAGAATATATTAATAGATGAACAAAACTTTTGCATAATGAATGAGAGCTATATTGAGGACTACAAATCTACCCAACTCTTTTTGGGTAGAAGTAGCTAATTTCACTTGTTATGTTAAAAATTGATCATCATTAACTACAATTCATTTAAAGACACTATTGGAGATGTATAATGGTAAGCTAATGGATTATTCTACTTTATATTTCTTTTGAAATGCTGCATATATGATGTACAATACCTATGAAAGAACAAGTATGATCTAAAATCCAAAAAAATATTTTTAGGGTATGTTGAAGGAGTAAAAGTGTATTGTATGCAGGACTACTACTCAAAAGGTTATTATCAGCAAGGAAATAATCTTTGTAGAAAATTAACTATAAAGAATGGATGAAAATAATAGCATGTCAAAAAAAGTTTTGGAAACTATAATTGTATTTGTGGAAAAGAATCAGACACAAGAAACTCTAGTATTTATGGAGAAAGTACCAAAGCATGAGTATAAGAACAAGTTGAGTTTGGGGCTCTAGAAGTTAGTTAGCCAACTTGTGATATAAATTGCTAGATTGACATTCATATTATATTATGGAGAGTAATATTATATACCATTTTTAATTGAGAATAGAAACCTTTAATATTTTATTAAGCTACAAGTAATTCTGATGCATCTCTACGGATAATAGAAATGCATGAACAAATTGATGTTTTACACAAGAATAATAGTTATAAGTCATTATCATAACTACATGGATAAAAACTACATTTCTTCATCATTAAATAACAAAACTAAATTACTTCATGGAGAACATGAAGGAGAAATTTGTATGCTCAAACTAGAAGATTTTACTAAAAGATGCAAGGAGAACTAGCTTTGCATATTGAACAAATTTTTATATGGTCTTAAACAAGTATCAATGTATTAGTATAAAAGATTTGATTCCTTCATCATTAGCCTTGGGTATAATAGACTCAGTTTAGGCCATAATATATAAAATGAGAGGTTTGAGGATAAAACTTACTTTATCATTCTATTATTATACATGGATGACATATTGGTAGCATGCCTCAGCAAAGTTCAAATCCAAGAATTGATAGTTGGTCAGGGAGCTTGATACAAAGGACTTATGACTAACAAATAAAATTCTAGGGATGCAGGTTTATCAAAACAAATATAATATGAAGATTTCACTCTCTTAAGAGAAATATTTTAATAAAATATTATGATGTTTGAACAAATAAGAAAGTAAGCTAATTTCTACCTTAATGTCTATTAATTTTGAGGTGTCCTCAAGTATATGTCCCAGCATTGAAGATAAGAGGAGGGAGATGTTTCAAGTATCTTATGTAGTTAGTTGTGGAAAGTTTGATGTTCATTATAATTTGTACAAGACTAAATATTACACAAGTCATGGGATTGATTAATTGATTTATGTCAAATCTTAGTATAAAGCATTGAAGTACCATGAAGAGGGTTCTCAGATATATTAGAGGAACTTTAAATACTACATTATGTTATAGAGATTCAAACCTTTTTGTCACTATGTTGATGCTAATTATGTTGAGAATAATAATAATAATAATTCTACCACAAGCCATATTTTGGCTACAGTAGATGTAAGTTGAGTTTCAAAGCTATAGTCTATTATATCTACTTCTATTATATAGGTAGAGTGTGTTGCAGCTGCACAAGCCAATGAAGAGAGAATCTTATTGTAGATACTATTAAATGAGGTTGGACACAAAATAAAAATACTTTATTTTGTTATAGTTAGAACTCTCAACACTTAGCAAAGTATCTAATATTTTACTTAAAAACAACATATCAAAGTATAATATTATGTTATATAAGAAAAAGAGTAGAAGAAGGAATTGTGGATATGTAAAAGATTCGTACTAATGAGAACCTAATAGATATTATGACAAAGCTAATCAATACAGATAAGTTTATTTGATATAGAACTTCTTATGGCTTAGAAAGAACACAACCAAGCAAAGAGTTAACAAGTGAGTAAAGTGAACTTCAAGTGAAATAATATAACATCATTAATGGGCATTTAAGTATGTAGGTGCACTTCACCTTGCCCACATCGGAAATCCATTTAAGATTTCTAATTTTTTAAATAAAAGGAGGGTTTCAACTTTAATAATTTATATTAATCCTAAATCACTTTTAGCTTGTATTTTATCTATCGTTTAGTTTATTTTATATTTTGATGTTAAAATTTCTATTTCAAATCATTTTTGTGAGTTTTTTTAATAATAGTATATACTGGTATAAATAAATAAATAAATAAATAATATATATATATATTGAAAATGTTTACGGTTTCTCAAAAACATATTGTGTATATATATAATTTTGAAAAAAAAAACACACACACACACATATATAAATTGCACATATATATGTTTTTTTCTAAAATGTAAAAACACATTACACATAATATTTATTCCATTTTTGAAAAAATGTATATGCACAATATGTTTTTTAAAAACATATTGTTTATAGCTGTAGAAAACATATACAATATTATATAAATACATACATACATACATACATACATATATATATATATATATATATATATATATATTGAAAACATATATTGTAAACACACACACACACACACACACACACACACACACACACATGTTTTCATATTGTGTATATATGTTTTCAAAATAATATATATATATATACAACAAATTTATATTGTATATGTTTTTTTGAAAATGTATATACATAAAATATTGTTTTTATTTTAGAAATTAATATATAGTTTATGTTTTTTGAAAACATACTATCTGTATATACATTTTCTAAAAACCTTATATACAAAGAATAATTATATGCTGTGTAGTATGTTTTTTTCAAATTTTTTATTTTTATATTTTTTTGTTTCTTTAATGTAGATGTTTGTTTAGTAATCAAAATATCAAATAAATTCATTTTTTAAGAATTAAAATTAGTCATGTTTGCATGCATATTGGTATGTAATGAAGATATTTCACTAAAATCCTATATTGAAAAGTTTTGATGAATGTTGGTGAAATCTTAGTAAATTTTAGTAAAATTGGTAGACTTAGTGGAGAACAAACTTATAAGATTGATAAATGCTAGAGAATAATGGCAATTCTATTTTCACAACATATGTGCACCATCTATAGTAGCATTATGTAGTTGTGACATTCATTCTTGGATGTAACTTTACTAAAAAAGTTAGGATATTTTTTATTTGTCACGACTCTACTATTTAGTTGATAGAATTATTTTACTGCGCAACATAATCATTGTTTCCTTGACATTTTCTTGAACTTACGAGTGCACTAGCTCTAAACCATGTAATGGTTATGACATTTTCATATCATGGCAACTGAGTACCCCAATGATACAAGTAATCATTTAGAGCTACAATTTATTCAAGAGACTCAAAACATCAAGAGATATGGGTCATGAAAGTATTTTTCACTATGAAAATTTATTCCAAAAAGTAGTCAGTCAGTCAGTCAAGGCCAATCCTAGAACCTTGACATTTTGTTCAAAAAGTTAAAACCAAAGCCACCACTAATTTTTAGTAGCATGACTTTGTGTTATAGAGAGTAATTATTCAATCATAAAAATCCCAGTGCTATGACATTTTGCTCACAAAATCAAGACTAAAGTTGTGGTTGTTCACAACACTATAAATTTATGTTACAGAGAGTTAAACATTAGTAATAGACATTTCTAGCACTATGATATTTATAATACAAAGAGATCTGAAGAGATGACAAATTGATGACTTTAACAGTGTTGGGACTTCCAACTAAAAATATCTCATGGATCCCCAAGTATAAAAGGTATACTTGGAAAAGAAAAAAAGAGAAACGAGAAGTGGGAAATGATGCATGCAAGCCCTAGGAGATACGTAATTAATCCAAATTAAGGGAAAAACCATGGAAAATAGGAAATATTTATTGTAATTATAGTTTTATGCTTAGAAATTAGTTTTGGACATTCAATGGGAATCCTAAAATCCACAAGAAACCTTCCAACACATCTTATATGGTTTTATCTTTAATATCTAGTTAAATTGAATTCTAGGACCATTAATGTAATTGTGTTATGATGAATATTTTAATTTATAAGTTTATATTTGTGTTAATATTATATTGGTGTTGATGGATAATTATAATTTAGAATTAAAAATTAGGATTTTCATGAATACATCAATTTAATTGTGTCGGTCATGATAAATGGTGATAGATAAGTAATGAAAGACACTCGTGGTTCAAATAGAAGGAAGTGATGATACTTTTAATCTAAATGCATGAGATAAACCAACATCTGAAAACCCAAAGTTAAGGTATGTTAATCATTATGAGTATAATGCTCACAAAGTTGAAAGCATTAATGTATTAAAAACTAACTATTATATACTATCTAGAAGAAATAACCTTTAAGTAATATGTGGGTTAAGAAAAAAGTCTTACCTAAGAGTTTTACCATTGTCTAAGAGTTATATGTTGGTCATAATGAATAATAATATGTATCTCATCGGGCACATGGTGGTAGAGACTCATAAGGTAGTCATGTCTCTCCGAATCATTCTTGCTTGTATGCCTTCCATGAGTGAAATTTATCAAAAGACATATGTTTAATTATCATGAATATGATATTTACTAATCTAAAAGTACAAATGATATTAATATAATGTTATCTCAAGTCATAAGCCAATTAGTGGCTTGAGAATAGATGTACATAGTCAAAGTAATCATTAATAATAATTGATATATTGCCTAAAAAGGGTAGTGACCCTTACATTAAACAATATGTTGCTTCAACATTGAAATATTGAGGGGACAACTATGAGAGGACTGTTCTTTATAGTATGAGCCCAATTGATGATGGCCACCTTGTATGTCAAGAGGTTTGTAGATATTTTAATAATAATTTATCATTCATCCAATAACAAAATATGATATTGACCAATTACCGAAAAACATCATCATGAACAAGTATGTATGTCAACCCTAGAGTCTGAGTATATTTCCTAAAACCAAATACCTCTATTCAACTTGTACAGTTGTTAGATCAATAATGATCATTCAAATTGACAAAATAATTCATGTGGTATCAATATCTAAACTTAAATCCACATTATTATTGTATGATCCATATACTTGTGAAGCTACATTGGATGAAAAATCCTCTCTCAACTAGATTTTATGATAATATCAATTAACTATAAGTTTTTAGTATCCTCACAAAGTTGCAACAAGTTATTGGTGCCATTGATTGAGATTGTATTATAATAGTTCAATTTATTTAACTTGAGTTAACATAATTATCCTTGCAAAAGGATTGTTCTATATTAAGTTGTATTGATGCAATTTTGCTTATTTTTATATTGTATTTGTGTTGTGAGACCATTTTTTTGTTTGTTCATGTTAATTTGTAGCCATTAAAAAGTTAAATGAGAAAAACTTTAGGATCGAGTTAAAACATTAGAATATGAAATCATGAAACTGCATAGATAAATCCATTTCAAAGCAATGGGTGGTACTACAGACAACACAAAGAATTCTATATGTACTTACATTCTTACTTTCAAATCCATGAAAATAAGTTTTATGTGAGTCCAGAACAAACACTATGACATGAAAATTGATATTGGGTAGAACAACAATTAGTTGAAGAGAACATATTGGAGTTGTTATGGGGAGACAAAGAAAATTAATAATGTAGAAGAAGAATGAATGAGATGGGTGAAAGAAAAACTCGAAGAAATCAATATAATTTTATATGTCAATTTTCCAGAAATTGAAATTTTTTATGATGGAAATTTGAAGAATGACAAGTACAAGAAAGAAAAGGAAGAACACAATGAGAAGATTGAAGTTGAAGTGCAGAAAAATATTATAACACTCAAAAAAGTTATGATTGTAATCACTAGACATATCAGATAGAAATTGTGGAAATGATCAAGGGAGCCACAAAATGTTTCTATATCACTACTCAGAGAAAGAAAGATAGTTTAGATATCATTTATTTAACACAATTGATCGACCCATAAAGTACAAAGTAAAAAGAAAAAAAAAACTATACAAAAAACATAGCATGAACATTCAAGATTATCAACATGAAATTTAAATCTAAAAAATAAGTCTAAGGATACGCAAACCCAAGATGAAATTTAAATCTAAGGATATCAAATATAGTGATACTTAAAAGATAACCCAAGATTTTCCTTTTTTCTTGAATGATGTAATAAATACTTGTAATTTTTTTTTGAATTCATACAAATATCATCAGTACTTGTATACAAATTAGAGGTGTCAAACGGGTCGTGCCTAGCCGGCCCGACATATTTTTTCCAGGCCCAACCGGGCTTTCGTGCCGGGCAAGGCACGACACGGAATAGTAACCGTGCCGTGCCTGTCCCTGCATGGTTTTTGGGGGTTCAGCTCGGCACGGGCCCGCGGCACGATTCGCCGGGTTCGGCCCGGTCGGGCCGAACCCTAATTTTAAAAAATTAGGGTTTTGGCGCACCCGAAACGCTAATTTAAAAAAAAATTAGGATTTCGGCGCGCCAGAAACCCTAATTCTAAAAAAAATTAGGAATTGGGTACGCCCTAAACCCTAATTTAAAAAAAAATTAGGGTTTCGGTGCCCAATAACCCTAATTTTTTTTTTAAAAAAAATAAGCACGGTACCGTGCCAACGGGCCACGGTATCGTGCTGGGCCAAGCATGGCACGAGGCCCGGTTGGCCTCGGCACGGCATGGCATGAATGTGCCGTGGTCGGGCACGACACGAGCCCGGGCACGGGAAATTCCCGTGCCGGGCTGGCCCAGGCACGGCTGAACCGTGCCGTGCCTCATGCCGGGCCGAGCCGACCGGCCCGGCCCGGTTGACATCTCTAATACAAATAGACACTTGAATGAAGACATGACAGTTAAGCTTAGACATGATTTTCTTGTAAATGGAAAGAAGTCATGATACTCAAACCCAACTATGACTTTGTTTTTAATGAGAAGTAGCGGTCACACAAAAAGTTATGCTAATTTTCTTATGGTCATGACTAAAACTCAACCCCATGTTAAAACCCTAATCCTACTTTTTTCATTATGTCTAAATTTTCTTCTCCCATACTTCAAGGAAAACCTCTTGAATATTATCAATTAAAGATTCAAGCTACCATGAAGGATAGGATCTTGATTTTGAAATTAAAAGTAAGAAGAGATGAGTATAAATCTAGCAAAAAAAAAAAAAAAAAGAAACAAAGGGCAAGCAACATATGCAATCTATCACAAAGGCTTCACCCATCATCATGGCACAATAACTGATATTCCTTATTGAAACTAGAAATAAATGGATGTCCTTAGTCTTGGCTATGAAGAGTTTTAATGGTGAGTTTGGTTTGAAATAATTTATTTTTCCTTTCTAGATATTAATTGAGATGAAAAAATTGCAAAAAAATTTGTATCAATGTAGAAAAATATAATGCTTAAATTGTAAAGGAATTTTATTCTATTTTTAAAAATGGAAAAAATGTTATGTAATGAGGAATTTGTCTACTTTTTGATAATAAAAATGATGTGCCTTTATTATGATGTTCAAATTGTTAGGCAAAGTCTCAAAATCTTGTTGGGTGAAAGGTCTCTTATCCAACAAATCCCACAAATATATAAATTATACAAGTAGTGAAGTAAATTTTTGTTTAAATATCGATATCACATAAATTATGCAGGTAGTTCAATCAACCAATTATCAATGAATTGCTATTTTAGTTGAAAGAAAAAAATTAAGTTTTTTATAAAATTTTTAAATTCTAGGATTGATATATTTTATTATCAATCAAGACATGTCTAAATAGTTTGGATATTACTGTGGAAATGCCCTAGTATCCTATTAACATATAAGGTGGTTTTATGAACTATTAGGCTCTCCTCAATGATAGTATCTCATAATTGTGCCCTCGATATTGTATAACCAAAAAATTAAATCATACCTACTTGAATGTTATTTATAAATCCATATCTTTTAGAAAATTTATCTATTATCCTAGATAGTTACTTCATATGTATATTCTTATTCTCCAACCTTATATGTCATGTAGTTGTAAATAATTATGGTAGTAAAAGTATTTATACTTTTGGATTTATAAGCATAATACTCATATAATTAACATATATTTAAATATAAATCTAACTAGTAGTAGAAACATAATAGAAATTAATTCATAGGATTTTCACCATCTTACGAGTCACTTCCAATCACACATATCTAATGGCTTACTAGTCACTATCTACCAAAGTGACATGCGACTTCACACTAAAGGTTAAGCTCTTAATATGAAGTTTTATAAAATATACACATTAATTGATAGTCAATTCTTCTAAAAAATACACAATGAATTAGCTTATAAAAAAATCAGACATTGAGCTTCTTAAGTTTCATACCCACATGATTAACTTATCTCAATGTTAGATTTTGATGTATATGTTTGTCTCTTATATCATGATTAAAAGAGATATTACTTCATTCTTACTATTATGAATGTGTATGATTCGTGACTTATTTATCATTGTTCACCATGGTAGGACACACAAATTCACTAATAAAAAAATACTAATTTTAGTTATATATAAATATCACATCTATCAATAACTAAACTACAATAAAATTTAAGGATAAATTCATTCATTAATCATCAATCACACAAAATAAAATACAATAACCTTAGACCTCAATTTAAAAGTGTCAAACGAGACATGCCGGGCAGGCCTGATCGTGCTTTCGTGCCGGGCCAGGCACGACATGGTTACTGTACCGTGCCATGCCTGGCCAGACACGGTTCTGTGGAGGTCAGCCAAACACGGGCCCGCGACAAGAATCCGCCGGTTTCGGCCCGATCGGGCTGAACCCCTAATTTAAAAAAAAATTAGGGTTTCTTAGCTCGTGCCAAAGTACCATGCCAACGAGCCATGGTACTGTGCTGGACTAGACATGGCACGAGGCCCGGTTGGCCTCGGCACGGCACGACACGGTTGGTGCCATGGACAGGTACGAGCACGGGAAATTTCCATGACGTGTCAGCCCAGGCACGACTGAATCATGCCGTGCCTCGTGCCGGACCGGGACGGCTCAACCCGGTTGGCACCTATATCTCAATTTAGTATGACATTAAGGATTAATCAAACTCTAAGTTTATAATATTGGTCATGCATCTTGGATTGGCCCTTATGGTTTATGTTTGTACCTTGCATTATCACTTATTTCTTATATCTTCCTTTGGGATGGGTGAAATTGTGATCCTAAACCCTAGATATTCATCTCTCTTCTTGTGCCCTAGAAAATCACTTCAAATTTTCACATTTTGAGCTTTTATACCCAAATGGCTAGGTATGAATTTTAAGTTGAAAGTCATACATTTTAAGAATGTCATGATTTTGTATTTTGATCTATGTAAACCAAAGTCTTAGCATTGGGAATGAGCAAAGGCTTTGGTCTATATCTTGCTTTACATTGCCATGATGTTGAGAGTGGTCATGACAGTGTATTTCATCTCCTAAATACAAACTTGTAGTAATAGAAATAGGTCATAGTTTGGTTTATCTCTAGCATCACATGGGTTGCAATATTGGGAATAGCTATGACTATATATTTTGCCTCTATAATATTAAGTCATGACATTGGGAATAGTTGTGGCTTATGAATTTCACATATGTAACCCAAAGTCATGGTAATGGGGATATGCCATTGATTTGGTCATTCCTCAAGAGTAGAATGTTACAGCCCTAGAAATAGTTTTGGCTTGAGTATTAATATTTAGAACTTTATGTAGCTAAAAGTCAAGAAATTAGAAATAGTGCCATAATTTTTACCTTAGAATTTGGTATCTCTGTAATAAAAAAATAAGTGCTAGATGATGCCATGACTTTTAGTACCAGCGAGATACTTAGTTACTATGATATAAATTAATATCATGGCCATAAAAAAAGTCAATGAATTAGTACAGATATGACTCAAAAAAAGTTTTACAAGCATAACAAATGTGCCACATAGTAAAATTATTATATCAATAAAGTGGTTGATTCGTGACTTACAAAGATTATCATGGCTAATTATATAGAGATTCGGCCAGAAATTGATGTTGAAACTACCTCATAACTCAATGAGGTGTAAGAAAGCCATTACTTAAAGAATAGTATAATTTTACTTGATTTTAACTCACCGCCTTCTTAATAATCCACCAAGTCTTACTTTTCATTTAAAAACTATATAAATTTACTATTATTCAACATAATTCATCAAAACTATAATTTAGTAAAATCTATCATTTTTAAACCTCATTCCTATATAAATATATCATAAATAATCATCAAAATAACTAGTTTTATATGGTATTGGTATACCAAACAAAAACTATCAATGAGATACTTGGATTGTGAATAGAAATTGATGGTACAACTTTTAAATCTATAAACATTCGACCAAACTACAAAGCATAGTCATGACATTGATGGGTGGAAAAAAGAGAATGGAGGATTTCATCAAAAAGTACTTATGGACACTTTGTGTGGAAGAAACTCATGGTGGAGAACAATATTTGATTATATTTTCTATGCTCTATTTTACAGTTGACCCTTCAATTCTTCACTACCATGCTAGATAGGGTGATATTACTTTTTGCCATAGTTAAAGGATTAAAAATCAATGTGGGAAAAATTTTGGAGAAATTTATCCTCAATTTATTGGAAGGTAAAATTTCTAGAAAATTAATTTATTATTCCAAGTCACGAGAGTCTTGATATATTAAGACAATTATAAATTATGCTCATGGATGTCTTCACTAACATTGGAGGGTATTAAAAAAGGACTTGAAGAAATTAAGAAGGAAAAGGAGACTCTTGGAGGAGAATAATTGACTGAAGTTGGGCAAGATATGTCACCTTCCCTAAGGTCGATGAAGAAGCAAAATAAAGACGTGGAGAACTACATGATGAAGAGTGACTAGACCTACTCAGATATTACTTATCAAAATAAAAAAAGAATTTGGAGAATTAATTCATATGCTAAATAGGATAATATGTGAAGTAGATAGCGGAGGCAAGTGTTTGAGAGTGTAATTAAGACACATGCATACCACCTTAATGGAAGAATTGTAGAAAAGAAATAATAAGTGAAAAGAATGCATCAAAAGAATATAAGAAAAAGATCTTATATTATGAAAATCTATTCATATTATGAAAAGATCTTATAAGAAAAAGAAATTAAGACATATGCATCAAAAGAGATGCATTATGCCAGATGCATCTCCAATAGAAGGAACATCTATTCATGTCATCCCAAGAGAAATTTGAAGCACATATTATGAAAATCTTGGACTTTGAGGAAGAAATTAAGTGAATGGAAAATAAGTGATGAGAAGTCATAATTCATTTGGTAAGCTGTATTGGTCCATTGTAGAGAAGCAAAAGAAGATGATCATGGAACAAGATTCAAAAATAAAGAAAAATACAAAATATAGGGAGAAGCAATGAATTGAAGATGTGAGAAATTTTATTGAGAATTAGAAGTAAATATTCTTTGCTCTTGGTTTATTTGAAGACACCATGAATTCTATTAGAAAGAAATAGGATGTACTATGCAACATGATTATGCAAATGATGAAATGAATAGAAATGAAAAAGAATCCAGAGAAACCTTCAATATCTATACCACCATTTGAACCCTCAAGAGCAAAGTTCCCATTTTGAGATTTTGTTTCTAGCAATCAGTCATACTACTCTGCTTTTTTACCATGTTGAGATGTATACATTTTCTTTCATGATGATGTTATAATTTGATTTTCTTGTGATATTAATGTTATGGATAATTTTTTGTTTGGTTTGGTTGTTTGGAGAAAGATTTATTACTCAAGAATGAGTAATACTTTTAGTATATTGGTTTATTTGATACTCAAAATACCAAATAAATTGTGCTATTTGGAAATAAAATTAGTTATGTTTGGATGGAGACGTGACAATTCCACTGTAGCTTTATGTAGTTACAATATTTGTTTTTTGGCAACAACTCTACCAAAACAATTGTTACTTTCATTGTACACCATGAATATACCACCAAGTTAAAATAAATTTCACTATATAACAAAATCATCATGGCCATGATATTTTCTTGGAATCATGGTTGCACTAGCTCTAAACTTCTTAATTATGGTGATATTATTTTCATGTTACAGTAGTCAAATACCCCAATGGTATAACTACAAGTAGTCATGACACATTTCAAAGCCATGATTTATTCAAGATAAAGCCAAAACATTAAAAGATATAGGTCATGACACCATTTGTTACCATGTCTTTTTGTTCCCAGAAGTAATTACTTAGTCACGGCCAATCACAACACTATGACATGTTATTCAACATGCCAAGACTAAAGTTGTTGCTAATTCTCAATACTATGATTTTGTATTGTATAAAGTCATTATTTTGTCATGAAAATTCTAGCATCATAACTTTTTGCTCATAACGTCGCTATTAAATTCATGGTCATTCCTAACAACGTGACATTTTGTTACAAAGAGTTAAATATCAGTTGTTGTTATTCCCAACATCATGACATTTGTGCTCTATTGGAGATCTAAAAAGAAATGAAGTCACAACCTTAATTATGTACCATAGTTTTCAACATAAAGTATTACAAGGATCAATAAGTATAAATGCTACACTTGGAAAAGAAAATAAAAAGATAGAGATAAAGAATAAATGGCACGCACTAGCCCTAGGCAAAGCATAATCAATCCCAATTATAGGTAAATCCAAGGTGAACAATAGGAAACACAATTAGAATTAGAGTTTTATGCTTAGAAATTAGTTTGAGTATTCATTTGGAAGCATAGAATCCAAGAGAAGCCTTCCAACATGTCTCATACATTTTTATTCCCAATTTTCAGCTAAATTGAATTCTAGGGTTGATAATGTAATTGTATTATCATGAATATTTAAATTTATGAGCTTACATTCATGTGGATATTGTGTTTAGATGCTAATAGATATGAAGATAATTTAGAACCAAAAATTTAAGTTTACATGAATATGTCAATTTATACATCTCGGCTATGAAAGATAATGATAGGTAAGTCATGAGATATGCTCATATAGTTTGAATAGAAAGAAGTAATAGACTTTTTAATCTTAATGCGTGAGATAAACTAATGTATGAAAACTCAAATTTAAGCTATGTTAATTAAAATGAGTATAATGCTTATGAAGTTGAAAGCTTGAATATATTACAAATAATATATTATATACTATCTAGAAGAACTAATCTTAGAGTAATATGTGAGTTAAGTAGAAGATCTTATCTTGAAATTTCATTATAGTGTGGGAGTTATGTGTCAGCGTGGTGGATGATGGTAGGTATGTCATGGGGCACATGTAGTGGAAGAAATTCATAAGGTCATGATAACCTTGCAAATCATTCTTACCTAAATCACTTTCATGGGTAAAAGTTATGAAAAGATATATATTTAATTATTACAAATATGACATTTACAAAGATGAAAGCGAAAATAAAATTAGTTCCATATTATTTTAAGTTATGAGATAATTGGAGGCTAGAGAATAGAAATACATATTCAAAAGAATCATCAAGGGCAATTGATATATTTTCTAAAATAATAAATATGATAATGACTCTTGCATAAAATAACATATTGTTTAGGTGTTAAAATACCAATGGGATAATTATGAGGGAATCATCATTGGTAGTGATAGTCCAACAGATGATGGTCACCTTAAATACCAAAAGGGCACATGGGTATTTTTACAATAATCCATCTTTTATCCAACAACCAAATATAATATTGACTAAACAGCAAGAAATATCATCACACATAAATATGTACACCAATTTAGAGGCCAAGTATATTTCCAAAGACCAAGTATATCTTTTCAACTCGTATAGTTATTAGTTCAATGTCAATTGATTGAATTGTCAAAATAATTTCTATGGAATTAATATCTAGTCTTACATCCACTTTAATTTATATGATCCATATAGTTGCAAAGTTACATTGGATGACAGATCCTCACTGAACTATGTTTTGTGATCATGTCATTAACTATGAGTTTTCGTACCTTTGTAAAGTAGCAATAATATGATAGGGTGATATGACCTTTTTTTATAAGGGGAGGGGTTAGTTTGACTTTGCACATTTAATAGACCCAATATATAAGTATTTTACACCTTGGGCCCTTCTTATTGCATGGCATTTTATATTTAGGAAATAACTTATAAAATACTTTTTAAAAATAATTTATATGATACCACTTTACTAATTAGGAAATGAGGCATTGTATATAAGTGAGAGGGAAAACATAAATGAAGAGGTTTGTTGTTGTTTTTTCGTACCTTTGTAAAGTAGCAATAATATGATAGGGTGATATGACCTTTTTTATAAAGGGAGGGGTTTGTTTGACTTTGCAAATTTAATAGACTCAATATAAAAGTATTTTACATTTTAGGCCCTTTTTATTGCATGGCATTTTATATTTAGAAAATAACATATAAAATACTTTTTAAAAATAATTTATATGATCCACTTTACTAATTAGGAAATGAGGCATTGTATATAAGCGAGAGGGAAAACCTAAATGAAGAGGTTTGTTGTAGTTTTCTTAAAATTGGCTTCATTTGTCTCTCTAGTTATTCAAATGTGAAAATGGTTTGTATGATTCCTTAGTATTTTTTTATTCTTAACATGATATCGGGGTAGATTAAAAATGTGAAAATTATCTATTTGTTTCATATTTTTCATCTTGATATGTGATGAAGATAAGATAATCAAAAGATATGATATTTCTTCTTCTTAATATTCATATCCTTCCAAACAAACAAGTGTTGTAATTTCACTTATTCTTCTTCGAAGAAAAAACTCTAATGAATGGGATGACTCGATTAAGAACAATATTCAAGCAAAGAACAAACTCAAGTTTTTTGATGGTTATATAAAAAATTAAATGGGTATGTGTCAATTCCATGCTCGGGGCATGGGTCTACCACAGCATAGATCTATCATTTCGATGCATTATGATGATTGTGAATTGTGTGAAAGATGTGAGATGAACTTTGGGGATGATTCTAAATTATAACAGGTCTTTGTATGCATGAATTAAATAATCAACTCCTTGATTGTAAGTGGAAAGGGAAATTAATTGTTACCTATTATGGAAACTGAATCTGATTTCGAGTTGAATTGGTTGCACATTCAACTATATTAACTTGCAAGTGTAGATGTGGATACATTGTCATGGCTGGTTATGGACCCTACCTAGTCTCAAAACCATTTCTCGAAGGCTATAACTGAAAAAAAAAACATCAATCTATTATCTACTCAACAAAACACATGAAGTGACATAATGGATTTTGTGACAAAAGAAGCAGCAAGGGTGTGAGGTGGTCCAAGAGTCATGCTTTCAACTAGTGGGATTTATAGATTGATGGTAATCTGAAAATAGTGGTAGCAATGAAAAAGGAAATGGTAGGGATAGTGGTCACTCCTCGCATGGTGATAGGTTCAGTTGTTGGCACAATACTATGGCCAATACGACTACTGCATGGTCATGTACAACCTTTGGGGAAACAAGTGGGTGTGGATGGAGATAGATGTGGTTTGTATGAACTATCTAATTAGTAGTGATAAGCATTGGTAAACTAGATGAACAATTCCAAAATCTCTTCTTCTTCTTCTGAAAAATTATCTAGTAAGCTTCTTTCTAACAAGTAAATTATTAAAATGGTGCTTCAAATCATATGTCTGGTAATATTATTTTGTTTATGGATTCAAATTAATATATTCCCTCTATTGTGGGGCTGCCTAATAGAAATAAAATGGTAGCCACCAAAGAATGAATGATTGTATTGGGTAAAACATAGTTTTATGCGAGGTTTTGTATGTTTTAGAAATGACCTATAACTTGCTATTAGTATCTCAATTTCTTAAAAATCACATTACATTGTCACGTTTACTAATTAACTTTTTGTGATACAAAACTACACCTCAAGGATCCTGATTAGTGCAGGTGAAGAACATGAAGGGGTATATTGATTCAAGCATGTGAAACAAACTCAAACATATCAAGTAGTAATTAATGAGAATCAAGAATTGTGGCATAGGCAACAAAGACTTCCATTTCATCAAGTAGTGTCTCTTCATAGTTATGTATTTAAGAGCTGTAGTAACAAAAAGGGACACTTGAATAATAATGACATTTGTGAAATTTGTGCATGTGCTAAACAAACTAGAAATGTATTTCCTATAAGTTGTAATTGAGCAATTGAGTTTTTTTTATTTAATTCATTATGATATATAGGGTGGATATAATGTTCCTATATGTTATTGTGCATATTATTTTTTTATTGTTGTTGATGATTATTCGAGAGCAATTTGGGTTACTTAATGTCTATAAAGAGTGAAGTAGTTTCTGAAATAATAATTTTTTTTAATGACTCAAATTCAATATAATAAACGAGTGAAAATTTTGAAAAGTAGCAATGATCTGAAGTTCACTTGTTTGAAAATATTTACACAGATAATGGCATTCTACACCAAGTTTTTGTGTGCCAATGTTTTGCTTATAATAGACTCCAGATGAAGGATAAATTTAGGTCTCAATATCAAAAATGTGTTTTTATTAGTTATCCATATGGACAAAAGGGATAGAAACTATATGATTTAGAAAATGAAGAATATTTTGTTCTTGGTAATGTGTTTTTTGATGAAAATCAGTTTCCCTTTGCTTATAACAAAACTACCTTGGTGGATATTTTGATACAATAATGTCTCAAGATATTGGAGTTGTTGTTGATGATGAGCCCATTTTAACAAGTGAAAATTATGATGATATGAGTGGTAGTGTGCATGTACATGCACAAGAAGATGAGTGACTAAACGTTTCAATTCTAAAAGTTCAAATAATGCATGTTGTTGTGGATGAGAGTGCGACAAGAGTTAGGAGTGGTGTTTGTGGTGTGTCGCAAGAAGCTCTTGGTAGGGGGAATCAAAACCAAAAGCCATCTAGTATCTCAAAGGATATATCATCAATATCATTCAAGCTTTAGACCCTATCACTACTCCTTCACCCTAGTTTTCTCTATCCTCATGTATACTTTTTTTTTCCATAATTCGTTGTGTAAATTGTGATAAGTTTTAAGTGAGATAAAAGTACTTCTTGGCAGAAATTATTATAGGTTCTGAACCTACTATTTTTTATGAGGAAATGAAGGATCATAGTTGGAGGAAAATTATGAAAGAAGAATTTGATACACTTGAATGGAATGAAACCTAGACATTGAAAGATTTATCACAATAAAAGAAATTGTAAAATGCAAATGGGTCTAGAAAGTGAATCATAATTCTAATGGGTTATTTGAGAGATTGAAAGATGACTAGTAGTTTTTGGTAATTGACATGTTTAAATGATATATTTTAATGAGATGTCTACCATTGTAGATAAAATGATACTAGAAAGAATTTTACTAGATGGATGTACATGATGCATTCTTTTATGGTGATTTGGAAGTGGAAGTATACATGTTGTTGCATCATAGATTTGAGTTCTCAACCCAGGATAGATATGTCAGCTCTAGAAATCCTTGTATGAATTATGAAACTCCATTTTATTAGTTTGTTAATCTTTCTGCTACTTTGAAATAATTTAGTTTTACGCAATTTTATGCAGATCACTCTTTATTCAGTTCTAGAAATAATTCTTCCACATTCTTTATTTAGCTATATTAAGGATAGGTATCTCAACCCAGGATACCTATTAAGTCAGGATCCTTGTATGAATAAAGAAATAATTCTTTATTTAGCTCTAGAAATTTTTGTATGATTCATTATTCAGGATCCTTGTATGAATAAAGAAATAATTCTTTATTCTAGAAATACTTTAATAGTTATGTCAGCTCTAGAAATAATTTTATTCAGGATAGGTATCTCAACCCAGGATCACTCTTTATTTAGCTATATTAAGGATGATTTAACTTTCCATATTCTTGTCTATGTGGATGATTTGATTATTGCGGGTTCCCCTCATGATGCTATTATAGATTAAAAAAATCCTAGTAATCACTTCCACATGAAGGACCTAGGTTTCCTAAAATATCTTCTTAGCATTGAGGTTACACACAAGAAAGAATGCCTATTTCTTTCTCAGTAGAAATACACAATAGAGATTGTGAGTGAATTTGGATTTTTGGGGCCTGACATATTTCGATTATAATGGAGCAAAACTATCACTTGGCTCTTGATGATGGGAAAGAGTTTCACAATTCTGAACAAAATCAATTCCTTATTCGAAGGCTTGTTTACTTGACTATTATTTTACTAGAATTATGTTATTCGGTTCACATCCTGGCATAATTTATGGGTTGTACATAAATTAAGAATTGAAAGGTTACTTTGCATAATTGCATATACTGAGATATCTGAAACATAGTCCAGAATAAAGGTATATCATTGTATAGAACAAAAATTTGCAACTATATGTTTTTTGTGATAGTGATTGGGGTAATTGTCCATTGATGCAACTATCATTGACTAATTATTTTATATTGCTTAATTTTTCACCTATCTCTTGCAAAATGAAAAAACAACCAACAATTTCTTGATAATCCATGGAGGCTAAATATTAGTCTTTGGTAACCATGACTTATGAATTGAAGTGGTTGAAATCATTATTATTGTCTCATGGTATTGACCACTAATGTTCAATGTGACTACATTGTGATAGTCAAGTTGCTCTATATATTACTACTAATCTAGTTTTTTTGATGAAAGGGTGGAGCATATATAAATAGATTGTCAATTTGTTCAATATGAACTTCAGGTTAGAAATATGGTAACCTCATAGTCACACATCCACATGAGAAACTAGCTGGTGGATATTTCTATAAAGACTCTTGGAAAATCTCAAATTATTTGCCTATTTCACAAGTTGAGCATTTATGATCTTCATGCTCCAAATTGAGGGAGAGCACTGCATGTTATTTCATGTCTAGGAAATAACTTATAATAAAATACTTTGATAAACTAATTTATAAAACATTGCTTTAATATTTAGGAAATGGAGCCTTGTATATATACGAGAGAGAAATCCTAAATGAAGAAGTTTATAGTTGTTATTCTCAATATTGGTTTTCACTATCTCTCTAGTTCATCAAATGTGAAAAATGGTTTGTATGAATCTTTCAAAGTGCTTCTTTGTGATTCTTAATACTTTTATTTAAAATTTTTTTAAAAGAAGACAAACAAAAAAAAATAGTTTTGGGCCCCTTAGCACAATTTTCCCAAAAACAAATTTCAATGTTGCACTTACATATCTCAAATGTTTACATAACCATGCACGTGTCTCAATAAATAAATAAATAAATAAATAAATGAAAAAAGATAATATAAAATAAGAGAAATTTTGTATTGATATTAAAATAAAGAGGGGAAATTATGTTAAGGGGTCCTAAAATAAAAGTAATTACATTATAGGCCTCATTTTATTATGTTTAGGGACATAAATCAAAAAAAATATATATGATTTGAGTTATTTTTTAGTACCCAAATATCAAATCTCCAAATAATCCCTTTCATCATTAAAAAACAAATAGGGTGGAAACATGTTTATGCATATTCCATTTTGGGAATTAAGAATATGATGCACATATTATGCATAATGTTTTATGTATAAAATTATGAAGAAATTTTATTAATGAAAAAATGATTTTGAAACTTAAATGAAATATGCACAATGTTATGCATGAATGGGTTGATGCACACTGTTATGCATGAATGGGTTGATGCACAATGTTTCATTACACATAAGGAAATGTTATGCATAAACATTTCCTTATGCATAACACATTTATCCATAATGAAATGTTATGCATAGTGGTGGATAAATTTGATTATGCATATTGAAATGATTTATTTGAGAACAATAAATATTTTATTAAAAACAAATAAATGAGCACATCTCTATATATATTTCTCTCTCTCCCCATGTTTTCTCTGAGAACCATAAATCTTCTATCAGTAGCATCTCTTTATGTGCCATTACTTGTGCATGTGCACTAATTCATGTCATGACCTAACTTGTGCCATCACAACCTGACTTGTGGATGAGCATACTACTTCATGTTGTAGCTTGACATGTACAGTAGTGACATGACTTGTGCATGCACATGCTAGCTCATGTCATGACATGACTTGTGTTGTCACTACTTGATATGTGATGTCATGACCTAACTTATGATGTTGTGACCTAACTTGTGTTGTTGCTACCTGCATTATGATGACATGACATGACTTGTGTATGCGCTTGCTAGCTCATCTCATGACATGACTTGTGTTGTCACTACCTGACTCGTGATGTCATGACCTAACTTATGACGTTGCAACCTAACTTGTGTTGTTGCTACTTTCATTATGATGACATGACCTGGCTTATGCTTTACAACTTGACTAGTGTTGTCATTGCTTGACTTAAGTTGTTACAACCTGACTTGTGCATGTGTGTGTTACTTTATGTCACGACCAAACTTGTGTTATCATGGCCATGGTGACAAGGTGTGAGCTTCAATTAGGATCGCAACCAGGAAATGGTGTCATTATTTATGTCGAAACCAAGAATTCTAAGTCATGACCACATCTTTCAATCTTAAGCTAGTTTCTTATCGTAACCAATACTCCCCCTCAAGTTGGGGCATGCAGATCTCGAATGATTAACTTACAAAAGAGGTGAAGAAAATGAGATATTTCAAGATCCTTTGTAAAAATATCTGTCAACTTACTTCCCATATGAATGTGTGAAGTCACTATCTTGCTAGCTTGGATTTTATAAAGAACAAAACAATATAGCATATTAGAATTTGACAATCACAATACAAGCATATTAGATAGTTATAGTTAATGCAAAGAGACCAAAAAAATGATTTCAACAACTTCAATTCACAAGTCAAGGTTAAAAAAGACAATATATAGCCTCCATATATGATATAGAGACTATAAGTTGATTTTTCATTTTCCAAGAAATGGACAAGGATCCAAGCATCAAAGAATAACTAGTTAATCATCATTTTGTGATCAGACAACTACCCCTAATCACTATCATAGAAAGCATAAAGTTGTAAATCACTTTCTCTTCATATTAATAAACATTGTCTAGGACTACCCTTCATGTATCTCAAAACATGCAAAGTAGCCACTCAATACTCAATATGTGGACAACTCATAAATTGACCTAGAACTTGCACCAATAACATAATTCTAGTTGAGCACTAATCAAATAAATAAGCTTCCTTAATAGTGCCAAGAACCTAGGTACGTTGGTATTATCATATTAGGTTCTTGGCATATGTGTATACCACTTTATGATTGGTGTTGGTTGATTGCCGGGATATAAACAAGGAAATAAATAAATTATCTACAAAGCAACATTAAAAATTTAGATGTTTTGTATGCTTTAGAATTCTTGCGATTACCATTTTATTATGGAGGCAGATTTCTTTTTTATGATTTTATGTGTATTCTGAGCATAGAACCAAAGGGTGCATAGGATGGTGGGTTAGCCTAAATCGGCCAACTTTATAGTCTCTTGTAAGTTGTGTGCTTGTATTTAATAAAGTGTGTGTTTCTAAAAAAAAGCTTCTCAATAAGATGCTAATATCATTAGGGGCTGGAAAACTTTTCCTCATTGGCAAGCACTAAAATGTGGTTATGCTCCATTAGAGTTGAAACAAGATGTGCCCCCAGCAACCCAGCTTCACCCACAATATCCATTACATATTTCCATTAAGAAAGATATAGACTCTCTTTTAGATAAGCACCTCATCCTAAGAAAATATTTTAGGATATCCATGTCCTTCATAGGAAAGCAGACACTGAGATACTTCTTAAAATAAATAACAACATGAGAGGAACTAGTTATAATCATATCATCCACATATACAAGAACATGCAAGGCTACATTACCCTTAATAGTATTAGAGTATGCCCTAAAAGTCAATCATTAGATGATTCTTTTAGGACTTTTGTATCAAATCTTATATGTAAAAAAATATAATTTTTATGATTATTATATTTATTTAGATCTATGAAAATATTAGATATATATAATAATGTCCTAGAGTGATATATTTTATGAAATACTACTTTAAAATTTCCCTAGTCAAATATGAATATTCAAGGAATATTAATACATTAAGACTAACATGTATGTTAACTAACATGAGATATTAAGTTAACACATGTGTATATATTGGAGAACATACACTGAACTGACCCGCTATGAGAATGTTACATGGATTGTTATATAAGTGGCATACATATTCTCACAATGACTATTAATATGAATTGTCCTTTGACCTGAAGTCACTACGATTCCCTACATAGGAGTTGTATACTTTAGATTCATCAAATGCCACTTGTAACAAAGATGGTCATAAAGTTATTTACTAGGCATACAATAAATTGTGTAGAGGGATTTGAGAGATGTAAATGAAAATTGTCCCTTCTATATAATGGAAATGATATCAGTTGACCCTTTGATTGAGTAGGACTACTAAAATACATGGTAATCAATATGAGATATTAAGCTTATTTAAAAACATATAGACTAATGTGAGGATGACATGATCCATGCTTCATAAATCAATATAGATATCATGGACTAATTCATACAATAAAAATAAGTCACAAAATTAAATTAAGTCGATTCTATTATATTTTTATCACTTGGGTAGCAATGATGTATTACTAAATGCCGCTCATTACTTGTTTCTTTAAAATAAGATTTAAAAGTCATAGCCAAAGCTACAAGAACCTATTAGGTCACACACATAAAAATATATATAAATTTGGAGTTCATTTTATTTTAGTTAGACTAAAATAAAACCAGACTAATCTTAAATTTGAAATTCATTTCAAATCTTAAGCTAATTGGATTAAAGAGTTTGGTCCAATTAGTAGATATTTGGGCCCTTTAAAACGGGCTCAAACTTAAAGCCCATATTTCTCTCTTTTAGTTAATGACACATCCTTTTAGAAAGGCATGTCATTAATAATATATCATTTTAGTTAATGACACATCCTTTGAGAAAGGTATGTGAAAAAACAAAAGATTCTATATACAATAAGAGAGATAGAAAATGAATACAATGATGGAGATATGTTTGTGTGGATATTGCTAGAGGCACGGATACTTTACTGTGCTAGGATATGACCAAACCATTCTGAATCAATTTTTTTTGTTGTGCTAGAAGAGGTAGCATCCTTATCCAACGTTTAATTATATTCACTTAGATCATTGGTAGGTTCCTAGTCCACTGCAAAATTCTGATATGAAATTTACTAGAACCCTAACAAATATAACTAAATAAAAAGCAATCTATATAGGACTTTGTAAAACCAAAAATTATTTCGATGTAACAAAAAGATTAGCAAACCAATTCTGAGTTGTTTGTTATAAACTATACGATGAGTTATGGAGACAAAATAGCTTTATCATGATGGGAAACTCAAATATGAGAGGTAACTACATATATACTTCCTCATACAAATCACCTTTGAGACATGTACATCCATCTTGTGAGCTATTAGTTACTTTCCATTGTCATTGGCAAAAACATTCACATTGTCACCATTTTAGCTATGGGGGGAAACATCTCAATCAAATCTATTCTGACAACTTGTCTATTTCCAATGACTATGAGGCTTATTTTTAGTTTCTCATCACCCTATAGTTTTCTTTCCTAATAATAACTTTTTTAATGCCTAGGTCATGTCCCATTTGAGTGCATTAATCTCCTCTTTTATAGCTTTCCTCTAATTGAGTTCCTTTATCATCTTTGAAAAATTAGTTGGTTCATGGCCTACAGTAATTGCTACCAAGAAACATTTGTGTCTTAAGGTAAATTTATCATTATTTACATAACAAGTTATGAGAAAAGGTGTATATGAGAATCATGATGACTCTAGTGAAGGAGTAGGGACTAGGTATAATACTTCAAAATGTGATGGTGATATATCCTTTGAGACAACTTGATGGCTTGTAGTTTTGATGCCCCTTGCTAAGTACTCCTTGCGACACAACACTACATCATTCCCAATATTTGTCACACTTTTTCCACAACAGTATGGTCAAATGAGATGTCCAACCTCTCCTTTCTTTGCAAGTGTCGAGGTACACAACTACCAATCATGTCATCCTAATACCCCCTACTACTAAGGACTCATCTTTAAGAATGACTTCAACATCTTGACATAGAAATGCATACAAACTATCATCTACCAAAGAAGTTTTAGTTTCAAGAAAGGTAAATAGATTTTAAAAAAATCACATCATGAAAAATAAAGTATTCTTCACTTTCTGAATGACTTCAACTCTTTCGTCCATATGGATAACCAACAAAAATATATTTTTGGTACTTAAGCCCGAATATATCTTTCGCATGGGATCAATTATTAGCAAAACACAGACAACCAAAAATATGAAGACATATGCCAGGTGTCATGAGTAGCAATCCATGGGGTGACTTATTAGCAAGTACTAGGGTAAGAGTGAGATTTATTTAATATGTAGTAGTCAAAATTTATTCTCCCCAAAAGTCAATAGAAAGACTAGCCTAAAAATTAAATGGTTGTGCCACATTTAAACTATAATGATATTTTCATTTGACCCTACCATTTTGTTTTGGTGTGTCAACAAATGAAGATTGATGTAAAATAATCTATTCTAACAACTTGTCTATTTCCAATGACTATGAGGCTTATTTTTAGTTTCTCATCACCCTATAGCTTTCTTTCTTATCAATAACTTTTTTAATGCTTAGGTTATGTCCCATTCGAGTGCATCAATCTTCTCTTTTATAGCTTTCCTCCAATTGAGTTCCTTTATCATTTTTGAAAAATTAGTTGGTTCATGGCCTACAGTAAGTGCTACCAAGAAATATTTGTGTCTCAAGGTAAATTTATCATTATTTACATAACAAGTTATGAGAAAAGGTGTATATGAGAATCATGATGACTCTAGTGAAGGAGTAGGGACTAGGTATAATACTTCAAAATGTGTTGGTGATATATCCTTTGTGACAACTCGATGGCTTGTAGTTTTGATGCCCCTTGCTAAGTACTCCTTGCGACACAACACTACATCATTCCCAATATTTGTCACACTTTTTCCACAACAGTATGGTCAAATGAGATGTCCAACCTCTCCTTTCTTTGCACGTGTCGAGGTACACAACTACCAACCATGTCATCCTAATCCTCCTTACTACTAAGGACTCATCTTTAAGAATGACTTCAACATCTTGACATAGAAATGCATATAAACCATCATCTACCAAAGGAGTTTTAGTTTCAAGAAAGGTAAATAGATTTTAAAAAAAGCACATCATAAAAAATAAAGTACTCTTCACTTTCTGAATGACTTCAACTCTTTTGTCCATATGGATAACTAACAAAAATATATTTTTGGTACTTAAGCCCGAATATATCTTTAACATGAGATCTATTATTTGCAAAACATAGACAACCAAAAATATGAAGGGGGCATATGCAGGTGTCCTGAGTAGTAATTCATGGGGTGACTTATTAGCAAGTACGAGAGTAAGAGTGAGATTTATTTAATATGTAGTAGTCAAAATTTATTCTCCCCAAAAGTCAATAGGAAGACTAGCCTAAAAATTAAATAGTTGTGCCACATTTAAACTATAATGATATTTTCATTTGACCCTCCCATTTTGTTTTGGCATGTCAACAAATGAAGATTGATGTAAAATAATCTTATGTGCATAAAATGTTTTTAAACAAATACACGCCTGACCATTATCACTTCTAAATATTTTAACTTGCTTATTAAATTGTGTATGTGCTATCAAACAAAAAACTTTTATTATTTATGAAACTTCAATCTTTTTAAACATTAAATAGATCTCAACTCCATCAAATAATCAGCTACAAGAGTAAGAAAGTTTTGTCTTGCCTATAAGGCTATAACTAATTTCACAAATTTCACCATAATCCAATGTTCCTTATTGTTATTACTACTCTTAATTATACCATGAAGAAAAGATATTTCTTGTCGAGAGGGATGATCTAGTTTTATATATCACAATTATTGTTTCCTGTCACAAATACTTGATATGCTCAAATTTGTCTCATGAATTGGAACTAATAGACACATCATATTCTTCACTTGTTCCAATCAAGATCCTTGAAGTGTTGTCCTATATGACTAAAATATTGTTAGTAAATGTGATAATGTAATATGATTTTTTTAATAAACTTAATACAAATGGAAAAGTATAGGTCAAATCAAGAACATACAAAATAACCCATAAAATCAAATTTTCACCCAACTTTATCTATTCTTTTGTGGATGACATTTGTTTTCCATTAGGCAGACCCAAAAAAAAGGGATATATATTAATTAAATCCATAAACAAAGTAATATCATAAGACATATGATTGGAAGCATTCATGTCAATAATTCACTTGTTGAAAAAAACATACCAAACAATATCTCAAAAGAAGAAAAATGACCTCCAATATTGTCTATCAAATTTACTAATAATGATTACGGCAATCAAAAAATCCAGGCATACCATATCTATTACCATTAATAACCATCAATTGACCCAAATTTGTACCTGCGGGTGTTGCAACTACATTGACTAGAGCAATATGCCCACAACTAAACCTACCACCAAGCCCATAATGAACACAATCCTTGCCATTTCCTTTGTCATCATAGCTTCTATTTTTAGAATAGCAAAATCCAAATATCATACAAGTTGGAAACATGACTCGTGCACGTAGCCCATTCTACCATTATGTGTGTGAAAGTAAAATTTTTATAAGGATGTTCACTCCCCCTAACAAGTGCACCACTTCGCCCCCTTGCTACTTCTTTCACTACAAAATTGACAGCCATACTTCTTTTGTCTTTGGAGCATACAATAGAATAATATCTTATTATAGTCACAAACTTGAAACAATGGTACTAAGACTAGGAATAAGGCCTATAAGTAAGCCAGTCTCTCATTCTTTAGTTAAGGCAGTCACAATACCTCACCCCCGTTCATATGTAAAAGTCATTACATTAGAATGGGTATCCAATTCTTCCTGAATCTACTTTAGTTTCCCATAATAGGCAACAGTCCATTACTCTTTTTGTTTATAAACAATGAGTCAAGCCTTCAATCCATGTAAATGATGACTTCCAATCGAGAATTAATACAGAAGATCATCCAACATTTCTTTTACATAGTTCATAATTGCCATGATGAATTAGAGTTATGTGTCTATGGTGTTGAAATAATTTATTTCAGCCATTATCAAACACAAGTAGTGCTAGATTTGATATTCCTATGAATACTTTCAGATTTGGTGATGATGAGAATGCTTCCTCCATGCATGTGATGTTCGAAATAACATGTGGAACTTTCTAGTGGACAAAGGAATTTTATATCGTTTATGCATAAACATTATGCATGACATATTTTTTTTAAAATGAAAGGAATAATTTTGGAATTCAGTATTTGGGTGCTCAAAAAGTGACCCAAATGACCAAATGATAAATAAGATATCTGAAATTATTTTTGGATTATTTTTGTTTTGGGATCCCTTAACATAACTTTCCCTAAAAAATAACACTATAATTTAAATATTTAGAAAACAAGTATCAAAATAAAGATTTTTGTGTTTTGATGCTTTATAAATAATAAAGGGATAATTATGCTTTGGGCTCAAATCTAAAATTACTTATGATTTGGTCTCAAAATCATAAAGTTTTATTTAAAAATGCTTAAAACATAAAATATTTATATTTTGAATTCATAAAATTGGAAAATTGCCAATTTTTTGATTTTGTGTCTTAAAAAAATAAAAATAAAACTGATTGTTTCTAAAATCATGGTGTGTGTGCGTGTGTGTGTGTGTGTGTGTGTATAAACCTATATATATTTATATTTATATATTTATATAGATATATAAATATGCATTTATATGTATATATAGGTGTGTGTATGTAGGTTTATATATATATAAAAATAAATAAATTAATATATATATAAAATCTTATATACATTTATATAGATTTATATATAAATGTATATAGGTTTTTATATAAAATACACACACACACACACACACAACCACACACACACACACACACAACCACACACACACACACACCTATCTCTACACTACAAGAAATAAACCATTTAGAAATGGAAAATAGAAATGCTCAAATCTATTTCAAAAATTATCAACGGATTTGAAATGTATTAGAAATAGACTAAACAAATCCAAGAAAAAAATTAAAATGGACAAAATTTTCATCACTATTTAGCTATGAAAATTTTTGAGTTTTTTTTTTATTTCGTTGCTAAATAATCCATGAAGTGAGAAGTCAATATGTCTGCATGGAATATAACAACGAAAATATTTGCATCCATTAATAGTCAGAAATAGAAATCATACCCGTTTCTATTATTGCGAGGAATATTAAGTCAGTTGCTATATATATTAAAATGATTATGCAATGGAAAATCATTTTGTCTCATTTTTAATTACACAAATAAATTCCATCGCTAAAATATGATAATTAATTTCTGAAGACCACTTCGAAATTTTGAAGTGTTCTCAGGGTTTCATGAATTTTTTTGGTTTAGTTGTGATTTCGTCCGATTCATGTTTGGATTGTCTATCCTCCATATATTATTCGACGTGATTTTTATCTATATTTAAGGTGTAAAAATTATTATTTTTATTATATTCCGTATGTATTTAATCCGGGAATAGCTTCATTAGTGCTTTTTCATGTTACACGTAATTTATTTCCATTTTTAACATTTATATTGAGTTCTATCTGATTATTTTGCTGAATTATAATAAATATAATAAATAAATTATATATTGTTTGCATTTTTTTATATTTTTTCCTCATTTTTATATGAAAAAATTTTTTGTTACCTTATTGATCTATGATAGTTTTGTGTATTTTGTTATTGACCTATAGTTAATATCACCAAAATTATATTGTATTTTATTTCCTTATTAGAATTACATGATATTTAATAATTTCAAAATATAATAACTCATATTATTGGCATGACCTTAGCAATAAATAATTTATAATTATTAAAACAATTACTATATATTCATTTGTAATAACAATAATAATGGACAATAATATAAGCAGGGTATGCAATTAGAATAGTGAAACATAATAAAAAATTGTTAAAACTAAAAAAAATATAAGCTAATTTAAATATTTATATATTTGTTTGATCTACATTTCATTAAAACTATCATAAAATAAATAATACTCACTTTTATTTAATATTAAAAAAATTTATATTACATGTCTCATGTCGTTTATGCTTATGTATACTACATGCTTCATATAGATTAAAAAAATTTCTCATTCATTTAATAATATTCTTTGTTAATAGTTGATTTATTTTGTATGTTTTTTATTGATAAATTTAAATATATTGACATTAATAATTTATTTATTATTTATATTATATATAATATGTTTATATAATTATTTAGTACTAATTAATATAAAAATTAAAGATTGTGAAATTGCAAATTTTTCTTTTTTTCATTTTTAATGCAATTTTATCCAATATAGATAAATATCAAATTTTTAGTTTTATGTAAATGAAAAAATTACATTGGAACAACCCACTATTTTTTGATTTTAATCCAAAATTATCTAAAAAATATTTTACTGCAACTTATTTGTTTGATTTATGCAATTTTCATAAAAATGTCACTCCATCTTTATTACAAAAATATCTCTATTTATTATTATAATTCCAAAAATATCAATGTTATGTGTAATACAAAATATTACACGACATAATCATAAATGAATGAATATAAGACTAAAAGATGAATTTTTAACTGATAAATTTATAAATGAGATTGAAGAATCTATTACATTCACTGAAAAATAGCATGAATTTATAGATAAAACAAAAATAAGATCTTCATGTAATACTCTTAAGTGTCAAAATTAGAGTTTCTATGATGTGGACACAATGCGATATCATCTTGTAAAAAATGAATTTGTTAGTGAATATTATGTTTGATATAAACATGAGGAAATAGTTTTGTCACAAATAACTAAGTATTATATACATAGAAATACTGATTCAACTATTGAAATGGAATTTGCTAATTCTAATTATGCATGTGAAGCAATTTTGAATAATGTTATTGGTCCTTCATTAAATCTAGATATCATCGACGATATATCAATATCATCAGCAAAATAATTTTTTGAAATGTTTAAGGCTTCAGAAGAAGAGGTTTGGGAAGATAATCCATATCAAAACTCAAATTTATCTATGGTGGTCAAACTAATGAATTTAAAGGCAAAATATCATTTTTTAAAAAGATATTGTGAAGAAATTTGGTAATTTTTATTTGAATTATTAGTTTGCTACTAAAGAATAACCCCATGACATATAATTTTTACCGCACAAAGAAGTTAATGCAAAGTTTAGGTTTGCTGATATAAATAATACATTGCTATATTAATAGCTGCATGATATATTGAGGCATAGACAGTGAAACAATTGTATATAATTTATATAATTATCCTCGGTACAAAAGAAATACAAAATAAAAAAGGGAAAAAATAAATATTCCTCACATGAAGATAAAAATAATATAAATTAATTGCATTCATTCTACATTTATTCTTTTTCTTTTTTCTTTTTTTTTATTTAAATTAAATATAAAATGATATGTGAATAAAAATAATAAATATATCATAATTTTTAAATTTATGTATTTTACAATAATAGCAACATATTATTTGCTACTAATTTAACATTATCATTAATAATTTTGAAAGTAAATTTTAACTAAGTAGTAGAAAAAATGTGTATTTTATTTATATGTATATGTATATGATGATTTTAAATTGTTTACATCTTTATTCATTCTATTTCTCGTATAATCAGAAAGATACTTAAGTATAAACTAATTGCATAGGGTATAAAGTGAAGAAAAGTGTCCGGTGTCCCCAAGTATGAAAAAATTTTATTGGGAAAATTCGAGGTAAAACTCTGAAGCATTTACTTGTTTTTCATTTTGGTATAATATGATATACTCTTAAAATTATGCATTACAATGTATTATAATTTTATTTGGTTTTGTCAGAAATAATATAAATGGAATAATGCTTTAGTAGTATTTGTTAAGGATACATGGAAATATGTGGCAAGTGTGAGATACAATGATAAGCTTAACAAATAGAAAAAAAAGAATGGTAAAGATATAAAGCCAGTATCTCCCTTGGTGTTTGGATGAAGTAGTGAGATTATTAGAATAATGAGCTTAAGATTGTCCTTGGTGGCCTCACAAATCGTCGATCAGAAAAAGTAGGTGGGGGGCTAGGACCTTCAAAACATATTAAAGGTTCAAAGGTGACCTACCAACATTCGGTAGATATGGGATAACTATCATTTATTTTTGTTATTATTTATATTTTTATATTCAAAAATACAATATTTGTGTCATAATGAATAATATACCTTAATAGTAACTAATATTTATTTACAAGAGGATGAATTGAGACATCCACCGACACCGTTTGAGGTATTCAAGCGAATGCACAAAAAGAATGATAGATCATTTGTTAACAAGCACTCAATTGCTATTAATGTGAGATTCTCATTTTGTACTTGTAGTTTAATTTTATAATCAAAAATACTAAAAGAAATAAAAATTAAAATTTATTATTTGACATTAAATGTAAATAAAATACAAACTCAAATATATTTTTTATCATAACTAATAATTTTTTATAAACTCATTTAATATGATTAATAAAATCATTTTTAAAATATTTTGAAGTATCGAAAGGATAGTTTCTTTTGGTAGTATAAAATTTCTTTTAATATAGTAATTAATACATTATGTTGTATTTTAACAATTGTAGGAAGATTTAGAAAATATAATTGCAATTACTTCATAATTAACATATCCTTCTATTGAGATGCATGAGATTGATGTTGTGCATAATTACATTCAGGCTATCGAAGTGGAGCCAAAAAATGGCTAGTGTATGATATAGGTACTCATGCATTTATATTTTATCTAGGTTATAATTAGAGTTCTTTATCATCATCTTCCAATTACAATAACATGTTTGATGAGAGTTTGTGCAAGAAGATACCAGAAATTCATGATAAATTGCAAAGGAAAAATGAGGAAACTCAACAAAAGAATAAAGAGATAAAAAAGGAAATTGAAGAATTGAAAAAAAAAAGAGGCTAAAAGATTGAAAAAAGATAAAAAAAATGCAACAAAAGATATTTAAGATGGGAAAAATAATATGTAAGTTGACAGAGACATCATCTATTTTTCATCATTCTAAAAAAGATCTATCCAAATCTCTAGAGAACAATACTCTTTAGGAGAAGAACTTATAGTTGTTTGTGACGTGTTATAAATTTTTTACAAAGTATGTTTTTTATTTGAATTAATGGTTTTTGTGTTAAAAGATTTTAAATTTTGTTATAAATTATGTATTGAAATTTATGGACATTTATTTTTATTATATGATATTTTATCTTATTGTGGATATTATGTGAATATTATTTGATAAATATAAGGTGGATGTATTTATTTGGTTGTAGGTCATTTAGTTTATGCATGTAATTGTATATTGTGTACATCTTACAAAAATAGCATAAATAATACTTGTACATGTTGCATGCAATAGAAATGGATTTTTCCGTTTCTAAAGTTGTTTCTAAATTACAACAAAGTCATGCATGTCTATATTGATCCGTCGCTCTTTTAGAAATAGAAAATACGTTTCTAATGAATTTGTTGTAAAATTAGTGATGGAATCCAAGATCCCTTTACCTTCGCAATATTTATCAACGGATTTCCTCGTCACTATTTATAGAAACGTCATTGTGTAATTTATTTCTAAAGATTTAGCTTGGAAAATTAAAGAAGCAAAACTACATTTCTAAATGCATCGCTATTCAATTCACCCATCACAACGAAATCAGAAACTAATTAAGGCATTTTTGATTTAAGGATTTCTTGTAGTGCTATAAAAATGTATAACTATTCACAATTTATATAGGTTTATATATTTATATAATAACTATATAAATGTGTGTGTGTGTGTGTGTAAACATATATTTTTATATTTATACACACACCTATATATATATATATGTAAATGTGTGCACACACACACACACACACACACACATACACATACATATATATATACAACATAAGTTGAAATTTTTAAAAAAAATCATGAAACTACTTTTCAAAACAAAAAGTAGTTTCCAGATCATGATTTTTCAAAAAAACAAAAGAATGTGATTTCAATTAGTGAAAATAACTTTACATTTTCGAATAACCATGATTTTTGAAACAATTGGTTTTTTTTAAACCCCTAAATTAGCAAATTAGTGGTTTTTGGATGTTGAGAACACAAAACAATAATATTTTATGTATTGTAGTATTTTTTAATAAAACTTTATGATATGTGGACCAAATTATAATTTAAGATTTGGGACACAAAATATAATTATCCAAATTATAAATCCAAAATTACCCATGTACATGTCGGCATTATAAAAAAAAACATCTCACATACTCTACAAAATTATACTATTTTCAAAAAAAATAAAAAAACATAAATATGTAACATTTTCAAAACAAAAGTGAAAAACAATACGTAACATTTTAAAAAAAAATTTAAAACCATATGTTTTAAATTTTTGTTCGAATATATATATATATATATATAATAAATTAAAATAAAATCCGCAATAATGTGAAAATAGAAAATTCAATCCTAAGACAATAAATACATAATAAAAAAAATACAAGAAAAAGGAAATTGAGATTTTTGGGATGACTCGCAAAGGAGGGGGAACCTCTTTTTATATAAAACAAATCTGGAAACCCCAATGGGATTTTTGATGTGGCCTAGATGAGTTTCACCTAATCATTCCATAATATTCTTCCACTTGAAAATCACTTTTCTCACTTGTCAATGCTTTCTTTTATTCTTATTTAGCCACATGAATTTTTACACCATTCAAACCTATCAATATTGATTAGTTTGTCAAAACATTCACTATATTTTTATCAGTGTGAATCCTTTACATATCTACACTTACTTCTTCAACTTTCTCTCATACAAAATAATATTGTACCTTGATATGTTTAGTCTTTTAGTAAAATACTAAATTTCTTGCTAAGTGTAGAGTACTTTGACTATCACAAAATATAATAACTTTATTTTATATGTGTCCAAGCTCTTCTAATAGCATATGTAACAAGATTGACTCTTTACTGGATGGTGTAACTGAAACATATTCTACTTCTGTCATAGAAGTAAATACAATAAATTGTAACTTTGAAACAAATTTACAACTCCTCCAGCAATAGTAAAAACATAGTCGGTGGAAGACTTGCTATTATTAATATTTCTAGTATAGTCTGCATCAACATATCCTCTAACAATAAAGTCTGAACATTCATATCATAATGTAGCACCTGAGGTTCCTTTTAGATATCTGAGAATCCTCTTCACAATACTCTAATGTTCTATGCTAGAATTTGTCATGAATCGGCTAACCACTCCATTGTTTGTGTAATGTCTGGTCTTGTACAAACCATTGCAATCATTAAACTTCTCACTGTTAATGCATATAGTACCCGAGACATTCTTCCTCCTATATTCTTCAAAGATAGGACACATACTTGAGAATAATTTGAAATTAACAGGAAGAGGAGTAGAAACTAGCTTACTACCTTGTATATTAAAGCACTGCATTATCTTGTTAATATAAGTTCATTGAGAAAGCCAAATCTTCTTGTTATTTCTATCTTGGTCAATATGCATCTATAGAATCTTTTTTGCTAGTCCCAGGTCCTTCATATTAAACTCCCTATCCAACTATGCCTTTAATTTTAGATTTGATATTTGTTTGAGCCTACTACCAACATGTCATCCACATACAATAATAAAATAATGAAATTATTTTTCTCAAACCTCTTATAGTATGTACAATAATGTAAACTGATTCTATTATATCCACGGATAATGATGAAAGAATCAAATCTCTTATATTAACATCTCGAACTTGTTTTAGACCATATAAAGATTTGTTTAACCTACATACAAAGTTCTTACTAATTTCAATAAATCTTTCTGGCTAGAATATTTAAATTTCTTCTTCAATTTCTCTATGAAGAAATGTAGTTTTAATATTAGACTACTCCAAATATAAATCAAATATAACAAATAGAGTCATTACTACTCTGATTATTGTAAAACGAACTACTAAAGAATTGAAGTCAATGCCTTGTTTCTGAGCATATCTATTTACCACCAAAGTTGTACGATACCATTCTACTTGATCATTACTATCACATTTTATCTTATAAACTCTTTTGTTACCAATGACTTTTCTTCCAAGTGGTAACGGTACTAGCTTCCAAGTCCTTTTCTTATGTAGAACTTTAATTTCTTTTTCCATTTTTATCATTCACAGAGACGCATTTAAATTATTTGAAGCTTTTGAAATGTTAAAGATTCTCCATCTTTTGTTAGAAGACAATATACAATATTACTCTTCGTAACATACTCTGAGTGTCAAGCTGGTGGCCTTCTATCATGAGTTGTATGACTAACTTCTTGAGTCTCAGACTCAAATTACTCTTGTGCTTCATGCTATGGTTATTCCTGCGTTGATATTGAAATATCTTGTCTCTGATTATTTTCTACTTACCCAATGTTAGCTACAGAAACTACTTTTAATGTATTATTATCATCAATTCTTTGATTTTCTATAAAAATTACATCTCTACTGATAATTACTTTGTGAGTAGTGGGCTCCCAAAGGCGATACTTCTTCACTCTTTCAGCATACCCTAAAAATATATATTTTCTGGATTTTAGATTCAACTTTGTTCTTTATTGGGTGTTGTATATCACATATATAGGACATTTAAAAAAGTGTAAAGTAGAGTAATCTACTGGATTACCCATCCACATCTCCATTGGTGTCTTCAAATCAATCACAATTGATGGCGATCAATTTATTACATAACACATAGTTCTAGTTGCTTCTACCCAAAAAGAGTTGGGTAAGCTTGTAGTCATCAATATTACTCTTATCCGTTCTACAAGAGTTCTATTCAACCATTCTGCTACTCAATTTTTTTGTGGTGTGTACGTGACTGTGAACTATTATTTGATACTTTCTTACTTACAAAGAGCAAAAAACTCACCATCTATATTCTCTCTTCCATTATCCATTCACAAACATTTAATCCTTTTCTTAGTTACAAGTTCCACCCTACTTTGACATCTTAAAAAAATTGGAAACATGCCTAACTTCTTCTTGATTGGATACACTCAACATCTCCTTGAATAATCACCAATGAAAGATAAAGAATATTGTTCTCCTCGAAATATCTTAGGTGATTCCCATACATCACAATATATCAAGTCTAGAATGTTTTTAATTCTTATAGTTGATCTACTAAATGCAAATCTATTCTGCTTACTTGTAATACAATTCTCACAAAAAAATACATTTACTGATTTGAGCCCCGAAAGTAATATGCTAGAAAGAATCTTCAAACATTGTTCTAATATATGGCCTAGTATGAGATGCCACATCATCATTGATTCTTCTTCTTTGTTAATTGATGGAATACATACATCAGCTTCCTGTACTATTTCTCCTTTAAGTATGAATAAATTTTTCATGAATTTTTTTTCCTTCATTACTACAAGTGCACCTCTCACAATCCTTATTATCTCATTCTCAATAAGAGTTTTACATCAAAGACTATCTATATGTCTCAAATACAATAAATTTTTCTCCAAGTCCATTACATGTCGTACCTCTTGAATGGTACAAACTATACCATCAATCATTTTTATTTTGATTGTATGAATACCAAAAATCATCAAAGCATGATCACCTCTCATGTGCACAGACCCTTTTGAGATTGGTTCATGTGAAACCAATCTCTCTGAGATGTCATATGCCACGATGCTCCTGAGTCTAGCAACCATACATCACCAAACTGCTTTCTGCTTTCAACTATCATTGTCACCTTACTGTATAAATTATTGTCATCATCATTGATACTTACAATATTCATATGAGTATTTGATAACTCATCATTTACACTCCTTTTCTTAAACTAACAATCTCTTTTGAATCCCTTTCTTGCCACAATTATAGTACTTAATATTTTCCTTACTTTCAGATTTTGATCTACCATAATTCAGACTCACACTAGGGCCACACTTTGTTGATCTCCCTCATATCACCATCAAGGCATTTATTTGCTTTGTATTTTCATATCCCTCATCTTTATATTTGCGTATGCTTTCTTCTTCTAAGATGGCAGAAATAATATTATTAAAAATTAAACTAACTATCAGAATACTATTCATTAGATTGATGACAGTAGATCATACGAATTAGGTAAATATTTAAGTAAAATCTCAGCACATTCAACTTATTCTATTTTATAATCCAATGTAGTAAGTTGAGAAAATAGAATATTCAGAGTGTTAATATGATCAGTTACCATAATAGATTTCATCATTCATAGAGGGTAAAGTCTTCTTTTTAAGAAGATATTGTTGTGAAATTACTTTGCCTCGTATAACTTTGTGAGAGTATCCAAATTTCTTTTGACGTGTTCTTTTGTGTTACACTCGATAATACTCCATTAGGAAGTACCAAATGTAGATCAATAACAACATTATCATCTAATTTTTCCACTTATCTTTAGGAATCAGAGTGAGGCTTTTTTTAATCACATATTTTTCCACTTATTTTTCCACTTATCTAAGCAATTATTCTTCCTCAAAAATATCTTAATTTTTATTTCAATAAAGAAAAATTATTTCCATTGAATTTTTCTATTTCAAATTATACTGTCATGTTTCACTTTTACAGTGAAGACTAAACCGAGAATAATAATAATTATTTTGTTAATATACTAAAAAAGTTATCAAGTAAGTGAAGGGGTATTATACCCTCTTAAAAATCACAGACATTGAAGCTCTTATCATACTTTTGACAGAACTTTTCTAGACAAGTATTAACTACAAAAATTAATAACCTCCTAAGATATCTTTGTAATAAAATAAAATCCACAATAATTTAAAAATAGAAAATTCAATTAGAACAATAAATACATAATAAATAAAATACAAGTAAAAGGGAATTGATATTTTGGGAATGAAACTCAAAGAAGAGAGAATCTCCTTTTATATAAAATAAATATGAAAACCGCAAAAGAATTTCTGATGTGAACTAGGTAAGTTTCACCAAACCATTTCATAAGAATATATAATGTCTATAAATATATATTAATCTATATATATATATATATACTGTTTTCAAAAATTTTTCTAAAACCCAAAAAATGCAAGTTCTCTAAGTGTTTGTTTTTTTTCTTTCAAATATGAAAATTAGTGCTCTTTTTAAATTTTTTTTTAAATTAGCATACTTTTATATAATTTTCCTTAAAATATAAAATATATATCTTATTGTTAAATGGCACATGCATGAAAATTGAAAAACATAATTTAATGTAACATATTTAAATATCACATTTTATAGACACATGCATGATTTTGTTAAATTTTGTGAAAACTAAAACACATGACCATATGTTACTGGAGTGAGGCCAGCGCAGCAGCAACTCGCCAGCGCATTCGCATACACGCTTGCAGAGACTGCTAGCTGGGCCTTCCAGCGTTCGAAGTAGAGAAGCGTTGGAAGGTTGGCTGTTTGGGGAACCGTTTGAAAGAGGCATGGAAGCCTACTGGCCACCCGTGGGTTAACGCTATAATTGTGTATGTTTCTCTCTCTCTCTCTCTCTCTCTCTCTCTCTCTCTCTCTATAAACATATCCCTTCATAAGTTTTTTCAACCACGGACGGACTTTAACCCTAGTAACAGGCATCCGGCCAACACCCTGCAGATTCTTTTATACAACATTTGTTGGAACTTGGAACTGTTTAGGTACCCAGAACCTATTCTACGTCGTCAAAGGGATGGATACGTGCGCCATTGATGACAGAACATGTGCTACTCTTGACCTATATGTTGATAACTTCGCCTAGATCTTGATCGACTTGACTATTTGCACTGATCTTACTTCTGTAGCTGGACATTCTTTTGCACAAATAGAAGAAAAAACCCGAAGGGAATGAACAATTGCAAGTTCAATGGAATTACCTGAGAACAGGCTGCTCTCTTTTTTTATATTATTAGCTTGCAATGCTTGGCCATGCAGACAAAAACACTATTCTTCTCACCTCAAACACATAAGGTCACAAATTGACATTCTAATTCATTTTTTGTTCATTTTTACTTCATTCTATCATCATCCATGTTGCTTGCTTTTACCCCTCAGGATAGTACCTATAAGTTTTATTTTTCCTTCCGTTGTTTCTAATATTGAGCATGAATTATACAAGATTTGAATATTTCTAAATCTGGTTATAAACTTTCTTTTGTCTGTGATTGTGCTTGTATTTATATCAGGAGATCCGCATGGACATGTGATGTTCCTCTGTGCTATTCCTCTAAGACCTCTTCGTAACTTATTACTGGGAATTTTCATTCAACCGTAACAAGGCCTGAACTTTTTTTTCTCTGCTTTGGCTTCTCTAGTACTTATGGGAATTCAATTAGTTCCTAGATTATGAAGTTCATATTGTCTGTTCACTTTATTTAAAGCAAAATTAATTAATTTTCATGCATAAACTTTTTGGAAAAAATGATTATCTCAAATAATATGGATATTAAAAAAAAACAAGCGCCTAGTGGCAAGATATTCTTTAGGGTAGGATTTTTGTGGATGATGAATATGAACATTATTGTTAAATCAAATACAAATATTTTATCTCGTGAGGCTCTATGTATGTGTTTGTATAAGTGAATGGGTAAAGACAGACACAAACGCAACTACTGAACTACATACACAAATGCAATTTGGCAGGTATAATTAAGGGTATTATAATTGAGAAGCTAAATATGAGCAATCTCTATTATATGTTCTATTGTTTTTCGATTCTCTTTCTATCTATTCGTGTAATAAATTACCACATATCGAATAAGTGCAAATCAAAGCCTAAAACAGCACCATCAATCAAATATAATAAAAATCAGAGCAGGCTGCTTATAAGCATTGTTGTATGCAACATATGTATCTCCTGGAATTTTTTTCAGACAACCTTGTGAACAACTCATTTGTGTTCTAAATAAGTATTTGTAATTTGTGAACGACAGGAATACATAATTATCAGAAAATAAAAACAATACATTCGCATGATATCAGCGTCTTATAATTAATTAAAACATGTTTATCTCTAATGAAAATCACGTTTTGGATTCAAGGCAATTCTTTAATTGATTAAGCTGCCAAATAACAGCAAAGAGAGTTGAAGAAACAATGACTAAATCTAATGATTCCAAGCTTTTCTGGCAAATTGTTTCCGTAAATAATTTCAACATTGTGTGCAATTCGAAAATTGGATAAAATATTGTTTTCTCACCAAGAAAAAATTCAATTCTGTGACAAATTAACACCTTTTAGTTTTTCCCAAAGTTGAGATCTGTGGAAAAACTCTGGAGACAAGTGACAATAATAAAATAAAAAGAAAAGAGAAGCTGCTCCGGCAACTGGTAGAGAATAGTCGATGGAGAATATTCTATCACAGTATAGAAGGAGTGGTAGATAATTAATCTATTCTATACATTCTATATATTCATAAAATAACATCCTTTTATTGTTGTTAAAAGAAGTCTGGACTTGTGACGTAACAAATGCAAGAAATTTATAATGAAAATAATGGTAAAATAATGGCAGGGATACCTGGAACTGTGCGAATGGCTTCCTAGAAGAACCAAGAAGGTCATAAAGATTAGATCAAAAAAGAGTCTCAGCAAGGTGGACCCAAGCTTTTACGATGGTCATTTTCCTGGCGGCCTAGTGGCTGCAGTTGTTGGAGGAGAAACTGCTCCTGTAACTGGTGATGCTGGTGCTGCTGCTGGTGGTTCTCTGCTGGTTGAATCTGAAAAGAAGCGTGATCGAAAGTGCCAAGACCCAAAGATGGTGACGACGTCCGAACAGGACTGGTAGAAACTTCTTGTGCACCACTAAACCTAATGCCGAGATTCTGGTCCGCATGTTGCAGCTGTTGCAAATCGAATGTCTTTAACGCCTCCTGCTCTCGGGCTGCTATGACAGCCATCTGCTGCGCTTCCAAGATTTGTAGAGTATGAAATGGATGCTGTTGCATTGGCCCTGTGGGAACTGAAACTCCCATCATCGGCACATGATTATTGCCTGATAAACCGTGGATGTGAGGCATTAGCGATGAAGAAGAAGGGTTGTTATAATTATGGGGATGGATTACAGGTATCATCGCTTGGGGTCCAATATAGTTAGCTAACTCTTTTTTTGCGCTTACTAACTCACTTTGGAGTTGCTTAAGACGGTGCTGAAGAATCGAGATTAAGCCCACGCAGCCATAGACGGGATCTCGAAGACGTTCTTCCGCTTCGTAGGCTAATGAGTTCACCGCGTCTTCACGCTGCGCCGCATTTAGGTCATTAAGAATCTTGGAGACATTGCTGGCTCCAAAAATCTTGTGAACAGACGCGAATTTTTGTGGCTGATCCGGCGGAAAGTAGGGCGCAAAGACACATTTCTGCGTACATTTTCTCCTCAGGAATTTGCAGGCTGCGCATGGTGAATTTGACGACGACATTTTTAATCTTCTTGGTAACCACTGCAACTCAGCAACAGCAAAAACCAGCTCAGATAATATGAATATATCAAGAAGACCGTGCTTTCTAAATGCACGTAAAACAAAGAAACAAGATTACCTTTCAACACTATTTTGTTCACAGATATGTGAATTGTATTACTTTGTTTCACTTCGAAATTATATTTTTTTTGTTTTATATATTAACAAAACAGAAGATTTTGAGGATGAAACTTGTACTTTTTTTGGATGAGATGATGAAGGAAAATACCCTGTATAATTAAATAACAACTAGTGAATGGGAAAGAAGGGATTAGGATAAACCAATGTATTATCAAACTTATGGCTGAATGAAGAAGACCTTGAAACGTGGTTGTAGTGTAAGAAAAACAAAGGTGAAACATCCATTGATTTCATTCAAGGTAATAAAATATGATATTTCCCATTTATTGCACTTAATGAGAAATTGAGAGAAAGAGAGAGAGAGAGAGAGAGAGAGGGAGGGAGGGAGGGAAAGAGGGAGGGAGGGAGGGAGGGAGAGAGAGAGAGGAGAGAGGGAAAAAGATGGGGGAGAGAGGGAGGGAGAGGGGGGGAGAGAAGGAGAGAGGGGGAGAGGGGAAGAGAAGGAGAGAGGGGGAGAGGGGAAGAGAAGGAGAGGGAGAGAAGGAGAGAGGGAGAGAAGGAGAGAGGGAGAGAGGGTGAGAGAAGGAGAGAGGATGAGAGGGGAAGAGAAGGAGAGAGGGGGAGAGGGGAAGAGAAGGAGAGGGAGAGAAGGAGAGAGGGAGAGAAGGAGAGAGGGAGAGAGGGTGAGAGAAGGAGAGAGGATGAGAGAGAGTGGGGGAAAGAGAGGGGGTAAAGAGAGGGGGGAAAGAGAGGGGGTAAAGAGAGGGGGTAAAGAGAGGGGGGAAAGAGAGGGGGGAAAGAGAGAAAGAGGGGGGAAAAGAGGGGGAAAAAGAGAGGGGGGAAAAGAGAGAGGGGGTAGAGAGAGGGGGGAAGAGAGAGGGGGGAAGAGAGAGAGGGGGGAAGAGAGAGAGGGTGGAAGAGAGAGGGGGGGGAGAGGGGGGGGGGGGAGAGGGGGGGGGGGGAGAGGGGGGGGGGGGGAGAGGGGGGGGGGGAGAGGGGGGAAGAGAGAAGGTTGGGGGAGAGAGGGGGGAAGAGAGGGGGAGAGAGAGGGGGAGAGAGAGGGGGAGAGAGGGAGAGGGGGAGAGAGGGGGGAGGGGGAGAGGGGGGGGAGGGAGAGAGAGGGAGAGGGGGAGAGAGAGCGAGGGGGAGAGAGAGAGAGAGTCAAAGAGAGGTGTAAAAATTAAAAAACGATTATGTAATCAAAGACTAGATTCCGCCATCAAGAAATGCAAAGAATGGAAACCCTGCTACATGGAAAGCAGATCATCTCTTTTATCTTTATCATACGTATTTCATATCTGTTTTAAAATCCACAAAAGATCTCAATATTTATCATTATTCTTTTCTGTATACGACTACCTGATGAAAATGTTTGCATCTCTTTGATTGGAAAGCTGAATCTAAAAATCCAATCTCTACGTTCTTTCTCGAAATCAAAGAGGAAACAATCTCCACTTTCCCATTATCACACATATCACAGAATAAGAAATCAAATTTGCAGAAACAGAGAAGGAAATCAAAACTGATTATCAAATATATCTTACCTTTTTTAATGGTGATTATTCCCTTTAGTGATCGTTCTATCTGATTTCTTTTTAGATTAGTCTAATTGAATCATAGGAATTCTGGAAGGCACGTGCAATGCCCAAAATCCAAAATAAATTATATATCGAGTAGCTCCTAATCTTGGCTTCATCAAATAGAGAAAGAAACGAGAGGGGAGAGAAACAGAAAGCTGGTTAGAGTTGATGCAAGACAATTTTGGATCCAATCTTAAGTTCTCGATCCCAACAGGTGGTAGAAACAGTTTCGTTATTTTCTTTCGCAAATAAGATGAATGAGAGAGAGAGAGAGAGAGGGAGAGGAAGCGGGAAAGGAGAGATAGAGAGAGGGAGGGAGGGAGAGAGAGGAGAGAGAGAGGGGGGAGAGAGGGAATAGAGAGGGGGAGAGAGAGAGCGGGGAGAGAAGGAGAGAGAGAGAGGGAGAGAGGGAGAGAGGGGGGAGAGAGAGGGGGGAGATAGAGAGGGAGAGAGAGAGAGAGAGGGATATAGGGATAACAAGAGAGGATGAGACGATATCGACTAGATAAAAAAATGATCGTTGGATTTAAATGGGAAGGGATGATCGCCCCATTAAAAACCAAGGTTCTTCTTCACAATGACATTACGAATCTAGCTTATGTGAAAAAATCACAAATAAAATTTGTATAGTAATTATTGGAGCAATTAAATTACTTTTTTTCTCTTTTAAAATCGTTGGCCATGTTTATGGGCATACAGCATGCTAGTAATACAATATAATAATCTAGTTTTAGTGATTTTGTGTTTTGATGAAAAGAAAAACTTTGAATTTCGGCTACTCACAGATATATAGTACCACATATAAAAACAAATATTATGAAGAATGTTAATTGAGTAGTTGATGTGAAATGACGAATTCTTTCGTCAGCTTATTTCTAAATAAAAGTGACATTATTTAGTAAAAGGGCATTATTGTTTGAGAGCTGCAAGCAACGAAGCTAAGCTGAATGCTATTTAGTCTACTTGGATGTTTGAATGATTCAGCTTTGGATTTCAAATTTGCAAGTCTTGCGGATTCACCGAGTCAGCGATAACTAAGTTTCCGTTTCATAGCTGTCGCATTATCAGTTCTTAATAACAAACTTACAAGCTCTCTCCTCTCACACACAGATGCACATATGTATAAAGTGTGTATGTGTCTCTGCGTACACGTGTGCTGCATGTGTGAAGAATTGTAAATGAATTTCAATTAGATTTTTTTATAATATTTTCAGTTTTATATGTTACTTGTTAGTATTTATTTTTTGACTCATGTCTGTGCATGTTTGTTTTAGATACACTAATGCGCACATAGAAACAATCACATACACACACACAAACATATATGCTTGTGTTCTATGCAAAATTTGTCACCAGACAAGAATAAAAGCAAACTATCTGTCATTAATGTAATTAATAGGTACAGTGTGATTCATTCTGAAAATCAAAAATAGTGTTGTTACATTTTTCCAATCCAACAATGTATTGTTGGATTAGAATATGTTAATTAATTTGACATGTTAATAAACACACACACACACACACACACACACACACACACACACACACACACACATATATATATATATATAACTATACATTATCACCATATGAACACATAATTACAAATAAATATTCTACCCCCAAAAATAGTAGAATATTCACATAATTATATATATAATTTTAATATATTAATATCCATAACATAATTCAAAATTTAAATAATTATTATAATTTAAAATATTTTTTGTGATGTTTAATTTCTCTAGTAGTATTCCAAAGATTTCTGAGCACCACAAGCATAGCACTAACACAAATAATATATTCACAAATACTATACAAATATTTTATGTCCTCAACATGAACCTCATACCAATATTAAACGAACACTGCATGAACACTGCACGAACCCTAATTATTCCACTAGAAGTCCTTGAACAAAAGAGATGAAAAATAAATGCTCCCTCACAATTATCTTATATAATCTTACCAATAAAAATCTCAAAATGATAAAGAACTTATCATTTTTGAGTTATAGAAGAAAAATACAAAACATGCCAATACTAACGCACTCGCACACAAAAATAATTTTCAAAAAAATTACAATCTGGGTGACATTCAAATTTTTTTATTTACGCATGATCTCATTTTTTTATTTTTATTTTTATCGTGCCTTAGTTTGTATCGACATTGCATGTGTTCAAACCAAGTTTTATAAACAAAGGTATCAATTTGTTTTAAATTTTAATGATATCCCAATAAATATGATCACACACACTCATTTAAATTTAAATTATCACAAAAACCAAAATCAAACAAAATCAAAAAAAAAATTAAATTAAATGAAATAATTCAATCTACTTCAAACCCAAGCAGGCAAAACAATCTCTCCATTTGTCATATTTCAGCAGATCAAGATATGTTCTTATTTTAAATTTAAACAATCTAAGTCAGAAAATATATTTTATCCCATAGACTACAAAATCATTTCTTATTATTCATACGAATAAATATTTTTTTGAAATTAGAAGCAATCATACAAACCGAGTACAGTCACAGTAAAAATATTAACTTTTACTTCTAATTCATAAGATTTTCTTTGATCATTCATGTGATCTCTATGAGTTGTTAGATTAAAAGTAATATCATTAGTGATTCATTCGAAATTTTTTCTTATCTCGGAACAAGCATCTGAAGAATCTAGATTGATTTTTCCTTGAACTCCTTGAAGGATGAGGTTAAAAAATCATAGTTGTATGACTTTTCCTAGTCATCTATTATCTTATCATCACTAAGTGACTTTTGGATAAATAGTGTAGACTAATTTTCAATGGAAAGTAAATTGACCACACAAAGATATCCAAGTTTATCATCTATGCAGCTTAGAGTCAATGCTTATAATTTTTCACCAAATATTTACTCGATCCGAGCTAACACTTACTCGGATAATATAAGGGAAATTTATCCTTCGACCTCTCACTATAGTCAGCGACCCTTTTACCAAGTTCCATTGTCATTCCCAAAATTTTCTCATATGACTCATAATATCTAATATTTCTTCAGATAGTAGGTTCATTCTAACATCTAGGATATATCGGTCATCATTGAGAAACAATTGGTATTCTATATTTGTCTCTAAACCAACATAAATGTCTAGTATTCTCGAGTCATTCCATCTTCTCAATCCTAAATAATTCATAGTTACAGGATGAAAATATCAAAAACTAGTCTGGCTTTGGAATGATGGCAAATGTTTTACTCATCTATCTTTCTTTGCTCTTCTTAGAATTTCTTCCACTTGGGATAGTATATCTTGAAGTGCCCTACTTGATTACAGCAGTAATTCTTCACAATGAGTTTGTCTATAAACTTTCGTTTGAAATAGCTCTCACTTCCCTCCCCCAATATAAGTTTTGAACTCATTCTCTTTTCCTCTCATTTTCTTCAGAAATATTGATATTAGGAAAAGTCTTTTTTTCCCGTTGTCTCGCAACCTCACTTACCAAACTTGGTATTATGGTAATAATAATCATTATAAGGAATTTATTAGGAGAACATGTACTTATAGAGTTTATGAGTGTCTCCAAACTCTCGGAAAGAGAACTAAGAAGTAGAGATGTTTGAACCTTATCATCCAACATTATTTTTATCAATACTAGCTAGTTAATCAAAGCTTTAAAAAGAGTCAAGTGAGCATCCATATTAGATCCATCATGATATTACAACTTAACCAAACACTGAATTATTAGGGTCCTATTTCTTGATGTAATTTTCTCATACATTAATTCTAACTTTTTTTTACATCTCATTTGCTTTTATGTTAATTAGTAGAGTGATGAAAAATTATCATTCCAACTAGAGATGTCAACCGGGCAGGGCCGGGCCGGCCCGGCACGAGGCACTGCACGGAAATTTCTCGTGCCCGGGCTCGTGCTGTGCCATGCCGAGGTCAACCGGGCCTCATGCTATGCTTGGCCCGGCACGGTACCGTGCCAAATTTTTTTTAAAAAATTAGGGTTACTATGGCGTCGAAACCCTAATTTTTTTAAAAATTAGGGTTTCAGGCACGCCCAATTCCTAATTTTTTTTAAAATTAGGGTTTTGGGCGTGCCGAAACCCTAATTTTTTTTAATTTAGGGTTCGGCTCGACCGGGCCGAACTCAGCGAATCGTGCCACGGGCCCGTGCCGGGCTGAACCCCCAAAAAACTGTGCCGAGACAAGCAGAGCACGGCCCGTTTGACACCTCTAATTCCTACCCATTATCTTATTGTGACAGATGTCTTTAAGTATAATTTCTTCCACATAGCTTCATCCATACATTTGACTTTGGATCTCTAAAAGCCATTCAAGTAAGTTTCTCTTAATTAAAAGATTCATTATTTTTATTTTATAAGATGAATAGTTAGATAATTCCAACCATTTCATTCCAAGTAAATTATTCTCTCCGTGCATCAAAAAAAAAATCTAATCACTGAAAATAAAAATACCAAAAAATACCAAAAAAATTAATTTTTAATATCACTTGTTTGGTATCGACCGAGATTCAGCTCGAAAACTAAGAATAGTGGTAAAATTTTTCTCCTATCCATCAATGTTAATTACTTTGATATTTGTCTTTTTAAAATATTTTAATTTTTATTGTTAAAAAAATCAATCCAAAATATGCAATAGGTTCCATATAATTTTGTAGGTTTATAAATTTTCTATCTGAAATACATAAATATATAAATATATTTTAAATTGTCTAACACACACACACACACACACACACACACACACACACATGCATATATGAATTTGCCCATTTATATAATATATATATATTATCCAAAATATATATAAATACAACACATACACACACACACAATTATAAATAAATATTTTACCCCAAAAAATGATAGAATATTTACATAATTAAACATACAATTTAAAATGCTTTAATCATAACACAATTCAAAATTTAAATTGTTAATGTAATTGAAAACACCTTTTATAATATTTAAGTTCTCTTGTATTCTTTTGAAGATTTTCTAGTAACATGAGCACATCACAAACACAACACGAACACTACATGAATGATCACCTCATGGAGACTGCATGAACACTATATGTCCTATGTATAAACCTTGAACAAACATTACATGAACACCACACAAATACCATATGAATATTGCATGAACTCTTGTTCTTCCTTAGCAAGTTCCTAGATAAAAGAGATGAGAAGTAAATATAATCTTTCAATTATATTATAAAATCATATTGAAGAAAGAAACCTTAAAAACAATATATAACATATCATTTTTGAGTTATAAAAGAGAAACCCAAAACATATTAACACCCATGCACACAAAAAGAATTTCTGAAAGATCATAATATATATTGTAACTTTTGAATTTACTTATTCATGCATTATCCTATTTCTCTTTTTGTTTATATTAGCATGTCTTAATGTGAATTTACTTATTAGCATGTCTTAATATATATTATAAAAAATGTTACAACTTTATTTTTAATATTAAACATACCTTAATAAATGAGAGCACTCATGCTCTCATTTATATTTAAATTAACATAAAAATCAAAACCAAACAAAACCAAAATAACTTGAACCAAAAATAGGTAACCCAGTCTTCCCCAAACCCAGGCAAACCCAACAAGTGTGTATGTGTCTGCATACTTGTGTGCATGTGTGTTCATATGTGTGTGCTCATCCACATTCGTATACCCGTGCAGATGCATCAATGTGTGTGTGAAGAATTGTTAATGAATTGCAATTGTTTTTATTTTTAATTTCTAAGTTTTATATGCTAGGATTGATTTTTCAAACTCATTTCTGCTCGTGTTTGTTTTAAATGCACTAATGTGCAATAGACACACACCTACCACCCACACAAACACATACACGCACAAACACAAATATATGCACGCGTTCTATCAAAAGTTTATCATCAAACTATATTAAAAGAAACAATTTGTCATTAATGTACTTAACATTATATTAATGATATTTACTTGAGTGGATTAACACAGAATATCAATTATTAATGGTAAAATATTATCTATGTAATGAAAATAATTATATTTATGATGTTAAACAATCTTATTGTTAATGGATTTGTGCATGCTCAAAAAATAATTTTTTTTTTGCAAATTAGTATAGCAATTTTTTTTATTATGTATTTGCATGGTGTAAATTCCATTGTACATCAAACAAGTTTTCCATACAATGACATCATAGTTCTCGCCATCTCAAATCTCAATGATGAAAATTAATTGTTAGTTACCACCAAAGAATATTTAATAATAATAATTATTATTTAAATGAATTAGAATGTTTTCATTTTTTGAATGTTAGCACTACTAATATCAATAATAATTCATGTTTCTTACATTATGTTGATGATACTAAATTAAAAAGTAAATCAATGAGTGAGTGCTCTTAATTAAATATTATTTATGTTAATAAAAAATGTCATATCTAATGCACAAGACTCACTTAAATGGTTAATTTAGAAGAGATTAATATCTCAATAAATTTATCCATAAAAATCAAAGATACTGTCTAATGAAACTCCAACTTATGATTTATCACTTCTAGATAGAATATTGTCATCATACTAAACAATAACCTAATATATACATGCAACATAATGATTTCCTGGATAATTATTCATCTAAATACTACAACATAAGCTTACAACACACGTTGGAAAATTTAAGTTGATTATAGAAATGAAATTAAGTGATAATGTTTTGATTAATAATGTCACGACTCCTAGACACTCCTACTTAGGAGATGTGATATGCTTGGTTTAATTAGTTAAAGTTAATAAAATTTTAAATACTTTAAAATTCCATGTGAGGAGTTTTTTGAGTTTTTTTTTTATGGAGGGCATTTGTAAATTTAGTAAATTACTCACAAGGTACATTTAAATATAAATGGGAGAGTGTTTATTAAAATATTGATCCAAAATAAAAGAATTTATATTGGAAAAAAATCAAGAAAAATACATATTATAAATAGTGCTGCTTGTGATCAACTGCTTTGTAGAAAACTTTAGACAAGCCAAAAATAAGTTATTCTCTTCTCACTTTTCATGTTAAGTTTAATTTTCTAAAATATTAACAATCTCAAAAATTCAATTGAAGCAAATAAAAAAATAGGTCAAGATCCCTACATATCACCATTTTAAACAGATTGAATACTAAATAACATCATGTATATATAAGCATAAACCATTAAGTTTAAATATTCATATATAAAGGAAAAGTCATTTATACAAAATTATCTTATGGCCAAATATACAATAAGGATTCAAAAAAATTCATCTAAATATTCTACCAAAACCCTTGCATAGATTTGCAAGCCTTAGAATCAGGGTTGGCCAATGACATTTCCTTCACTTAAGGAATATAAGGGTTAACAACTAATGCCCAATAAAAAAATCTTTTATCTCTATAGTCACTTATATTTTTTAATATATAATTTAAGAGTCTAAGAAAAAGATTTGTAGTATTCATATATATATTTATACATATACATGGCTATGAAAATTCATAAAACCATAATGTAAATGTATGTAAGTTCTCAAAAAATTTATTTTTTAATTCATATCTCATTTTCTCAAATGTATATAATTTATGAATATCAAGGCTCTATTAGACCACAACAAGACATGTAGAGGGAAAAACTAACATGCTAATTCCAATCTAGCTACTATACTCACATGGGAACATACACACTCACTCCCATGATATGAAGACCCAAGAAAGATTTATTAGTTTCTAGCCTAGCAACGCCACCTTCACATAACAAAACTCCACTACAAGTGTACAATGGGGTTTAAGGTCATTCTTTCAAGGGCATATAAATTCCTGCCTCTGTGAATATTCTTATAGTTGTATCCCTCCATGTCATTGTCAGGACTAATAGTTACCTCAAAACCCCATATCTAAAATAAGCATTTTTCCAAAATTATTCAAATTTCATTTAAAAATATTATATAACATATAACATAAAATTATCTTTCATAGTCGTTTACACAAACATATTAGCATCATCCCATTTCAAAATTAGCCAAACAATCTATTAACTATATTTTTTGATACAATTTACACACAACCAAATATCATTTTCTCTTTTTTTTTTTTAAAAATAAATTTCTCTAAACAAGCACATGAGTAAATGAGTTTCTAAATTTATCAAAATATCATTTCTTAGAATCTAATTTATGAGTTTTCATCAATTAATCATATATTTTAATTTAATGATTTAAATTTTATGAAACTTATTTCAAAGAATAAAAAACAAAAGGTTTATAATTACATAAATAAAATAACACCTCAAAAAGTATGAAACTTCATGAGTTTCTAGAGATTTCCTATTTTAACCAAGATTTTCCAAGCCTTAAACATCAAAACCTACCTCTAATATTTCAATTTGAGATCTATAACCATAATCCAAACTCAAACAATAATAAAAGGAAAAAAGGGTTGAGAATTTGCATAGTTTTAAGTCTAATTTATACAATTAAGCAATAAAAATGAAAATGCATTAATTAACCTCAACCCTCATCACTTCATAGAATAAGTTAAAACCAAAAATCATGAAATTTATGTTTTATTTCAATGTTTTTGGTTAAAAAATAAGAAAAAACTAAAGAAAGACAAGAAAGAAAAAGAGAAACAAAAGAAAAATCATGAAATGGAAAGATAAATTAAAGAAATCAAAATTTTATTTTTCATTTAATTGTATAATGATCAAATCACTCATGTGAGGTTCAAACTGAGCAAATATTCTCTTTAAAAATTCAAATCTATGTAACAAATGTGATCCCCATTCGATTTTATTCCTCAGGCAACCTCACGAGTATTAATTGGGTGCTCGACTCTCTTCATTGGGCATACTCATATTGTCTACTTAATCCATTAGGTCATATAGTTTTACATATATGCAGCATGACTTATTCTCATGCCTCTCATATCATATTCCCTAGGATTTGAAATTGTGACCTCATATTTATAGTGGGAACTCGTCACACTTGAGTACTAGTTGATCTAGGTTGATCAACTTGAACTCATGTGCTAGGAGTTCGAACTATAAAAAAGAGGCTGTGCCATGCCATGCCGGCACATCCTATTTTTTCTCGGCCCAGTTAGGCCATTGTGTAGTGTCGTGCCAAGCATGACATGGTGTGCAGTCCACTGGCCCAGTGCGACACGGTGGGCATGGTATTGCTGACCATGCTATGCCTAATAAAATGGCCATGTGGCCCACCAATTACCCTCGGCCATGTGGCCACATTTTTTTTAAAATGGACCACTCCATGATGGGGTGATCAAATTAAAAAAAAAGTAAATAGCCCGAATGACCATCCGACAGGGATCCCGTCGGAAGATCAGCTAGGTTGGTTTATCATGCCGTAAGGCTAGGCACACATGTCGTGTCTAGCTTAAAATAGTTCATGATAGCCCAACACGACATGAATCATGCCAAAGGGCAGCCTGGCCCAGCCCAATGCATGGTTCCAAACCGTGCCATGCTAGGCAAGGCAGTGCTGAATAGGACCGCCCAGCCTGTTTGACACCTCTAAGCATGGAAAATTATCAATGAGAGATGTATTGGATCATTCGAAGTACTTGAGAGGGTAGACATGATAGCTTGCAGATTGGATTTACCACCAAGCTTATTGAGTGTTCATGTAGCATTCCATGTATATATGCTCTAAATGTACACTCCAAGCTTGACCCACATGGTGGATTGGAAGGGGGGAGATCATGGTTAATGTTAATTGAACTTTTGAGAAGGGGCCAGAGTGCATCATGGATAATCAAGAATAAAATTTAATGAGACAATACTACGAGACTAGTAAAAGTGAATAGTTTATTTGGGGCGGATGCCATAGATAAACAATATATGTGAATTGAAAGGATGCTAATTATCCTTTCTTATTTGCAAATGAAAGGATGTTCTAGTCCTTCGATATTAATAATGGCTATATGTGTGTGTGTGTGTGTGTGTGTGTGTGTGTGTGAATTGAAAGTATATGTATGTGAATTTTATGGTTGAAATTTTTTTAGGGGGGATGAATGTAAATACCTAGGTAAAATTTAAATTCAACAAAAAGATTTCCTACATTCTCTGAAGATGAAACAAAGCTAGAATAATTAAAGACATATAGTCAGGAGTGGCTCAAATTTGGGGTTGATACATAATATACTGATACTTGAGTTTGTGAAATTACTTTTTTGGAGTTATGACATATCAAAAAAGTCATAAAATGTGTTGCTACCTACAACATTGTTCTTATGTTATGATTTTTTCTTAAATTCATGACTTTCTTTCTATATATTTGTGATTTTTTCTAAAATCATAACTTTTTTCTTGAAAGATATGGCCTTTTACTTTAGCTATAAAATTGTTCTCTTTTTGGATTCCATGACTTTTTTCATGGATGTAGCTTTTCATCTTAGATATGAAAAATTTTCTTAAGGCATAACTTTTTATTAAGTTACTAATTTTCCTAACGTCATGACTTTTCCTAAAGTTATGACATCATTGTGACCTAAATGAGGTGATTCAAATTTATAAGTAAGGACTTAGAGATCTCCAACCACACTTAACAAAATAGCTACTCAAAATATATTTAAATATTAAATTTACTACTTTAGCTAGTAATTTTTTAGAATACACTCCAACCACACTTTCTATCTTACACCTAACTTCCAATAATTTTTAAAAAGTCAAACATATATATAGAGAGAGATAGAGAGAAAAAAAGGTTGAGAGAAAATTTAGAAAGCTCAAATGGCTCTCCACATTTTTTTACCAATTTGAGTAAACTAGGAAATAGAGAGTGGGTGGGAGAGAATTTTTGTGTTTAGCTAACTAAAATAGCTAAAAATAAAGAAATAGAGTGTGAGTTGGAGATGCTCTTATATGGTAATAATCTATTGGAAAGAAATATCTTTAAAAAATATAAATTACAATGAAACTTTTATAATTGAAATAGGATTTGGAGGCTGCCCAATTCTTGACAGAATTTATTAAATACACATATATGTCAAACCTTATAACATAATAACTATGCGATATAAATATCTCTATATGCATGAAGTGATTTTGATCAGTGTATTGGCTTATTATGTGTATTAAAATTGAATATGGTTGGAAGTTATATGCATGTGATGTAGTTGTCCAAGATGCGAGGTGCATAATGAAAATGGGTTTTATGGTTGTTTAATAATTTGTGGCATGACATTATAGTGAATTGGCACATTATGTTGTATATGTATAGTGGCATCTCATTTACATGTGTGTGAGTGCATTATCATGGTCAATCACCATACTTGCTAATTGAAGGGTGTTGTATCTTTGCCATGATACCAAGACTCATAGTTAATTGACATGATCATAAAATATGGTTGAGTGAGAATCTCTCGTTAAACCCAGCTATGCAAGTATATAAGTTATACAAGTATTAAAATGGATATAAGTCTAGATATTGATGCCATATAGATTATATTAACAATTCAACCAATTAATATTGAACTAATAATTATACAAGTTAAATATATGTACATAGTCTTAGGGAGTATATTAATACTATAGGGTTGATAGGCATACTTATTCATAATGATGTTTCTCGATATTTATTCAATATCAAACTCTTGTTAGACAAAGGATGGATTATTATGAAAAAACTCACATGCCTTCTCTTTTCATACAAGGCAGCCATTATCTATTAGACCATCATTACTAAGGATGATCTCCTAGTAATTGTCCCATCAATATTTTAATACCAAAGTGACAAATTATTCCATGCAAGAGTCTTTATCATATCTATTTTTTTAGGTAATATATCAACTATCCTTGATGATTTATTTTTATATGTACTTTTATTTTTTTTAGGTAAATATGATATTAATTTTATTTGTGCTTTTGGCTTTGTAGGTATCATACTCATGATAATTAAATATACATCTTATGAGTCTTGGTATCATCGCAACTTGTGTGTATCTTGCGATATACATATTTCCATCCACTATAACTGACTCATGGCTCACATACCATAGTAAAACTAATAGGAAAGATATTCTACTTAACCCTCATATTACTCTAAAATTAGTTATTCTAGATAGTACGTAATATATTGATTTTTAATATGTTCATACTTTGACTTTATGAGAACCATGCTCATAATAATTAATATACCTTAATTTTGGATTATCACACCTTGGTGTATCTCACCTATTAAGATTAAAAGGGTTTTCATTTTATTTTATTCAACGTGCATGAGTGTATCATATAACTTACCTATCATTTTCCTCCACAACCAACTTGCATAAATTGACATATTCATTAAATTTTATACCCATATCTATTAATATCCAAACATAATATTAAGAGAAACTTAAACTCATAAATTTAAATATTTACCACAACACAAATATATTACCAACCCTATAATTCAATTTAACTTGACATTGGGGATAAAATTATATTAGATAAGTGGGAAGGCATTTCATTAATTCTATGATTCCTATTGAGTGTCCAAAATAATTTTTAAGCATAAAACTCTAATTCAAATTGATGTTGGTTATTTGCCTTGTATTTTATTTTTAATTGTGCTTGGTAATGCATCCCCTAGGACATGCATGGATCATTTCCCCTTCTTCTTCTTCTCTCTCTCTCTCTCTCTCTATTTTTCTTTTTTTTTCTAAGTGTAGCTTATATACTTTGGGGATTTGTTTGATATTTTTTAAGTTAAAAGTCACGAAATAAAATTGAGGTTATTGTTTTGTCATCTCTTTGGATATCTTATGGAGCACAAATGTCATTGTGCTGAGAATGATAATGACTGGTACTTAAATTCTCTATAATACAAAATAATTGTACAAGGAATAGTCATGGCTTTAGCTTTGACTTTATGAGCAAAATGTCATGGTGTTACCATGATTGAAAAAAACTATTCGTAATATAAAGTCATGGTAATGAGAATTATCATGGCTTTTCTTTTGGCTTTGTTAGCAAGATGTCATGGTTCTAGGGTTGCCACAACTTAGAAAAACTTTCTATAATACAAAGTTGCAGCACTAGGAATTGGTTATGACTTAATTTTTATCATTTTCTTTGAGCTATGGTTTAGAAACTTTGTTGTTTTCTCCATTTTCTGAGGCCAACTCTCTTTTATGAATTCCTTCCATCTAAAATTCACCTTCTATCTAGTTGTGGTAAATAATAGGCTATCTATTCTCCAATAATCTTTACTAAAATCTAGATTCTATAGATCCTTGTAAAGGTTAAATTTTACTTACTTTTCTTCCACTCAAAGCATGAATTTTCTCTTTTTGACATCAATTAATACCTATATAATGGGTAAACATAGTTGTCCCAAGATTAAAAGAGCAAACTAATCATTCTCTATATCAAGCATAACAAAATAAACTTGCTCACTTTCACTAAAATATCTTGAATCACTCTACTAGAAATTATGATAGAATGATTAGCCTTTTGAAGTGAGAGGGTGGCTGGAGTTATCTCACCAAGGTTTAATCTTCAAAATTATTGGAAGTTTAATTATATGATAGCACTACACTTCTCTTTCATATTTAATATTCAATAAGTCTCAAACTTATTCTTTCTACTAATGATATCTTTCATTAAATTCATAGAATGTGGCATTTATGTTAACGCTTTAAAAAATAAAATGTACACCTCCCTCCAACTTCCACAAAACATTTAAAAAGTTTTTGAATTGCTCGTCCTTATTTCTCTATTGGGTAATTTCACTTCCACGGTAGTGAGATTAAAAACAGAAACAACAGAAAACACAGAAAAACAAGCAATATAATCTCAAGTTCTCAAGCATCCACGACAGAATCAAAAACGAGAAAATCAACACCGAAAATAACGTGGTTCGCTAGTCGCTCAGTACGACTATCTACATCCACGAGAAAATGCATATGCATTACAGATTAAAACCAAAATGAAAACGTCTTACAGTATGCAGCACACAGCAGTCGCGAAAATTCACGCAGAGAGAAGAGATGAATGATGAACAGTCCCACGAGTCAAAAACAGCCACCCGAAAAATAAAATTACAAATCATTTTATATTAAAAAATAACATCCGGTTCATTTAACCGCAGTGGGTTGGATCATGGAATGGTTTATGCTCTGCTCCAAAAATTTCGGCTTGCTGACCGGACAGTGGGACCTCCGTTATTGTGCTACTACTGCATCCTCGGGCTTTTAATATTTCCTTTCCTGCACTTACATAAAAATATTAAAACAGAAAAACATTTTGTTATTCAAACAGATTATTAAATAAAAACAAATTTCATATACAACAATCTCCACCTTAATTTGTTTTGCATACAGATAGAGATACACTCTCTATAAACAGTTAGTCCAAAAGGACTACATCTGATTTGATATGTTCAGTAAGTCAAGACAATGTCTTAGCTTATTTAGAGTAACAGGTTTGGTAAACATGTCAGCTGGATTATCAAAAGTTACAATCTTCTTTACCTGTACCCTCTTCTCAGATCGAAGGAAATGATATCGCACATCAATGTGCTTTGTCGTTTCATGATGCACTTGGTCTTTTGCTAAACAAATAGTACTGAGGTTGTCACAGAAAATTGTCTCAACCTCTTCATAAAGACCAATGTCCTTGAGAAAACCTTTCAGCCATATCCCTTCCTTCGTAGCTTCAGTCAGAGCCATATACTCTGCTTCAATAGAAGATAAAGTAACAGAAGAATACAGTGTGGCTTTCCAGCTAACTATAGAACCACATAGAGTGAAGACATAACCAGTCATAGACCGTCTACTGTCAACATCTCCTGCATAGTCAGAATCAGAATATCCTACTAGCAAGAGTTCAGATTCATTACCAAATATCAGACCAACATTAGAAGTCCCCTTGAGGTACCTAAGTATCCTCTTAATAGCTTTCTAGTGCTCTTGAGCAGGGTTTATCATAAACTTACTCACTGTACTTACTGCATGAGCAATATCAGGTTGGGTGCACACCATAAGATACATGAGGCTCCCGACAGTATTAGAATAAGGAACCTTAGATATTTGTTCCTTGTCGGATTTAGATTGAGGACAACATTCTAATGTCAGCTGGAGGTTAGAAGAAAATGGTGTGGACAGAGGGTTACAAGAAGCCATTCCAAATCTAGATAGAAGTTTCTGAATATATTGTTTCTGTGAAAGAAACAATTTTCTTTTAATTCTATCTCTGAATATTTTCATACCTAAAATTTGCTTTGCTCCTCCAAGATCTTTTATATCAAATTCAGAACTGAGGAGATCTTTTAGTTCCTAAATATCAGATTTATTTCTGGCACCAATAAATATATCATCTACATACAATAGCAAGTAGATATGTGACTCATCCTTGTGCCTTTTGAAATAAACACAACAGTCATAGTCACACCTACTGTATTCATGATTAGTCATGAAATAGTCAAATCTCTTGTACCACTGACGGTGAGACTGCTTAAGTCCATAAAGGGACTTCAGAAGCTTGCACACATGGGTTTCCTTGCCTGATATCTCAAAACCCTCAGGCTGGCTCATGAAGATCTCTTCATCGAGATCTCCATGAAGAAAAGCAATTTTGACATCTAGTTGCTCAAGTTCAAGATTCTGATGTGCTACTAATGCTAGAAGCACTCTTATTGAGGTATGTCTAACTACAGGAGAGAATATCTCATTGTAGTCAAAACCCTCTTTCTGACTGAACCCTCTTGCAACTAGACGTGCCTTAAACTTTAAACCATCAGCAATTGAGGTATCTTCTTTCTTCTTGAAAACCCATTTGCAAGACACTATTTTCTTCCCTTTGGTTTAGGTACAATGATCCAAGTACCATTCTTATGAAGAGATTCAATTTCTTCATTCATGGAAACCAACCATGACTCAGACTCAGGACAATTGATTAAACTAATAAATAATTTAAAACTATATTTCAAATTATAATGAATACTAATAAAAATGAGATTTATTATTTATTATTTAAGGTATAACTATTTAATTGTTTAAGCTTTTTTTTTGCTTTTGGGGTTAATGAGTTTATTGATTTATATGTTTACACATTTAGGTGTTTATAAGTTTTATTTAATCAATGAAATAACAAAAAATTTATTTTTATGAATTTTCCTGATTTTCAAATGTTATAACCTTTATAAATATAATAAATTTTTAATAGTTATAAAATATGAATACAAAACATAGTTATAATAATCATAAAAATTATATTTGTTGTAAATTCAATATACAAAAATTTATTAATATATATTATTATAATGATAAAAAATAAAATAATAAACTATTATTATTTAGATAGATATTAATTAAAATATATTTGTAGAAAACAAAATAATTCAAAATCAAAGTAAATTATATTACTAAATAATAATTTTTGTTATTTAGTTTTTGCATCATTTTCTAAGATATCCTACATACTATTTTTCTTGCTTGTGGTTCAAGCTTACCATCAATTACAAGATAGTAGGCAACATACCTGAACACTTTAAGATTAGAATAATATGCAGGTTTACCAGTACACACTTCAAATGGAATTTTAAAGTTAATTCCACTATGTGGTGATCTGTTTATCAGATGGCATGCTGTATTAACAGCTTCAACCCTAAACTCGTTGCCTAAGCCTGATTGAGAGAGCATACATCTTGTTCTCTCCAGAAAAGTTTGGTTTATTTTTTCAGCAATGCTATTTTGCCGAGGAGTGTCCCTAACAGTCTTGTGTCTAGCTATACCTTTTTCCTTACAGAATTCCTTAAATTCAGACGAACAGAATTCTAGACCATTATCTGTTTGTAATAGTTTACCCTTCTTTTATGTTTGATTTTCTACTAAGCTAACCCACTGCTTAAACTTTATAAAAGTCTCGAATTTATGTTTCATCATGAATACCCAGGACATCCTGGAGTAATCATCAACTAAACATAAATAAAATCGAGCACCCCTAAGAGATGTGACTCTAGAAGGGCCCCAACAGTCAGCATGGATATAATCCAAAATACTATTTGTACAGTGTATGGCCTTATGGAACTTAGTTCTATAATTCTTACCAAAAACACAATGATCACAGAAATTTAACTTACTAACTCTATGACTAACAAGAAGATTAAGATCAGAAAGAATTTTCATACCTCTCTCCCATATGTGCGAGCCACATATGCCATAGTCTGGTAAGTTCAGCTTTGTCTTCAAATGCTGGCTCTCCGGATGTGACAACAATAGCTTCAATCACTATGGAACCTATCAGTGTGTATAGTGTTCCAGTCTTCTGCCCCTTCAGTACAACATCATCTCCTCGGTGAAAATTCAGTGTTCCCTCTCTACCACTGAATAAATATTCCTAATCATCCAGAACACCAATAGAAATGAGATTCATTGTCATCGCAGGGACATATCTCACAATTGAAAGTGAGACAATTCGGCCATCCCAAGTTCTCAATCTGACTGTGCCGATTCCAACCACCTTACATGGTTGACTGTTCCCCACCACAGCATGGCCAGCATCCTTCTTATCATATTTGCTGAACCACTCCAAGTGAGTGCTTATATGGAAGGAAGCATCAGTATCCATGATCCAAGAATCTGATCTTGCGATCGTTGTGGAGATTACCAACACAAGGTCTTCTCCATCATCCAGATCATCAAAAGTCAAAGTAATAGCAGTTGGGGGGTTAGGTTGGCCTTGTTGTTCCAGCCTTGTTCACTTCTTCAGGCACTCAGTTTTCCAATGCCCTTTCTGTTTACAGTAGTGACAAATGTCACCCTCCTTTGACCTCTTCTGAATCTTATTTCCCTTCTTCTTGAATGGAACATGTTGTGGCCTCCTGTTTGTCACCACCAGTCTAGCAGGATGTTGTTCAAGTCTTTCAACCGCTGCCTTCTGCCTCATCTCTCTAGAGTGTAGGGCAGCCCGAACATCCTCTAGTGTAATCTCCTCCTTTTCCACAATGAGAGATTCAACAAAATTTTCATAGGAAGGAAGAAGAGAAACTAAGAGAAGAAGTGCAACATCCTCATCATCCACCTTAGCATCCACATGTTTAAGGTCCATGAGGATGCTGTTTAAGTCATCTAGATGCTTCTTTAAAGAGGTTCCCTCTTGCATCCTCAGTGTGAACATCCTTCTCTTCAACAGAAGCTTGTTCGTCAATGATTTAGTCATGTACAGAGACTCAAGCTTGAGCCATAGTCATGCAGCAGATTCCTCATCTGCTACCTTAGTAATGACTTCATCCGACAAGCTCAACAAAATGGTGGAGTGTGCTTTCTCTTCATGTCTCCAAGCCTCAGCCTTAGTTATTCCAAAAGCAGCAGCAGTGTGTGGACTGAAGCCTTGAACCAGAGGACTCCAAATATCAAAGTTTTTCAAATGAGCTCTCATTTTAATCTGCCACATACTAAACCCATTTCTACCATTGAATTTCTCAATCATGGTGTTTAGGGTTCCAGCCATTTCAACAGAATATCGCTTGTATAGAAAAAAAATCACAAACCCTAATTGCACAATTTCTCAAAAAAATCCCAAACCAAGCTTTGATACCAATTGTTGGGTAATTGCGCTTCCACGGTAGTGAGATTAAAAACAAAAACAATAGAAAACACAAAAAAACAAGCAATATAATCCCAAGTTCTCAAGCATCCACGACATAATAAAAAACGAGAAAATCAACACCGAAAATAACGTGTTTCGCTAGTCGCTCAGTACGACTAGTTACATCCACCAGAAAACACTTATGCGTTACAGATTAAAACCAAAATGGAAACGTCTTATAGTATGCAGCACACAACAGTCGATAAAATTCATGCAGAGAGAAGAGAGGGATGATGAACAGTTCCACGGGTCAAAAACAGCCACCCGAAAAATAAAATTACAAATCATTTTATATTAAAAAAAAACATCCGGTTCATTTAACCGCAGCGGGTTGGATCATGGAATGGGTCAGGCTCTGCTCCAAAAATTTCGGCCCGCTGACCGGGCAGTGGGACCTCCGTTATTGTGCTACTACTGCATCCCCGAGCTTTTAATATTTCTTTTCCTGCACTTACATGAAAATATTAAAACAGAAAAACATTTTGTTATACAAACAGATTATTAAATAAAAATAAATTACATATACAATATTCTCTTTCTAATACATTATAGAAAAGAGAGATTATTCAATATGCTAAATATCAAATATTCTAATATATTCTGATAGTTGTTGATACTGTGTAAGTACTAAACCATCTAATAATTGGAATGATTTTATGAAATTGGAGTTTTAATAGATTGTAATAGATAATAGTAAAATCATTATGTTTCTTGAGATAATTATTGACTTGGTGATGGTTAGTCTCATCATGTAGGTTTGACATCATTCTTTGGACAAAACTCTACATAATTAGTCATGACACTTTTTTATGTCATGACTCTACCACCTTATTAATATAATTATTTTACTATGCAATACATTTCTTATGACTATATTAATATCTTGAATTCATAGCCCCACTTATCTCAAAACATTTTATTGGATATTACATAAATTTCAAATCCCAATAAACAAGTATCTAGTTGATACTAAAAGTCATGACCATTTTATAGTGACATGAATTTACCTTTACTAAAGCTTAATATTCCTAGGTGCAAAGTTGCAAAAATATTTCAACATCATGACTAATGACTATAAAGAGTTAAAGAGGGTAATAGTCAAGTCATGGTCATCTCCAAAGCTACGGCTTTTTTCTCTCAATAGAATGCAAAATCTTGGGCATGTTACAATGTTGTGACTTTCATATATATGCTAATTAAAAAAGTCATAGCCACTTCCCAATGTCATAACTTTTGGGCAATAGAAAGCTTATGAAGCATTCCGAAGCTATGACCACTTTCCAGTGTTATGACCTCAAGATAAAGAAACTAAAGCCTAGGGTTGTGGTATAAATGTAAACACATGAATTTCTACTTAAAAATACATAAAATTCACAAAGTATAAAAAAACATGGTGAAAATGAAGAGGATAAAATTGAGAAAAGATAGTTGAGTTTCTTCTTCTTCACCATCAACCAAGCATAATAATAACCATAGGGTTGATTTTTTCACTCCCTATTGAATCCCCGAGTAAGCAAGGAATCCAAAATTAAGGCTAAATCATAAAATTTTGGGCATGACTTTCAAACATTCATCTCAATGTTAGATTTAGTAGACTAAATTTAAATAGCATTAAAAATTAGGTTTTGACTCATAAATTCTCATGAGGGCCATCATTGGGAACCCAATATTCTTTAAATTTATTTTTTTATACCTCATATAAATCTCTCCTAAATATAATGCTAAATTGAGGCAAAAAGTTTATCTATTTTAATTTATGTGATGTATGGATATTTTGATTATAAATATGTTATTTGATTTATGTTGGGAATTCTTTGTTAATGTAATTGATGATTACGTAAAATTAAAATTAGAGTTTGACTATTAGTGGATTTGTGAACGTTATAATGATAGTGATAGGTAAACCTCTATGCTCACTCACAATAATATCATAGGAAGGAACTGATAGTTCTTCCTATTATGATTTGCAAGATAAACCTATACAATATAAACCTAATATTGAGATATATTGATCTTTGAAAGTCTGATACTCATAAAGTATAAAGTATAAATAATTTTACATGTCAATGTATTGTACATGTCTTAGAAGAATCTAGCCTTAATTGTTGTGAATATTTTATAAAATATTTTTCTAAGGGTTTCATATTTAGTATTTGAGTTTCATTATCACTATGGATGATGGTGTTAGGTAATCTGTAGGATATGTATGAGTGGGTGTGACTCACAAGGTGATGACAACTATTTGAGTTATTTTCACTTGTTTGATTACCACTAGTGAGATTAAGGTAAAGTATATTTTAATTATGCGAGTATGTCACTTATGAAGCCTAAAGTAAAAATATTTTTTAGACTTAATCATTTCAAAGTCTCTAAGATATCTAAATCTTGAAAATAAGAAATGTACATACGAAGTAACCATAATAGTAATTTATGTGAGTTACATAAAATGTATGAACTTATAAATGACCTTTGAGTAGCAATGACTTGTTGTCTAGGTGGTATAATTTCAAAAGGATAGCTATGAGAGAACTATCATTGTGATTGGCTAAATGGTAATAACTACCTTGTATGCTATTACAACAAAAAAGACATTCTATATCCTTTTTATTACTTGTACGATCATATACTTGTAGATCATTGTTGATGAAAGATTCATGACAACATGCTTTTATGATACTATCTAATTAATAATATTGGATCATTGAAAAATGATAATTCTATTTTTAGTAGTTTAATAATGATATTTTGGTTATTTTTTTGAATTTTTATTAGTTTATTTTGCCATTTTTTTTGATTGTGGAGTAGTGTTGGTTATTTTCCAATGTTTTTTGTTTTTTCTTTTTCATCCCAGCATATATGAGTATAAATTTTGGGACTCAACTAACATTTATGTACCTAGAAATTAAGAGAACCATAAGAGTGATTTTGAGACAGAGCTAATAAAGAGTCTATAGATAGATCTAGATGAAAAGAGAGCCCCAAGGCAGTACCGGTTAAGCTATCCAATAGCTCATTCATCACTACACTTTGTAAAATTATTATTAGCTGATGATGAATAGTTATTTGAGTATTTAGATGCAACTAGTTGAAGTGAATTACTTTGATTTGAAGTTAAGTCTAATAGTGATATATCAGCATTACTAGTATAGTGGAAGAATATCAAGGGGTTTGAATGTGATTGTCACAATATTTTTGGAGTTGTCCAACAAGAAAAAGATGAATGAAGTTTGCCTCCATGCCATTAAGTTATAAATAATTTTTTTCTAATTATTGGATAAGGCATGAAATTGGTTCTAGTACTTATATTGAGGATCTATTGAGAGTTGGAACAAATTTATGAGGACATTTCTCACAATGTTTTTACTACCTCAAATCATATCATAATTATGGAATAAGATGAGTCAATTCATGTAGGATGAGCAAAAGACTTTTTCCGATGCTTTGAACCACTTTATAAAGTTGTTCGAGATGTGCCCTCACATGGGTTCGAGTTGTAGTTCCAAAACTAAAGTTTCTATAATGGGTTGTATTATATGATAATTTGTATTATTAATGCATCCATAAGAAATTAATTATGAATAAGTCACTTAGGGAGGCACACTATTTGTTTGAAAAGCTAACAAAGAACAATGACTAAACTCCAACCAATCACTCCTTTGGTAGAATATAAGATGAAGTATTGGAGTTGGACTAAATTACCACAATTAAAGCAAAGATGAAGATTTTTCTAAAGCAGCTTGAAATCTAAGAGAAAAAGAGAAGATGATCAAGAGTAATTACTATTTTGTTGCAACACAAAATAGAAAATATATATCATAATTTTCAATAGGAGGAGGCCATCAAATTACAAATTAAATGGTATTTATGTCAACTCAATAATAATGTTCCTATGCGTTACCAGGTGAATGTAAAAAAATATGAAAACATTTCATATGGTGGTCATGGGAATAGGCAATAGAATGTTTGAAAAACTTTGGAAATAATTCAATAAGCTACAACATTTAAGGAGGACCAAGCTTGAATTATCAAAACTTTATGGGGAAAAAAATGTTGAATATGGAGAACAAGTTGAGCATAATATTGATAAAAATAAAAAGTAGAAATGACCAACAATATAATTAGATGGAGATGCTTACAGCAAGATGGAATATATATAATGAAATTGGACAATTAGTTTTATTGATGATAGGAAAAGGAGTTAATGACTTGTCAAGGGATACTGAGGCAAAACTGATGAAGTACCTATTGATATTATTTTGAAGCAAAAAAAAGTTAGATGGGCAACAAAGAGGAAGATATGATTGTGAGAGAGATGAAAGCCATGATTCTTAATAACACCACCATGACTTTGGTATTATAAAAATAAAGTGCCCCTCAAAAGCTTAATGGAAAAGCCATGGTCAAGATCATCACCACAACTTTGAGATAATAAAAAGAAAATTGCCAAGCTATAACTGAAAAAAAAAATCATGTCATTCCTCAAAGCCATGACATTAAAAAGGAAAGGTCCAAAGAAAATCCAAATGGTGTGAAATTGAAAGATGATATAAAAAGGAAGGAAGAAAAGGTGTTTATTGAAAAACTAGCACATACAACCTAGATCACTAACAGATGTGAGAATTTATTAATAGTCTAGCTACATATATTAAATGTTGCACTACTTGGGAGGCATCTCAAAATTTTTGTTTGCATGATGTGATATATTAAATACAATGTACCCATCACATGAATCATTGTATAAACTTTACTCACCCATAAATATAGTTGCAGAACCTCAAACCCTGCCATAACTTTTAATTTGTCCACGAAGAGAAGTTACTCTACTATCTTGAGATACTACAATACTTAAAACTTAGCCATAAAGAAAAATATGGTGTTTATGATGATGTGGGATTGTATTTATTTTTGAGGGGAAGTCATTGCTAAGGAATAAGTAATAGTTTTAGTGTGAGAGTATATTTGATATGTGATATATTGAATATTCTAATATATTTTAGTGGTTTTTAATGATGTATATGTATATAAATATGTAGTAATTAGAATGATTTCTTTAAATTGGATTTTAATGGATTGTGATGACTAATAGTAAAATCATTATATTTTTGGAGATAATATTGGTTCAATAATGGTTGGTCATATCGAGTAGCTTCAATATCTTTTCTCAACCAAAACTTTATTTAATTAGTCATGACTATCTTTTTATGTTAGGACTCTACAGTCTCATTAGCACAATCCTTTCATTTTGCAATATATATTTTTTGGTTGTGATATTGTATTAGTCATAACAATATTTATCTCTTAATAGTTAATTGGTTGTGACATTAAATTAATAATATAGTAACTAAGTACTTGACTGAAACTAAAAGTCATGACTATTTTCCAATAACATAACTTTATCTTAACTAAAACTTAATATTCCTAAGTCTATAATGAGTTATAGATGATAATACTCAATCCATGTTCATTTCCAAGGCTATGACATTATGCTTATAAGAGAAGACAGAGCCACTACCATATTCTAGAGTCATGACTTTAATATATGGGCTAGTTTCAAAAGCCTTGGCCACTTTTTAGCACTATGGCTTTTGGGATAAAAAGAGCTTAAAGAATATTCTAAAGTCATGATTTTTGAGGTACTAAAAGTTTAGAGAGCACTACAAAGCTGTAGTCACGTCCTAATATAAATGACCTTAAGATCAAGAGACTAAAGGCTAAAGTCATGACATCATTCCAAAGTTATGATTTTTTACTTAAAAAGTACCTAGAATTCATGAAGTATAAAAGACATGATAAAAGTGAAGAGGATAAAAAAAAGAGAAAATTCAGCCAATAGATGAAAACAATTCGAATTCATATTTTTGATAAAAACTTTATTGTAGCTTGACAGATTTATACTATTGTGATATTATTATTTTTCATTTAAACATTTTTTGAGAGAATGTTGGTGGGTGAATGAATAAGTTGGTGGGTAAACTTTTACTTATAAAAGTGATATTAGTTTTTGGGAAGATTAGATTGGGATAGAATTCCCATGCAAGGAACATCATAGGTGGGGTTCTATTTGATTACAAAAAATGGTGGCGAAATTTACTTAATATCCATGAGTTTTTCACGAGTTGATAGTTGGTCACCAAACACCCATATTTTGAGGTGTTATAGATCAATTTGTTGGTGTCTCCATGAGATTCAATAATTTATAGTATATCAAATTACTAAATATAACAAAATTTTTATTCCAGCAATTCTATCTTGAGCAACCCATAGAAGCATAGCAGAAGTTGTGGAGGCATGCCTGAGAGAAATTGGATGAGAGTCAATAGGCTTGATAGAGGTTCTAAAAAAATATTTTCTACAAAATGTTTTCTAGACAACATTTTCTAGAAAAATATATTCTTCAAGCTTCTATTTTTCTTTTATAAAAAATGCCCGCAGAAGAGCTTCTCTCGGAACATATATAACGTTTATAAAAATATGTTTCTATAAGGAAATATATTTTTTCCTTCTTTTGTTTGATGGGGCACACACATGCTATTTTCAAAAAAAATAAATCTTATTTTTTTTTATTTTTTTTTGAATCTAGGACATGAAAAATTATCTCATATTCTAGGTCCATCATACTTCTCATCGGTAAAAAAATATAAAACCAAAAAAATAGCAATAACTAAAAAATAAAAAATCTAGAATTAAATAATAATTATATATTAGTTATTTTAAAATTAAAACATTCAAATAGAAACATGAACTAAATAAAACTATGTTACCCAACTTGTGCATACCCAATAAATCTTTCCATATACCCTAGGTGGGAAAATAAATACCACCATATATCTTTAAAAAAATAAATTTTGTTAAAAAAAAAGAATTGGTAAATATAGTGATGAAATTTTTATTTGTGTACATCTTCAAGTACAATTGACTTTTTATTTATCACATATCATATTTAATGATAGTGCATATTAATATACTTTGATCTAATATAGAAAGTCAAATTTGTAAAGATATGTATTACACTATGACTGTGACATCATATATTATATGTATCATGTTGGATATCCAAGTTAACAAAAATCCTTTTAATCCATAGAGTTTCTTTGCAAGTTTTAGTTGCTGCAATAAACTCAACTTTAGTACTAATAAATATTACTCCCCACCAAAGATTATTACAAAAACTATTATGGATCTATGAAAATTCAAATAACTGGTAATATAAGAACCAATCTATCCAAGAAACACAAAGTTTTAGCTTACCTATCCACAAAAATAGCTATGAAGTCTCTCATAGAAACCTTAAGTTAGATTTCAATCCACTCCATGATATATACCTTAATTTGAGTGAATGACTATTATTATCAATAATATGCATTATATATGATCTAGTACATAGCATAACATATGTAAGATTATTGATAGCTAAGGCATAAAAAACATGACTTGTTTTCCTCATTTTCTAATTAGTCTTTGAACATTATTCGATACTCAACTTAAAATACCTGGCTAAGAAGAATGACACCAACTTAGCCTCTTTCATAAAAAATTTCTCAAAAATTTTATCGATATAATCTTTTTGAGATAACTAGATGCACTAGATGACATATCTCATATGATGCTTACCCTTAGAGTCTACTTGACCGGGTCTAAGTTTTTCATAGAAAATATTTTTCTCAGTGCCCCCTTAAGTTTGTCATTTTTTTCTCTCTTAAGCCCCAATGATTAGCATGTCATCAATGTATAATGGAAAAATAAGCTAGTCATCATCTAACTAATGCCTAATAAATACATAATGATCACAAAAGGCGTGTTTAAAGTCATCTGACTCCATGAATGAATAAACTTTTTTATACCATTGCTAGGAGCTTACTTAAGTCCATACAAATTCTTTTTTAGTTTACATATTAGACATTCATGTTCTTCTACTATGAATCTCTCCAGTTTATCCATGTAGAGATTCTCATGGTCACCATAAAGAAATTTTATATTCACATCAAGTTGATTAATTTTCAAATCCAAACTAATAGCTATAATAATAACTAATCGAATAGAAGATATCTCACAATGAAAAAATATCTTGTCAAAATTGATTCTTTTCTTATGAAAACCTTTTAATTACTAACTAAGTCTTATATCTTATTCAAGAATCGATATCTATGGATTTTAGTCTGAAGAACTATTTATTTTTTCGAGATCACTTCTCTTTGGTTAGAAGATCTAGATCATGAGTTTGATATAAATGAAGAGATTTTATCTCTTCCTACATAGCTTAAAGCTAATACACTTTATTCTCAGTAGAGATGGCATGCTAAGATATCTTGAACTCACCTACATCCATGAGTAATACATAATCATGGAATCTAGAACATAACTAGTGGGTCCTAGATCATCTTCTCAGCTTAGATTGAGATGTATTATTAATAACAACTAGGTCCTACCCAATTCCAGCTAGGATACGGTTTCACATCTTCAAAGTATATACCTAAGAGATTTAAATCATTAGGTAAATCTTGTGGCTAAGAATCATCATATAAATCTTGTGGCTCAGAATTATCATATGACTACTCAATTCCTCCTTCTTTAATTGACAAATATCTAGAAGGAATTGTATTCAGATATGTGCAAACATGGATCGTTATAAGTTCAATCTCCTCTTTATTATGCCATAATCACCATGTGTGTATGTAATAAAGAAGTTAATGTGAAAGATAATATGAAATTAAACTCCTAAGTCAATAAGCTAATAGATTAGTATAATTAATAGCATCAACTATCATGAAATTACCTTCTAGGGAGATGTTAGCTTCTCTCTTGGGTCTATCTACTCTCATAAGTTTTTATTGTAGTTTTTTTTCAAGAATAATAGTCTTTTTTTATGTCTCCTCTTATTATTATAGTAATATTTGAATGCCTTTTTATTTCTTGGCTAGACTTTCAAAGAATCTATTATTTTGTCGTTACATGTGTGCATAGTGGTGCTCCTATCATGTCTCATAAACAAGAATACCATGAGAATCTCTTTTTTTATCTTTTCATCTTGTTTCTTTAGACAATAGGGTTTTCAAGATAACATGAATTAATACTATACCTTTAGTGGTGAAATGCTCAATAAAACTACAATGTTATACCAACTATCTAGAAGGGAGCTCAGAGATAGGAAAAAAAGCAACTTATCTGCCAAGAGTATTTTCATAGACGTAAGCTAGTTCATTAGCCCTTGAAAGAGATTGATATATGCTAACATTAAATTTTTTTTCTTTGAAATTTAAGTCATTAGGCATCTAATGATCAACACTTTATTTCTAAATATGTCTTTTTCAAATATAAATTCTAATTTTATCACAACTTATTTGCCCTCATTTCATTAGTAACATATTGATAAGTATCACAACTTATCCAAAGCAAAATGGTGGAAAAAACCTAAAGTACATGTCTTCTAATTCATCTTTAGTTAATTTTATAGGTTTTATTTTTCTCTTGATAAGGTCATACAATTGTTTGATTGTAAGATAGTCACATATTTTAGTTTTCCAAATAGAAATGTTAGTTATAATTACCTTTATTATCATAGAGTAGTCCTCCATAATAGCAAAAATTAATTTTACATCATAGAAAAATCACACAAATAAAAATTTACCAATTCATATCGGATATCATTCTGTTAGTATCAAATTTATATGATATCAGTTTGATGCTAACAAATTAACTACTTATCATGTTGGTATCACTAAATGACATCCTCAATGGACATTTTGTTACTACTTTTTTGGGTGATATTGAGAATTAAAGCTATGATACACATTGTTGGAAAAGGCTAGTCAGTAATTAGTTGCATAAAAACTAAAATATTATATATAAAATTTGAAAAATTCTAAGTTTTAAATTAAATAAATTAAGTTTAACAATTATTTTAATTAAAATAAATAAATGCAATTTTGGATTTTAATAAGTGCACAAGTAAATTAAATACAACTTCAAAATTTATCTCAATCCATTTCACAATTCCAAAACATAGAAAATTAAATTTGCACTTAAAATGCCTATCATCCAATTTAATTCAATCCATTTACATTTTCAGAAAGATTCATCAATCTTGAATATATCCAAATTTTTGAGAAGAAGAGGAGATTCTATACATTATTCTCCTTTTCATCAATCTTGTATGTCTTTTGGTAGATTTCGAGAATACAAGTTTTGAACAGGCGGTGCAAGACAAGAAGTGGCAAACTGCCATGGACTAGGGGATTAAAGTAATAGATCACAACCACACATGGGAGTTAGTAGAATTGCCGAAAGGAACTCAGCCCATTGATGTCAATTGAGTATTTAAGAGAAAGATGAATGCTCAAGAGGAGATAAAATTGTATAAGGCGAGACTTGTAGCAAAGGGTTACAAGCAAAAGGTGGGAATCGATTATGACCAGGTGTTTGTTCCCGTTGCAAGAATGGAGACAATCAGATTTCTCATTTCACAAGCGGCTAAATTCAAATGGCCAAAATTGCAAATGGATGTCAAGTTGGCACTCCTGAATGGTGTGCTTGAAGAAGAGATTTATATTAAACAACTACCCGGGTATATGAAAATTGGAGAAGAAAAGAAGGTGTTGAAATTGAAGAAGACACTTTATGGGTTGAAGCAAGCATTGCGGGCATGGAATACTCATATCGATACATACTTCAAAGTGAATGGGTTTGAGCAATGTCCCTAAGAACATGCCCTTTATGTGAAGAAAAGTAGAGGTAATATGTTATTTGTTGCTCTATATGTTGATGATCCCATTTTTATGGGGAATAATAATGTAATGATACAAAAGTTCAAGAGCACAATGATACGGAAATTCAGGATGACAGATTTGGGTTTGATGAAGTTTTTCCTTGCTATGGAGGTAAGACAAGGAAAGATGAGTATCTTTGTATCGCAGGAGACATATACAAAAAAGATTTTAAAGAAATAAAAGATGGAGTCTTGCAATCCAGTTTCAACACCAATTGTACTAGGTGCAAAACTTTCTAAGTTTGTTGGAGAAGAATGAGTTGACACAAGCAAATACTGGAGTATAGTGGGAAGCCTTCGCTATCTCACATGCATAAGGCCAGACCTTGCTTTAAGTGTCGACATTGTAAGTTGGTTCATGGGGGTGCCAGTCTATTCACATTGGAAGGTGTTAAATCGAATTCTATGGTACATCAAAGGAATAATGTCACTCAGGTTATTCTATCCAAATGCGGTAGATTACAAATTGGTCAGATACTCCGACAATGATTGGTGCAGAGACTTGGACGATCGGAAAAGCACATCGGGTTATGTGTTTTTTGTGGCTGCCACGGCGTTTACCTAGCTTTCAAAGAAGCAACCAATCGTAACACTCTCGACATGTGAAGATGAATATGTGGCAGTATCTTTGTGTGTACATCATGCGGTATGGCTCAGAAATTTATTGGGCAAGATGGAGCAACGACAACTCGATGCGACTGAGATACGAGTTGACAAAAAATCAGCAATTGAGTTGAGCAAAAACCTGGTGAATCATGAGAGAAGCAAGCATATTGACGTTCGTATTCACTTCATTCGAGATCAAGTGAATGAAGGAAATATAGAATTAGTATACGTGGCAAGTCAGGATTAAGTCGCAGATATCTTCACGAAACCGCTACCTATGATACTACTCGACAACTGCACAAGAATGCTCGGCATGAAAGATGGCAGAAGTATTTAAGTTTATGTGGGAGTCTTGTTAAATAAACATTATATATTCATTTTTAATGTGGAAGATGAAATATCAAAAGTCAGCAGTTATTTTTACGGGTGATAATAATTTTTAATTTTCAGTTTTAGAAGAACAATCTATACCCTATAAATAAATCATTGTATTGCTTATAAGAATATAGAATAAAATAAAAAACTTCTCTTCAGAAATAATTCTCCTCAGTTATAGTTTATAGTCTGCAATTTTTTTTACAGCTTTAGGAAAAGATGTTTCTGTTAAAAAACTTTTTTTGTTCTTGTGATTAATAGGGACTCTCCTCATTTGGTACACGAATGCAAAATTTTAAAAAGTTTTATTTTTATTTTCTTTTGAAATTATAATCCACCATGCACTTCTAGTAACAATAACAAAAACTTAGTGGTAGGGTATAGGAGATTAAAATAATTATTATATATTATTATTTTAAAATTAAAATACAAACACAATATAAACTAAATAAAATTCGGTCTACTTAAATGGAGCATACCAACTTTAGGTATTATATGCATAAAACGAAAATAATTAAATAAATAAAAACTTATGTGGTTTAAAACATTAAAAAACTAGATAAATTTGTAAGTAATGTCATGTGGTCGTGGTTTGAACCATTAATATCAAAAATTATAAACTGAAATCTGATGCTATTAAACTTGTGAAGGTAAGGTGTAGGTGTCCTAAATAGCAGGTCGGAAGCCACGTTTTATATATCGATGTCAACTGTCATATCCAAATTCCAAACAGTATTTTAAAATCCATATTCATTTGTTTAAATTTCGTAATGGTATTGAACTATGAAACCCCAAGAAATTGAAGGTGAAGGTTATTTATTGTATGAGAATAACTAGGATAGCGAAGTAAGGAAACGCCCCATTTTAGTCGTGGGAATACAAAGCAGAATTAACACACTATAACAGGATCCCTCATCTTAGAAGGGACGGGTGACATGGGGAGTGGGGTGAAATGATGATAGGTCAGGAAGTAGTAATAGCAAAAGGAGAGGAAGAGGGAGAGAGAGAGAGGGAGGGAGGGAGGGAGGGAGAGAGGGAGAGAGAGAGAAATGGAGGGAGGGGGAGAGGGGGGGGGGACACAGGGGAGAGGGAGAGAGAGATAGGTAGGGAGGGAGGGAGGGAGGGAGAGAGGGGGGTGGAGGGAGGGAGGGGGAGAGAGACAGGGGAGAGGGAGAGAGAGGGGGAGGGAGGGAGGGAAGGAGAGAGAGGGGGGATGGAGGGAGGGAAGAAGAGAGAGAGGGGGGATGGAGGGAGGGAGAGAGGGGGATGGAGGGAGGGAGAGAGGGGGATGGAGGGAGGGAGAGAGGGGGAGAGAGAGAGAGAGAGAGAGAGAGAGGGAGGGAGGGAGCTGAGAGAGACGAGACAGAGAGCACAAAGAAGACACAAAAGAGGGACCCAAAGATGGTTCAGGGGATGAGAGGGACAAAAGGGAAGGAAGGAGTGGCATATGGCTAATCCTGAAGTGCTGCTGGACGCACTGACTGCTGAGCTGATTTCAGAGATGTGTTCAGTGTGTGGGTGAACAATTGCGTGCACAGGGTTTGTTCCATTAAATGTGTTATGCCCTTTTAAGGTCCTCTTTATCTCTTTCTATTTCTAGCGTCTACTGTGCAGTCAAGTCAGACAATTGGATTATTGTGGCATTGAGTATAACTAGAATCTTTAAAGCTTTTTTTTTTTTTGAAAGAGATTATGGAGTTTAACCTTGTTTACTTGATTAAGTAACATGTTTTATTTATTATGCATAAATAAAACCAATGCATACACTCATTATTGGACTATTGGCACCTAAATTATTCTAAAATATAGCAATATCTCCAGTGATCAAAAAAATTTATTGCTCGATTTAATTTGTTTCAAGGCAAAAATTCCATAAACAATCCTAAATATCACTAAACAATGTTACAAAAAAAGAATAAATATCCAATTAGAAAAAATTTATATTTTGAACTTACATAATATTGGAAAGTAAGATATATTGAATATAATTAACCATGATGAGACCATTATCAATAAGAATACGTGGGGCATTTATGGTTTGTTTTCTTGACATTTCTATTATAAATAAATGTGAAATTAAAAATCAAATGAGTGTACCATGGTTGTCTTTTTTATATGCAGTTAGTTTATAAGTTATCTTTATTTGTTGTGGGTTTGGACGTTGGTACTAGGGTTTATTCAAAATCAGTACTAAATATCAAAAATAATGATTAGTTAATAAAATAACAAAATTAATAAATTCAACAATCCAAATATAAATAAAATTTTAAATTTAACAATTCTGTAAAATCAAATACAGTGGAAAACATAGTCCAAATATAAAAATATCAAATCGAATAATGGACGCTAAAAAGTTCTTTACACATATAAGAAATTTGTAAAGCATAGATTGTCCAAGATTAAATTTTGAATTATAAAATATTTTTTTGGATATAAAACCCTAAAAAATCTAAAAAACAGTATAAATATGTAAACATAAAATATCTATGTAAATACTCTGGATCTCTTTCTATATTATTATTAAGGTAATAATGTCCGTTTATTATATTTATTACTTGGGATCAACATTGTGATTGCATCTTGATTGTTGGACCAAAAAGAAGATTCAATCCACAATTTTTTGAATCTTCAAACATTGTCCAAATTATAATTTCTCATGGTTCTTTATCTTGCCCACAGACAAAAAAAATATGTTCCACACTACAAAAATATATTATATAAGCTGAATATTTTTAAAAAAGATATTAAATTATAAATTTTAAAACCAAAAAAATACATACTATACAATTTATGTAAACAAATCATAATTTTATGATATATATTTCTATAAATTAATAATTATATAGAAAATAATATAAGCATAAATGATTGACTCCAAAATAAGACTTTCTCAAACTAATACCTAGCCAAGAAAGAATATAATTAGAGAGACACTAAGCGGCAGACCAAAGTGTCTTCCCTAAAACTCTTGCATGAAGATGAGAAGAAAATGGCATACTTGGGAAGCCTTACACTGGACATCCATGAAGAAAAACACAAAAACAAAAACTTTTGTAATTCCAAAATTAAAAACATGACACCATAGTAATGCCCAAAAAAAACACACATCTTTAAACACACATGCCCATTTCTCTCATTTTTTTTAATATTTGGTTTTTTAACAAAACTGGATGGGGGCAGTCACCATCCAAGAGGGCACCATGCATTCCCATTCCCTCTTTGTAAAAATGAGACATTCCCATATTCATTATTTTTAAAATTTTTATTTATTATTATTTTTTTAAATTAGAACAAGAGATTTCATCCCACATTCTTGATCTGCGTACACCAGGTTTTTAAAAAAAAAACAAAAAATTTGAATTACTGAAAAAAAAAGATAAATAACTATCATAATTTGATTTCTAGAAAAGGGCAAAATGATAATTTTGCAATAAGAGAAAATAACCTGAAAATTTTAGGGCTATATTGATAAAATGGATGTCGTTATTGTATTCGTCTTGGAAAATATATTTACGGAGTCAAATTTCGTTAAATTATGAGAAAGTCAGAATTTAGTTATATTTTTATATTTAATAATTATTAGAATATTTATGAAAAAAACAATTTCTTGTAACCGAAAGACCATGCCACGTTATCCACACGTGGCAGCACCTGTGCTGGTGGTCCGCTGGCTGTACAGGTGTTAATAAAAGTATTATATTATTACTTAATAATAATAAATGAATAAATATTTAAAAAAAAAAGAAAAACGTCAGGAATCCGAAAAAATGGGAGAAGTTGGAAAATTTTGGAGCCGGAGGGAGAGAGAGACGGTACAGAGAAAAAAAAATCAGTTAATAGCCTGAAATGGCATAAAAAGTTTAGGAGAAATTTTCTGAAAGAGAGTGGTTTTCTCTTATCAGAATTTCTTACTATTTAATGGTCTGAAATGATCATGTTTTATATTTCAAGTCGAATTATTGGAAAATTTATTGGAAATAATTAATTGGTAAAAAGTTTCAGTATTTCGTTAGAAATTGTTAGTGCAGGACGAATTAGATTTGGATTTTTATAATTGTGTCTGAAACATAGGTTAAATTGAAAATGACATAATTGTATTTCATATGCATGGGAACATTCCATATACATGGGTGGGTGCATGATATATATTTATATATAGGTATATGGATGGTATTTAGGGAACTCGAATTGGGACAACGTACAGTAAAGTTGCGGTGGTGTTTATTTCTCGGAGTAAATCCAAGAAAATCATATTTTATTCGGATAGTTGTCCAATATATTTTTCGGAGGAGGTCCATATTTTTCGGCATGTGTACATATATTTTCCGGAGGAGGTCCAAGAAAATAAATATTTCTATAGATATATATACATATATACATATGCATATCCAAAGATATAATATATCACACTTGGTTTCGGCATGTGTGAGAGAGTCGTTTAGACTCAGGAATATGGGCATATAAACATTTCATCCATAATTACATTCATATACATATTGTACTTGAATGAGTGTTGATGTATATTCATGACATTTTACGTGCGGTTAGGTAGAGAGTAACTCTGGAAAAGTTTACCCTATTGAGCTTTGCTCACTTCGTTATGGGACCCCTTTTCAAGTACGGGTCCAGGACAGATGACAGATCCACATACGAGATCACACTTGTGAAGGAAAGCCAATCGTTGCTTAAATAATATGTTGTGTGATTTCTTTCTTTTGCTGAGCAAATAAAATGTAAAAGGAAAAAAAATGTATTGTACATTTGAGAAATTTTTATTTTATTACACATTGTATTGTGTGATGGAATGAATGGGACCCCTGGGGAAATGAGGTGTCACAGCTTGGTATCTGAGGTTAGGTATACGGTTACCTATAACCCAGAAATTGGTATAAGTTTCATCATGTGGTAGGAATATTTAGATATATAAATATCTAATATTCGGGGGAAAAAAACACTAGGGTAAAGAAACATAATCTTAGTGGTTTAGAAAATGAAATGATATTCTCGAAATGAAAAGACTATTATTAGTGGCATGTGCACTAATAATAGGAAATAAATGTGCTTCTTATATTATTATTTGACTTATGTAGATAGCAAGTAGAGAACGAGGACACAAGGGACGTCCACGAAATGAGGATCAATCTCCAACCTTCTTTGATCAGGAGGCTCTGATAGAGACTGTGGGTGTTGCTGTTGCAAGGGTTGCACAAACTAGTGCAGCTGGAGGTCAAGAAAGATCAAGTAACCTCCAAAAGTTCAAGACACATCATCCTACAATATTTATGGGGGGAGGACCCAATGGTGGCACATTATTGGTTTCGACAAGTGGATAAAATCTTGGATGCAATGGAAATCACTTCCAATGCTACCAAGATCTAGCTAGTAGCGTTTCAGCTAGAGGGTGAGTCACAAATTTGGTGGGATTGGATAAAGGACTCGAAGAATATAGAGGCAATGACATGAAAAGAATTCAAAGAATTATTTATAGAAAAATATTTTTTGACTTCGGCTAGACATGCCAATGCACGAGAATTCCTTGAACTTAGACAAGAAAATATGATTGTGTTGGACTACGTGGACAAATTCACCAATTTGGCACATTTTGGGAATGATTATGTGGCTACTAATGTGGCTAAGGTTCGAAAATTTGAAGATGAATTAAAATTGTACATCCGAGGCAAGATTGTGGGATTTTCTATCCAAGATATGGATTCGATGGTTAAGACAGCTTTAGCCATCGAGTGGGAGGCTGAGGATGCACGAAATATCCAGGAAATGAGTGGAAGTGCTAGTGGAAAAAGAAAAGAGAATCAACATTTTTTCTAGAAAGCACAGAGACCATTTATCCCACGAAGATTTTATGGACAAGGTCGTGATTATTAAGGCCAAAGCTAGACTGGGAATTCTAGCCAAATTGGACAGAAAACTTATTTTTTATGTCATTAGCCTGGACATTGGAAATGTGAATGTCCACAGAAGCAGGAATTCCAGGATTATGAGACATCACAGTCCCAGACATCCGTGAAAAATACACAAACACGGTTTATTCCTCTTTTCTCTAGTATGGGTCCAAGGAATTGGCTGCAATCTTGGGGTACTCAACAAATATCTCTTACTTCACAAGCATATCAATGAGGCCAAGGCATGGGTCGAGGTCGAGGCAAGAGCTCACAGACTGAGACTTAAAGGACCCAATGACATCTGGCTATGCAATAACACCACAAATGGAGAGGATTATCAGTCAGTAGTACAAGGTACTTTCTTACATTTTCATTTATGGGAAAGAGTTCTATTTGATTCTGGTGCATCACATTCATTTATTTCTACATCATGTTTGAAAGAATTGGGATTAAGAGTTAAAAACTTGGACAAGTTATTGCATGCGACTTCTCCTTTGGGGTCTATAATGAAAATTAGTCAGATAAGTCGAGATTATGAGTTAGAAATCTCAGGGATTATAATCATGGCAGATCTTAGAGTCATGGACATGTTGGATTTTGATGTAATTCTTGGCATGAACTAGTTAACAGCACATCGGGTCATTATTGATTGTGATCGTAGAAGAATTATTATCCACACCTGATGATATATGTGTTATATTTCAGGGGGATTAACTTGATGCTTTATCTCATATTACGTATGATTCTAAATGACATGGACAACTTATGGGTTGGCTGGCATGTCTCACCGCAGAAGAAGAATGGACATTGAATATGAATCTTTCTCGGATAGTTTATGAATATGAGGATGTTTTTGCTAATGAATTACCAGGACTACCCCCGCATGGGGATGTGGATTTTTGTATTGAGTTACATCCTGGTACATCACCCATTTCTATGACTCCACATAAGATGGCACTGATTGATTTACAAGAACTCAAGATCCAGATACAATATTTGTTGAATAAGAGTTTTATTAGACCTAGCACTTCACCTTGGGGTGCTCTGGTTTTATTTGTAAAGAAATAGGATAAAAGCCTCCGCTTGTGCATTGATTATCAACAGTTGAATAGGGTTACAATAAAGAATCGATATCCATTACCAAGGATTAATGATTTATTTGACCAGTTAAAGGGGCAAAAGTCTTTTCCAAGATAAATATTGGTACTGGATATCACCAGTTGTGAATTAGGGAAGCCGACATCCTTAAGACAGCATTTATAACATGGGATGAGCATTTTGAGTTTATAGAAATGCCTTTCGAATTAACGAATGTGCCAGCAGCATTCATGGATCTTATGCATAGAATATTTCAGCACTATTTAGATTATTTTGTTGTGATTTTTGTGGATGATATTTTGATTTATTCTCAGTCCGAAAGGGAGCTTGAGAATCATTTATATATTGTTCTCCAAACCTTGAGAGAAAATAAGTTGTATGCAAAGTTTGGTAAATGTGACTTTTGGTTGACAGAAATAAAATTTTTGGGACATGTAGTGTCAGCTACAGGTGTCTTAGTGGACCCTGAAAAAGTCAGGGCAATCATGAGATTGGAGAGGCCAAAGTCAGTTTTTGAAATACGTAGTTTTTTGGGATTGGCTGGGTATTACAAAAGGTTTATTGAGAATTTTTCACGGTGAGCTACTCCAATGACTAGATTAACCAGGAAATAAGTCGAGTATGAGTGGACTAATTCATGTGAAAAGGCATTCCAGAAATTAAAAAGGAAGCTTACTTCAGGACCTATTCTGATAATTCCAGATAGGGAGCAGAAATATACAGTGTATTGTGATAGCTCAAAAGATAGATTGGGATGTGTTCTGATGCAATCTGGGAGTGTGGTAGCTTATGGTTCAAGACAGTTAAATAATCATGAGAGAAATTATCCCAAACATCATATAGAATTGGTGGCTATAGTCTTTACTTTAAAAATATGGTGCCACTATTTGTATGGAGAGTAATTTGAAGTATATTTAGATCATAAAAGTCTGAAATATATCTTTACACAAAAAGATCTAAACATGAGACAACGTCGATGGATGGAGTATCTGGAAGATTATGATTCTACTTTCCATTACCATACAGGTAAGATAAATGTGGTGGCTGATGCACTTAGTCGAAAGTCACAAGGTGCACTAGCTAGTATAGCTTCGTGGGAATGAGATATGCTCAAAACTGTGGGATGATTCAGCTTACAATATAGCAATCAAAATTATGGTGTTATTGGAAATTTAGTAGCTATACCTTTGCTATTAAATAAGGTAATTGAGATGCAAAAACAAGATGCAGAAATATTATCTATAAAGAACCAAGTAGAGGTTGGTACGTGCGATGAAGGTTGGGCTATTCATATGGATGGAAATCTTTGATTTAGGAGACAGATTGTGGTTCCCCAAATAGTGGAATTGAGAGAGGAGATTCTTAAGGAATTTTACTATTCTCGTTTTACCGTACATTCAGGTTGCACAAAAATGTTTAATGATCTTTGTTGCCAATATTACTGGAATGAGATGAAGAGACATATTGGGGAATTTGTTCAACGATGCCTCACGTGTCAGCAGATAAATGCTAAGCATCAGAGGCCAGCATGATTACTCCAGCCTTTGGAGGTAGCAGAGTGGAAATGGGAACATATCACAATGGATTTTGTGACTCACTTGCCACGGATATCACGAAAACATGATGTTGTATGAGTAATTCTGGACCGGCTTACAAAGTCTGCACATCTTCAACAATGCGAATGACCTTCACACGCGATGAATTGTGTAGGTTATACATACGAGAAATTATCCGATTACATGGAGTGCCAGTATCTATTGTATCAGACAGAGATACACAATTTATGGCTCATTTTTGGAAGAATTTTTAGAAAGTAATGGGAACATAGTTAATAATGAGCATTACTTTCCATCCACAAACTGACAGTCATTCAGAAAGAACCATACAAGTTTTGGAAGATATATTGCGAGCATGTTGTCTAGATTTCAAGGGTAGTTGGGAAGAACATCTGCCTTTGGTCGAGTTTGCCTATAACAATAGTTATCAGGTAAGTATCCAAATGGCGCCATATGAAGTATTGTATGGAAGGTCATGTCCATCTCCAGTTTGTTGGGCTGAGGTGAAAGATTGATCCATCACGATTCTAGATGTGATTAGAGATACTTCATAGAAAGTAGTTTTGATACGATGACGTCTTCTTACAGCACAAAGTTGATAGAAAAGTTATGATGATAAATGAAGACGATCCCTATAATTTGAAGTGGGAGATCATGTTTTCTTGAAAATGATGCTAAAAAGGGGAGTAATCCGATTTGACAAGCATGAAAAGTTATCACCAAGATATATTGGGCATTTCGAAATACTCGAGAAAGTTGGGTTTGTTTCTTATCGATTGCCATTTCCGCCACATTTATCTGGTGTCCATGAGATATTTCACATCTCTATGCTTAGAAAATATATTCATGATCCAACTCATGTAATGGATTCAGGCGAACTAGTTATTGACGCAGATGGAACATTTAAAGAAATGCCAGTGCGAATCATTGATAGTCGAGATCAAGTTTAGCGATGCAAAACTATGAGACTAGTAAAAGCAATATGACAGCATCAAGGAATAGAAGAAACAACCTGGGAACATAAAGACACGATGCATGTTGCTTATCCTTTTTTATTTGAAAATTAAGGTATGTAATTTAGTAATTTAAAAAAATTATTTAACTTTACAATATGTTTATAAGTGTAAAGGTGTAATTGTGGGAATTTTGGGTTGAAATTTTTTAAGGAGGAGAGAATGTGAAATCTCGAAAAAAAAAGATAAATAACTAACATAATTTGATTTCTGGAAAAATGGGCAAAATAGTAATTTGTAATAAGAGAAAATAACCTGAAAATTTTAGGGCTATATTGATAAAATGGATGTCATTATTGAATTCGTATTGGAAAATATAGATACGGTGTCAAATTTCGTTAAATTTTGAGAAAGTCAGAATTTAGTTATATTTTTATTTATTTAATAATTATTAGAATATTTATGAAAAAAAAATTTCTTGTAACCAAAAGACCACGCCACATCATCCGCACGTGGCAGCACCTGTGCGGGCCTGTACGCTGGCTGTACAAGTGTTAAAAAAAGTAATTATATTATTACTTAATAATAATAAATGAATAAAAAAATATATAAAAAAAAAGAAAAACGTCAGGAATCCACAAAAATGGGAGAAGCTGGAAAAATTCGGAGCCGGAGGGCGGAGGGAGAGAGAGACAGTGTAGAGAAAAAAAATCCGTTAATTTTCAATCAATCATAACGGATTATTTTGGAATCGGAATAAAGTAGTCCAAGAACTAAAGTTACTCTACACGACGAGATCTTCACACTGATATCAAATTTAAAAATTTTCGGTAAAATTTTCTAGAAGGTAGCAGTTTTCTCTTGTCAAAATTTCTTTCTATTTAATGGCTTGAAATGATCATGTTTTATATTTCAAGTCGAATTGTTGGAAAATTTATTGGAAGTAATTAATTGGTGCAAAGTTTTGGTATTTCGTTAGAAATTATTAGTGCATGACGAATTGGATTTGGATTGTTATAATTATGTCTGAAACATAGGTTAAATTGGAAATGACATAATTGTATTTCATATGCATGGAAACTTTCCATATACGTGGGTGGGTGCATGATATATATATATATATATAAAGTATATGGATGGTATTTAGCGAACTCGAATTGGGACAACGTCCAGTAAAGTTACGGTGGTATTTATTTCTCGGAGTAAATTCAAGAAAATCATATTTTATTCGGATAAACGTCCAATATGTTTTCCAGAGGATGTCCATATTTTTCGGAATAATTCCAAGAAAATAAATATTTTTATTGACACACACACACACACATATACATTTACATATCCAGAGATATAATATATCACACTTGGCTTCGGCATGTGTAAGGGAGTCATTGAGACTCAGGAATATGGGCATATAAACATTTCATCCATAATTACATTCATATAAATATTGTCCTTGAATGGGTGTTAATGTATATTCATGATGTTTTACGTGCGCTTAGGTAGGGAGTAACTCTGAAAAAGTTTACCCTACTGAGTTTTGCTCACTTCGTTGTGTGACTCCTCTTTAGGTACGGGTCCAAGACAGATGACAGATCCACATACGGGATCACACATGTGAAGGAAAACCAGTTGTGGCTTAAATAATCTATTCTGTGTTTTCTTTCTTCCGCTGAGCAAATGTAAAAGAAAAAAAATATATTGTACTTTTGAGAAATTTTTATTTTATTGTACATTGTATTGTGTGATTGAATGAATGAGACCACCCACGGAAATGGGGTGTCACAAAAAATTAAACTAATCTACCCAATTTGAGCATACCCAACAGTTATATATTCAAGTCAGATAATTAGATTATTGTGGCATTGAGTATAACTTGAATTCTTTAAAGCTTATTTTTATTTTGTAGCGGGTTATGAAGTTTAACCTTGTTTACTTACTTGATTAAGTGAAATATATTATTTATTTAGCATACATGAACCTAATGCTTTCAATAAATATTGGACTAATGTCACCTCCTTTCTTTAAAGATATAGCAATATCTCTAGTGGTCAAAAAAAATTTATTGTCCAATTTGTTTTATGGCAAGAACTTCAATACCAGCCCTAAATATCATTGAGCAATGTCACAATAAAGAATAGATATTCAATTAAAAAAATATTATTATTTTGTGGGACAAATTATGAAAACATTTTTAAATTTCAATGTTGGGCTTACTACACATGATATTGGAAAGTAAGAAATATTGAAGATGATGAACCATGATGAATCTGTTATCAATAAGAATACATGGGGCATTTATGGCTTGTTTTCTTTATATTTTTGCTATAAATAAATTTGATATTAATAATCAAATTAGTGTACCATGGTTGTCTTTTTTAACTTCTGTTAATTTATTAGTTGCTACATTTTTGTGTATTTTTTGAACTTGTTTCTTGATTCGTTTAGTTTTACTAATATTTTTTTAGGACTCAATCTCTTGATATAGTAGTGTGCATGATCATGTTATCTATTACATACTACTCTACAATTTATTGAATAAGGTTGTGAATCAAAGCTCTATAAAGATTGAAATGTGATAGGTGTGTCTGGTAGATGTGGTAGGTGGGGTATAGCAGGCATGGTAGGTGAAGTGTCTCATTGCCTACACCATTCATTTACTTGGGGACACTCCTTCACACTTTATAATATGAACATTTCTCCTTCATTGTAATCATATCAATCCTAAATATTATGGACTTTGATCCCTTTAGATTAGGATTGGTATTACTTGATAATCTATTGATACTTTTCTCTTTTATTGTAAGTGTTAGTTGCCCAAGTTGATTCTCAATGATCTACATCTTTGCATTCAAGTGATCAAACTTTATTTCCATTCATTCCATATAATTTTCATATGCATCATTCCTCCTCTTTCTCTCTGTGAGTAGCATAATGCCATCTTCAAACAATTTCTTTTATACTCCATTTGGGTGATTGTAATTAGAACTCAAAGCTCCTTGAATTTGATATTTAGTTAAGTTGCTCACAATATTTTTTGATATTATTACATATTCTACTACACATTCCCATGACCTCGGTTTGATAAACTTTCATGATTTCTCACATGTGGATGATAATGTATAGGGTCATATTATTGTTGGGTCAGAACATGTACTCTCTATTCTATAAAATATTAGCTTCCTCAATTTGATAAATAAGGTTAAAATTGGATGCTTCTTGTTATTGCAAAATATCTATTTTTATCATACTAGGCCTTTCGTCATTTTGGGCTCCAAATTTGCTAAAAAACACAAAACTTAGCTTCCATCATCTTTTATTCATCCAACTCCATTACTCCAACTTCCTTTCTTCCAAATACTCTTTCATATAGAGTTTGATTACTATTCTTAACTAACTCTTTAAATAAGAAAAGGTTCTCCTTGAGTAACTTATTCATGATATAACCACTTAAGACTACACCAATTATGTACCTCATCAAGTATTTCAAACCATTGTAGAAGGTCTAGGATTAGAGCCACAATTCAAATTCATGTTGTGGGAACTCCTCAATAAAATTTGAATTTTTCCCAAGTATTATATATTATCTTTTGCTCCTCTTGTCTAAATTGATTTATAACTCAACTCAACTAAGAAATAATTTGAGGTGAGAAGAACTTAGAGGAATGCTTGCATAAGTTTGTCCCAACTCTCAATGGATCCTCTAGATAAGCACTGAAACCATCTTCTAGCAGTGTCTCTCTAAGAAAATGAGATAAGTTTGTACTTTATCACATCTAGGCTAACTACATTCATCTTGATGAGGTCACATAAACTCCGAGAATGTCACAATATAACTATATTAGTCTTATGAAAATCATATACTATACTAATGTTGTTGCACTATGGCTTTGACACTTAGCTACATCTCAAAATAATTAGAATTTATTAGTTGCATCTAAATCCCAGCGTAACTTTCCATCATTGTTAGCCTCTAATAGTCTTCTAAGGTTTGGTGAGGAGTGAGCTATTGGATAGCTAGTTCTATACTCACTTGGTTTTTTAATTATTGCTATCATCCTTCATACTATTTGTTTCAACTCTCTATCTCAATATGTTTCTTTTTGTTCTCTCAATTTTTGAATTTAAAGCTGTTAGCTCAATTCCATATCTTTGGTTCATAAGATGTGGTTGTAACAAAACAAAAATAAAGAAAAAAAAAACATAAACACAAAACAAATACTTAGTAAAACAAGTTATCCATTCAACTAAAAATTAAACTATCATTATGAAAAGATAGTTATGTTAACTCAAGTTGACTAAATAAGATAAAAATAATCCTCGATAATATTGCTAAAAACATATTATGACTTTGTTATAATGCTAAAACTTATTATTTATGACATATCCCCAAAATCTAGTTAGGAAATTGATTTCATCCAATGGAGATTCACGAGTATGTGAGTCATACAAGTATATAGTGAAGTGGATGAAAGACTAGATTTTGATGCTACCGGGATTATATGAAAAGTTTCATTAACTAATAGTAAATTAACTATTATTTGAGTTGAGAAAATAAATTTTGGTCTCATTTAGATAATTATTTTTTAGGGTTGAATTACTTCCTTGTGCATTCTGAGATTTATTTAAAATTAGGACAATATTATGCTCAATGTTTAGATGAAGAGCATATTGATGTGGATTTGTCATTTTTGCACCTTGGCATACAAGGTTAGTAACTTGGACTACCACTACTAATGAAGGTCCCCTTGTAGTTATGCCTTTGGTATTTAACCACCAAAACCAAACTTATATTATTTGTGAGTCATTCACACTTTCTCTTTTTAGATAATATGTTAGCTACCTTTTACTACTAATTTGAATATACATTTTTATTCTTCAACTTCAATGGTCATAATAGATGAAATAATGGAGTAGTAATAGTATCTTAGCTTTTGGCTTCGTGAGCATCATACTTATGTCAATTAACATACATCTTCTCATTAATATTATCTATAAAAGTCATTAAAGAAGAATCAATTCACAGAGCTATTACCACCTTATGAAATACCTCCAATTACATGAGTCAATAACTTTTTTAGTATCATTCATCATAACCAATATATTACTCTCATACTATGGTGAAACCCCCAGGTTAGATATTATATATAATTCTCACATTATTTGAAAACTCATTCTTCTAGAATTTTCACATATAAGTTTATTTTTAAAGAAAAACTACTATGACTAACACACATAAATTTATGTTAGAGTGGAACCATATATCTCTGTTTTAACTAATATCCATATCTATCAATATTCAAAACATAATATTTCTATAATAAATATCATACAAATATAATCATCATAAATAAATAAATAAATAAATAAATATATATATATATATATATATATATATATATATATATATATATATATATATATATTTGTATGTATGTATGTATGTATTAAACTTATGAGTCATATATATTTGGTACAAATAATTATATATAAATTAAATTTATGAGTCATATATATATATAAACTAACCCTAGCTCCCTATTTAGCCTAATATTAGAAAAGAATATATGTTTGGTACTTCATCTCATCATATCAAGGGTTCCCAATGATAGTAGTCAGCATGATGATTTGTCTCAAATTCAATTATTAATCACTCTTTACTTTGTTTCAGCTCAAAATTTTCTCTAATTAGGATGGAGATTAAGTTGTCTTAGAGTTTGCATGTCTCTGGCCTTGAATTTTGAATCCCCCTTCTTTTTTTTATAAAAATATCTAAATCTTGTATTTATATCATTAAGGTTGACTTTAGGTATTGATTTTATTATGAATTTTGAATCCCCCTTCAATAGCTTTTTTTTAATGAAAATATCAAGGCCCCATTGAGCTAATGTGCAGCTCTTCAATCTAGATGTTATGACTTTAGGTTTAAGTTCGTGACTTATTATGATTTTATTATGCTACCTAATTTTATTGGTTATGTGATATTCCAAAAGCTAATAAATATGAGTATCTCTTTAAGAGAGATCTACAAGTGTATGAGTCATATAAGTAGTAATGATTTTTATATAGGTATTGATCCCACATAAATTATATCAATAGTTCAGTAATTCAATAGTAAAATAACTCATTCTAGTAAAATAGATATTTAAATTATTAATCAATCTTGGGTCTATGGATTTATTCATTTAATATATGTGATGTATATTTAAATTAGCTCAACTTATATTATATGTGAAGATAGAACAAAGGGTTGGGGTGTTCTACAATGACTTCTTACCCTAATGACATACAAAATATGTATTATCATTGAGTATATATCAAGGGTGGTTTCCTCATAGCTATTCCATTGGTACATTGCCACTGATATAATAAATAATTTTAATATGAGAGTCATTCACAATCATAAACCTTTTAAGCAAATTCATCAACTATCCTTAATGGTTGCTTAATATGAATAGTCTTATTCTCCGGCCACAAGTATCATAAAGAATAAGGATTGACATGATTTGTAAGAATTTGTACTTTTAACTTCATAAGTGACATACTTGCATAGTTAATGTATGCTTCCCTCATAGTTTACTAGTAGGAATCATATGAGTGTAAGTAATTCATAAGAGTTGTCACCACCTTGTGAGTCACTACATACTCTATATGTCTCGAGAAATGTCTATCACTATCCTCCTCAGTGATGATGTAACTCCCATATTAACGATGAAACTATTAGAAAAATATTTTATATATCATCTATCCCATTTGAGAACTAATTCATTTAAAATATATATAATAGATTGGCATATAAAAGTATTCATACTTTTGGCTTCATAAGTATAATACTAGCAATGATTAACATACCCAAATTTTGGTTTATCTTATGTATCATAGTCAAAAGGGCTATTACTTTTTTCATACCATACGTGTGTGAACCTCATGATTTATCTATTATTATTTACCATAATAATCTTGCACAAATCCACCAATAGTCAAAATCCTAGTTCAATTTGTATTTAATTACTCATGCATCAATATCCCATAACATAATGTACATTAAGCACATTCATTTATAAAAAAATCATTGTCATATCACACAAATCAATTTATACAAATCCTAAATTATTTGTTATTTTGTTAAAAATTTATGAATTTACCCTAGAGATGAAGAGCTGAGATCCACTCCACCTAACTCTAGGGATTATATTAAATATTGTATCTCTTGCTTGCTTGTAGAACTTCTAGGAAGTATAATATTCACCCATAAAGTTTGTTAGTTATATCATGACTTTGCTTGTTGCATGGAGAGAAGAGAAGAAAGAGATTTTTTTGAATTTCTTTATGTTTTACTTATATACTCAGGCAATTATATATTACTCTAAGTAAGAAGTCTTTGCTTTTAAAAGAAAGTCATAACTTTGAAATTTATCTCTTGAGCAAAGGGTTATGAATCTAAAGAATAGTCGCAACTCTAGAATGTATTCTAATCTTTCTACAATATAAAGTCAGGGTGTTAAGCGATGACCACAACTTGTGCTTAATATCACATAAATCAATTTATACAAATCCTAAATTATATGTTACTTTGGTAAAAATTATGAATTTATCCTAGAGAGGGGAAGCTAAGAGCCACTCCCCTTAACTCTAGAAATTATATTAAATATTTCATCCCTTGCTTGCTTTTGGAACTTCTAGGGAGTTTAACATTCACCCATAAAGGTGGTAGTTGTATCATGACTTTTCTTCTTGCATGGAGAGAAAAGAAAAATGAGATTTTTCTGAATATCTCTATGTTTTACTTATATACTCAGGTAATTCTATATTACTCTAAGTAGGAAGTCATTGCTTTTAGAATAAAGTCATAACTTTGGACTTTATCTCTTGATCTTAGGGTTATGACTTTAAAATTTAGTCATAACTTTAGAATGTATCATAATCTTTTTATAATATAAAGTCACAGTGGTAGGTAATGACCACAACTTGTGCTTAATATCTTTCTAATATAAAATTGTGGTAGTGTGAAGTGGTTATGGCTTCATGCATCCTTCATATTTTTCATAAGGGGGCATGACCCTCTGAAATAGTCATGACATTAGCAACCATCTCTCTTGATCGTGACAATAGGAAATAATTATGGAACTATGGTCTATCTTATTTATCCTAGGGACATAACACTAGGAAATAATCATGGAACAAAATTTATTTCTTGTATGTCTCAAGTGTCGGTGGTGATATGAGTGGCAGGGCACTAGTGTTCACTTCTCTCATATATCATGTCATTGTGGTACTACAAGGATATGGTAGTACTGGAAAATTAAATGCATTTAAAATTTATGGCTCTACCTTCTTGTGAGGACAAGAGTCATGACCTTGGAAATGGTCATACTTAAGTAATATCTTCTATAATATTTAGTATCTCAAAAGTCACAATACAAAATAATTATTGTGGCATTTTCCTAAGTAGTTTTGGCTTCATAATTTTTTATAGCTCAAACATTGTGGCTTTTTAAATTGGCCATGGATCTAACTTGATACTATCGAGTCATATTAAATATAAAGTCATGACACTTGGAATTAGTCATGACCTTTAGCACTAGTGTGATCCTTGGTTGCTGTAACATAAAATTAATAACACAATCATATAAATTTTATAAGATAAGTATGACTATGACTCCATAATAATATCACAACTACAAAGAATGTATCACATAATGGAAGAATTATACTAATAAGTTGGTAGAGTCGTGATGTACAAAATTTTAAAGACAAATTAGGTAGAATTTTAACCAAAAATAGATAGTAAAATTATGCAAGACTCTATAATCTATCTAATTAGCTAATCACCTTCGAAAATCTATCAAGTTCATGAATATTCATAGAATTAATCTATAATTTCTTTTTTCCATGCTTACACATCATCATAAACTATTACAATATATAAGAATGTTTGGTAACTCGAATACTAAATAAACTCTCATAATAAAATAATTACTCACCCCAAAAAACAACTTATCCCTCTAAAAAAATTCTTAAACATCTATAACAATTTTAGAATTAGTTTTGAGTGTCATAGGTCTAAAAATAATAGAAGAACCTCAAATGGACAAATTGATAGTATTGGTAGGATTTGAGTTCCTTAATTATACTAGTGGGTCATTTGATGTGTACATTCATTTATCTAATTGATATAAATGTTTATAATATCAAACATGCAGAAAAAAAATTATTTGGTTATCTTCCAAGCAGTACTTCTTTTAATCTATATAGGTATACCATCAAAACCACTATTCCTCTATCTATGATTTTTGATGTTCATGCTAGCTTCTCAGAATAATAATTTTAGTTTTCTTGTTAGTTTCTTCCTTCAATCTTACTTCAACTATACTTGTTCCTTGTACCTTTTCTTTGTTAAATGTCATGATTTTATAAATGTTGTGACTTCTTCTCATGTACTACTACTAGCTTGTCCCTTTTCTTCACAGATCATCAAAGTCATGGCAATAAGTACAAATATGATTTTTCCTTTTAGCTTTTCCTTTCCCATTTCTTTTTGGATCCCCAAAGTCATACTGTAAAGGAAACTTTGGCTTGTTCTTGAAGCTTTTTCATGTTCTTTACATTCTATAACTTTCAATTCATGGAACTATGCATAGCCATAGCTTTTTTTAGGCTTCTAATGGGCTAATTTATTTTGTATCCCTAAAGTCATAGTCCTAGGCATAGATGCGGCTTTGTATTCAAGCTTTTCTTAGATATTTTCATTATATAACACTAACGTTAAGGAACTATGCATGGCTATGGATTTGTTTGTAAGCTTTCCTTGGTGATTTTTATTTCATAACACCAAAACCATGACGTTGTGCATAGCCATGATATTGTCTTCAATTTGCTCCTCCATGATCTTTGTATCAATCTTTTATTTCTTCATTGTTCCTTTAGCTTCTTTAGAGTTGCTAACATAACTTTTTTCCGAGATCATCACTTGGAAGAATATTACAAACTTATAGTATTCATCTTCTTTTATTTCCTTAATTTCACAATTTCAAAATACTTTTTTTTCATATTTCTCATCTTCATCGGTATCATAACTCCAAAGTTTTTCTTCTAATTCATCATATTTGTCTTTATTGAGTCAATAGTCTTCTACAAAATATTTCTATCAAAAACCTATGTATTGTTATATTATAGTATAAAAGAGATTATATATTCTCCAATATAATATTTCATCATCATCTAGACCCCACTTATCATTATAAAGATTTTGATAATAATGATTTTGATAATAATGCAAAAATATCTTTTATGAAATTCATAAAAATTATTTATGACACGACCATGTGTTCGTCTATGTACACTCCAACAGCTTGTATTGTACTTGAGTACATACGAAATATTAGTAACATGTTTAGTAATTATAGAGTTCATGTATTTAGTATCATGACTGTTAAGATGAAAATCATAAATTTAAAATATTAATCCTCCATTCTATCTATTTATTGTTTGGCTACCTATATGTATTTTAAGATTAAAGTGAGAAATAAGATATATTTTGACATACTATTCACTTGTATGAACTATGAACACAGACCTAAAAGTTGTATTCGCGAAAATTTAATTAAATTATTTATATATTACAACATTAGATATGATAGTTACAGTCAGACTCCGAGTACTAACATGAACAACATATTTGAAGATGCTTACTTCTCCATTCAATTAGCCTTGAGAAAGCGATGAGCTAATTTTCGAATAGGAACGAGCTATCAATACTCAAATACCAATTTCTGCTCCATCTTATCAAATTATGATGATAAGAATTTAGATATTTTACTTTGAAAATCTACGTATTCGTGATATCTAACATGACAAGTGATCTACTAACCTCTATGATATCTAGTACAGCATCAAAGCCAACTTTTTCTGTGACGGCCAATAGTATTTTAAATAGGAGATCAAACCACGATTAAACATCATAGAGACACTTACATGCATGACAGACTAGAAAAATTTGATATTGAACATTCAAGATAGGACCCAAGAGCTACTAACGAATTATGATTCATAGGAAATGGAAGATATTGAGGTCACCAATAGAGATACCTTCAAATACTTACATAATGATGACCCCCTGCATCTGCGCTACCATGCTAGTGCTATGGTCACATATTGATGGCTCATGTAATTATTGATTGTATTTTTTTCATACGATATCATATTTTCATTATTTTAAATTTCTGTCAGCTATGTCATTTTGCACTTATAATTTTATGCTTCCACTTATATTATAAATGTGGGTGTACGTATCATATTCTACTTTTGATTATAGAATAAATTATTTTTCATTAAATAATTTTTTTTAGTTAGCGGAAAGTCAAATTATTTTTAATTATTTATTTTATTTTAATTCATTTAAGCATTATATTTTCAATAAATAATGAATTAAAGTTTCAAAATATTTTAATTAGATTTTTTTTAGCCCAGAAACCAGCACGATCTAGCAAGTGCATAGCCAAGCATGGTTGTACCCGACTACGGGCCAAATGGATCTGCCGGGCATGCTAGAGTGGCATCAGGCCTTCATGCAAGTTGCAATTTTTTTAGTACTTTTTGACATCCATGACACATTTTTTTTGTCCTAACACATTCAAAAAGTAATAACCATATTTTTAACCTCCTCGATCAATAAATATTCCAAGTAATTTTGCCAAAAAAAAAACTGCTCCAAAAAAATAGTGATTTGAGGGTAGAAATTCTGCCCAAATCAGGAAACCTAATTTCAGGGTTAAAAATAATTCTATCACCCCAGAAATTCCAATTGCACCCATGGAGATGCTTTCTAACACCCACAACACCACAAAACACCAAGCTACACATCAAAACACCAATACTACATCTTGAAATCACTTTCCGCCCAAATAACCAGCTACAAAGCATGATTTTTCACCTGTACAATAGCATTTTTTTTGTGTGGCCTGGATTTATGGCATTGATGTCCACTATGCCAAAACTATCACACATGTTTCATGCCAGGAATGGCTTACATACCTGGCACGCCGGCATGAAATAGAAGCATGGGCCACATGTCACTACATGACTGGCCAATGCCAGCCAGAGGACACGAGTAGTGGCCAGGGGCCACTGCAGCACGGCCTAGTCCCCACTGATCAGTGCCATGGCCAAGTCGAGAGCGGCTTGGCCCATGACCGACTCAGCACAACCCAACTGAGGAAGCCGAGCCCTCGAGTCATGTCTGGCCTACCTCCATGTTGTCGTGCCGGCACAACATGACTCAAGCACCTAATTCATGCCGCACAGTACAATGGTTTGCGGTGCCACCAGAATTTGAGTCATGTCAATCCCTGCACAACCTGATTGGCACCTCTAAAACAAGGTGGCAAACTACAACATATGAGAGCGCCCAACATGTAGGCTGTATCAATCCGTTACTTGTATATTATATTTTATTAAGTATTATTATAGTTTCTTTTCAATTTTTATTATTCATTTTTTTTATTATATTGATGGAAGAACATAACATGCAGATTGTCTCAATATGATTTATCCATTATATAAGCACATTATGTATATAAGTTTTATTATCAAGTATTATCATTTTTTTTATGTTTCCTAGTTCCTATATGGTATTACAGCAATACCAAATAAAAAATAAATCATAGGATGAATGTCTGGTCAAGTATTATAAATCCTAAAGAGAGATATGCATGTATTAACACAATGCACACACATTTTAGAATAGAGAAATCACACACAATTACTATGCACAGATATTGTGCACAGTTATTGTGCATTGACACCCATTGTGTCGATGTCGTGCACTAAGGAATATAGTAGAGCGGCCTAGGTGCAACAGTGAAATAATGCTCATGCAAAAAAGTTTTTTGGGAAAACCCAATATATGGTTTCGGTTCCAATTCTGGTCTAATTAAGAGAGCAAATTAATTTTGGGACCATATTAAGTTTGGAGCAATCAAATTCAAGACCAATTCAGATCTTTATTTCACTTAATTTAAGATGCTAGGAAAATCTCTCCAACCCAAAGTTTATTATTCATTTTGGGGACAGATTTATTCATGCTTCAAACTTTTTTTTTTGGTTTAGAGCATATTTACACTTCTCAAGAATTCATACCAAAGAAAACCTAAGTTTGATTAACAAATGAAATATGTAGAGAATTCATCACAGTAGAGATAAATAGAAAAAAAAACCTCAATTCAGTATGCACATTATAGAAGAGCGGGTTATACCACAAATAATTACTTGGACTTATTTTTTGAGAGAAGATAATAATTACTACATAGAGACAAACTGATTATCAGAGTCAACCAATATTCATCACAAAACTCATCTATCATGATACTTATTAAATATGAATATAGAAAACTTCTTTCTAAGTCAGGAGCATGCATTTTCCCTTTCTCAAATATTATTAGATTTGTCACTCGTACTCATCATTCATACTCTTGGATTATCAAAACAAGAGTTAATACTCACTTCACAGATAATCATTATTTATTAACTATTATTTTTTATATTCTGAAAATATTATTATAGCTAATAACAAACTTTATAAATACATCGGATATGACAATATGTCTGTCAGCTCATTAAATTATGATCATGTTATGATTCTTCCTAATTGTCATGTAAATATATTTTAAGTAAGTTCTTTTTTCAAGCATCTCAGCATTGATTTTTTTAATCCAATTAAGTTTATTTGCAGGATTAAAAAAAACTATTATGAACACTCAGTTTATGATTTTGCAAAGTGAATATCTATCATTATTATCTATCATTGGCCAAGTTAAGAGTTTCTTTTAAATGTTTGACGGTGTTGGACTCTTTACTCATATATTCTCAACTTGATTATCTATTATTGACCAAGTTAAGAATATTATATCCAATCATTATGGATATTTCTAAACGACGGTATGAAGGATATTAATTAAAAAAATATATCAGAGTTTTTTATCATACTCACTAACATAATGTGAATAGCAACTCATTCAATCTGATATACTCATATGCATAGTTGTTAAATCGAGATTCGAATCAAGAATCAAAATGCTTGATTAGTAGATCGAGAATCAAAAATCAAATCGTGAATCAAATTTTGTGATTTTTTTCTACGTTAATTAATTCTTATTTCCTATGGTTAGTTTTTTTTTTTTGGTATTTTATTTTTTTTTGTAATTTTTTTAATATTTTGTTGCTTTTTTACATTAAATACGTAATACCAAAGGTTATAATTATTTTTTTCCACGTTAATTAATTCCTATAGTTGATAAATTTTTTTATAATTTAATTTTTATTTTTCTAACTTTTTAAGGATCTTGGTCATTTGAGAATCGATATTAATTCAATTAATGTGCATCGATTCGCGATTCAGCGATTCAGCAATTCAGTCTTCGATTCATACATATTTTTAATTCTTTTAAAAAATCAGATCATTTACCTCCTGTATCATGAATCAAATCATGAATTGAATCGTGTATTATACGATTATGATAACAGTGATCATATGTATGTTGACCTAATAAAATACAACCAAACATGACTTTAGTTACTTGTTTACATTTATTAATGGTTATTCATGATTTATGTGAGTATTTCTTTTTGTCGATAATTACCAGTTTTTTTTATTTTTCAAATATTTCATAAAATAATAAAAAAATAATTTGATAAATATATTAGAATACATATCAGATAGATTTGATATTTATAATATGAATTATAAAATTATACATCAAACTTCTTGTGTCGTCATACTCACATAAAATATGATAGCTAAAAAGAAAAATAAATATTTAGTTAAGATAGAGGTGTCAAACGGGTCATGATGGGCCGTCCCGATATGATTTTGGGTTGCCCAACCGGGCAATCATGCCGGGCCAGGCAAGACACGGTTACTGTACCGTGTCGTGCCTGGCCCGGCATGGTTCTGTGGAGCTCAGCCCAGCATGGGCCCACAGCACGAAATCCACAGGGTTCAGCCCAGTTCTGTGGAGCTCAGCCCAACACGGGCCCTCGACACGAAATCCACAGGGTTTGGCCCGAGTCTGTGCATGTCTCCTAATTTTAAATTTGTAAATCAATATTATGTTTATACTCTTTTGGAGTTATCATTAGATGAATCCAAATAACACAGTAGTTCACAAGTCTACTCTAATTTAGACTAGCGATGAGTCAAAGACTAAGAGACATAATCACCCAAGACATATGACCTATACTAAGAGGAGGAGACATATACAGTCTACTCAGATCATAGACGAGTCAACCAATAAGTCAAATGATTTTGCAGCCAATTCTTATAATTTTAACCTTTCAATCATTTTCCAAAAAAAAAACAAAATAATTATACTCAACACTCAATTTCACAAATATCTTTGTATACATGTCTTCTCTTTTTTTAAATTTTTCGTTACTTATCTTGACTATATTAGAATATTCAAGTCTCCTTAAGTATTATCTCACCCAACATAACACCAAGCCATATTAAAAAACAAAGATGTCATTTATTCCAATAAAACTTAGGAACTGGTATCATGACATATAGAAATATTTATTGTTGATTGCAGGTAGAAGAGATTCACTCAAACATTTGATGTATAATAACAAGACATTTTCTCTATTGGGACCAAGATGATCTCCATACATTTTCATATTTCTTTGACAGTGTCTCATACATAGAGAATATATCAGTCAAACATAATGAATTTATTTCTCCACGGTGCATTTAATGATGAAGTATATATAAAACACCCATATTGGTTAGAACGATATAATCAAGCACATTTTGTAGATTACCAAAAGCATTATATAGCATGAAGCAGTTTCTAATAACTTAATTTATTATATTTTCATAGAAAACATCTCGTTTATCTTACACATGAGTGCTATGAATTTTTTATTATTTTTTCTAGAGCTCTGATAATATGGTACTTTTACTTGTTATGTATATAAATAATATTTTAATTACAGAAGATGATAAATTAAAAATTACCTAATTCAAAGAGTATTTTCAGCCGTAATTTCAAAAGAATAATCTTGAGGAACTCAATATTTTCTTAGTACATAACTAATTTATTCCAAAAGACGTATTATCTAATCAAAAATGAGATATGCGCTTGATTCTCTTACAAAGATTGAACTTTTAGGTTGAGTTCCATTACATACTCTTATCGATTCATGTACTAATTTTACTTTCAATACAATATTTGTAATTAACTCTGATACATGCAGGTAAAGTATGAGAAAGATTGACTATCTTATTATTATCCGATAAGATATAACACATACAGTTAGTATAATTAGTTATTTCTTGGATTCTAGTTTATATGTTCACTTATATGTAACTCTTTGCATATTGATATATGTGAAAAGATCTCTAGGGCTTGGGATCTCTTTCATCAATCATGAGAACTTGCAGTTAGCCAAGTATTCAAATTTCAATTAGATTTTAGCTTATGCTGAAAGTAGATCTATAATATAATTTTGTATTTTTCTTAAAAATAATATTATTTCTTGAAAAAAATAATAAACTAACAGTTATTTCTAGATCTAGTTTAGAGACAAAATTGATAGAAATAACAACTACTACTTGTGAGATACGTTAAATCTAGTACTTCTCAAAAAGATCAGGTATCTACTATCTTATGTTCTATTATTCTTTAATATGATAGTCAAATAGGGAGGCGTATTACCTCAAACTTAGTATTTCACAAGCATATAAATCATATAAAAATGTATTGCTTCTTCCTCATAGAAAATATCCAAAACAAAACCATTGATATATCATATACTCAAATAACAGAACAGCTAGCAAACATCTTTATAAAAGCCTTAAAGAAGCATCAGGTTATATTTATTTCCTCCAAATTTAGTGTTGTGAACCCAACATAATATAAGGTACTGAAGTTTCTATTCAACTTTATTATATTATTTTTTTTCTTTGTTATATTGATGGGAACACCCCACTCAAGGTATTGAAGTTTCTTTGTTATACTATAGAGCACCCAACTTATGCATGCGTATATATATATATGCAATGAGTGCAGACTGTAGGCATGACTGAAAGCCATAGGCCCTTGGGCCCGTACTGTACTGAACCCGGGCTACCTTGGGTTTGGTCTAGGTATCTAGGCTAGGTTGGAACAAAACCAGGCTACCTTCAGTTCGACTAATGTCAGGCAAGCCAGGTAAGGCCCACGCTCATGGCTCAGGTCATGTCGAGTTGCCTCCTAGCCTGACCCAGCATGACCCAAGGATGCCAGCGAGCCACTAGATCATGCTGAGTTGAACTTTTTCATAGGCATGTTGGCACAGCATGGTGGCCTGCCATGGGCCAAAAAAATGTTTTGCCACGGCCCAGCATGACATGTATGCCACCTTTAAGCACATACATATATGATATCACTTTATTCGGTCATTTCTAGAAGATGAGGTTTCGAAGTTGAAGAAGAACAATAGAATTCAAAATCAAATGAACATGCCAACAGAGAGGCATCTGATTGATATAGTGAAATTACACTCAACTATAATTAGATTGCTTAGTGATAAGACCCATAAATAGAAGTTGCAACTGCATAAGTCAAGATGTAAAGACGAGCTAAAATCAATTATCAAATGATAGAAGCCTCACATATAGGGATATTTAAATTATAATGGATATTATAAGTGCATGCTCAACGAATGAATCTTTGTACAACTAGCACATAGTGGCAGTGTCATATTATGACTTGAAGATTCACAAGTCTAACTACGTATCAATTTGGTGTTGATGTTTAGACTCCTAAAAATGAAGCAGCAGCTGAGTTTCTTGAAGATTCAGTGTCAGCAAAAGTGTCTAGCATCAACAATTCTACACATGTATAATCTATCAAATATACCATAAAACATTCAGCATCAATACTTACCAGTTCTTCCCATGCTTCCTTTGCTTCTTCTTTCGCATAAGCAAACCCATATCCAGGAAAATCAACCAAACAGAGCTTGGGTCTTAACTTGAAAAAATTAACAGCCTGCAAAAGAATCATGCACTTAACAACACAAATAATGTTTTGATGATGAAGATGATGATAATTATGCAGGTAAATAAACTGAAGGGACCTGAGTGAGGTCAGGCTTGTCTGAGGTCCGTGCAACACCCCACTGTCTGGTTAGTGCATTAAGTAGTGATGATTTCCCAACATTTGACCTCCCTGATGAAGGGAAACACTTTTGTCAAAGATTGCATGGAAATTCCTTGCTTGCTCAAAACAATGAAATGAATGATATGAAAGCACGGTGAAGAAGATCATAGCTCAACATGTTATATGATTTCTTAATGAAGAGAAATGCAACAGAACTATAGAAATAATACATTACAGGTAGCAGAGATCATTGTGTACCAAGGCCAGACCATCGAAATTGCACATTAGAGGTGGCACCATAAACATATCAAAAACCAATACATTGAGAAAATTGAAAGAAAAAAAAAGGACTGCAATCAATTATGTGGATTTTTTTTAAAATCAGTGAAAATTAACAGTCACGGCCATCATTAGCAAGTTTTATGAGAATACAAAAATTGAGTACCTCTAGAGGTGTCAAACGGGCCAGCCCAGCACGGCACGGCCCGTGGGCACGGCAAGGCCGTGCCGTGCCGTGCCCGGCCCGCTAGGGCATGACTTGGCTTGGCCAGGCGGCACGGGCGCACGGCAGGGGCAGAGTAGGCGGGGCGGGGCGGGAGCCACAACACGGGACCGGCTCAACAGGGGTCCGGGTCCCGGGAGCCAAGCACGAGCACGGGCTGAAAATGCCAAAATGGCAGATTCGAAAATTTTTTTTTTTTTTAAAATTTTTTTATTAAGATTCTGTATAGACTTTAGAGTATTAGTAATAATTAAAAAATATAATTTTTTGTAAAAATTATTACATTTAAAATTAAATAAAACAAACAAATATTAAAAAAATTTTTTTTTTTTCAATTAAGTTTAGCTTTTTTTATTATTATAATTTATTAATTATATATTGAAATTTAAAGTTATTAAATTTTAAAATAAAATTTAAATCGTAAAATAATAAATAAAAACATTAAGTTAGTAAAAATTTTAATTAAAAAAAAATTAAACAACACAAATGAAAAATTACCATTCATGCTTTTGAAACCAATAGTCTGAACAAAACAAGTATAAGTTTCAACACAACGTATGGTACAAAGTACAAACAAAGTGTATAAATAAAATAAATAAAAAAACATCGAAAAAAAAGAGCAGATGAGCATCAATCATCAAGCGACATATCATGAGAATCATCAGCCGCAACATCAAGATCAGTATCATATGGATCATCATCATCGGCAATCACCTCCTCCGCCATCGTAGTGGATGTGGATGTGACTGCAGTGTCTGTCACAGTCCCAGCTTCAGCACGATCACTGATGCTAAATCTCGATTCCTCCCAATCCTTCAAACATGCCAAGGCCTCAACCATATCTGGACGTAATCTTGATCTCCTATCCAAAATCACGTTCACTGCAACAGAAAAAGCAGACTCTGATGCTACGCTCGACACCGGAGGAGTCAGTAGATCCCGTGTCATCCTAGATAGCACAGGATAGGCGGACTCATATGATTTCCACCACTGTAATAAATCAAGATTCTTATTGTCAGAAGGTGATAGGATTGAGCAGTAATCGGTATCTAAGTACCGAGACAGCTCGCTCCTATGTGAAGGTCCACCCCTACGTTTCCCCCTCGCTAGGTTAATGAAATAATCGTCATCTCCGAACAAGGTATCAGTGTCCGTACTCATAGTCTCACCACCACCACCACCATACCTTGTATCGTAGTATGTGAACAGGTCTGTCAACTTCTCGTAAATGAACCCTTCAGGTGGCTCTTCCAGGTTCATGCACGAGGAAATGAAAGTCAGGGTGTTTTCAACCCCTTCCACCTTAGCCCTAGGGTCCATGCATGCTGCGAGGCAATAAAGAGATGGAATGGTGGACCAGTACTTCAGGTACTTGGTCTCCATCTCTGCAACCATATGGCTAAGCGTCGGGTCCGCTCGATACTTCCTAAACATGCTACTAATGTTACATATGCAATGGAGTGCAATGCAAGTGGTGGGCGTATAAACCGACGAACACATGTTCGTCGTGTCATAAAATATCTTCAGGAATTTCATAAATGAAATTCCTGAAGACCAGTCAGTGTCGTCAATAATAAGTTCGCCACTCTTACTATTGACGTAGTCGGATATCACGTGTTCGTATCCAACACATGATTCCAACATCAGGTACGTGTAATTCCAACGATGTCTCACATCCGATTGGAATTTCTTCTTCTTAAGATTCGCAGACAAACAGAGATTACCAAACTCTTGTAGTTTGCGAGGAGTGCGAATATACTTGAGTGCATTGCGTATATTTTCCAATGCGGGGGAACAGACCTTCATACCCGCTTGAACTATCAGGTTAATAACATGACATATGCATCGGACATGAAATATCTCTCCTAATGGTGCGTCTCTAATATTCCTAACAAACATATTGATCGCTACTCCATTATTCGCAGCATTATCGAAAGTGACACTAAAAATTTTATTTTGAATTTTATATTCCCTAAATATTTTCATCATACACTCAAAAATGGCCGGGCCATCATGAGGATGAAGAATCTCAGTGAATCCTAATATTTTTTTATTGATTGTCCAGTTAGAATCAACATAATGACTCATGAGACATGCATAAGAAGAATCATCGTGACATGTCCATATATCGGACGTCACGGACACCACTCCACTAAATGCCAAAAATTCCTTAATTATTTTTTGTTTTTCTAACTTATATATCTTTAGTATGTCACTCCTAGATGTGGACCTAGGAATCCTACGATAGGATGGCTGAAAATAAGTCTGCATTATGCGCACTGCCCTCGGATCTTCCGAAAATCTGATCGGAAGACACATCAATGTGATGAGCCTGGCCATGCCGTCCCTACCCAACTCGCTGGAGTATACGAAGGGAGTAAACTTTGAGACTGAACTCGATCTAGTCTCAAAAAATGTAGTGCCAAGTTGGGTTTGCCTAGGATCTAACGGTCCATGTTTTTTGGAGCATATTTCAGCATGCCTCTTGAGGTGCCCAGTCTCACATGTACTCTTGCATGTTAAAAGTCTCATACAATATTTGTACTGTGCCATTTCATGTTCCTCACCCCTAACATCTACTTGTATTATGATTTTAAAATGTGTCCAAACTACAGAAGTCCTCCTAGTTTTTTGTTTTTTAGAACTTTGGGCTGAGACGACAGGAGAAACCAAAGTTTTAGGAGCTACAGACGTCTGTGTAACACTAACATTTTCATTTTCCAAATTTAAATACGTGTTAGGTGTATTTGTCATTTTTTATTTTTCTTAAGTTTGTCTAGAGAGAGAAGCTTTAGAGAGAGAAAGTACAAAAAAACGTAAATATATTACCCGGTAAAAGCAATGAGGTCAGTCACGTGCAAGGTGCACCGCAGGAAGCTCTGATGTTCAAAACTCAAGTTGAGTTTCACGAAAATCGAAGCCGAAATCAAAATCACGAGGCCCGAGAGAGAGATGCACAGTTTATGTAAGAGAGAGAAAGTATTGAGAGGTTTTATATTTTTGAAAAACATAAGTGTCATAGGGAGGGGGGTAGAATTTATAGGCTAAAGATTGTTTTTTTTTAAAAAAGATATTTTTTTATTAATTTTTTGAATTTTTTTATGATTTTTAAGGTGCAGAATCACGAGGACCGTTGGATTCTGCCCCCTAGCCGTTGGAGGTGAATCCAAGGGCTGAAAATCGCTCAAGTTTGAATTTTTTTTTTTGCCGTTGGAATTGATCGGATCGGGTCTATGGACGTCGGGAATCGGGTTTCGGCAGAAAACACCGCGGGTCGGGTCTGTTTGGACCGGACCCGCGGTCTTTTTACCGGGGGGGCCAGGGGACGGCCCGATGGGTCACATGGCGTGACGTGTGAGTCGTGACTCACGACTCACGCCACGGCACACGTGAAACGCCGCCAGTGCCACGCGTGCCTGCGTGAACCGGCACGGGATGGACCCGTGCCGGCGTGCCGTGCCAGGGCACGGCACGACACGAGATTATCTTAACTCGGGCACGGCACGGGCCCGGGCACGGTTTAAGAACGTGCCGGGCAGGCCCAGGCACGGCCGAACCTTGCCGTGCCTCGTGCAGGGCCGGGCCGGCCCAGCACGTTTGACACCTCTAAGTACCTCTCACTTAAATTTGCAATTTCAATGAGAAAGTGAGGTATGATTCATGAAACTAATGGTGGAAAATAGGGCAAAGCCTGCTGCAGCAATGCATACCTCCAAAACCACACCCACTGCAATGCGGCCCTGTGCATTGAAGCTTGGGCTGATGATGTGGTAGCTCGGAGCACGATCAATGATGTGCCAGGCCAGACAATTTTGGATTGGCCAGATGAGTTATTTCTACCGCTAGACCAGGCTGGCAGCCCTGTGCTAGTCCTCGTTTTCAACAGAGCTGGGTGAGCTTCAGGCCACTCGCTTTTGCATAGTTTCAGGCAAGATCAACCTGCAACCTCTGCACCAAACCTTACATAGTGCACCAACTCCTTCAAAAAGCTTGCATAACAAAAGAAAATGATCATTAAAATAGAACTAGTAAACTATTCTCCCACGTATAAATGTTTATGGTTGATTTTGGATGAATCAACTTCATTTGTTTAAGACACATTTCATTTTTAATAGAGAGAGATATAGAGAGATAAAGAGAGATAGTTTCGAATTAGGCACCCCGCCGCCAGCACCACCAGCTATCTTCAATATCACAACTAGTGTGTTTGGAATAGAGGTGTCAACCGGGCTGGGTGGCTCACGACACGGCGTAGTTAGCCAGTGTCTGGCTAGGCATGGCACGGTCCGGGACCATGCCTGGTCCAGGACCGTGCCACCCCATGGCATGGTAAGTGTTGTGCAGGGCCGGTAAAAGCCATGCCTCGTGCTGGACTAGGCACGAGCCATGCTTCATGCATGGCTAGGCACAACCCATTGCATTTTCATGGAATGGGTTCCGACAGGGCTGGTAAAAGCCATGCCTCTTGCCTGACTAGGCACGAGCCATGCTTCATGCATGGCTAGGCACAACCCATTGCATTTTCATGGAATGGGTTCCAACAGGGCCGTGCCGGCACTGCACGACCCACTTGACACCTCTCTTCGGCATTTATGATTTGTTTAAGACATTTTACACAATAAAGATAAAAAAGATGTTGCTGCCATCAAATGGATTTTCTAAGAATACTTGTACCTAGAAGGAAAGTCAGTCCGTGAAACTCCTCTAAAACCAGCGACATATCTGGTGAGTGCAGACAAAAAACCTTCTTTGAAAAAATAGATCTTCTATGGAGAGAAATCAATGAGAATTAGAGGGATAAGGTGTGTTATTCAAGTACATAAGAGTGTGTTTTCAGCTTGGGTCGATTTAAATCAGCCAAAGCATCTAAGAAAAATTGCAATGCACATGAAATCTGCTGGCAACTTACACTAGCAAAAACAGAGTAAACCAATAAGGGACTACCAGCAAATGCAATTTATGGAAGATCAGGAGCTGGGAATGATGACGAAGCCTTTGCCGCAACAAAGAAAGTTAATTTATTCCTGAAGATCTGTTACAATTGTTAAAATCACCCATGTATAATGAAGATAGATAACCTTAATGATTAAACTGCTTGAATAAGAAAAAATGCATTGTTGACTAACATATATTCATACTTTTTAACTTCATTCTTAATAATAAAATTATCAATTTGTTCAATGAACTTTGAGAGTGAGGTCCATTCATCCTCGGAGGTAACATTGCACCACCCTTGATACAACATGGCACGACTCATTTGATACCTCTACTATAGATTTTAAAAAATAGAATTAAAAAAACAAAAGAAATATTTTTAGATATGATTATTTTTTTATTTTGGAGGAACCACAATTTTATGGCTCTGTATAAATTATTATAGCTGAGATAGATAAAAGAGAATTATTTCCAGTATACTCATTGTAGAAAAAAATGTCACACAAGAAATAATTATTAAAAATTATTTCCGAAGAGAAGACATAGGCATTACACAACAATAGTGAAAGAGACGGACTCTCTGCCAAAATCATCCAAGGATCCTCACAAAATTAATCTAATATGACACTTACTAAATAGTAGTTTTCAAAACTCTTTATTGAGGAAGCAACAAATTTTTCCATTCTTTTAGGTATCACAAATTATATTACTTATACTCTCACTTCAGACACTACAATTATCGATGCAAAAACAAATATTTTAATCACTTGTAATCATATTTTATTTTCTGTATTTTTTTTTATTTTGAGAACATTATTGTCACCAATGGCAGATGCTCAAAAGTCATCTTATATAGTACTTTTCAACTTGAATCCTTATCATCTAGGCAAGCTTGCCAAAGTTTTCTATCTTACACATCAGTGTGATTTGAGTAAAACACAATTTAATTTGATGCACTCGAATGTATAAGGACCGAATAAATATGCAGACAAAAAGAATGTAGATATCTTAGTATTTTTGTTTAAGAATGCACGAGAAATACATAGATATATCTCTTTCATGAAAAATCATAGATTTTTTATTTTTTTAAACTTTACATAAAATAATAAAACTTAATCCAATAAAATTATTAAAAATTAAAAAATAATAATATATTAAAATACATGTCAGACTAATTTAGCATTTATTGTATGGATGATGAGATTATACACCAAACTTTTTGTGCCAGTATACCTCAACAAAGTGTGATTGCTAAGAAAAATAATAGACATTTGATTGAAATATCTCATATACTCCTTGTTAGAAAGCATTTTCAAAAATATTTTTGGAGAGATATAATTTTTAATGCAATTTAACTCATCAATCAAATATCTTTTTTTGCTATTTCTCAACACATACCCCTTAATATCATATATCCTAAAACAAATTATTCAACTAGTCTCCCATAAATTTACACAATGAGTAAAATTGGCATATAGGGACTTGAGATGTGATTTTTTTTTTTTTGGATAATCTAATATCCAAATAGAGTACAAGTTTTTATTACCAGAAATTGATAGAATTTTAACGAGTATAAATATAATCTTTTTTTATCATAACTTATTTTTTAATGACCTTACGAGGAGTCTAAATTCAAATATTACACCTAAATACATTACCCCTCCTCCCTTACTTGTAATCATGCCTAGACCACCAACTAGTAGAAAAATTCATCCAACAACTACATTTAAGCATGTTGGTATTGAGTTTCTGAAGAAAGAAGTATTTCCCAAGTGGGGAGATGCCACACAAACTAAGATGATATTGTAGTCAACAAATCTATACCAATACACACTCATATTAAGTTGATAACTAAGATATTTGGCCATCCAAGACTTAGAATTTATACCAAAAAGAAAAGACATGTTTAGCCTTCTCAAATATCAAATCAGAGATGAGCTTACCAAAAAGACAAAAAATCATACTACTAGTTACTCTAATCTTGGCCTTCTGATCACTTTTTGAAATAAATAAATGAGTTATACCTGACTCTCGATTTTAACGGTTTTTTCGTACTCTTGTTTTTATCTTTTTTTTTCTTTTATTACTTATATTGTCAGTATTATAATATTCAAATCTCCTTCTAATGTATTAAGATGGCATCAAAGTTATGATAGAAGAAATACATGTCTTTCACTCTAATGAAAGTTGAAAACTAGTATCACAACCTTTGGAAAAGTATATTGTTCATTGTCAGTGAGCATTCAATATGAAGCTAAATTCAAATAAAATGATAAATCTCCTTAAAAAGAGACTAGTAGTAATGATATATACTCGTACTTTTAGTATGAAATACCATGACACTTACTCTCCGAATAATCAAGATAGTTTCAATATAATTTCTCATTTCTTTTCCAACATCTCACAATTAAAAAGAATTCTAATTTAACGTAAAGAAAATATTTTTTCAAGCTTACCTTGAAGAGGTGGTATATACGGAGCAGCCACTTAGATTTCGAGCAAGACAATCAAATACAGTTTGCATATTATAAAAAGTACCATATGACCATGAGCAATCATTAAGAGCCTAGTTTATGAGAATTTCACAAGCATACACCTCATTTGATGAGAAGTTATATATGGAGCAATCACTTAAATTTCAAGCAGGACAAAAATATAGTTTGCATATTACAGAAATCATTATATGGCTAAAATTAATCATCAAGAGCCTAATTTATAAGATTTTCACAAATAGACACCTCAATTTGGTCAAACACGTGTGTTACTAACTATTATCTATTATTCCAAAAGAGTCCTAATGGTATAGTGATTGTGTTAATTGTTTACATATATAATATTCTAATTATGTGAGATGAGTTAGAATACTAAACTCAAGGAATACATTCAACAAAATTTTATGAAAATGACCTTGTGATACTCAAATATTTTATTGACATAAGGTTAATTTATCCGATGAGAGGTATCTTGTCATAATAAAGACGTGTACTTTACTTTTTTTGCAAATGTTGATCTTTTAAGTTATGCTTCAGCAAATACTAATATTGATATGAGTACTAACTTTATTTTAATGTTACCTCTCCGATTGACTCTATTACTTATAAAATAATCATAGAAAAATTAACTATCTAATTATAATCAGACCAAATATAACATACACATTCAACATAATTAATTACTTTCTAAATTCTACTCGACAAGTTCACCTTGATGCATCTCTTCACATGCTAAGATATGTAAATTAATCTTCACAACTTTGATCTCTTTCACAGATCATTAACATTTTTATTTAGTCGAATATTCAGATTCGAGTTGTATATTAGCATGCACTAAGAGAAGATCTACAACGTGATTCTGTATTTTTCTTGGATATGACCTTATCTCGTAGAAAAATAAGAAACAAAGAGTTGTTTAGAGATCCGGTACAAAGGCATAGTTCAGAGCAATTGCAACAATCAGTTATTAAAAACACCTCAAGAGCAGCTAAAAGCGCAAGTGTCATGAAGCCCTTGCCATAGTCCTCATAAAAAATAAAAATTAGAAAATAATCTCACAATTTAATATATAGACAAAGTACAAAGTAATGACAACAATTAAATGTCAATTTTTTTGAATCTAATATCAACTTGAGAATGTCAATTTTTTAATCTTTTCTCTTATTATCTCTATTATGATAGTTAGACAATAAATCACCTAACCTCCAATTCATCATTTCACAAGCAAACAAAATACATTAAGATAATAATTTTTTTATTAGTAAAAAGATTAAGGATATGACCATGGTCATAACCTATATTTCTATAGCAAATCAATTAGCTAACATACTTACAAAAACCTTGAGAAATGCTTAATTTATTTTTTTTCTCTAAGTTTAATATTCTGAAAACTAACTCAAAAAAGAATAGTATAGGTTCTATCTTATTTTGTAGTCTTGCTTTAATACAAAATTTGCTTCCATGTATTTTTTTATCAAACTTTGTAGCCTTATTTTATCAAAAAAATTATCAAGATTTTGATTCCAAGCATTTTGCAGCCTTAATTTATCTTATTTTATAGCATTACTTCAATTCAACATGGGCAAAACATGACCTACTTTGAAACATTAAATTCTCAAATTTAATTAAACTCAATTTAACATATTATCAAATGCTGGTCTAGTTCATGTTAAATAGAGGCAAATCCAAATGCTTTAAAAATGAAAATTAAATTCATTCAAACATAAGCCTGATTTTATGAAGTTTAAGTTGTAAATGAGTTTTTTAAAATATTATGATTATGAAATTATGACTAAAAACAAGGGAGTTTAATTTATTTGGGGTTTTTAAAGCTGATTCTCTTTTTCAAGAGACCTAGACATTTCTAGCAAATTAATTATAACCAAAACATTACAAAATCATTAAAACTTGAAGTATATTTTAAGAGTAACATATCAATGAAATTAAGATTTGAATGACATACATCTAGATAATTAGTTTGTAATAGACATTATCATTTGAATAATGAGTAATCATTTCTCATGAAATAAATATTATTTCCCATTTTTTATTGAGGAAACATGATGGAGGAAATTTCTTCTTTCACCCTTTTTGCTCTCTTCCAAATAAAAAATGAGTCAACATGACCATACCTGACCCAAGCCAACCTGACTTATGGCACCTACAAGCTATTATTCTAATTGAAGTAATCCAAGCAACAGAAAAACATACATCTAAAAATTGAGATTTTAATACATGACATAGAGATCAATAATTTAAATTAGATCTTCTCAAATATATTTATTTTCTTGACAAAAATTTGCTATTGATAGTAAAAAAATTAAAATTTTTTAATATTGGTTAAGGTTAATGATCAAAATATTAGTAATCATGAAAATATTAGTACTTCTGATTTATGAATGTATATGTAAATATCAGTGGATATTTTGATAAAAACATCAATTAAATGAAAATATTTACAAAAATTTCAAAAAATAATAAAATTAAATTATATATTTTAAAGTTATAGTATATGCATAATTAAATTATATGTATGAATCATATGGTTGAATTTAAAAATATTAATCAAAAAAAATATTAAAACTCAAATTTTACAAGTTAAGACTTAACATAATATATGAAATATTTAATTATATTCTATGACTAAAATTGATACATATTGCATCGCAATAGTCTAGTATTAATTTTATTGATACGAGCTTAGCCCAATATTAATATTGATATGAGCTTAGCCCATAGCCAGAAATGGTCACCCAATATTAATGGGTACATAGTTATCATTCTCCATATCTAACACAATAAAATCAGTTGGAAAAATAAATATATCCCCTTTAACCAATATATCTTCGATAATTACATTTAGAAACTTATTAATATGATTCATCAATTGGAATGAGAGAGATATTAGAGTATATTTTTATGAGATTCAATCTTTATATAAGTGATAGGAGTATCAATTTGACACTTAATCCTAAGTTTCATTATACTTTCCAAGAGGTGTGATCAGTAATAGTACAAGATATAGTGAAACTTATGAGGTCCTTCAATTTTTTCTGAAGTTTTCTTTGATTAATTACAATATACTTCTCAGTTATATTCATATTCATATTCTCATTATCTCCAACTTCTACTTACTAATTATAATTTTCATAAATTTTACTTAATTTGATATTTAGGCTAGAGCTCTAGAAAATAGCATGTTCATTTCTAAATTGTAGAAAATCATGATAAACTTCTCAAACTATTCATCTAATTCTCCTTTCTAAATCGTTGTTAAAATAATAGATTCATCATAAACTTATTTTTAGCTTCATTCTGATTCTATTCATCTAATTTCTTCTATTTTCCTATTTTCATCTTTCATATTTTTGGGTAACATTTATATCTGCATTACTTTTGGAGTTGTAGCTTTGTTAGGTGTCATGATCTCATATCCTTTATTATTATAGTTCTCTTTAGTAGGAGCTAAAATTTTGTGAACATTTTTAGGTAAATCCATGAGCTTTGGGAAAATTATGGCACTATCACCACCAAAAGTTCTAAAAGTTTAAAAAGTTTTTGTTGCTTTGGAGTCCTGATTTTTGAGAATGTCATGATTTTATCACCCCCAAAAGTTCTAGAATGATAATGTTCAAATTGCCTTTATATCTATTTCTTGCTTCTAAGTAATATAAGAGAGCAATTCCTTAGATTTACTTTCTTATCACTTGATAGTTCATTTACTTCTATTCTTTTCATTGATAATGGTAATTTTCCGAGCTAAGTCTTTATATTTATCATCACTAAACTAATCGTTTGATCCATTTTCACTTTAAACACTCGTACCCAATTGTCTTGGGCATCATTCCTTTTGTTCAATTCTTCTAAGATAGTCTATTTACCTTCTTCCAAATTTGCTCTATTATTTCCATGATAATTAACAATTAAAATATGAGTCTCCTTGATTATTATAACTTTTTGTATTGTTTCTAACATTTCTAGAAGATTTCATAATATTCTATAGCCCACTCTCATAGCTTCCAATGAATAATTTTCATGATTTTTGATGTTTAGATATTAATGCATTGGGACATTGTTGTTAGGTCAAAACACAAACATTTTGCTTTATATTTAGTTGGCTACTTCCATTTAATAAATGAGATTCAACTCCAATACTTCATGCATATGTAAAATAATGATCTCTCCTGAAACTCTTTTCTTCTCTTCTTGGGTATCAAACTTCCTTAAAAGAGATTCTATCTTCTCTCTAATTATGGTGAAAAAATCTAACTATATTTTTTTAGCTTGTATTATCCCAAATGAGTGATATGTTGTAGTTTGTTAGTAATTTTTTACTAGCTTCTTAAATAAATAATATATTTCCACTGATGATTTATTTATAATTAACTCTCTAGAAGTTATATCAACAATGTACCTCATCATATAGTTCAACCAATTATAGAAGATTTTGGGCTTGGAACCATAACTCGAATCCATGTTGAGAACATCTCCTCAACGACTCCTTAAAATGATCCTAAACATCATATAATGTCTCATACTCATCTTGCTAGAATTATCTTATCTCACTCTATAATTGACATGTAATTTGAGATAGAAAAAAGTTTAATGAGAAAGACACTCACTATTTAATCCCAACTTTTAATGGATCACTAAGGTAAATATTATAATCAACTTCATACCTTATCACTTATTAAAAATGGAAATAAACATAGTGTTACTATGTCTAAGCTAACTCAATTCATTTTTATTATATCACATAGATCCAAAAATATTATGACATGTCCATTAGGATTTTCTGATGTTTTTTTGTAGTACTAATACTATTGAACTATAATTATAAGACTCAGTTTCAACTCAAAGTAGTTAGCCTCCACTAATTGAAATCAAATAGATGAATAACTATTCATCATTAAGAGCCTCTACTAGTCTCTAAAAATATGGTGGTAGATGAGCTATTGGATAATTTTCCTATTACTACCTTGAGGCTCTCTATTATTGCTAGTATCCTCCTTAATCTCTTTATCTACCCTTTGTTTAGTAATTACTCTTCTAGTTTTTCTTTGATTTCTAGGTTCATAGGAGTTAGCTAAGTCCAAGAGCTTTGGCTCATAAAAAAAGTGCTAAAAAGAAAAAAAAAATGAAAAGAGTATAAATAAAAATCAAAATCTAATTATGTACTTTGCAAACAAGTTAACAAGACATAGTATTAATTTTCAATAATATTAATCAAAATCAACTCCAACTAAATTACTAAAAATGGTTTATCTTTGTACAAGAATAATTACATTAATTTATGTTGACCAACTAAAATAAATAATCCTCAATGGTAATACCAAAAACTTATTAATACTTTGTTATGGTGCCTAATTTTATTAGTTAGGTAATGTTCCAAAAACTTATTAACAAGAGTATCTCATCAACAAAGATTAACAAGTACAGAGGACATACAAATAGTACATAGAATTTTCATCAAGATATTGATTCCATATAGATTGTATTGATAGTTAGGTTATTCAATTGTGAGATAACTTATTTCTAGTAAAATAAATATTTGAATTGTTAGTCAATTTTAGATAAATGAGTTTATTTATTTAATTTATGTGATATGTATTAAAATTAGCTCGACTTATATTATGTCTAGATGTAGAACACAGATTAAGGTATTGTGTGATGATTTCTTTCTCTAATAGCATGCAAGATTTTAATCACCATTGAGTATATCACAATGGTGGTCCCTTCATAACTATCACCTCAATATATCACCACCTAGATAACAAAGTATCATTCTATAAAAGTCATCCAGAATGTTATATCTTTTAGGCAACATTATCAACTTTTCTTAAGAGTTGCTTCATATGCATACTCTTATTCTTTGGTCTCAAGCATCATAAAGATTAATGGTTAGCATGATTTGTAAGAATTTCTACTTTTGGCTTCATAGGGATCATACTCACATAATTAATATATGCTCTCATGTTTTTTTGGTGTTAATCACAACTTACTCATATGAATGAAATCAGCCCATAAGGGTTGTCATCACCTTGCTAATCTCATGCATATTTCAAAGATTGTCTATCACCATTCTTATTGGTGATGATGCAACTCATACACTAAACATGAAACCCTTATAAAAATGTTCAATATACCATCCATCCCAATCGAGAACAAATACTTATAAGATTTGCATAATCGATTAGTGTATAAAAGCAGTTATAATTTTTACTTCATAAGTACCATACTCACAATGATTAATATACTCAAATTTTAGGTTTTAACAAATAAGTTTATCTAGCAATTTATAGTCATAAGGACTATCACTTCTTTCCTACCATATATGTAAGTAAGCTTCATGGCATACATATCACTGTTCACCTTGATAATCTCACACAAACCACAAATAGTCAAAATACTAGTTTAAGTTTTATTTAAGCACACATCTATCAATAACCATGACACATATTCATTAATAAAAAGAATCATTATCACATCACATAAATTAAGTTATACAAACCATAAACTACATGATATTTTGGTAAAAATTTCTGAATCTATCCTAGAGATAAGGGAGCATTTGAGAGTCATGCCCTCAACTCTGGGGATTGCATTAAATCTTGCATCCTTTGCTTGAGTTTGGAACCCATAGGGGCAATGAAATTTACCTCTAGTATATGGTAGTTATGATATGACTTTGCTTGTTGTGTGAAGACAAATAATGAAGAATGAATTTTTTTTTGAATTTATTTATCTTTTGCTTGTATGCCCAGATAATTTTGTATTACTCTAAGCTAGAAATTGTGGTTTTTAGAAAAAAAGTCATAATTTTGTCTTTATCTTTTGAGTTTAAGGTCATGAATCTAAAAAATGGTAATAACTCTGAATTGTAGTTTCTCTCTATAACACAAAGTCATGACACTTGGCAACAACCATGACTTAGTCTTAATACCTTTGTAATATAAAGTCGTAATAATCTAAACTGCCCATGACTTTGTATATTTATTTTCTTATTCTACAAAGGGGCCATGATGCTAGGAAAGGTTATGGCATAGTGAAAGGCCTCCCATATAACAATATGAGAGGCCTTTCACTATGCCATAACCATCATCCTCATCATCATCTTCTTATTTTTCTTATTCTTGTTCTTCTTCTTGTTCTTCTTTTTCATCATCATCATCTTTTTCTTTTATTTCTACTACTTCTTCTTATTTTTCTTTATCATCATCCTCATCATCAGCATCATCATCTTCTTCTTCTTGTTGTCGTTGTTGTTCTTCTTTCTCTTCATATTCATCATAATCATCATCATCATCTTCTTCTTCATTTTCTTGTTGATCAACATCATCATTTTTTTCTTATTCTTCATCATCATCTTTTACTTATTCATCATATTCTTTCCTTTCTTC